>WHPX01001323.1:0-1210359 GCA_011057435.1 Actinia equina | reverse complement strand
CAATCAAAATGTCGATTTGAACTGAGGCGGTGTCGATAGGTTGTGAAGCAGAGAGATGGTGTCTTTGAAGAATCTGCCCGTTGCAGAGGCCAAATACCCAGATTAGTTCCTCGTTATCTCAGCAGGGTCCACCTACGTTCAATTTCAGATTTCTGGTTATTCGTTAATTGTATATCCGTCGACTGGCTATTACATAGTTCCCCAATAATGGAGTGTTCATATTCATATTTCGATATAATTATGATGGTTGATGGGTTTTGATTAGAGAGATTAGTCGTTATGAGACAACAAGGTCGAAAGGAGATCTTTTGACGATTAGCAAACTAGCAAATTTGGATAAAGAACCGAGCGGAATTTCTGGATTATGAATAAGTGTTTATTGTTAAAGGATAGGTATGCGTTATTCTCATTGAAATCTAAACAGGTTAACGTATATTCAATATAGCTAAACATTGTCGGTAGATGACTGATCATGAAGATGTATCGGTCCTTGCATGAAAATACGCTTCACAATTTGTACACATGACATCGTAGATAGCAGTAATTCACTGACTTAACTTCAGTTATGTAATTCATCTTTCAGGAAAAGCAGAAAACAAGGCCATGTAAGATGACTGCCATTCTGCCAACTACGACTTTTCATGCTTTTGGGATGGAGGACCAGTGTTTGGAAGACAGCTTTTTCACGGATGGATGGGAAAACAATAGCGACGATTTTACGTTTCTCTGCAGTAATCTTGTAGAACAAGGTAAATGAATAGTCTATCGGGAGTAATTAAGGGGTTAAGATCAGTACAGTGGTTTGAATGAAGCCCGGGTAACTGAAACACAATATTGAAAGTCAATAAGTATTACATGTACAACCTTGTGATTACATTGATCGATCTTGTGATCAATCTTGTCAAATATATCACTGACCCGCCGCATTCAAGCAGTCACCCAACGCTTAATATGTATTTGTCAACTATTTTTCCTCCGGTCAAAGTTGAAAATCAAGCAAACCTATCGTATGTTTATCAAATACAGTGTTTATAGCTTTTGTTGAATGTTTGTCCATTCGTGTTTGCAGACGCATTTCCCGCCAAAGATAAAGTCCCAAGAGGAATCAAGCGTACAAGAGATGATAATGAAGTTGTACAAAACCCACAACAAGTGACCGATACATGCTCCCCTACCGCAACAAGGAGTAACTATTTAAACGGTTCGACAGATTCTCAACGACAAGGAAGATTTCTAATACAAGCGTCGTTCGAAAAACTACGTCGCGTGGAGGACCCGGAATCTTCACTCCGGCGCTCGGTTTTGATAAATAATACTTTGAAACTTGTTCATCGCGAAATCTATGGAGTTAAAAGCCCTTTGGATTAACAAGTGCAATGACAATGAACGTAGACTCTCAAATCATGGGAACTCTCCTCTGAATCTACAACCTTCGCGAAAAAGAGCAAAATATTTTTTAAATGAAGTGAATAGAAATTCTTGTTTTTGTAGGCGGAAAGCGATCGAGGGGGAAGGCACAATAACGCCTGAAGAAAGAAATTGCGAACGGTGTACACTAGCCCAAGTCTTGAACGAGGATCTTGAAGACGATGTTTTTCAAAATGACAATATACATTTGGAGAAAGAGTCTTCGATTTTTAGTGATTTGGATAGTGTTTTTCATAGCTTTGTATGCGCCTTGGAATCATAGACGTCTGGAGAGACATTCAAATAGCGTGACCAAACGATTCCATACATCTACAGGTTTATTGGAATCATTATGGTTCAGGGACATCACGAGAGAGAATTAACAGATCTATAGTGCTTTTGTAAGTACACTTCAACAGGAGTACAACTTCAATCTTTTTCTCTGGCGTTTTACAGAATATCTTGTTAGAAAAATTGTCATTTGAACCTTTAACACTGGAAAAATGCAAATTGTTTTTGTCGTATTAAATTCTCCGGCAATTATCTCAAAAGCGATCCAGGATCACAGAATCATCAAAGAATTATATTATTGATTCACTGAGAGTGAATTATTTTAGATGCAAATTGAGATTGTATCAACCTGGAACATTAGGCTAAATTCTCCCATTTAAGATTTTTTGTTGTTGTTGTTGTTCTATTCATCAAAGATTTTAATCAATAATTTTTTGTCAGACATATTTTTGGAATGCAAATGGAATGATTTCTGTCTTCCTGACTTCAGCCCATCCCTTCCTTTTCTGTTCTATCTCAGATCCAAACTTAAAAAAATTGCTAGAGATCTGATTGTTTGACTAATTCAATTTTAGGGAGTTGATTTTTATGGTTACTATGGTGAACTACAGTAGTAAACTAAATAATTTACCTTGTATTTTTGGACAATATATATTATGACAAATAGCTCTCATTGTTCTTCACCAGTCAATTCTTCCAACTAACTAATAATTTATTGGTTATTAATATTTTCAGAAATTAAGTAAAATGAACATAGTACTTCAGTAATAGGAATTATAATTTTTTTTTATGCAGTCCTGGGGGTATTTTGAAATATTATATCTAGATTATTATTCATGGACAGACTGAGAATATAGAATGCCTAACCTTGATCATGAAAACATTTTCAGAAGATTTCATGAATTTTTAATTTTGTTAAGACATGAAAGAGAGAGTTTTAAATTGATCTTGGGACCTAAGGAAAAAATTATTTTAGCTATTTTCAGTTGCAGCATAGACATGGCTTTTTAGCATTCGAATGGCTTCCAGTTATGTCTTTAGAAAACATCACTGTAGCCAATCCAATTTGAGAACACCATTAAATTTGAAGAAATTTTAGTTTTTTTATGTTGTGGAAGCTAAAACAGACAATAGCTTGATCAACAAATGAAATAGCTTCCCGTTTCTTAAAAGCCTTAAATTAGCCAATCAGATTGGAGAATATAACTCAGCATGAAAATTATTGGATATTCATGGGATGATTAAACACTGAAATGGCTTCCAATTTTATAAAAGCATCAAAATTAGCCATTTTAATTGAAGGATAAGTATAAAATTGTGATTTCATATGCAATGAAAATTGGAGCAGGCAGAATCATGACTTCATCTAACACTGAAATGGCTTCCCAATTTGTAAAAACATAAAAAAGCGAATGTTGTAAGATTGTCATATAAAATAGTGTTTTCAAATGCAATTGAAATTACAGAAGTAAGACATGGCTTTATCAAACACTAAAATGGCTTTCCACTTTGTAAAACCATAAAATAGCCAGTTGAATTGGAGAATAGGCATAAAATAGTGTTTCATATGCAATGAAAATTACAGCACAAATACAGCTTGATTTACACTGAAGTAACTTGCCATTTTGTAATGAGATAAATGTAACTGTTTCAGGGTTTGATAAAATTAGCATTTGCATGGTTTTGTAATAACTAATATGCATATAGTCATCTCTAATGTACCCTCTTAAGTCTCTGCTTACCTCTTGGTAATCTAACCCACCAATACATGCATTTTGTTATCGTGTATTTCCAGAAATTATCCACACCCCTCTCCTCCAGAGAGGAATTTCTTTAAAGGCCCCCCTAACCCCAGAAATTTCAATGTTCTTCCATACAAACTCTATAATTTAGTTCTTTCTCTGCCCCCCCCTCCCCTACTCCTAGGAAATTCCTAATTCCTTTGTGGGGTGGGAAAGGGGAGGGAATATCAATATTTTCTGGAATACACATTCCCCTTAAAATTTTATCAAACCTTGACCATCTTGGCTGATTCGAGTTGGGGTGCTATATATGATCAAAGTTTAGAGAGAAATCAAAAATCTAACAGTAAATACAAATTATTTTGTATATATTATGCCAAAAACCTTATATACTTATATATACGTCTATAATATAGATAGATATGTATTAGATACAGATTCTATTTACATTTGTAATACTATGATATTTATGTACTCTATATGTGAGATATTAAAAATGCATTAACAGATTTGTGCATTTGAGATTTCATTTCTGACTGTACTGCATGTGCAAGGAATATTTGATGGATATTCGAGGATGATATACTTCTAAGGGGGTTGGCTAGCTGGGGGAAATCGTTGTCTTAACTTGTCCTAGGGATTTTGAGTGTCACGCTTTATTGGAGAGGATATGCAGTGGAGACTACAGAGGGACTAAATAAATCCTGTTAAAATGATTATATAGATAACAAAGGAATAAATTGATCACTCGTAGGGTGGATTAATAGACCTTTTTGGACTTGCAAATTTCCATTGTTTCTTCATTATAGACACATAATTACTCAGGGTTAACCTTGTGCCAGTGTCTAAATATTGAAAAATACCAATAGTAAAGTACAGAAAGCACAACTGACTTCAACTGAATACAAACACTTTGAAATAAACCCCTTGCATGTGACTTCAGCAGATCAATTTGGAAGACAAAGCAAAAAATAATAATCTTAAGAGAATTATAAACCACCTTAGTCTGATAGTATAGGTAGGTCCTCCAAGTTGAGCTACATTCCGACATGCTGCAAGGGGTCTTTTCCATGGACCTGATTGGAACACATGAATATTCTACACAAAGTCGGGATTAATCCTTAGTAACAGAGAACTCAAAACTGGAGTGATTAATGATCTAAATATGGACGCAAGAAGTTGCATAATAACTTGGGGAAAAAAACTTAGGTAAAATGCCTTGTAAGGTATAGAGGTGGCAACACTTTCCCACTCCCCTTTATAGCAATAAACCAGTTTTATGGGAGCCATGTTAAACAATAGAAGATTTTTGTTTGGGAAATATATAGTTTTCATGTACAAACATTGCCATTTTTCCCTACGACCATTTTATATACCATTCAATTTACACATTTTATATACCTTAATATCTTGTGTGTAATATGTTTTTTCCATTTAAGACCATGTCATTCTCTTGAGTAATACAAGAGAGTCAAAAATCAATATTCATTTTGGCTTTTCTTTTGCATCTATCTGAACAAAGAACCATGAATCCTAACACATGGCCTGTCTATTCTGAAGACCTCCAAGCCAAAATCAGGAGCATTTTGTTGGGTAAGCTTTAATGCTTTCTCAACAGTCCATATATATGGTGAACCAGTTAAGGTTATTCTTTTAATTTTAATGAATAAAAATATACTATAACTCATTTGTTATAGAACCCTAATTAGCATAACTCAATACGATACTGAAAGTGAAAGTGAAAATGTTAAGAAAGTATTAGTCTTTCAAATCTGGGTATTGGATCCAGAATATTACTGAATCAGTTTCAAGGCAGACTGCAGATAAAATGAAAAATTGTTTTAAAAAAAAAATCAACATAAGGTTTTACCAAATTGAAGAGGAAGTCTGAAGAACTAAAAATTTGAAGACTCATCCAAACCAATCAATTTACAAATATTTTAATATTAAAAGTTAAAAGTTCTAAATTAAAAAATGAGATTTCCAGAAAGAATTTCCAGACATTATGGAATGAATCTTTATGATCCAGACATTTTTCATTCTTTCAAAGCCTGATTTACATTTTTATTTTAGTTTTTGATTTCAATTGATCATTTAATTCCTGTAGATCTTATCTAATTTTGAGCTTCTGTGAAGGTCAGTTTGCTGGATTTCAAAGAGAGAATAAGGGAATATAATAATTTATTCAGACAATTCCAAGGAAAAATATAAGATAAAAATAGAAAAAAATAATGATGAAAAGATTTAAAAACTTAATTAGCTCATGCATATAATTGAATAAAATGTAAGTAGCCTGAGCTTCCCTTTTCAAGTTTTGAACAAAAAAAATCATATTGTGGTTAGGTTAACAGAAAACGAATTTTGTGTGATTTCAAATTTTTAACGAAAGACGTTTATTTTATTTTATAAGAACAAAGTTAGAAGTTTGATATAGATAAGCTTTTTGAATTTACATATATCTAGTTTTATGCCAATGGTCCAGGTTGGCTGCTTGGCAACCAGGGTATATACTAGTACTTCCTTCTTATATTAAATTTTCACCTGTAATCTGCATGATATAAAATTAAAACTTTAAAAACAAGTGAAGTAGTCAAAAAAAATACAACCATTATTATCATAAATTTTATTGTGTTAAAGCTTTCACAAATGTAGTCTTTGCAATCTCGTTGGAAATATGGATAATTTATTTATTTAAAAAATTGCTATTCTATATACTTTACAAATTTGAAGCTATACAACCTACTATGGACAATACCTGACAAAATGTCTATTCCTACTATGAGCAGAAAGCTTTAGCGATACCAAATTTTGGCTGATATTTATAGTTTTAATTTATGTCACATCTGTACAATGATACCTAGCATGTCTTCATAAACATTTTCAGTTTATAAATTTCCTATTTTGGTACTTCAACAAGAAGCTGATCCGCTAATAAATATCCTATGCTTTGGAATATCAAGGCTATGTTTATAGAAGTATGTATATTTATATATGCAAAAAAATAGATTCCTACTGGCCATTTTTGAATGTCATAAAATATTCATTTAGGAAAAGGACGGCCAAAACTCGAGACTCGTAAAATTTGAAATATAAATAACCTTAGTCTCACTAAATGATCACTCCGCAGTGTTTGCAGAATGTTTGTTAATGCTAAGCTGTTTTTGAAAAGGCGCCTGACTTTTTTGGAAAGTTTGATATTTTAAAAATTTGGAGACGAAAAGCCTTTAAATGCGATGTGAAAAGGCTAGTGAGCGATGTCCAAAGAAACCATTTCAGTGTTTGAATTTATGAGATTCTAAAAGCGTACGAATCAGAAACATATAGATTAAGAAAGATTGTCATTGTTTAACGTTCTTGGTTCACTTTTTTCTATGAACCAACGAGGATTTGCATAACTTGATCCAGTTCATCAAAGTTTTCATTCGTTCTTTCTCTCTTCATACTCTCGCCGCATCGTGCTGTCAATGAATTCGAAAGCCCCCAGGCGGCGCAAAGCTCTTCTACTTCCACCGACAAACCAGCAGCATTACAAGTATCGAAATCGTACAAAGACAAATCTATATCTCCAAACTCAAGCTCGTCAGTTAACTCAAGCCCCAAAAGCGAGCTACAGCTAACGATTTCGCGTTCTACATCACTGGCCTTCTCGCTGCTCGCATTGTTGTTTGAGTCAGTAGTGTCAGTGTTTTCCGACGTGTGTTGTTCCCTTCGTTCCTCGTAAACCTTACAACAGTCTAGTCCCAATTCCCGAACAATTTTATCTCCCAACAAGTTTATTTCTTCTTCAAAGTGAATAAGATCCATTGGCTTGTTAAGCGTTTCACGAGATCTGTTTTGAAGCAGAGATCCATTGTGAGAGCCGATCATTCGAGCGCCACGACGACTGTCGCTAGAATGACTCGAGCAAGGTACATCACATAACAACTGCTTGATTTGCGCCCTCTCTTCTTCTATATCCTCTTCTATTAACCTGATAGTGTTTGCTATGAGCACCGTCTTGCTGAGCATTGGCTCGCCATTGCAGTAGTTCTTTCGGAGCTTGCAGAGTGAAATATCGAAAATGGTTTGTCGTTGGTAGCAACGAGTCTGCAAGTCTCCGTCTGCATCGCTTAATTTACGTTTGACTCCGTGTACACGCTCTTCTATCATCCTGAAAATTAAAGAATTCAATTGTTAAATACCAAATGCATTGCCCATGTCATATCTTATCATCCCTCCTGCAAATACTGAGCTTATCAGCCCTAAGTTATGGTAAAGATCTACTAATTCTGCCAGCATTATGGATAGACTAAATCTTGTGCTCACTTCTTTCGATGTCTTTTATAAATCCTCTAAGAAGAAACAGGACAGACAAATACAAGACCTCTAGCAAGTACAAGTCTTACGAAAACAAACATCTGGTATCACAGTAAAGAAACTTATTCCCAAAAGATCACAAATACAAAAGATAAGTCAAGAAAACTTGCAGGTAGATTATTTCTCATTATTTAGCATCGAACATCCGTAAACAAGATTCCATGAACTTACCGAGATTTTTTAGCTCAATCTTCCCAAGTAAGAGGTCAAGAAAAACCTCCAAAAGTTTAAAACTCAGAGTATCGACTTCTTACCGTCCCGTTAACTGGTCATAAAGTAGTTGTGGTGCAATAAAAAGAGAATAAATCGAAATACAAACTAAGCAAAAAAACTTCCTTCTTTTCTCGAACGTTCGCAGCGCAACAATAACCCGTAAAGGCAAATCGATTAGCCGTGACCTGACAAACGCCACTCAATTGACGTCACGCACCGTATATGGACTTTTCATGACAGGTACTTTGACCAAAACACCACCATATTTGGATGCGATTGACACTTTATTGGATTACTTCCGGTGCGTAATCGTTCTAGCGTGACCAAAATTGTGACAATTTTGCCCTTGTATAGGAGAGGTGAGTAATAAAATGACATTTATTTAGTGGAAACCGGAAGAGAAGTGTGCGGAGGAGTTTGGTTATCTGGTAAACAACCCGAATGAAAGTGAAAGTAGTCACGTTTCGACGACGTACTGGGCTATTCAGATCTTGCAGCCTTATTTTTCATTTTCTTCACTCAATTTGAAATATTTTATTGCTTCGAAATGCTTTAGGAACTTTTTTTTCTAAACTAAAAGGTTTAAACATGATTAAAAACTTTAGTTGTACTAGTAAAGCAGCTTTGATTTAAGAGCAAAACTTTCCATAGGTTTCATATATTTTACTGAAAATCACTTCTTTAGTCTCAAATACACATGTTGGTGATAGATCAGTAGGTAATGCAAACTAATGAAAAATTAAATTCCTAAATTAAAAATTGCAAAATTTCTTTGCTTTCGAACTCTACAAGTCATCACGTCGTATCAAGTTTATGACGCGATGTTTTGAAGTGACATATGCGTTGACGTCACGAGGGAGGGAATTCCCAGTGACAGAAAACTACAGCATGTGCCGAACTTTAAGAATTAATTCGAAAGGGGCTCGAGTGAGGCCAGTATTTTTTTCTTTTTGAAGAAATAAGAATAAAATACAGCGGATGATATTCAAGGTGGGCAACAGAATAGATATATTATATAGTTCTCACATAAAATTGATCTTGAAAAAAATGTAACACAATTTTTTTTTTTTTGCGACATTTTCTTTTATCTTATTAAAGTATCAAGGAAATCATTTCTGGTGTGTGAAAATCCATATAAATATTTTTTATTTTCTAGAGTATAACAATTATTACGAAGCGTTAAAATACGCGAAAAGGAAGGGCGAGTCAATCATTTCAATAGATCATCATACTTTCACCTCCTCCTTCTATCCATTCTTGCGTTACGCCATCCGTTATAGAAATGTCACGTTATGATCTGGAGTTCTGTCACGCACCGGTTTGTCTTTCAATTTCAGTTCATTTCGTTGTCATAGTTTGACTTTTTATCCAGTGAATTGATTTAGTATAAATATGATTTAGTAAATAATGATTTCAGCGAAGAAAAATCACTAAACTCTTAACTGAATGTTTAGAAAATGAAGAAAGTGGATCTAGTCAGTGGCATTTTCCTATCAAGTAAATTCCTAAGTACTTCCCTTTTAAATCCTCCATCTCCAAGACAGTGGTGCTGTGTTCAAAATCTACGGCTCAACAAAATAAGAATAATATCGGAGAAGCAGAATGGTCACCCTGTGTCGTCGCAACTTCCGGTGGGAGCTCGGACTTATAAACATAGTTAATATATTAACTATGTTATAAACAAGTCACATGCTTGTCTAAGTGAAACTCTACATGGATTCAGAGGTTATTAAATTGTACGTAGGAAGGATCGCGAAGTCTTGTCTTGTCTGCATGTCTGCCTGGATAAACGACTAGGACCAATAAATCAACGGCTAACGCATAGTTCACGAGGATACAGCGTCGATTAGAAGATGTCTTTTTGTCATTTATACCGAGGCCAGATTATACTTATTTTGTTCTTTCAAATAGTAGCAACTCGAGGTAAGGATATTAGGTAATTCCCTAAAGATTTATGAACTAAATTCACGCTATTAATTTTTTTTCTGCAATAAAGGCCAAAGGCCATCTCCATCTCCTTCCAAAGCTTGATTTTATTGAGTATTTAATAATCAATTGGGCTTCCTGTGTTTTAGATCTGAATTAATCTTTCGCTATCCCGATCGTAAGTCATCGTACATTAGTGCTAGCTGTCATGAATTATTTTGTTATTTGAAATCATCAAGATAAACTTGATGCCAATCAATATATCTCGATTTGAGTATATTTGTGTTAGTAAAGCAGCCCGTACTCAGACTGGTTACCCTGTGTCAGCAGCCCATTACCCGTGATCGCACATCTTAGCACCAATACGAATCTAAAAATAACCAGTCTGCTGAGAAAATGATTCCTCGAGATTGTTTTAATAGTTGTATGCTCCGGGTAATGGGCTCGCGCCCGCTGTGGTTAGTTTCAGGGTCGCATTCATGGGGCCAGATAGCATTATGATTATATAGTTTAAATCATTATTTTCATACAAAGCAGATACACAGTTCAATGAAGTCTACGTATCTCAAGCTAGAGGTGTCGACACATCATCCTGTGGTACGCAACTCCAGCCTTGTAAATCAATATCTGCTGGTGTGTGGCGAGCGGACAATGATGCTCATGTTTACATAGATGGTACAGGAACACAAACAAGTCCATATTCCTGTCAATCATCGACTTTAAAGCTCCAGGGAATCTATGCCAATAAAAGCCTTTCGCTGATTGGGGTCCAGTCACCCGTCAATGTCAGATGCCGAGATGGCCTGGGTATAAGTCTGGACCACTCTGACCTCAACTATAATGGTACTACAATCAACTTGACAAGTATTTGGTTTCTTGGAAGCCCTGTAAATGCTCATGGCGTCAATCTTCAAATTGTCAGCTGCGCTTTCGTCAAGGGAGCAAGTGCTGTAAACCTTACCCAGTCCGCTCGGTCACTCAACATATTATTTACAAACTCGTCTTGCCAGAACACCAGTTCTTGTATCATCGTTGATGCAAGTAAATTGCGTCTAAAAACAACTCAAGCTAGTTTAAGGATTCATTTTACAAACAGTAATGTAACTGGCACTCGGTTGAGTTCACCGACACTCCCAAGCAATGCCTTAGCGATACAAGTGGTTTCTAGTGATGATAACCCAGGGCCGATATCCTGTGATATTTCGATACAAAACGCTGTCTTTACAAATAATCAAATTGGTCCTCAAGGTGTTATTAATGTTCTGTGGTATAATGAGTTTTTATCGTTGCTGCTTGAAAACGTTTCGTTTTTTGGTAACAAGTTTGTTTCACGTAGCCCTGCTAGCATTATTGTCATCGAAAGCCGTGGCATCGAAGTCGTCATAAACCGCGCATTTTTCTCCACCAGTACAATGGGTCGCGTTATGAAACTAGACGCCACTTACAGTATCGTGGTTCGCCTCTTGAACAGCTATTTCACTGGAGAACCGCTCGCACCTAAGGGAAGCGTAGGGTTATTCTATCTGGATTCAGAACACCTAAGCGATGTGATTATTACTAATACAACGTTTTCAAACATTCAGACCAATGGGGTGGGGAGTTGCATGTCTCTTAAGAGCGGAGCTGCGAACGTACTAGTAGTTAATTCAACGTTCAGAAACAACCACGCGGGATGCGCGGGCATATTTTGGTTGCCCGTTGTAGAGTCGTTAGGTCTTGTCTTTCAGGGTTGCTATTTTGAGTACAACGGAGCGGATGGACCTGGAGGGTTGGCCAGTTGTAAAGGCAAGTCTGTGAACATTACAATGCTAGACTCAAAGATCTATGGCAGCAATATTCTAGGACCGGGTGGGGTCTTTTACGCGGGATTCAATGTTTGTGGCAGCCAAGGCGAAATATGGCGCGCGAATTTGGCATTTAAAAACACTGTAATTGAGCATTGTTCTTGCACTGGTTCAGGTGGTGTTGCTGTAATAGATTCAATCGATGGTCACATTACTGTACAAGATAGCTTTTTTAGAAATATTAGTGCTCAAGGACCAGGTGCTGTGCTATGCGCGCATAGCACTAAAAAATCAAGTGCCAGCTTACACATTGAAATTTCTAATACTGTTTTCAAAAACAGTACTACATGGGCTCCCGGTGGGGTAATTAGTGGTAACAGGGTGAGAAAACTATTTTTGGACAAAGTCACAATAGATTCAGCCAGTGCGTACATGGGACCAGGAGGTGGATTAGACATCAATGGTGAAAATGATATGGAAGTGAATATCACTAACAGTACTTTTAAAAACTGTGAAGCCGCTGCACCAGGCGGAGCGTTGTACCTAGTGACTGGCAGATAAACTACTAACAATGGCGATCTCGGATTCTGTTTTCGAGTCTAGTGTTGCTCCGGGTCCAGGGGGCTGTATGTACTTAATGTCAGGACAGGCCCTATGCCACGTTTAACAACGTAACGTTTAGAAACTGTCAAAGTTTATCAACTCCAGGCGGAGCTGTGTTTATTAGTACAAGTACTTCTAGTGAAATAGTATTTCATTTCAGTATTTTTCGTGATAATACTGCAAGGGCGAGTGTTGGAGGCGCATTGTATATAGCGCTTCCACAAGATATTATCAGTGATCCGGGCTGTATTAAACACTCAGTTATCGACGACCCTTCCACACCTCACAGATCATGGAACTATAGCGGCAAAGTCCAAGTTATTGACACATCTTTTGCCAATAACACGGCTCAAAGCGGAGGAGCAATGGCGTTTTCAAGGGGGCAGTACGTAATGCAAAAGTGTACATTTCGGGATAACTTTGCAAACTTGCGAGGTGGACATATCTTGTCGTCTTCAGACTCAACTAGCTTACTAATATATGACTCGAATTTCACGCAGACAAGAAAAACACAAGTTCTAAACGCCGGTGATATGCATATGTGTCTGTCTTTCAGTATAGCATCTTTCATCGATACCGACAGTCAAGGTCCTTTGATATTGAAAAACTCCTCAATAGAGTCCAAATCGTTAGGAGACGTCAAGCCGTTGGTCATGGTGTCCCAAGGAGGGTATGTCAGTTTTGACAAGAACTCATCCTTGATATGTCCACGAGGGAGTGACTTGGAATTCTTGAACTTTACTAATACAGTCAACACTGAATTTGAGTCAAATTCGTGTAAGATTATCTTGAGTGTGTTTCAGTTTAATTGCAAGGCATGTCCTCTTGGTTCGTACAGCCTTCAGCATGGACGAAGTTCTGGCTTGAAAAGATCGATGGTTTCAAGTGCTTGTCTTGTCCATTTGGAGCTGTATGTTTACTGAGCATTAAAGCAAAAGCAAACTATTGGGGATACCAATTACCACGCCAAAACCCACCCACTCTTACCTTCATTAACTGTCCCGCGGGATACTGTGAACATCCCGACCAAAGGGACTCTCTAAGTACAACAGTTGTCATGGCAACAGGAGTGGAATATTATGTGGTCAGTGTAAGGAAGACTACACTGAAACTCTTCTGTCACCATCTTGTCGACGCAACAATGAATGTGATGACACGTGGTTATGGGGTGTGGCAATTGTGCTGCTGTTGCTCATGGCAGTGTACTTGGTTCACAAGCCTCGTTTAGTGGCTTCATCAGAAGGCAGATCTTTTGGTTTCGAAAAGACAATAACGATGAAGAAGTTTCTCCAGAACATGGTGATGTCAAGGTGAAGAGTCATGACAAGGGATACTTGAAAATAGTCTTTTATTTTTACCAAGTGGCCAACCTTCTTGATTTCCACATCGTATAACACCATCATAGAGTTGAATCTTCTTCAGCCTGTTGTCGGGTTCTTCAACTTCCAGTTCAGATTTTCATCCAGTGGCAACTTGTGTCCCTTCCGTGGTTTCACAGTCGTCACCAAAGAACTCTTCTTGGCTTCACAAGTATTTGGTTTGTTCATCTTGATCTTGTTCTGTTACTTCTGCCATGTCTTGGTTCGCAAGTGCAAGTCCCTACCCTTCACCAAAACTCGGGCCTTACTTAGGTGCTGCGCTGGAGACCATGTTGCTAGGCTACGCCCTGTTTGCTAACACAGCCCTTAAACTGTTACAGTGCACGACCATCGGTGAAGAATCACGGCTGTTTATTTCTGGTCAAGTGTTGTGCTATCAGTGGTGGCAGTACTTGTTGATGGTATTTGTTGGTGCCGTGATTGTGCCTTTTGTACTTATCCTTGGGCTTGGTTCGTATTGGCTGAGAAAGGGTAGCATATCGGTCAAGGAGTTTTTATTGGGCTGTACGCTTCCACTTCCCTATCTAGTGTTCAGACTTGTCCGCCATCTCTTCTTCCGACAGCGTCAGCCCAGTGAAGAATCTGCTGAATGGAAGGCGTGCATCGAGGATGTTCTTTTTGGTGCATTTAGGCTTCAGGAGGGAGATTCCTACGGTGCTTCATACTGGGAAAGCGTTCTGACGGGCAGACGTCTGGTCATCATTATCATCTACGTGTCCTTCTCCGACCCTCTGTGCAAACAGCTCCTCTTAACGTTCGTCTGTGTTGTCATCCTTGAACCATCACTTAACCGTGCTTCCATTCCGTAACGCGAAAGCCAATAATGTAGAAATGGCTTCTCTGTTAGGCCTGGTAGTCATAGCTATAATCAACATGTTCAAAGCAAGTTTTTTGACCACTTACAGCCAGGATCCCCAGGCCCTCTACTGCGGTGTGCACAGATCTTAGACTTGATTCAAATCATTATATTAAGTGTGGTACCAGTGATTTGTATCTTGTTGGTCATAGCGTCTTTGGTTTCCCAACTCGTTCGTCTTTGCACAGTGATCGTTCTTTTTGTTTGTGTAGGCTGCTGTAAGCGCTATTTCGCCCAGGAGAGCAGACCCTTGCTCGAGCCTACTGACTTCAATGAATCCACTGTACATGTAATGCAAACTTAATGCTGGAGTAAGAGAAAATGAACTAAGAGAAGGAATCCCCGCACCGCCATCATTTATGCTATTTTTAGAATCATCGATGCTTTTTTTTAGAATCTTTCATTTGAACGTTCAGAGATTCCTTCTCCTAGTTAATTGTCTCTTGGCTGGAGCGTATGCTGCCATGTGATAAGAGATTATCAGTACGTAACCTTTAAATTATATAGTAATGCATGAAAATATGTGCCCTAGAATAAGAAATTCGTTGTTCGTTAATGGGTATGTAAAGTTTCAGAATATATTCGATATATATAAATGCATAGTCAAGTTTTCCAACATATTCGCAAGAATCATACATAAAGAGAGATAAAACTATAGATTTTTTCGGTAGCTTCATGCAACAGCAAAATATTACAGTGGTGTTGTTTTCAAGTATCTCATTAAGCTCTCAGGTTTCCTCAGTACTCTGCCATATATTATGACACAGGAATCCCAATAACATTCTGTAAGATAAATATGGAATAGTCTGCGGAAGGTCGCTAGTGAATACGTCGATGTATTGTTTTCGCTAGTAGTAAGTGTCAATAGTATGAAGTAAACTCTTTAAGACAACGTAAAATCAACAATAAATTTCTTGATTGTAGTTCTAGTCGAACGTTTTAAGTGGGATAAAGTTAGTTTACATTTCCAAGTCTGGTCGTCGTGCATTTGTCAGTTCACAGTGCAGTCACAATGATCGTAATGATCTGAGTCCAGTTGTCCGGCGGATAAATCCTTATCCAGTGGATAAGTCGATGCTGTTATCCAATAAATTTATCCACTGCATGGATAAGATTTATCCGTCGGAATAGCGCTATCCAGGCTTCGTACAACTGGGCCCTGAACCAACAGTCTTTAGTCACTATTCAAGAATCTAACAAATCTTGAACGAGCTCCAGTGATTGCTCAAGCTCTTTCACAAAAGTCACTTCCTTTCCATAGCAGGGATGCTGAGGATTGGCATTGACAGTGATCGAAATCGCTTTTCTCCCAAACATATAATGAAGCGCCATTGATTTTGGAGGCAAAATACACTTGACTCCAGGCCTTCCAATCGCCTCGATTTCAGGGTACCAACATGGATTTGAAGTGACGTTTTCCGCAATCTGAGGAGGCAGGATGTCAAGCCAAGGTTCTCTCAGATACTCCACAATAACTTCTTTCAAACTTTTACTAGGATTTAGGAGCATTTCTAAATGGCAGACGATTGGAAAGCTCCAAAGTTCTGTACAGGGAATCAAGATGCCATAGATTGATTTCCCCTTTCTTGTAACGCAAGACTTCGTCTTTGTAGCTTCTTAATGCCTTCTTTAGCAAAGTTTTCAGTCGTAAGTGTTCTTGTCTAGTTAGGGTTCGATCACCGCTGCTCCTAAATTTACAGGCTTGTTGTACGAACTGCTTCATGTCCGCCATACTGCTGTCCATGAAAGTCATCCCACCGAATCGCAAATTCCTTTGGAAATAAGGTTATTATATCATTAAGATTGTTGTTTATATAAGTAGTTTTTAGAAGCACGGATGATGTACGCTGCTGATGCGTTGCCTAACCGCTATGGTGTCGGGGATTAGTTCCTATATGTGAGTCAGAGAGTTTCTTCTTGGTTCTCTCCTGCTGAGGGTTTATTTTCCCCGGGTTCTCCATCAGTTCCTCCCTCCCCAAAAATACACAACTTAATCGTGGTGGAGAGCACAGGTTTGTTAGCCACAGCTATAATGTGCTACACTCGTAAAATAAGGACGATTTACTTTTGCGACCGTTGTCAATGACAAAATCCAGACAGATGCCAAAACACCTTAAACAAGGAGTGGTCTTCGGCACAGAAACACGAAGGCCGTTGTTTTTGGTGTACGAAGCCGCCATGCGGTTAGAAAACAAAGAAGCCACTTGCAAGGGAATGACATGTGATGTTAGATAGGAAAATCGATTAAGCTCAAGCTGAAAGATCTAGGCCTGTTATAGTGTTTGTTGTTATAGATCTAATAAAACTTGGGTGTGGTTTTCATTCCCTTGAAAATTATTTCTTGACTTTCATCCATATTTATGTACACCTACTTGCAAGAACGTTGTCATACGATATTAGAACATTAGTATTTAGTGAGAAAGGAATACATTAAAAGTCAAAAGAAAAAGTTCAGCTTCAGTGAACTTCTTTTGTTTTTTAATATAATTCCTATCCCACTAAATCACTAATGTTCTATTTTAGTATAACAACGTTCTTGCAAGTAGGTGTATCTATCCAATCGATACTGACAAACAAAGTAATAATACTCAAGTAAATGCTCGTGATGCGAAATGGATGGATCTTATTTCTCTTAGCTTGGAGCAATGTTTTTTCATTTCCGACTACGTGATATTCTCTATAGAATAAGATTCTTTGAGTTGTATTCATATTCATGTTCCTTTGCATGTGTTCTGAGTGCCAGAGGTACCCAGGGTGCTTCGCATACACACCAGTTAAACAAATAGGTGATACTATAAGGAATAACACGTGGTCTGAAATGGGAAAAGAGCTATAAGCCTGAAGCGAGATGACGTTTTACTCTCGTCTCTAGACCATAATCCTTTTCACACTGCTTGTGTTCTTTGATTATGACTATTGTTTCTGTATTCTCTAAGGAATCAAAAATTTTAATATGAAAGAATTTTAAAAACTGTTATGGTATAGAGTCGGGGGTAAAACGCCATCTCACTTCCCGCTTATTGGACGTATTCTCCTTTATTTCCAAGTTTACCTGATACTAACTACTTCATTTACACTCATGGGTCTTCCAGCGATCATGCCCAGGGCAAGCTGCATGCCAGCTTGAAACACACTCCCAGGCGTAGCTCTATGGCCTTTACACATCTCTTCAAAACTAAAACCACGACAAATCTGGAAGACGTCGGTGGAGAAAGGCTTGAAGGGCCCTGATTCCCGACTGGTTTGAATCTTATAATTGATACTCCGTCGGAAGTACTCGTCTGTTGTGTCGTCCCAAGTGATTGGATATGGTTCTGGATATGTAGAATCGTTAGCGTCTGGAAGATAATACAACAGGTAAGTGTGCTTGGCCTGAATAAACAAACGGCAAACTGGGCACTAATTCTATGATGTACTGCGATTCCCAAAAAAAACAAACGAAAAATTGAGTTTTGGTGGACGTCAATCAAAAGGGTTTCTATCGTTTCTATTGGTTTCTACAAGGACTGACCTATATACTCACGTGATATCGAACAAACACCGTTGCCTATACCTCAAGCATCTCTCATGCTTATCTAACGCGTAGAGAACAACGACTCGACTATATTTTCCCTTTACATGGTACTGTATGTATACCCCTTTAACGGCTTTTCCCAGTAAGTATATGAGTACTGGAAACTCTATCCTCGCGCGCGCCGCAGAAGTTGAAATACTGCGTGAAGCTAAAATACGAATTAATAACTTACCATCGGTGGTGATTTCCTCTTCAAAACGACTTTCACTTTCAACTGCAATCCTCACAAAGTTTGTCGCAACTGTCCCTGTCATTCCCGCTAAATAGTTATTAACGAATCCTGCAACTCCATTGCCAAACACAACCAGCTGAACACTCTTATCGTACCAACGATTAACAAAGTTTCCCGAGTAAAGCGCGAACATTGCTTCGTTGGCGCTTCGTGGAAAGTCGTCAGGGTCGAGCGCCACAGTGAAGAGAGCATCGCGAATGAGTGCAAGATTTGTTGCGTTTCTTTGACTGAGGCACTTGAGGCGTTGTTCCTCTTGACAACGTTCAGAGGGAGTCAAGCTTGTGATTACAGCCATTGGTGTTGACGGTAAGTCTCTTGTAGCACACATTTTCAGTATGAGTCGTATTTGTTTCTGAAAGGCGAATCATAATCAAAATTAAAAAGATATTTAACTGAATTTAGAGATAAAAAAAAGAGTTTACTAACTCACCCTCAGCTGTTTACCAGTAACCTTCTTTCCGTTCCATGCTCGTTGGTGCAAATCAAGTCCAGTTTATACATATGTCCTTGTACCATGACAATAATGTGCCTCGAATGTTCTTGAGGGGCTTTGTAACGTTCAATAGATCCTGGACGAAACTGCATCGAGCAAGAAAAAATGTAGTTGTACCATTGCATTGAGAGCGGTGATCCCTTGATGGTATCTTGATCAAACTCAACACTATTGTAAAAATCTCTTGCCTTCATAAGTCCATCTATGAGCGAAGCAGCCCGACTAACCATGGCTTCTTCTCGGGCCTCTGATGAAACTGTACCATTATCTGCTAGAGGGGTTTCATTTTCTGCAATGCCGCCCTCCACTGATGTCCCAGCATGCCCTGGGCTCCCACGGATCAAGACGCCGTATGACGTCACAGGTTGGGATGGGATAATGTCTTGGTGGAAATACACTTCGTCATGGCGGATACCAAAAGTGTCTCCGTGATTTGCAGGTGCATACCAGCAGTTGTTTATGGGGTCTTGTGAATGTAGCTCACACATCCTGTATTGGAAGGGATAAGGTCAAGGGATAAGGTCAAGGGATAAGGACTTACGGGACCTGATATAGAGGGTCCCCCCCCCCCACCCCAAACACCTAGATCCACCAATGCTTTGAAACAACCTCACATCTTGATTGGATGTTTTGTGTTTAGTAAGATAGCTGTATGTGGAAAATGAATATGGTCATTCTTACCTCTTGTGGGCACCTTTGAGCCCTAAGATACCGCTTGCAGTTTCGGACAACGAGTCTGTGAAAATCATCTTTCATCCTTGTCGTACAAGACAATGTTCTTCTTCGTCCAAGAAAGTCCAAAAGGCATTTCAGGAGAGGGAGGGTCGGGAATTGGTAGGTTTTCATCCCAATGAAGTACTCTTTCCTGCAAGTCTGTCCTTTTCGCCTCCTCCTGAAACAGTTTGACAGTTTACTTAGGTTTCCAAATAAGTTTCGATTCTAATTTAAAATTCAATATTAGCCATTCAGACGTTGAGGAAAAAACTGGGTAGAGTTGGCATTGATGTGCATTGTGGGACTGTTTTAGGGACATATTTCCAAGATGGCGCCCATCTTGTCCCCTACGTTCAAAAATCCACTACAATGCCAACTCGATCGACCCAGTTTTCCTTCAACCTCGGAATCGAATAGCTGTTGCACTAATTCTCAATCTGAGGGACAAAACAAAAGAATTCTGCTTATTTGAGGATTAAAATTTTAATGTTTTTTTTCCTGATTTGATCCCCAAGATGCATGGAATGAAGTGCAAGGTTGAATTGCTTGCCTTCATATAACGAAATTTTTTAATTACCTTTTTTCTGAGATTGTTTGGATTTGTTGCAGTGCATAGCGGCGAGGAATATGGCTTTATCCTGTAAAATATTCTTCTCACAATAGCGTGACAACGAATCGATCTGTACATTACGAAACCTCAACAGAGACTTGCCTCCTCGAGACGCTTCAATCTTTACATTTCCTCATAGTTATATTCTTTGAAAAGAAAGTAACGCAATAACAGGAAAACATTAGACAGGTCATATGATTCTGATTTCCTAAAATAACCATGATTTCACATCGGCCGTAGTTTTCTCTGAATACGAGGAAGGGATTTTTCCCTCTGAAACCGGAAATGATAAGCTAAGTGAATTTCACAAGACCTTATAAGTTGTTACATTAGTTAATCTTGTTATTACGTCACACTATCACGCGGAGATCTAGAAATAACACTGTGAAATTAATGTTTTTTACTTTTTCTAATACAATATTATATCCTTCTTTCATGTAAGATCCTAAGAAGCTATAAAGAGCAGTACTTAGAAACAGACTTTGTTACAAGATAATAATACCTTGTGAAGCTTTACAGACAACTCATTCACCCGTGTGAGTTTGTTGTCATTCTCGGAACATGGCATTGAGCAAGACGAACGGCGCTGTTATCCTTTTAATAGGATTTGTCAACTATTTAGAATGGGCAATAGTCATGACTACAATATATCCATATATTCGATCGGTAAGTACTAGCAGCTTTCTTCTTCTGAAGAAAAGTTATCCTGTAATCTTTACTATTTACATGTAAGCTGACCACATTGTTGCTCGAGTTTCGATTCGACTCGAATCGATTTCAGTACATAATTCTACTGGGTTACTGATTTCTTTTGTTTTGCTCATTGATTGTCCATAATTTCTTCAATATATATAAAACTTATTTGCTGTCTCGAATGTACAGGTACCTAATGGATAATATTGTCGAGAACAAACAAACGTAGGGGCCATTCATAAGTATAGGTGGCCGGGTTTTGGGGGGAGGGGGAGGGCGTTGGGGGGATGTGAATTTTGAGGAGAGGAGCACTAATGTTTATTTAAAATTTAGAGAGACGTCATATTGATTATATGCTGCACTACTGAGCACGGGAGGGATATTAGATTTGTTAAACTGTGGGGCTATTAAAATGATTCTGTTTTACAGCACATTATAATCCACATAGCTCCCCAACCCAAGTCAGTAATAATACGGCCCCTAAAAATACAAAATAATATGACTTGAAATGAAAATTAGCAATACATCGATCTTTACAGCTGTCAAAGGATGTGCCTTCTGCTACAGTTTACTTGTCTTTGGCTCAAAGTCTATTCCCTTTAGGACAAGGAATCTCTCAACCAATAGCCAGCCTTCTCGTCAAGAAGATGAGTGAGATCAAGATCGTTCTTATCGCTTCTCTTATTATAGCCATCGGTGGAAACGTGACGTACATGGCAGCGCAGAAAGCTGGTTCTGTTGTGCTTATCATTGTGGGAAGAGCCTTGGCTGGCTTTGGTGCAGGTAAGGTACTCGTCCACTGGTAGCCCACATCAGTGTACTCTCAAAGCTGGGCTAGAGCTTTTACGGTGTGACGTCAATCGTATGGGAGTGGGGGAGTGACTTCGAGGTACGAAACGAAAATCAGTTCTATGAAGCTTTTTCGTAATTTTTCATCTTGACAAGATTTTTTGTCCAAAGTTCTAATTGTTTCATGAGGAGGTTAAATTATTGAAAACGAGTTCTTGCATTATTATAGCGGTTATTATGAGCAGTTGGACGCAGAAATACGTCAAAACTTAAAAGTTCTGTCGTGATAACAGTCGGCTTAAAATCATGGAGCTAATTTTTAAATAGAAATGGCAATTCAGTCATAACCATAAAAGGTCGAACTGTATGGCTCTTGATCAAGGCGTACATAGCTTTTAAACTCGACCGGCGCAAGTTAAAAACCTTTTTTTCATGTTATGCAATCCAATTTTTTTAACTCATCATATCGTTGGATTTGACTGTCAAATTTGTTTAGGTAGTGGAGGAGTTGCGTATGGTTTCATCGGGGCCAACAGCAGCCGAGAAAACCGCGTAAAACTGATGTCTTATTACCGAGTCACGTGTATGATCGGAGTGATGTCATCTACGATCGGTAAGACAAAAAATACAATCGGTTACTTATTTTATTTAAGAGTAAAGTTAAACCTCCTCTTCGCATTGAAGATTCAGTAATATTCCAGCAACGGTGTGCGCTTTCTTGATTGCGTTACAAGAGTAGTATACCACGTTACTAGTAGGTAAATAATTACTAAGAAACTGCATGACGCACGAAACGGAATGCGTTACAAGACCAGTATATAATAGCACAAACGCAGCACCAAAGAACTGTGTGACGCACACAACAGAATGCGTTACAATAGCATAGACACAGCACGCATGCGCTACAATACCAGTAAACCTGCGTGACAAGGATATGTTTTTATGGGATAAGGATCATAAATTATATTTGATTAAATGATGGTTTCTAACATCTTATTTTCTCAAAAATCAGCATCAGCAACATTCCTTCCCGGGTTTGGTAACAATGCTCTTGGTAAAGCAACGGGGTTGAACGAGTTTACAGCACCAGCTGCCCTTACCATTCTTTTCTTGAGCATCTCATTAATCCTGGTGACATTTGTACTAAACGAAGCTGATTGTTCTCCAGTAGGTTAGTGTATTAACTCAGACGTCCTATTCTTCATACATAAAAAAACCCAACGAACGCCTTCCTGTTTACCAAACTCGCGCGCGCAACTGCCTTTTTATTTGCATGTGAAATAAGTTTATACTATTGTTTACATTATGTTGCGCAACATGTCTATTTGTCTTTTTTAACAAATCCTGAAAGTTGCTCATCAATAACGTATGTAGCTTGTTCGCGCGCAGCTATCTGAAGACAGCCGCGGTGCGTAACAAAGATATGCACAGATAAATGCACATCTTCGATCTTTAGAGATATTCGACTATTTGCTCCTTTTTTTCTAAAGGTGAAGCTGGCGACGGAGGATCAGTCGGACGTTCGCTCAAGTCACGTGGTGTATTACTGGGCCTAATGCTCTATCTCCTTAACGGCTACGTGACCACGTGGGTTGGTTTCACTATGCCATTGGTCGCTTTCAATCATTTTCACTTTAACGTGCATGAGTACGGTTGGTTGATGGTTGGTGTGTCTGGCATAGCCACTATTTCTGCCTTCACCATGGCGTTCTTGTCCAAGTCCAAATGCATGACGAACAACAAATATGGCGACTGGAGAGTCATTGTTGGTTGTTATATTTTCATGTCAGTGGCAATCATCATTGCTTATCTTGGAGGACCATCAGTGAGTATACTTGACTATCAAATGGCTTCCCGAACGTCGAGGGTTCTGATTAAATTTTAAATCTTTTGTATTTTCCCCATCTTGATACCACTAACTTATTTATAATCATTGGATATGATTGGATAGTGTAAGTCGTCATTCTGGCCCTGTCAGATTGGTCAACGGTGAAAAGCTTATATAGTGCCAATCCATACGTTTTCTATTCATACCTAACTATAAGCTTTCATGATTATCGTTTTTTTTGGTAATCTACATCTACATCTTTCATTCTCACTGATTCGGAATGTTTATTTTCTTCAGATTTTGAAGTCTTCACCTCAACATACCAAGGAAGAACTCTTCATTAGTGGAGTTATCTTAGTGTTTTTAACTTATTCCGTCGCTGGTGTAATATTGCCATCCATGACCACAAAATACGTAGCCAAAGCCATGATGGTGAGTACTATTGTTCCAGCCTAAATATAGTATAAACTTAATTGAAAAAACGTAGTCGGGCTTGAGAAGGTCATATAAGTTGATTATAGAAGTTGATTATAAAAGTGTAAAGTGTAAGTGTATTATTTTGTTCTTTGTTCCAGCCTGTGATAATGCCTTACTGCATCGCCGCAATGTCAATAGGAAAAGTCATCGCACCCCTCGTCAGCAAAGCCGAGCTAGGCATTCAAGGCTGGGAGTTTCTATTCATGGGAACATTAGGACTTACTATTCTAGGTCTTATCTTTTTTGTGTGCTTTTTCCGCGAACCGGAGCCTGAAGACACCCCGCTTTTACCAGCTGCAGGGGCATTAACTAGAGATAGGACGAGTTCAGCAGAGCAGGGAATAGTGGATTCTTATCCCCACACTAGCGGCGAAGAATAATATCGAAGGCAAGAAGGAAAATGAGTGGTTTGTCGAATGATTGCTGGTGATAAAGCTAGTCCGTTCAGCAGACAGCGTTACGAAATGTGGCTTCCATCTCCAGAAATCATCAGCCATCAAAAAAGACTACAAAATATAAACAAATGTTTTTAACAAGGACGGATAAACCAACATGTAGGCATGCACCTTTATCACCCGGCAGGCCATGTATTATTCGTGTGAAAATAAAAACCTTTGTTTAATCCGCATAATTTTATTCTCAAGGACTTGAATGCGAGGCTACGCGTGGTAGAATCTATTGTTTAAACCAACATGGCTGCCGTGAGAAAAAGGCCCATAAATACTTCACTTCACGACTTGTCAATTCATCAAGATGACACTTTATTATTTAACAACAAACAATTAAAGTCTTTGTTTTATAATGGATACGGGTAGTAATCATTCTGTATTGATCGGGATCACTATACTCATTACTATATGAATAGCAGCACTAGTACCAGTTTCTCATTAACGTCTATCTCTTCTCAAATTTTTTATTTTTTCCTGGTCAAACCTTGACTATGTCAAAGTTATTGATGCTGCAGGTAACCAAGCAACCAAACACTTTCCCCCTCGCTATCGTGGAGAGAAAAAGTGGCCGTTCACTCGTGTCACATAACACATGGCCGGCGCTAACCTTAGAACCGAAAGACCGAACTAATCACTAGGCGCAGTTTAATTTTGTGTGTGTATTGAAAAAATCCGACCAGCATTGCATAAAAAAACAAATAACAAACCCTCCATTCTAAATCAAACAAGACGTATTGAATAGATTTGTTGATCCAGGTCGTCTCTAGTGATGTCCAGCGTTGCCAATTTTAATAAAGAAAAACTACCCTAGATTTTGCCAATTGACCCTGGCAAATGCCAGTCAAAAACACTAAACCCAACCCCACCGATATCCTAGATTTACACGTGGTAGCTTCACTTATACATCTCTTAGGGCTTCGTATACTCAAAGCGCTGCTAATCCTAGACCTAGTCCTAGTATTATAAGTCTTAACTTGCAATAACAGACAGAGAAATTAAAAAAAAACCCAACATTTTAGAAATACTTAATTGCAGGTCAAGACTTGTTTCACATGTTCCATATTTGATTTAGGAACGACCAAAAACCCCATTCCTTTAAGAAAAAACAAGACACCGATATCCCGAGCAAGTAAAACGAAAATGAAATTTGAGCATCAAAAATATGGATTTTGGTATTAAAAACATGTTTTTTTTTTTTTTGGAAACTTGCTCAAGTATCTTGTGTTAATATTAACACAGGTTACCCTTGGTTTTCTATGTAGCCGTGTACTTGGACCTTGGTTAGGTGCCTGTGATGAAAGATAAAGAACATGTACACATGCATGTTAATATTTCGTTTTCCATATTGTACCCACAAAAATATTTAGAGCTGATTACTGAAAAGAAACTGCAAGTCATAAACTTTTTACGAGGGTGAAGTTTAATTTTGAGTTCAGTTAAAATAAATGTTCTACAGCCCTCTTTCCCAAACTTTAAAATATGCTTTCTTTTCTTAGAAATAGTTACAAGGTCTGGACCTGCCCAGCTTTTTGACAGCCGCCTTGCCTTTTTTACTACCAAGCTTCTGCAAATAAATTGGCATGGTAGCCGTTAAAATGAAGACACTAGACATAAACCTTAAAAACTTCACTAAATAAACGTTCATAAATTTTATGCTTTCACAGCTCATGGCAAAGCTCATGGTCAGCAAGATTGACACGTGCAATTTTAAGAGAGCTATCGACTTACATTATTAGAACCCTTCAACATTCTTATAACTCAAAGAAAAGTAGTATTGGGCTTGAACAGGAAACATGATTCGTTCTTTTGATTAGATAAACAATTCCTATCCAAACAGTTTGGAATTTCCATCAAACAGAGCGTTAAGCATAGCTATTAAATATTGAAATGTTTAAAAACAACGCAGTATAATAAAATTGCAAGAAACTTTTACTGTCTTTGACTGAAGTCCAATTCTTCGTAAGAAAGGCTTTCATCACGTTCGAATACCAAGGAAAATAAGCCGCTAACTAACAAGAAATTTGGCTGCTTCGTTCAAATTATGCGGCCATTACTAATTGAAGTTTCGGCAAAATATCCTAAGAAATTACTGAAAAACATTTAGTGTAAAAACTAAGTACGACACAGAAAGCTTGTAAAAAATTTATTTTTCAGTTGCGAGGTCATTTCTTACTCTTCAACTTACCATTTTTCTCCCAAAGCTCCTTCATAGAATTTTCTTCGAAACTGCATTCAAAAGTGTGGAGGTAAAGATTATAAAGCACCTGATCAGTATATAAAGGAATCGCATGATGCACGGTTGCACGTGCAATGACTGCTTTATGATCGCATGGACATTGATCGCATAAATTTCTGGCATCGGTGTTATCAATCATGCGAGGAAACGTGCGCGGAAATATACGCGAGAGTACCTGAGTTGGAGCGGCGAGCACACGCGTTTTGGCGGGAAAATTACCGCCAAACTACAGGTAGCCCAAGAAGTTAGCAAAATTTTCGATTTAGTTTTAAATAAACTTTTCGGATCACAAGTTAGGCGACAGTTTAGAAATAAAAAGTATAGAAATAAAAAATCGAAAACTCAAAAAGTAATATCAATATCATTTTTTTATTAGAATTCTATAATACTTACACAGAGGGCGACGGCGACGGATTTTTAAATGAACACCCTTTAATGAGGAAGGTGGGGGCTACAATATATTTTCCATACGGAAGTCAAACTAAGACAAAACATTAAGATTTAATTATTGTAAAAGAAAGGAAGGCTTTAAGTAGGGGAGTCGTGTTAGATTTTGCCACTTTTGCGTCTTTTTTAATACAAATTTAATGCCCTGATTTCAAATAGTTTTAAATTATTTTCTTCATTTAATTTTACTTAAACTCTTTCACTCGAAACTCTACACATGGATAAGAGAAAGGTCCAACGTCCTGTACTGGCACACTGTCGTCATCACCTGTCACCTTGGTTTCCAAGGTAACCGTGAAGTTTCTTAGCAGTGTGACTAGTAAAACCTTCATAAAAGCGTCAGCAACTCGGTATCCCATACACCTGCGTGGGCCTATTCCAAAACGGCATAAGCTTTTGCGCATGCTCGGTGTTTCGTTGTCGAATCGTCGTGGATTGAAGATATCGATATCTCCCCAGACCCCCTGGTCGCTGTTGACTGCACTGTTGTCGACTGAGACTTCGATCTAATCGCAAAAGAAACAAAGAACTTGGTTAAGTTATTCAATTTGTTATATACGCAAGACTACATTCTTGTTTACAGATACCTTCCCGAACAAAATATAGCTGACCTGACTCACTTTACTCTTTTTAGATGTTGTTTGCATTTCAACATTGCCTTACCGAGGAGATTGTGAGCTAAATATATTCGTTACGTTACTTTATTTTTGATAGGAAAGTTTATTATTTATATTTTTCCATGGTTTCAGACAATCTAAGATGCTAACTTACCCCTGCAGGACTGTGGAAGTCTCCAATCATCATTGGACAGGGAACATATTCTGGGGTACTGATTACCATGACGGGACGTTTTCTAGCTGATTCTTTTACCACTTTCCCTAAGAAGTCCATGTCGTTGAGAACTTCTAGATTTAAGGGTCCTGAATGCTAAAGACGTAAATAGTTTATATGTGAGATGATAATGTTGTTTCAATTTTTTCATCATTATCTTAAACCTTTTCACTCTTTCATTTCTTAGTAGCTAATACCACCACCATGGCGTGCGTTACGTATGTACTGTACGTACTGTTTCAGTGAACATCAACGTTCGATTCCACATATCTTTTGATGCAACCCGCAAATTCCACGCCCTCATCCTCCCCGGTAAAAAATGAACTGGTGCCTTACTTTTGAAGTCAAGTTTTTAATCTCAGCCGTGAGCTCCTCTTGGATTTGTTGATGAAGAGCCACATGAAACAGAAGCCAAGCTGTAGCACCACACGTGATGTCTACATTAGCAAGAGATGCCTCCTCTAGGGTTTGCTGAAACTTGAACATATAAAGAAGGTTAAACCTCTGGACTCCGTGTGACCCCTTTCAAAATCCTGAATCTGCCCCTGATAGACTTGTACAACTACTCGGTACTACCCTAAACCTTCGAAGAACAATGGGGATTATTTTCGGAGGAGACGCATGCGCATAACCTACCTCGTCACGTGATAGAGCTTCTGGATTCTCAGCAAGAGTTTTTTGCATCTTGTAAAAAACACAATCTGTGTCTTTAGATTTTCCTTCTACGAATCGCTCCTGAAAACTAACAAAAGCAAATTCTACATTAGTCTGCATCTAATAATTAATTATGAATGAATTATTTATCTTGGAAATGTCCTCTTATGGTCTCTTCTGCACTCCATGCAGCCCATCGATTCAAATCCAAATCAAATTAAAACGTGTTGAACAAAAGTAAAAACCTTGAAAAATTAAACCATTGTGCTCCTTCCATTCTTTAAGATGCTATAACTAATGAAGTAAAAATGAGAAAATTACCGCTCGTTGAGCTGCAGCCACCGTCTTTCAAACTCCGACTTTTTCCGGTTCGTGTCGGTAGGCAAGTATTCGTAAAACGGAAGTTTAAGGAACGGATTCGTGAAAGTATCGGAAATTAAAGCACCCACAAGAGTTCTTAATTCTATTAATTCTTGCAGCTCTTTTTCAGGTAAATCTCTTCCGTATGTAAATTTCATCAGCATTTTAAACGTCAGGAGTATCAAGTCATCCATGTTTATGTGGCCCTAAAATGAACAAAAACATGCATAATTGCGCTGATCCGACTGCGCTACAGGATAGAGATATTTCTTTTCGCCCGTCTGTTCATTAATGCATCAATTAATCGGTCCACTCCGATTCATTCATCCATCTATAGTTCCGTCCTTCCATCGACTCTGATTCATCCACATTATACACTCATCCCAGTTCATCCATGCATGCATGCATCCACCATCCATGCATCCATCCATACATCCATCTATGCATCCATCCATCCATCCATCCATCCATCCATCCATCCATCCATCCATCCATCCATGCATGCATCCATCCATCCATCCATCCATCCATCCATCCATCCATACATCCATCTATGCATCCATCCATCCATCCATCCATCCATCCATCCATCCATCCATCCATCCATCCATCCATCCATCCATCCATCCATCCATCCATCCATCTATCCATCCATCCATCCATCCATCCATCCAACCATTCATCCATCCATCCATGCATCTATGCTGCATCCATGCATCCATCCATCCACTCCGATTCACCCATCCATTCTTTACAACAACTTCGTTACAAATTATGATTCAAATCCTTATACAATACCTCTTTCTCCTCTCTAATCAGTCTAAGATACTCTTTGCATTCTTCTTCCATCATGCTGATCGTCTTTTCCACGCTCTCTGCACTGTAACATCCATCAAAGCTACTGCGTATGCGCTTGTGTGCCTTACCGCTGGCCGTTCCAGCCGCATTACCAAAAAGCTGGCGAAATACACAACCAAGTCGAAAGTCCTTTGTTCGTTCATACTTGTGTTGCTTAGCCATGAACTTCACAGCAATATGAGGATCGGTTATTATTCTGTTTAAGGATAAATATTTTTACAAAATTTATTTAAAATATTTCTGATTAATAGTATGACCTCCATTTTACACGCTACAATCCGAAAGTGTAGTCGGCTATCAGTGACTTGAACGCGTTTTTTTCTTTTTTCTTTTGCTTCTTGCAGGAGCCCAAAAACTTTGCGCTATTCTCGGAGGGAGGGAAAATTCCCTCGCGACGTAATAGTATCACGCAGTGAAAATATATCATTGCGTGACAAGCCTTAACTGTAGCGAAACTCCGTCACTAAGTTTCTGATAACCGGCTGGGTTCACCTCTAAGTTTAGCTAGGCACAAAATGTCCGATTAGACTTTTACTTACAGTTTTGGTGGACCAGGCAAGAATCGAAGCAGGTACATCCCGAATTTCTTCAAAGTTTGATCCTTCAACGCTATCAGTGGAGGCGAAAACGTCCTGAATGAAGTTCCTTTGATGACTGCACCATAATCATTTTTCCAGAAATAAACCTACAAATATTTATACATACAGTGTTTAATTTAATTTCATTGATTCTTTTCTTTTCATCTAAAAAAATTCACGGAAACCGGAAGTTAGTTAAGGTTGATTTCACAACCTTCAAATGGTAATTGAATATCACATCAGTTAAGCTAGGAAGTCAATATTAATGACATTATATCCTAAAGCATTTTATTTGCGACAGAAAACGCGCATATACTTATACATATATAGGTTCTTTGATGCCTCCGTCATTCATTTTGCAAAAGAAAAAAAATAAATGATTGTATATTTATTACAACGATTTTAGTGTTTTGAAAATTTCTTTAGTCAAATATTTTGGTGTCTTTGATTTTAGTCATAAGTTTTTCATCAGCTTTTAGCATGAGTAGTATATCACAAAAGAATCAGGGTAGCAAACTCCAGCGAGTTGAGCAACTGGATTTTCTTTTGTGGCACTAAGACTTACCTCATTAAACCATTTATAAACCCACAGTACACAAATCACCAAGACTGCAATAACGGCGATGACAAGGCTTGGAATCATCTTCAAGGCTACTCAATACTAATACTGACTGAAGGAAAAGATCTGGATTCACGGAAAACCGAAATTCCTATGAAGCTTCCAAGTGTCACGCAATCGTTTTGTTAACCTTCCGGGGACTTCCTGTCTACGTAGGTAGAACTTCACGTGACTTGGGGATCTATTCGTGGCGTCTTTCTTGGTAGTAAGGTAATAATCCCTAAATAATCTCATGTGACTACCGCAGGACGACGTTTCAACATCAGGTCACGAGATGTTTTCAGTTTCCTTTTTGAATTCATGCGCGACGTAATTACAGTATATTGACATTCCCTGATCGATTGAAATTTCCAAGAAATAGTATACTTTATTTTTTTTCCGGTCCGGTATCCTAAAAAATCGTGCGTTCTGATTGTCTGTTTGAGGGGGCGGTATTTTGTAAGTATCTGCCCGCGCGCGCGGTCCGGTATCCTTTGCCGCTAAACGACAACACAAAACGATTACCAAAACAAGTAAAAAAATACGGGAAAAAAAAAAAGTTATTTACCGTCCTATAGTCGGTCCGGATAGGGAAAAACTGTGCCCTCGGTCTTGAACACGGACCTCGGCCTAACGGCCTCGGTCCGTATATTCAAGACCTCGGGCACAGTTTTTCCCTATCCGGACCTCCTGGCCGGTAAATAACATATATATACCGCTCGGTGACGTAATTACAGTATATTGACATTCCCTGATCGATTGAAATTTCCAAGAAATATTATACCATACCGCTCGGTATTGCCCCAACCAAAGTGCACCAAACTATAAACACGTTATTGCAGTCTTAAATTCGTTACAATTGAGCGTGTGCAAATATTAATAACAGTATTCTTGTGAGGATTAAATCTCGATTAATTTTACACATAAAATTGAAAAATGAGATATTCAATATGCATGTTCACAATAACGTCATAACAGGAACCCAGTTGGTAATTTTTGGAATTTTAATCCTTTTTTATCAGAAAAAAAGCAATTGTTTCTGTCTTTATGTTGTCATGATCACAAGGTCTTTCACTCCATTGCGTTTACTCTGAAAATAAACTCATTGTTCCCTTTAGTTGACGTGACTGAAGTGAATTCAATGAACTCATGTTTTAGTAATCGAGGTGCTTTACGAGCTGGGAATTCCGTTAAAAAAAACCCTGAATAAGTTCATTATTCAAAATTTCGTTTGTAGCAATAAAACAAGACTCATTAACAAGCTAATCTTGTGATTCTTGGAATCCAAGTTGCGTGATAGGCAGCGGTGCAAACTTAAAGCTGATCAGCCGTCCCCCCCCCCCCCCCCCCCCCAAACTATATTTATTTTATTCTAATTTGACTGTATTAATTAAAGCAAAAATTCAAATAATAATGATAGTCAAATGAAATACTTATTCACGAGCCTTTTTTTGGAATCAAAACTGCACAACAGCCAGTTGATCTTATTTTCCAAAGCACTTCTTTTCAATTTCATTTCAAATGAAAACAAAGGAAAATTGACCAATCTCGTCTTTCTTAGAAATCGGTGTATCGGCTATATTTATCGACACGTAATCCAAAGCCAATTTTGTTTTCTTAGTAGGTATTTCACCGATGTAACACCAGTTACAGCAGAGATGACGTCAAATGTCGTTGGCCAATTTGCAATCGGCGGGTGAAATAAAAGGGTCGCCCAAAAACCCGAAGCTCATATCTTTTGGTGTTTGTTTTAATTACGCTCGCCAGCCTGAAATCACGAAATCTCAGCTGTGTTTGGAACAGTTCCCCCAAAGCCAGCTTTAATTTTCTCATCAAGATGGTTCTTAACTTTGATCAAAATGAAAACAGCTGTGTCCACCAAACTGGCCGAGAAGTGATGTCAGGCAACGGTGTAGTACTTTTTGGAATGAGTCCCGGGAATCCCTACTTCAAATCTCGTGTCATTGAAGACTACGTACAGTATCTCGGAAAGGAAAGTCGAAGGATAATCGTGGTCGTGCCACAACAACCTGCGGAACACACATATAGAGCTCTGGGTAGCAAGGATGCTGTGAAGAGAGCTAAGAAAAATGCCAGTCAACTCAAATCCCACTGCAGGAGAGCTATTGAGAAGGTAAGAATTGCGAGTTCAATATTTGATAGATAGTATGGCCGATCTTTAAAATTAATGTACAACATGATCGAGACTTGATGATGAAATAGGAAGAAAAGGTTTCAATCATCCGCGTTCATCCATCAAACATTCACGAGGCTGATCTAAGTCACGGCGAGGTCGGGAATTAATTTTTCCGAATTTATTTCCAAGGGTCTTTCGCCCGGAATAACCTCGTTCCCAAGCACTATAAACTTATCTATATTTCTATATCTTCATGTATTTCATAAGTGCTACGCGGTCCACATATTCACATCTTTGCATCATAATTACCGCGACCTAACATTTATTTCACCCCGAACTGCTCTCAGTCTGACCTCTTGTTCAGCTGGTAGAGCAGTACAATTCCGAAGTTCGTGGGTTCGATTCCCAGCGAGGTCGGAAATTATTTTTTCCGAGATTATTTCTAAGAGTCTTTCGCCCGGAAAACCTCGTTCCCAAGCACTATAACTTATCTATATTTCTATATCTTGTATTTCATAAGTGCTACGCGGTCCACATATTCTCATCTTTAACTGAGTCACGGCACGGTAACTCACAGATCGATTCCTTTTTTTCCCTTCAAGGTTGGCAAAGCTGAAAATGTAGCCGGAGACTTCCACATGTTAGACTGGATCAAAGAGGTGGATACCCACGAAGCGTACATCGCAGCGTTGGACTTTGTCGTCAATTTCTACAACAATAACCTCGAGTTTCGCCTTGACACAGCAAGAGCTACAGCTAAAGTATTGGGAAAAGATGCCATGTCTTCTGATGACAGTGGATCAGGTAAGATCGACTGAATACTATTTAATTTAGTTAAAGGGCAAACCCTTTGACAATACATTCAGTGCTGGTTCTGCATAAAGTAAATGGTTGAATGGTAAAATATTTCTCGATTGAGTGATGCGTCTCTAAGTTATGAAGGTTTATACTTGCAATATGTTAATGATGATGACGTCAGGTAAGGTATTTGAGTGCTGTTGTTGTAACTAGTAATACTAAATGCTGGCCATTTTGAAAATAATAATTTTAAATAGCTTTCATGTAAACCATGAGTAAAATAATGATGCTTCTTAAATACTGTATCTATGAACCAGTTCGATTTTGTATATTTAATCAAGCCTTAATAGACGTCACACTCATTAACAATTGGAAGTATAAACCTTCATAACTTAGAGAAGCATCAATCAAATCGAGAAATATTTTACCAATCAACTATATTACTTCAGGTAGAATCAGTACTGAATGTATTGTCGAAAGGTTCATTTGCACTTCAATTAATTGAAGCCCTATTTTGGCATGAATTCGTTCTTTTTGGGGGGACGGTAAATGTTAAAAATCTACTCCCTCATTTAAGTAAAGCAACATTTAATGCATGATTGACGACGTGTAATGATAAGAGCTCTCTGAGGAGGGAAGCACGCTTCTGAGAATTTACAAAATATTTGTGACGGAAATCGAAAAGATTCTAAAAGAATATTGAATTTCAGATGTAACTAAAATAACCGCATTTAAACAAATTTTCGGTATTTTCAAAATATACCGGTCACCAACAGCAAAATGAAATGATAAGTTTGATATGAACATGTATAGCTGGATTGAATATGTAGTGTTTAAAAAACGAGTAGGAGTGTTTTATCAGGTATAAAGGCACGAGGCGTAGCCGAGTGCTTTTATACCTGATAAAACACGATCTACGGGTTTTTTGAACTGCTTAAGACTCATGAACAATTTATAAGATTTTGGTTCAACTGGAGCCACCATACTCGTCACGAACATGGATTTTTATACTTCGATAGAGATTTGACGTCACGGGCATGCGCAACCACATTCAATAGAAGCTCCTACATGTTGGATATTGCGTGCCAAGGCAGGCACGTTAGTCAAAGAATTTTAGGGTTGAATATTACCTTGATGAGGCTCTAAGTCTTCATCTAAACTTGGATGCATACTTCATCCCTGATGAAGTCATCCTCATAGTATTCGAGTGGTCTTAATATAAAATCACTTGAATACTAATAAAGAGGACTTTATCGGGTATAAAGGTCCATGCAAGTGACGTGTATGGTGGCTCCAATTGGACCATAAGCTTATGAATTATTCACGAGTGTTTAGAGGACAGAACCGCATCAAAAATTTCATGCTACTTTACCAATGAAAACGCAGGCACTTGGTATCTTCATTTCCTTTTCCTTCGACGAACAACGTGTTTTCGTCATGTCTTTTCGTTCTTTTTTCAAATAGTATAAATAATCATTAATAATAAACAATATATATTATTTAATAGAATCCTCCGACTCTGAGCTCGAAGATGACGAAAACGTCCAAGAAGGAGTATTTTATTTGTTAAAAGAACTCGCCTTTATCATCGCCAGCAAAGAGATTTTCAGGGCAGACAAAGTAGCTGTAATCTATCATCGTAGTTGGCCGGTGTATGAGAAATTCGTGAACGGCGACTATGACGGAGAGCCTAAGCAGGGACTGGGACTAGCAATCATTAAATATATCGATCACTAACTGGTGTACTTCGATTTCATTAGTCTCTCTGTACTCGTTTTGAACAGAATAATGAGGTGTCATAGCTGGCTAGCCGCAGGGAAAAGAGCACATGGTTTCTCGAAATTACTTAAGAGTATGAAATAGACCACTTTAGCTTGAATATACTATTTTTCCTATTAAGTCCACGTGTTATTCTCTTAAAATAAGTTCCTATTTGAGTTGAATAGAGGTTTTGCACCACCACGTGATGGCAGCCATGTTAGATGGCAGGAACAATACAATCGTTTTACATGAGAAAGAATTCAATACCCGAGAGTAAAGGGATTTTATTGTTCTGCCATCTAACCACAGGCAGTCCAAGCTGGATTATGGGCGCCGACACGTATGTTTCTTGTCATGCACAGCCGTTAAACAAAGAAGTAATACTCTAGGGTGATGGTCTGAAATAGGAAAACATTACACTCCAAGTAAAGAGCGCTGCTCATATCATATATGAAGATATTTATAACAGGGGTTTATGTTTTTTATTCTGATAACAGGATTTTTTGGACTAACAACCCACTTATATAAATATCTAGTGTCAGGCGTTTTTTGCTTTGTAAATTATTGAATATTTAAATTAAGTTTTCATCAAGCTAATGTTTCTTGGAAAAAGTTATTAAGAATTATTTTATTAATATAAAATTAAATTTCCTTTAAACCTTTATGTGGAGAAATTGTCATAATAAATATATACATGTATTGATAATCTTAAATTAATATGGTCTTCCTACCTCGCATGCGGCATTTCTAAAGGACTTTAATCTTGTCGTTCTTGGAAGAGAGAGTTACTTGAAGAACTGCGCAAACATTTCATGTTTCATCTGAAATCTTTGTATTCCCACCTTCGCTTGTTCCCTGGCCATGTTTGCAATGGTAGGAGGTCCTGACTCTAACGCAATTCCTCGGTGTAGAATTTGAGTTTTCCGTCGAGAGAGGCAGCCGCCAGCTAAACAGAAAAACAAACGAATGATGGCCAGCACTGGACTCTATAGTATCCCCTGTCCCCAAACTGAGGACTGTCTCCGCCTTCCCCCTTTGGGATCCCTTGGGTATCCCTTGTCAGCATATCCTCTTGTCCCTATTGCTTTTGATAAGCATGGTGTCTATCCCTCCTCCATCACTGTGTTGAAACATTGACAATTCTGCAATGTATTAGTGCTGTTGCGGCACAGTGTTTCTGCTGTTGTTTCAAGAAATGTCGTACACTGCACTTTTTCTCTTGTGCAGGAATTATAATAACAAATATATATTTGCAAAGGCAACCGAAAAGCATTACATAACGCAGATGGATTACCTCAGAGTGCGCAGGATGAAATGCGACATCCGCAACTACTTCTGTATGTCCCGTCAAACGATGACAAAATGAAGAACCGCGAACATCAAAAAGATAAACCTCGAAACAAAGCGAAGAGACATAATTAGTCATTGCCTTGTGCTGATATTTCTTTCTCATTGGTTGGGGGTGCGTGCATTATAAGAGCACACAGCACACGCGCGCACTTTCTATCTTGCCATTCGTATCCAAAATAACGGCTGCTTAAATTTATATGAAAATAAGATATATTAAAAGTTACATAAAGACGTGCGTGATTACTGTGCTGTACGCAGTGTCGTAAGCGTGCAGTGCCTAAACCGTGAGTTTATAGAATTTTAATTGGCTGATTTTTTTCTCGCGCAATGTGATTGGTCTGACAGTTCCGTGACCTTGCCGTGACCGTGTACTCGCTGTGTTTATGCCGTGTTCCGGGTATTTGATTGGATGAATAATAAATGCTCAGACAAAGTGATTGGTCTGGAGTACGCCTTGCCGTGTCACGACCGTGTTCGTGCCGTGAGATTTTCACAGTCTGCTCTATAAAGCACTGGGGATCACTAAGCACTCGCTAACTCGTTCCTATAACACTTCTCTCGTGTTCTTCGCCTGCTTTATAATTGCGCACAGCACGCGCGCGTGTTTTCGTTTTCTTCAGTAACCTACGAAAAGTCAATATATCATTTAAGAATCTCTAGAATGCGCGCTCGGCCAAATTACAAGGGGATATAAAACTACTAGAAATAGCAATACTTATCGACGGGATATCTGATTCTCGAGATCATGCCCTACGCAATATATATTGTGTAAAGCTCGAGTCTTACCGAACGGTCCTCAGATCCTGTTGCTATGTATCTTGAACAAGGACTGATAGCGATCCCTGTGGGATGGGATCTATTCACATGTCCTTCGTAACGTCTCACGCATCTTAAATTGAAAACGATATCCTGAATCACAAAAGCTTTACATTTTATCGATACCATGAAACAGCCTCTGGGCTGATCTAAGTCATGGCATGGCTAACTCACAGATTGAACCCTGAAACAACCTCTGGGCTGATCAAAGTCAGGGCATGGCTAACTCACAGATTGAACCCTGAAACAACCTCTGGGCTGATCAAAGTCAGGGCATGGCTAACTCACAGATTGAACCCTGAAACAACCTCTGGGCTGATCAAAGTGAGGGTATGGCTAACTCACAGATTGAACCCTGAAAAAACCTCTGGGCTGATCTAAGTCAGGGAATGCAAAACAATTTGGAATTTAGCGTGAAGAGACTACAAACAAAATTATAACTTATGATAATGATTTATTACCGGTTTGTCCTGAGGTCCCACATCTTGATTCCATCGGTTACTGCAGCCGTCAGGAAAAGGTCGTACGCTTCGGGCGAATGGGATGCGTACGCTGATCCCTAAATGAAGAAAAAATGAGAATAAGAAAAACTGGAAGACATAGATTGCTGGAAATCATTTGATGTCACTTTGGAAGAGGTAAGGGTGGCGTGGGAAAACTTGAAATTAAAGGATAATATTCCCCAGCAATTTTACATAGGGTAACAATGGCGCAAAACTGAATGGGTCTTTAGACTCTTTATTGATGCACCCTAAGCCTCACAGTGATGCAAAATAACAGTGGGTTTACTTTGTTTTAGGTGCATCCGAACGAGGGTTAGAGAGCATCTGCATAATATTAGAGCGTTCATACATATGAAACAAAGAAGTAAAGGTTCAAAAAAAGAAGCAACATATGAACCAAACTAGGTCTCGGTCGGGGTAGAGGCGTAATCGATGAGGAAGCCCTTTTCTTCGAGTCTAAACCTTTATATGCACGTCCTACCTGATTCTGGCAAATAGCGTGGGCAGGACGAGAATGAGCATCCATAAGAACGCGCACACTTCGTCCCACATTCATGTCAAACACTTCAATAGATTTGTTTGAACCACAACATAGTGTAATATCTGAGGGATTCATGTTAGGAATATTTAATCACACGAGCTCATGTTTTACCCTATCTAAGGAGAACCTTAATAGACAAATGACAATGCCAGAAGTGGACACTGCTTAATGCACAATCTCCTGAATCTTACGCGAGTTCCGGACGTTGATCCGCGAAACTTGAAGACTGCGTGTCTTTTTTCACTTTTGGGAGGGAAAGGGTTGGGGACACATTGATCAAAGTTAATGATGTTCAAAAAGGTAGTGATTTTTTTGTTAGTTGACGGTGAAAGGATACAAGAGTGGAAGACGTTAACGCACGAGAAACACGTGATGCTTTGCGCACGTTCTTGTTGGAAGATTTTTACCAGTTTGTATTTACTGTGGCTTTGATACCTAAAAGAATGAAGAATATTGAGAAACTGAAAGGAATTTCCCATTTATTTATTTTCTATTCCATCCTTTTTCGTAGGCGTCCTGGGTCTAGGACAATGGTTTCTAGTGAATGACAGGAAAGGGGAAAACTGATACAGTGCAGTTTTCCTTCCTCCCCTTTTTCTCTCCTTTTTCCCCCCATTTTTTCTTTTGCTCCCCTTTTCATTTGCCCACTCTTCCTGCAACCTTTCTCCCCAAAGCTCTTCCAAAAATTAGAATAATAATAATAATACAATAATAATAATAATAATAATAATAGACCCCACTCTCGTACACGCCATCTAACATATAATCACATCTAATACTGACCTCTTGATATCATCTTTTTGTGGGTCAATATGATACTTGTACAGATACAAACCATTGCCACAACTGACCATTATGAACTTGTCCACGTAGTAAAACGACGCTTGAGTGATTTCCTTAGGAAAAGGGGGATTGTCCTGCAACGATATGAAACACGTTAATATCAAAATATATGTACGATGAAAACATTTCATGTTCTATAAGATTATCCGTAGGCTAATTCCTGTCTGGAGGCATAACACTAATGTACTAACAAATCACTCATGATTGTAAGCTGCACGGCTAGCTTGTAGCGCATTAATATGCAGCCCGTAAAGTCCTCCACTGGTCATAATGTAAAGAGACGTATAAATACTCTATATAAGAACTTCACATTATATTATTGATTCTGAGTCGGCTAATAAAGATACCCAAAGAGCATTTGTATATTTTTATATCTCAAACAGTGTCCAGCACAACGAATTAATTGGCAAACCGGATTCATCTCCTCCTAGAAACCCCACTCTCCAGAAAAGTGCGATTTTCCTTTTACCCTCATTCTTTCAAAAGGTGAAAGTGGTCTATGTGAAGTCGCTTTTCTTTCCAGACATAAGAGACGTCACAGATTTTGACCCGGATGAACCGGGCTTCCTGTGATCAAACTCCTTTTTGCAACTGTTCATACATTATGAATTCATTACACATACCTTATTAAAAAATTACCTTATTCTTTGCTTTTGCATCCGACTCAGTGTTGAAGTTATGACTGACAGTGGTGAAGGTCAATAAAGGATCGGAAAGGGCTGGGCTCCACAGACGAACAGTTCGATCAGTAGATGACGTCAGTACCCACTTATTGTCATGACTGAACTGTATATGGGTTAACGAACCATCGTGTCCTGATGATCGGAAAGAAAAATAAGATGTTTTATTTATGTAGAACGTATTTTATGAAGATAACACATCTGTATAAATGGTAATGTACGTGATCGTGCCGTGCCGTGCCGTGCCGTGCCGTGCCGTGGGCAAACTGCCCTATTTTACTAAGAAGTCACAGCTTGTTTATAAGGGGGACAGAATGGTGAAGTGTAATTTGAATTTGGACTAACTTTACTCTACAGCCGAATTAACAGCTCTGAAATGTCTGGTTTTGAAACATTTTATAAACCGGTGTTGTCCTTCAATATATACGATATCTCAGTGGTGTCTATTATTGCTTTTCAAAGTTCTGAAAACACACATTTCCCCCGCTGTTTTCCTTGTTTTCTTCGTGTTATTGCTGTTTTGCCCCCTCCCACGACCATCATTCTTAGCGTTAAAACAAAAGATTGTTTTCATATAAGGTCATGTTGCAAAAGGCATTTCTGATTTAGTATTATCTATAATCAACGGTAAAATCACAGTCACATGTCATCAGTCCCATACCTGTAAGAACTGTGTCTTTATTGTTCGATGGAGGTACTCGAAGAATGTGTGCGCTTTTGTTGGACAAGGCGCACGCTAAATGCCTACCATTGCCACTGTAAGTAATACAGTTGATGCCTGTTGGCTGGCTGGTCAGAGACATCTTTTCTTGGAGGTGTGTTGGTGGATTGCTTTGCATTGGGTATTCTTTTCCTATGACGCTATTTTAGGAAACTGGTTGTTTTAGTGGGAAGTGTGAAATGGGATGAATGAAAGGATGCAAAAGGAAAGAATACAGGGAGGGAAGGAAGTGGGCAGTGATGGATAAATTGAAGCTGAGGGAGAAAAAAGAAGGAAGGAAGGAAAGAAGAAGGGATGGAGAGAGAGAGGGATGGAGGGAGCAAGGAAGCAAGGAAGCAAGGAAGCAAGGAAGCAAGGAAGCAAGGAAGCAAGGAAGCAAGGAAGCAAGGAAGCAAGGAAGCAAGGAAGCAAGGAAGCAAGGAAGCAAGGAAGAAAGAGATTCTCAGAACAAACATACCCACTAAATAACCCAGAGCTTGACTTATTTGAAGGAGCTGAGCTCTTCTTGGCAGAGCTTGTCTTTGGAGAAAACATTTTCGACCTTTGAATCATAAAATAACAAAAGATTATAAAAAAAGTACAAGCGGGTCTAAAATTGTATAATTGCTCAGGTTTAACAATAGTTTTAGTAAACCCTAAAATCATACAAGGGACTGTATTTGCTAGTTTGATTGTACCTTGGAGCATCTGTATAGCCTGAAGACTTGACTTTTGACTTGAAAGTTAATGGTCGATCTTGAGCTAATGATGTCTTCCCCTTGGAGGACAGTCCTGAAATTAGACACAAATAGAAGAGGTGGTTCTAAAATTAACAAACACAAAATATAAAATAAAACAGAATACAAAATGAATGAAGATTTTATTATTCTCTTTTAAATGTTTAATTCTCCCTTATTAGTTAAATGACAGCATCAAGTAGCATCTAGAATTAAGGAAAGTGTAATGGTGGTCACTGGAGACTTGACGATGGACTTCCCAATCCTCCATTTTACAGAACTCTGGTCAGTGATAAGGAATAATGGTTATAGAGATAGATAGATAAACCTTTATTTAAACTTAAATAAAATAACAACAGGGTAGTCCAGTCAGTGGTAAAATGCCTCTGCTATCAAAAGGAGCCCTGTTAAACATATACACAATATGCAATATAAAATAGAAACTAAAAGGAAGCTAGATATCTATTAATCTGCAATATTCCAAGTTCCAAGTCAAGGTTTCTGCATATAGAAAAAGTATAGTTTATCATACAAAGCAGCTCCAACTCAGCTTGGAACTATGATTTGTGGTCATTGATCGGAACTGTAAAATGGAGTATTAACTGGTAGTGTATCAACAAATTTGCTTTTTAGTAGTTGTTATATGATTGACTACCTTTTTTGAGTGTTTTCTTGGATGATGGGACTGAACTCTTGGGAAGAAGTTCAGCTTTCAAAGGTGAATTAGCATGAAGGGGTTCACTGAAAACAGAGGTATTCATGTAAATAAATATGAAAATCAAGGAAGATGAGTCAATTCTTTATTGATACCCTTGAAAAACCTCTGAGCTGATCTAAGTCAGGAGTTAAAATGAGTTTTGCTAACCTAGACAAGACAGTAATAACAGATGACTCCAGACCAACTACTGCTTTTGCTTCTGGTTCCCTCTCCTCAATGATGTCACATACACCTTGTGTACCAAGGCCAGAAGTTTCTGACAAACGACTGGCAAGCACATCTACTGGATTTCTGTCCTTTTCTAGTTTTGGCATTCTGATGCTAATAATATGTATAGCACTGTTGAACAAGCTTCCAATAACACACTGAACCTGTATTCAAATCAATAAGACAGCTTAAATTTAGAATATTTCTGCTATAATAATTAAGCCCAATTACCTGGCATCAGGAAACAACAATGTAGGTCCCGCAGAGGTGTGTCCATGGGTGGGATTGGGGGTAAGGGGAAAGAACAACTAGTTCTTTCAACTAGCAATGTTATTAACTGATGTAAACCTGACAGAAAAAAGTTCTCAGCTCTTGGATTCTCACAGTATGGGTGTGTTAGGGGGGTGGGGTGGGGTGTGTGGAGGGAGAGGAGGGAGAGGAGGGAGAGGAGGGAGAGGAGGGAGAGGAGGGAGAGGAGAGGAATGTGAACATACTTGGTTGATTGATAACATTACATCATCAACTAAATAAATATTTCAAAGAATGGAAACAAAATCTGTACTCTCACACAATGTACAAATGTTTGGAGGGGAAGGAGGTAGGCATACCACAAATTTTAATGTTGACCTTTTCACTACTAGAGCAGCCAAAAACGGCCAACCACAAATGCTACATTTTTCCTAGGCCAAAAGCAGCCAAAAGCTGGCAAGCAGAAAGACATTTCTGCTTTTAGCTTGAAAACCCAGTCCCTTAGGACATTTCTATGTGTTGAAACACATGGGCTATTGTATTTTAGATCATTAACCAATCAGATTCTATCAAGTGTCTAAGGCCTCAACCTATACTGAGCATATGTTTTTTCATCTTGATATTGAGAAATAACACCCTAATTATGATCCAGGAAAAATCCTGTGTTGGACCCTATTCGCCTCTAGTAGTGAAAGGGTTAAGGTTCAGTAGTTCAGCATGGTACAACAAGTTCCAAAGTATGGTGACAGAAAACATCTCCACACCTCTTCAACATCAAGATAACAGTTAAATAAACCTCATATTTGTGACAGTCTTACCACATTTTGCTCCTTCTCTGTAAAGGCATACAGTCCAGCGGTAGGAAGATGGTACTGTATGTTGTCCAGTTCACTACTGGATAGTATTGGTACTACGAAATGAAACATCACAAGTACATCACAAGTACATCAAAGATTTAAAAAATACGTAAGAAAAAGGCTGTGGTGATCCAATATCTTTTTTACTGTATACAGTATATGAATAATTAATAACATGTAATTAATTCAATAAATTTCAGTAGATCACCTCTGAAATCCAAAACATGAAGTAGTTCCCATGTGTTACAGTTAACCAATAAAACTGATGCCGTCATTCCCACTACGAGAATCGATGGAACATGAAATATGTCACTATAAAAGAAAAGTTTGGACAACATAGTTTTAGTGGCTACAAAGTGGTGTATAATTACAAGAGTTCAATGAATAGAGAGAATCAAAGGTGGTATACCTGTAGTGCTTTTGCCTCTCATCTCTGGGATGTCAGGTGTGATTCCTGGACTCGGCAGTCATGTGAGTATAGTTTGTAAGGTCTCTCCCTTGACTAGAGGGTTTTTCTTTTGGTCCTTCAGTTTTCCTCCCTCCGTGAAACCCAACAACCTATATTATATTCCAATTTGATCTGTGAGTTAACTATAACCTGACAACCCAGAGGTTGTTTCAGGGTTCGATCTGTGAGTTAGCCATGCCCTGACTTAGATCAGCCCAGAGGTTGTTTCAGGGTTCGATCTGTGAGTTAGCCATGCCCTGACTTTAATCAGCCCAGAGGTTGTTTCATGGTTCGATCTGTGAGTTAGCCATGCCCTGACTTTAATCAGCCCAGAGGTTGTTTCAGGGTTCGATCTGTGAGTTAGCCATGCCCTGACTTTAATCAGCCCAGAGGTTGTTTCATGGTTCGATCTGTGAGTTAGACATTCCCTGACTTTAATCAGCCCAGAGGTTTTTAAGGTTTGATCTGTGAGTTCTCTATGCTCTGAATTTCATCAGCCCAGAGGTTGTTTCATGGTTCGATCTGTGAGTTAGCCATGCCCTGACTTTAATCAGCCCAGAGGTTGTTTCAGGGTTCGATCTGTGAGTTAGCCATGCCCTGACTTTAATCAGCCCAGAGGTTGTTTCAGGGTTCGATCTGTGAGTTAGACATTCCCTGACTTTAATCAGCCCAGAGGTTTTTAAGGTTTGATCTGTGAGTTCTCTATGCTCTGAATTTCATCAGGTATATAAGGTATAGATCAATTAAATTGGTATGAGAGCTCTTTACTCACTTAATCTGGGACTGTGATGCAGCATTCAGAAATGGAAGCAAGGGGGGCTTTGTGCCTTGTGTTGTCTGTCCAGGGATCTTCATAAACTGGAGCCCAAGTATAGCTATCCCAGCTTCTGCATCAACCCCACTAGTTTCATCACTGTTTATTATATCTTGTTTACATTCCTCTTTTTGCCAACTGGGATTGCTGCTAATGATGGCAGGCCCTAGAAAACAAAAGTGCCATATAATGAGTCAGGCAAAAGGTTTACAACTTAACAGAAGAGGTTTATAAATACATGAATATATAGAAATATAGATAAGTTATAGTGCTTGGGAACGAGTTTATTTTGCCCGGAATAACCTCGTTCCCAAGCACTATAACTTAATATCTACATTTCTATATGTTCATGTATTTCACAAGTGCTATGCGGTCCACATATTCTCAGGTTTATAAATAGTTGACTGATACAGTATGGTATAAGATTTGAAGATCACTACTATATCTGTAAGTACCATTAACTGCTCATTTCCAAATGCGTCCTTTTAAAAAAAAATCAACAAATAAATGAAATAAAAACTACAGTGTCTTACAATTAACTAATTAATTAATAGAGAAAATTAATTAATAAAGAAAATAATTGAGCTTTAGTTTAAAATATTTAAATTATATATTTACAAATGCTTTCTAAGTTTAGATTGCAATTGGATATTTGTAAGACTTACCTTTTGTTTTTGTATCTCCAAGTACTTTTTGTTTATCCAAGGTTTTCTGAAGCTTTTGGCTGATATCAATTTCATGCATGCAGCGGAAACAGCTGTCTTGACCAAGATCATACACTCGAACCTGAATAGTTTCAGATGTACATTATTTAGTTGACCAAATTAATTTATAGGTTTTCCCATTTTATTGATAAATATGTATACTAACGAAATTAACAATTTGCTTATAAGATTGAATTCATTGTCTGTCTTCTTATTGATCAAAGATGACATCTTAAAATGTTCAAAACCTCAGAAGCTTGCAGAAAGATGGAAAAGGATATAATAAGTTGAAATTTTATAGATGCCCTGAAACATGCACTGGGCTGATCAAAGTCAGGCAAAGCCAACTTACAGATCAAACCCTGAAACAATCTCTGGGCTGATCTAAGTCAGGGCAAGGCTAACCATGTTAGCACAGATTGAATTGGAATTTAGCTTATAAGGTTTTGGAGGGAGAAAAAATTGTGAACTTGGAAAAAGATCCTCGGACCAAGGGAGAGTCCTAACAAACTCTACTCACAGGTGATGCCGAGTCTGGGAATTGAACTGGATACCCTAAAGGTGAGAGGTGAGTGCACTACATTTACTGTCCGAATGTAACCCTTGATTACCATAAGTAGTTATTCATCTACATGTACATTAGGACAATGTTAACCAACCTTCCCATCAGTTGATCCCAGGGCCATACAGTGCTGTGCTGAATCAAAAGCAAGAGAAATAAAGGGAAAACCTGAAAGAAAAATGTTTTTTTCAATCCCTTTACAGTGTATATAATAATAGCAGAAATTAGAATTAGAATTTTGTCAGCCCATGGGTAACATAGCTTCCTATGCCTATGTTATATGGGTTCTCACACAATGTTTCTCTTGTGGGTCCAGGGAGTCAAGAGAAATGCAGAGTGGTGGCATGACAACCTTAAGAACATTTGCGTAGGAGTAGAACTTAGGCTATTGACAACACAAGTGGAGAGAGTTCGGTGAAGAATATTTATACAATTAGTTCTTTTTGGGTACAAATATAATTTCTTTATTTATACGACCAGTGATGTTGAAGATAAAGTGTGTAAATAGCCAACATACATACCAGATACAATAGGTGACTGATATACCAGACATGACTCCTGGATATCCCAAACCTAGATGTCCAAGAAAATTATTATTTAACAATAATTGCCGTAGGCAAAGTGAATATCCAGGAATATTTCTGTGAGTCTTCGAGCGGCGAGGTAAATATTCCCCAATATTCACTGAGGCTGAGGCAAATAATCGTTTTAGCATAAATACCAAGGTGATTCCTTAAAAAAGAAAAAAAAGAAGATAAAAGACATTTTTCCAAGTAACAGCAACAAAGTGGTGGCCACCATTTCAGATTATCACTGGATGTGATTATCATGTGTTAGCGTGAGTTTCTCAACCAATCAGTGCGGAGATTTTCAATAATCACCTGTGTATTTTTACTAATATATAACATTACTCAAGAGGATGAATAAGAGTACAGCAATCTTTTTGGTATTTGTATTTGTATTTATTATCTTTTCCCATGAGGGCAGGAAGACCACTATATCTTTTTGCCAATTACAGTGGACCCTGTAGAGTTTAGAATTTTTTATCTTAACACTAATACCCATCACATGCAACATTAGCTAACCTGGTTTTGTTATTTATTTCTCTGTCCTACTTTTTTCCTTGTTTGCCAACAAAATTAAAACTATTTCCCTGAAGAAGTTTAGTTAAACGAGGGTTGAAACTTGCATGGTGCATAATGGCTACCAAAGTAGTTTGTTTAAACAGCTTTAAAAACAAGGTCTGATATGAACTGCTAGGGTATAAGTTATGGCAATATATACCTTGCGCTAAATATATAGAAGGGTCACATGACCTCCCATTACGTCTTAGGTTGTTATATTAGGTTAAACTAATAAGCAACATATCATTGAATTGAATGGTTGTCGTACCTTATATGTTCTGTCTTCTGCTATTGATATTATTATACATTCATTCCAAGGACAAAACTGAGCTTGTGTCAATGGGCTTACGTGCCCTTCGAGAACAGAATCCAACTTGCATGTCTTTGAAATGGAAAAAAAAGAATGAATTCTTTGATTGCATGTTACAATGGTGCAATTTAACAAAAAATTCCTTTAAGGTATCTTTGTAAGTAGGTGTCATTAAATATTGAGTTATTGTTTCATCTTCAGGCATATATTTATCAACATGCATTGTTAACAGCTCTAAAATGGCTGCCATGTTTTTTGTCTTTTGACTCTCTTGGGAATGCTTGCAGCCCATCATTATTGTTTACTTTAAAAAATTTGGTGCATGCATATACATTAGGTCAGTTCATCAAGGGTCACATGTTACTACATGAGTAAAATTCTCTGGATCAAACTACCATAATTAGCTAAGTAATTTGTAAAATGTTCACTTGGTTAACTGGACTCTCTAGCAGTTCATGATCTTCTCCTATTATTTTAAAACTTAATAAGAAACTTGAGCAGAGGTGAACAAAAGTGAACTACACAAAGACCGTTAACAACACCCTCAAAGCAGTGGTCTTTTTCTATTCTCTGTAATGGAAAAAAAACTCTGCTTGCAGGGTACAATGCTGCATATATACCTCAATATTCAAGATCCAGACTTCCTTGCCAATACAAGCAGAGATAAGAATATCTGATGAATTGAAGTTTATGTGCTGCACATTTCCAAGATCCTTGCCGACACAAAGAGGACTAAAGGTTTCATCTTTATTTAAAAACAAAATGATCAGTGTCCTGAAAATATGATTACAAATGAATGTGAATTAACAAAAAAAAGCAATATTACCATGGCAACCAGAGCTGTAATTAGCATATCCCTTGGTAATATTCCAAATGTAGATAAAGTCTTCCGATACCGTGCAGAGTAACATTCGTTTTCTCTTGTTGCCAAAGCAGACACATGTTACGAGCTTCTTGTGTCCTGATAGTTGTAACGGCTGATAATGAAAAAATGGAAAGGTAAATGAAAAAATAGATGGACGTGCTTTCTCATTTCTGTACTTTCGTCCTTGTTGCCATAGCAACGGGTTAAAACTCAAAGTTAGTTGTATATTGTGTTTGTTAATCTCGCACCTCATCAACCACTTTATACTTTTGCAAAAGAATATTAACAAAATCGGTAACTGTAAGATTATCAATGCGCGAATACCAATGCATTCATAGCTGTAAAGGGTTGTATCGTCGTGTACGGGAATTGTCAGGGGAATTCTATTCAAATGCAAATTTGGAGTAATCGGCTAGTAGTCGTACCCTACGATAGCATAAATTAAACTATAATAAATATTTATGTGCACATGCTAATGATACATCGTTTAAATATGACTCAAAAATGAGACCACCCAACCGAATTCGCTTCGTGGTCTAGTGGTTAGGTTTAGGGTTAGGGTTGGGGTTGGCATTGTAGTAGTCCTTTGGTGCCGAAGGTACCGAGTTCGATTCTTGGTGTCTTCACTTAATTTTTTTTCTAAGTGAGGAGAACCAAAATTTCTAAGTCTCACTCGTGTGTTCGGAAACTCTATGACGCACTTTGTTAATCCGTACACGACGATAGAACCCTGTAAAGTCAGTCACTTCCACAAAAATAAGCTTAAAAACACGAAATTACAAAAAAGTTCCTACATTTTTAGATAGATTCGGTATCCACCAAACACCAATAGTTGTCTTTGAGAGAGGACATGCAATGAACTGTTCATTACTGGCTAGTTGTCGACAACCATTACAAGCAGCTCGAACAACTCCTTCATGACTTGCCGCCATTTTGTTTGAATCATTTGTAGCATACCACAGGAAACCCCATTTGGGTATTTGAAACAAAAGTACCACAAAGGGTTTTAACATTCTTCAAATTAACTGAAACCGTTACCATCTTAAGAAAATGGCATAAAAATATCTTAGGTAAATTTTGACCCTTTTTATAAAATTTATTTACATAATGATCAGATGAAGATTCAATGCTAATAAACACAGAGGTTGGGATTCCTGTGATCTCACATCCAAGATGGCGTCCAGTAACACTGGTCAGGTTCAGAAGACCGAGGATCCTGAACACATTATCAAGCTAAAACAGCTTATACATCTCCTTGAAACCACTCTTATGGTAACAAATAATCTTAAAATTCCTATCCTTAACCGTCTATCTTTTATATTACTCTATAAAACGCTTGAAATATGTATTTATAAACATAATATGATCACGAACTTTACAACATGGATGCACAAATTTTATCTTCCATTATAGTTATCGCCAACATACCTGTAGCTTAGATCTTTTAAATAATCAAATGAATACTTGAAAGCGTATATTTTGCTGTTGTTTTTTAGACGCTAATGCATCAAGCTGATGCAGCTCTGCAGCAAAATATGGATTCAGTTAGTTCTGGGTAAGTTATTTTCGCTATTTTACTGGGTTTTTTTACAGATAATTATGAGATAATTATCGTGATATTTATGAATCACATATGTATTAATACCATCTTAAGCCGGAAAGCTGCTTATTTGGCTTAAATTTCTGTCTATTTTTCTTCAGAAAAACAGCTGATGAGAATCCTCACAGACTGGAAAGTTCCTTTGAGGATTTCATGAATATGTGTGACCAACTGGAAGATCTTTTGGTGAGCTTTTATAAAATCTTTTTCACACAGCAACCACGTTGACTTATAGTTAATAGAGGGAAACTATTAACTGTTATTAACTATTATTATTTCCCCCTGCCTGGCCTCACATTCAAGCCTGGGGGTACTCTTGCCTGTTTAGGGTAGATCGAGATGTGCTGCCGAGCCCTCTGATACCTGACCCTGTTCCATAGTGAAAATCTCTAAAATTCCTACCCTGTTCTAGAGTAAGATCACTGAAAGCTGTACCCTTTTCCGGTAGTGCAAAAATAGTTACCCTGTGCCAGAGAAGATAGAGCGTAATTTAAATACCCTGTCCGAGAGCGAGCGTGATTTTATATACCCTGTTCCAGAGTAGAATCGCTGAAAACCAAATCCTGTTTGAATTGGCACGTACCTGTATAGTGAATATAGGGGAGAAACCCCCTCCAGGCATTCAAGTGCTTCAGGATGAGGTTATTAGTGATTAAACAAACATTTTCTCATGGGTAAAAAACCTGGCAGTCTGGTCCATTGACATTTATATTGAATTTGTGGGATTATTGTCATAGTAAAGTAGATTTTAGTGGATGTCAATAAAGATTTCCAGGATACATACCTTTGGAAAGTTATCATGTCTTGATTGACATCCACCAAAAATTTCTGGAGAACTAGAAGAAAAACCATCAAATCCAGGAAAAAAGATTCCAGGAATCAAACCTCTGAACCCATAGGTGAGAGGTGAGTGTAATAGCTACTGCTAGGCCACCCTTTTGATTACCTGTGAAGAGAAAAACACCCTACTTTCCCTCTCTCTTCTCCCCGCTTACTCGACTCTAATCTATGCGCCTCCACAAGGAATTCCAAAACTCTCACCCTTACTGAGTTTGGAGGGAAAGTGGGAATGCTTACAGTCTACCATTCCTACTGTATGAAGTCGTAACCATGCTTCTTGGTTTTCTAGTACTGATAACTACATTTCACCTTTTTTAAATCAGGAGACAATGAAAGCAACTGAAAGACAAACAGCTCTGAGTATGAAATATACTCCAAGATCAGTAACAAATACCAAGATGGATGCAAGCCAAGACACACAGTCATACTCAGAATACCTTAGTTTGGTCAAAAATCAAATTACTTTATCTAATGATCTCCAGGAATTGTTATCTGATTTTGTCAAATCTAAGCTTACTTGACAATTATGATCCTAATAGAGATATGCAATTTTCAAATACCTACATTAATAGAGATTTACGAATAATCCATAGTTTTCAATATTAATGGAGAACAGATTGAGAATTTTGAGGAGTGAGGGTCAACTCAAAAATGATAGTCAAATTTTATGCTTTCAATTCTAGTATTTCAAACATTTAAATAAAACCTTACCTTGGTAGAAAAGAAGGTATGGATGAATAGATTATAGGTTGTAGATATAGGGAAAAATTTTATTTTGTTTAATAATGGCACAGGTAAAATAAAATGAGTTGTCAGTTTTATGTCAAGAGCTATGTTACCACTGTTTATTGCTATATGGTGTTCGAGACAAAATCTGTGACTTGTACATCAGGGCCATAACTAAGGGGGTGCTCATGCCGCCCCCTCCCTAGTGCAAGCTGTAAGTTTGCTTTACATTCATTATTGGATCTTTCTTTTTTTTGCTCTTCAAATGATTGGAATTTTATAGCACTCAATGGCTGTTAGTTACATGTGTCATTTCCATTTGATGTGCACCCTACCATATAAAACCCCTTGTTATCACCCTGTAAATGGGCAATATACTACTGTCAATCAAATGAATTGAGGGTAAAGATACATGAAAAACTACTCTAATGATCTATTTGATTGACAGTTATGTATTGTTGATTTATCTGTTGCGACATTTTGTCTCAATCAGCACATAGCAATGAAAACAGTGATAATGATTGTGTCCCTCACAGATAATAGATTCTAAAATAAGTTGAATTAAAATTTATAACACAAATATCCTTACATTCAATGTACTAAGGGTAGAATTCTTGTAGATGAGATTCAGAATGAATCGTACTATATACTGTAAATAATAAAGTTGGAATACGTTGAGAAAATGATGCATTGCCTAATTGTCATTGTTATTGAAATCCTTGAAAGGATAAGCAATTTTAATTAAAAAGTCTGTATTTTATAATTTCTTTATTTTTCTTAATTTTTTATTTATTTATTTATTTATTTTTCGTGCAAAGAAAAGCTAGAGAAATAACTAAAGAAATTAATTAAAGAAGGAAAAATAATTCGGTGTGGAGCAAAAAAATCACTGTCGTACCCACACACAGGTGAATTTGCTCCACCAAGTCGAGGCTGTTTCTTTACGTATATCAGATGTCCGCCATTTTGAAAATTGTGTAGTTCTTCAAGAATTTTTAAATCAGAAGTCGTTGCTTAATATTCAACCATGGCTTACCGTCCGCCACAGCAACAACGGCTATTACCTCCTCCAATGCCTGTACTATCTATGTCAGGGAATATGCCGCCAGGAATTCCTCCTACTATAACTAATGTTTCACTGTCTATACCTCCACCTCCTGTTCCACCGAGTTACCCTGGTATGGGATTCCCTGTTCCACCACCTTTACCGCCGCAAGCACCAGGTAAAACCACTAAAGCATGTTGAAATAACTCCAATACATGTATGCCTGATAAGTTTCATCATTATTACGCTTTTATTGAATGTGATATCGTCGATGAATTGGTAAAAAATAATTCGAAAGTGCGGATGACACGTGTTGAGAGAAGCTATTAATGATGACACAAGCTTGGTTTTTTTTGTCGTATACTTAAGACTATAAAATTAAATCTTGAATCCCTCAATTTATAGATAAGCAGTGATTTCAATGAGTATATAAGCCCAGTAATATGAATATACTATTTCATTTGGGTATATACTTTACTTCACTTTGCTTTACTTTATTCAAGAAGTCAATACGAAATACAGTTACACATAACCTGCAAATAGCTATGGCTAGTCGAGGCAGGTTAATGTGGTTATAAAAATACAATATTTACAACTACTGAATGAATGATTTATAATGTATAAGTGTATACTTGTATATGTCTTTTAAAAAAACATTACATGCTCAAATATGCAAGGCATATTACTGGGCTTTGATGGATAGCATCACTTTATATCATTCTCCACATTTCAAAGTCAAAATGTGGTCAAATGATTATGTTCCTGAAGATACAACCCATGGTTGATGTTGCTAGGCATACAGGGCTAACTTCATCTATATTAATGTACAGAGCAAGCTGCTGACACCTTCACACTTCTTTCTATCCAATCCATGGCTTACATCTATGTCATTTGGCACACAGATCTAACCTTCAGTTGTATTAGTGTACAGAGCTAATTATGGCTGTTGACTCAATAGTTTATACTTACAGCCATACACACTTCTTTAATGCAAAAATAATAATATTAAATAGATAAAACTGAAAGAATTCTAAATCTTTGGTCAAAATTACGGCTAAGCTGAGGAGGTCTATTGAATATTGAAGTTAGCTTAGTACTGTGATGAGATTGAATAACCTAGGTCTATTTCTGCCTCAACAGGTATACTCCCTCCTCCAATTCCTCCACCAGGCACAGCTATGCCAGCGATGCCATCAGTATCTATGAGCATAGTAAGTTCATTGAAGTGGTTGTTTTGATCAGGCCAAACAAAAAAATATGTGTTTCCTGTTGCATGAACTACCCTAATTTTTTTGCCTTTTTTTTGTTGTTGCCATTTTTGGGTTCAAAACCTATTTTTACTGAATTTTTTTGGGAATATTACATGTAGAGTAGTTAATTGGAGATTCAAAATTTAAACATGAAATCTTGAAAGCTACATTTCTATTCCCAGACTTACTCATGTGTGACTTGAATTAACTGTAAGCATCATATTATTATTTTCTGTTTTGCAGAGTTCTAGTACCCCATCTACTATTGTCAGACCTCCAGTTCCAAAGGGAGGTGCACCAAATTCTAATAATCAAAACAAAGAAAATAAAGTAAGTTTGCCATATTTAGTTATCAAGGAGTGTGTACTCTATATATGGGGGTATGTAGGGGAAGGGAGGGTAAGGGGTGAAGTGTTATCTGTTAGTACACTAATCAACCCCAAGATATCACTTATTTATTTTTGGTTACAAGACAAGTCATGACAGCCATTTCTTATATTTAACTTCCTTTCAAATCTGAAATCTGTCCCACAAATCAGTATGGTCCCCTTCTCTATAGTTATCTGCTCTCTTGTACGGGGACCCTGATGATATCAATACATTAAGACATGAAGATTGACCTAAATGTTTATTTTTACTAATTTATTTTACTAGTCGTCGACTCCTTCAAACCCCACTACTACAGTATTTGTTGGAAATATAACAGATAGAGCATCCGATGCTATGATTAGACAAATTCTTATGGTAAGTAGTAAATACTACAGCATTGAACCATTTTCCTGAGCCTTTGCTAAATGCTTGGTAATGCAGTAAAATTCTGTTTCAGTTGGGCCATGACCTTGGATCTTTAATCGATCCTTTAATGACTAGAGTTGTTTTGACTTGTACTCCTTTTGACTTGTAAAATTAAGAAGTCATTTTTTAATTGTTGCAGAAGGTTAGGCAGGGAAAAAAGTTCTTATTTGAAAAATCTGGTGACAAAAAAGTTTTGTGACCCTCGTGAAATACAAAGTTTATTTATTATATTTTTCCTAGAAATGTGGGATTGTTGTGAGTTGGAAAAGAGTGCAAGGAGCAAATGGAAAACTACAAGGTAAGGATATTGGTGAACCAGAGCCTGCACTGATGCATCTGTGCTATTGGAGTCTTAATTTGAGTCAAGGCATGGCCAACTCACAGACTGAACCCTGAAACAATGTCTGGGCTGATCTAAGTCAGGGCAGGGCTAACTCACAGATCCAACCCTGAAACAACCTCTGGGCTGATCTAAGTCAGGGCATGGCTAACTCACAGATCAAACCCTAAAACTACCTCTGGGCTGATCTAAGCCAGGGCACAGCTAACTCACAGATCAAATTGGAATTTACAATGCTAGGTTTTGTGGAAGAGGAAAAATATGAGAACCCAAGAGAAATACCCTCAAATCAAGAAAGAGACCTAACTAAAGTTATCTATTCACATGTGCCGAGTCTAGGAATTGGGACCATGCCTAGACCCCAGAGATGAGAGACACCTAGAGGGGAACACTAACACTAGACCCCCCCCCCTGATTCCCTAAAGATGTGAAAGCAGGAATCACAGGGTAACTTCTGATGTTATTTTTTCTTTTGGTTCATTCTGATATTAGCATTTGGCTTTTGTGAATACTCTGATCCTGAGGCAAGTTTACGAGCTATACGACTGTTACACAAACTTAAAGTGGGAGAAAAAAACCTTGTCGTAAGTACAGTGTTAACTTTGTTAACAGTGTTAACATTGGTTATGTATAATCTTTACACATTATGCACATATTTCAAAAACACTGTCAGTCCGAGATCTGAAATGAAGATCTGAGACTAAACAGAATTTTTTTGCTTTTATCTAAAAGGAAACTACCTTGTTCAACTATGAGTTTATTACAATTTGTTGCATGCTACTCGGTCTAAGATTACAGATTTTAAATTTCTTACCTCCAACTGTACATTTTTTGAAATAGGTGTATATTGAATGTTGTAGACTAGTCATACAACTCTAAATGATTAGAAGCTTTAAAATGTGCATCTATCACAATAGGCCATTCTTACTAACATCATTCTTACTTACATCTACATAATATTATGTAACCCACATAGTTACTACAGCTCTAATTTGAAACATCTGGGTATTTGACTTCTGTCAATCAAATTTCCAAATTGTCTGAGATATTGTTTTTGATTGATGGAATACAAAATCTCATATGATGCTGTAATAATAATAGTATAAAGTTCTTAACAAACATATCATACGATGTCTCAATAATTTTAACAAAAGGATCAAACTGATATCAAAATTGTGGAAACAATTGCAAAAAAAGTCGGTTACTCCTGGTGAACAGGTAGTGCTTAGTTCAGATTTAAACCCTGGAACTGAACTTGAGGACTTAAAATCATCAGGGAGATTGTTCCAAAGTGCTGGTGCAGCCAAAGCGAAGGTTCTCTTTCCAAACGTTGATATATATAGGGTTGTGTTAATCACACAATTATGAAATAAATATTATATTTATTTTGTATTTTTCCAACTCAATAAGATGTGAGATGATCTGTATTTTTGATTGATGGATGCCAATTCCCATACTATTCATATAGGCTGTGTTGGTCACACAAATATGAAATGAAAATAATTTTTGATTCATCATGTTTTTTTTTTTCATTTAAGGTAAAAGTAGATGCCAAGACAAAAGTATTGCTTGATGAATACAAGGCAAGCAAGAAAGAAAAAAAGAAAGCCAGTGGTAACAGTGGCAGTGATAAGGTACTGTATGTAGCAGATAAATGTAGACATGAAGGGAATCTCTAATTTGAATCTGAATTCAGCAATCATTCTAGGAAAATTAAATGGTGTAATTAGGTTTAGTATAATACACTCAACAAAATTATTATTATATTAATTCTTTTCTGATTGGACAAGAGGAGTACAATTAAATCCCAAATATTGTACTCTGTAGAGTCCCAATTAAATTGCTCAATTTTGTTGAGTATACCATAAACAAAAAATCACACAATCTTCTCATACAATTTGGAATATATAGATACTCCTGATATTTTGGAAACTTTCAAAAGTAAAAAAAAAAAATTCAAAACATCACTCATACCTATAAATTCTGAATTGTCTTCCAGATCGTATATTAATCTAGGAAGGAAGGATAGAATAATTTTACATTTTTCACTAGCTGAAACAGAAAAAAGCCTCGTATGCTGGGAAAGCATCTTTGCTCAAGAGATTAGCATGTTACATGTCAATAGTGTTTCATGTTTTGTTTTTTGTATACTTATCGTACTTTCATGTCTGATATGACTACAGAAGGAAGATGGTGAAGCTGAAGATGAAGAAGATGACCTTGATGATGAAACACTAGTAAGTTATAGAAAAACATGGTTAAACTCCCATTGTAAAATTATATCTTAAAAGGTGAATATGACTTGGGAGAGGCATTAATTAAGTGTTTTAAATAAAGTTTCCCTCTTGTTTCTTGTAGGCAGAAGATCAAAAATGCAGAAAAGCTTTGATGGGACTGCTAAATGACAATGCTGATGTATTAAATGGAAAATTTGATAGCTGTAAGTTGATTGAAAAGCCTTTTGCACATAACCAGTGCAGCTAAGACAAGGACCAAAGACTTGTTAAAGTTAAATGCACTAGGACTGCTGAGAAAATTGGACATTTGTATGACATATATTAACAGAGCGCGTACTTTCAATCTACTGCCTTTAGATATTAGGAATAGTTCTACCTTCGAAGAGTTTAAAACCAAGGCAAAACGACATTTCAAGCACTAACTAATATTCTTTCGCACATTACTATTTTTCTTCTTTCCTATTTTCTCTATTATATTCTGGTAACTATATTTATTTTATACATGACTCTATTTAAACTAGCCTAGCTAAACTAGATGTTCCTGTTAAAATATTGAATATAATAATAATAATAATAACATCTGTTTGCCATCATCGTGAATGAAATGAAAGCCTGCTCTGACTAATGTTTTCTTATATTTCCATAGTTACTGATATACTGCGTCCATCCCATAGCGGCAGAGAGGTAACATTTTATTTTTAACTATTATAGACCCCTTGCACTGAGCCCCAAGAGGAGTTGTTCTGGGGGACAAAGCAATAGGCTGTCTTTTCTTATGCAAAAAAAAACACCCATTGTTTTGTCCCCCAGAACAATATTCCTCTTGGGACTCAGTGCCAGGGTTTTATGAAGAGCAGTTTTCGTATGACTGTGAAAAGCTCAGTGACACAAACATGGGCACCACGCCTGGACCCTGAAGTTTTCCAGGATTTTAGTTGGGCATTTGGGAATCTGATTGGATAAAAAGTGAATTCACTCACCCTGTGATTGGTTTGGCGTATACCTTGAGTGTCCTGACCATATTCGTGCTGTAAGCTTTTCACAGGCTTTTGAAACTACTCTATGCTATATTTTTCTGTTTTTTTTCTGTGTGAATTAGAATATACAAAACAAAACAAGCAAAAAGAACAAAAGAAAAATCCACAAGTTTTTTTTTTTAATTGATTTATTTAGGAAAATCTAGAGGGTTTGGATATGGACCAAAGCAAGAAATCTTTAGTGTCAAGAGAAATCAAGATCTTTAGGGATTCATACCGAGTAAGTAGGGTTACTTTTTACGTCATTTGAGCTTTTTTACCTTTTCCTGGTCCATCCCCCCCCCCCCCCTCCCCATCCATTTCAAACACACACTTTCCCATTAGCAGTTCTGTCTGGAGTTACAGAATGTGTTGCATCGTGGGGTTGTTTTAGAAGGCACTCTAATACTAACCTTATGGCGTCTCTTCCACTTGCTTATAGTGAAAAGTGATAAGAAAGTGATAGAAAACCTTCGTGTTATTTTTCAAATTTCTTTTGTTTCTTGATGAAGTAGGATGGCAACTAACCGATGAAGTGTTCCCCACACCAGTCCCGTGTTGCCACACATTTCTGTAACTCTAGAATAGCTACAGTTTACATGAAACTTCGTACACCTTGCTGATCTCTTTGACTTTTTCCATAGAAAGAAGACAAAAAGAGAGAAGAAGAAAAGAAGGATAGAGAAAGAGATTCAGACCGGGAGAGGAGCAGAGACCGAAAGCGGGAACGAAGTGAAGATAGACTTGAAAAATCTTCACGGGAAAGCGAGCGTGACCGTGACAGAGACCGTGATCGTGATCGTGATCGTGACAAAGATCGTGACAGAGATGTTGGCCGAAGTCGGGATCGCAATCGTGACCGCGATCGTGATCAGGATCGGGACCGAAATCGCGAGAAAACAGAGCCTGATCGTGATAGAAGTCGTGACAAAAGTCGTGATCGGGATCACGAGGAGTCTGATTCGTTTGAAAAGAGACGGCTTGAAAGAAAAATGCGTGAAAGGGATTTAGCTTACCAAGAGGTACTTTTAACATTCTTATCATTTTGATTGCTCTTTTCTTTTTTGCTAGGGTTCCTATTGGCAGGCAGCCCAAAAAACGTTGCTATAAGTCTTGTTTTTTGCTTTTTTGTTTTGAAACCATGATGGAAATTTTAAAAAATGATGAAATTTGCGCAATAGTATCCAAGAGTCTTAAAATTACCCAGTAGGCCTTTGCACGCATCTATGAAATATTACAATGAATTCATTACTTTTTAAATATCCCTTTAGCGCTTAAAAGTATGGGAAGGAAGAGAAAGAAAAAAATTACGTGAATACGAAAGAGAATACGAAAAAGAACAAGAAAAGAAAGACGAACAGGTAAGACTTGTAGACCTTGTTACCCTTTAGATACCGACCACTAGATTTAGTCTCTATAGTGGTCGCGCTATAGGGGTGATGTACAGTTCTCTTCAACCCAACTAAATGGCATTTTGTTGAGAGGTAGTAAAAATCGAAACTGTAATTTTTTAAGGGCACAAGGTATCGTTTATGGGTGGTCGCTTCTACAGGTCGATATTCACCCAAGAATCGTTTAAACACGTAGTAACTGTGTGTGTTTTACTGTCCTCCCAGGCAAGAGAACGAAAACACTTATTGGAATTCCTTGAAGACTATGACGATGAACGGGATGACCAGAAATATTTCAAGTAAGAGGCACCACCTTCTTCATCACACCTTCATCGATCGTCGGCTTTTTAAAAACCCTTATCATTATCATCACCATACTCCTCCTCCTTTTTTTTGACAACCTCATCACCACCAACACATTTCTATGTTATTTATAGGGGTAGTTCGTTTCTTAGACGTCGAAAAGATCGAGAGTTAGAAATAGAATCCGACGACAGAGATAGACAACGAGAACTCGAAGAAATAGAAGAAATACGAAAACGAATAGTGGACCAACAGCCAGATGACGATATAACGGTAAGAAACCCTTTCCTTGTTCTCTTTTCTTTGTCTGTCTGTCTGTCTGTCTGTCTGTCTATCTGTCTATCTGTCTGTCTGTCTGTCTGTCTGTCTGTCTGTAAGTCAGCCTGTCTGTCGCGATCCCAGCCTTCATGGGAAACGCTTAGTGTCCAACCAGTCTTGTAAAAGATTTTATTTGATTACAAAACGGTGAAAACTAGAACAACAATGCAATAGTAACTAAGGTACGACTTAATACACCACAAAGAAAATTATAACAGCAATGAAGGAAACAGTATGAGAAAATATAGAATTGACTTACGTCTGATGCTACTTGAAAGCTAGAAAGAAACTCCTTAAGAAAATTCCTGGTTATGACTCCTGACTTGTTGCTCCTGACATGTGGCTTCGAAAAAGACGCTTAAGGCTCGTATTTCAACATACTAAGTACTTAGGGTTAATAACAAACTAAAAAAATGATGCTAAAAAAAGGGTTAACAATTAACCAACAATATGCTAAGAGATCTACAGTAAAATAAATGATAAAACTAGAGACGTGACACTGTCTGTCTTTTGCTTTCTAATATTTTACATATTTTTTCTTCTAGGAGGAGAGAGAAACAAGTGATAAAGAAGAACTCATGGAGGAAGATGGGTATAAGCCTGCTCTGATGCCGACCTTTAAACCCGCCACACATGTACATGTATGTGTAACGTATTTTGATCATCCATAAGTTATTTATCTTTTGTTTTCAACTCATACAAAAACCATTCTACTTTCCCCACTTGTACGAAATCCTCAGCTGCAGACCGTACTTAGTATTAATGTGTCTTGAGCTGTCTTGTGTTTGTTTAGGTGGAAGCTGCTCCGGCAGTGCGGTCACCCAGTCCTGAACCTGAACCTGAGCCAGTGGCTGCTGGACCACCCCCTAAAAGAGCCCGAGAAAATGGAGTAGAAACATCAGAACCGCCTGCGAAGAAGACCTTTGGATTCGAAATGAAATTACCGACTAACCTGGTAAGTGAATGAAACAAGATGTGGGTGACAGAGGTCTTTTCTGAGATCATTAGCCAAGTGTTTTGTGGTCTAGTTTAGGTACAAGCATCTTTTTGTTCATCATGGCTTATGTGTTGTCATGTGTACCTTTTTTCCCCCATACCTTTTAGCTTGGGCGTAACGTTTTCCCTTTTCAGACCATGTACCATTCTCTTGAAAATAAAATTCTTTGTCGGAGTTGTATCCATATTTATGTGTGTGTTTTTTTTTTCATGCGCAACCATTAAACAAAGAAATGATAATCTAGCGAATGACGCGTGGTCTGAAGTGGGAAAACATTACGTCCAATGTGAAAACGTTTTACACTACCACCATACGCACACAGCCAGTACAATGCTACTCGAGGTAGATACTTCACACGGTGGAAACTGGAAGATCTAAAACACTTAACTATTTAGCAAATTTCTAATATTTTGTTAGTTTTGCCTAATTTTGTTATCTAATTTTTACCGCACACTAGCCTGCTTCAACCCAAGCTGATCGTAAGAAACTAGAAGCCGTCTTTGGTAACCAGGACGAGGAGAGCACAGAGTCGACCAACGGCAAACGAAAACTGGTTCCCCTGGACTACGAAGAAGACAGCGAGGCAGCAGAACTGCAAAGCGCTGAAGATAAGAAACGTAATATAAAGTCACTTATTGAGCGTATTCCTACCGCAAAAGAGGAACTCTTTGCGTATAACTTGGAATGGAGTATCGTCGACCAGGTACGTCGCTATTGTGTTGTTTCTATTGCTTATTATTAACATCTAAGAGAACTCTGTCATCTTGCTGGGTTTCCGTCGATTAACTGGCAATCAAATCTGCTGGATTCGTTTGGATAATTGTTGAAGTTAAAGTGTCAAGTGGGAGTAAGTATTTGACCAGCAAACTATATACCTTCAGTATACCTTAGTTTTAGCGACTGTTAGTACGAGTAGTGTATGTGTATGTAAAACTAGTATATATGAAGCTAGTGCTGGCCTGTCGTGTCGCGGAAGGAGCTTACTTGCCATCTTCACTGTTTTTTCGTAAGTATCACCACGTAGTTCTAGTACTCTGTATTCTATTTAAGCCCGCAGATAGTGTGCTAAACATGCCTAAAAAATTACTGCCTCGGTAACTCCCTTCGAAATACCCTAGAGAACAAAACTTACCTCTGCGCACCCCTCCCTTCCCCCGTGGAGAAGAGCATAGCGAGAACAGACGAGTTTTCCTTGATAACCCCCTACCTGGGATTATATGACCAGTGCTGATAAACCTGTTACAAGAAGTATTTTTGTTGGTTTTTATTGGGCTAATAGCTAATGGGTTTTGCGATAATTATTTTTTTAGACTTTAGTAGATCATAGAATAAGGCCCTGGATCAACAAGAAGATCATCGAATATATCGGCGAAGAGGAACCAACTCTAACAGAATTTATTTGCGGGAAGGTGAGTACGACGATATCTTAGTAGATATAGAGTTTGGGCGATCACGTGACCCCATTCAATTCCAATGTCAAGCGAGATCAAAATTGAAACATTAAATTACATTCGCCGGAATGTGGTATATGATTGTGACCCGAATTTGGGCCATGTTCAAAATAATTTTCACGACCTTATGTATCAAATTCAGCCCCAACAATCCAATTCGGCACGAGCTCATTACCAGTCTTCCATTGAATTCCAGGTGACGTCGCGTGATTGTGCAACTCTATTGCCCTGTTATTTCGTAAACTAACATTGGTAACCAATGTTTTGGCAGTTGGTGATGGATTTTATTATCATCTTTTCAGGTTCTAGCCGGTAGTTCACCTAAAAGTATACTTGATGATGTATCTATGGTAAGATTAGACACCGATAATAGTGATTGATGAATCCAACATACGTTTGCGCACAATCATGAAATAGACCTTTTTCGAGTTCCACATTACCGATGTGTTTCTTGATTACAGACCCATTTACTCAGGGTTAGACTCGAATCAATGTCTAAATATTCACAAATTCCAATGGCGGTAAAGTAAAGAATGCACAACTTCAACAATACAAACACTTTGAAATTCCATGAATTTTCTTCACAAAATCGAACTAGAAACTCGAGTTTATTACCGTGTGTATTTCCAACAACGTCAAGGAAAAGTTACTTGATAATTAATCTTGCGTAAAATGCATTACGACTACAGTCGTATAAAACTACAACAATGTCGTAGCACTGATCACTATCAACGCTTCGCAGGTACTCGATGAAGAAGCAGAAGTCTTCGTGGTCAAAATGTGGAGACTGCTGATCTACGAGACAGAAGCCAAGAAGATTGGGTTGGTCAAGTAGCGTTAGACCTCTTAAACTAACTATTCAGTAGATGTAAATATGATTACCGTTTGGCTGGAAACTAGGTGTGATTTTTGACGCCAAGTTAGACTTGTTTCCAGGTCCTTACTGAATCCAAGATGGCCGCTGTTAAACTCCCCCCCCCCCCCCCCCCCCATTCTTATATTCAATGCAAAAATTCACTTTCCTTGCCCCTCCCCCACGCAGTATTTTTGGTATAAAAGGATGATCATGAATCTAGGACAGGTTTTAACAAATTGGGGGGAAAACATGCAAGTTTCTCGCAAAAATCTCTCTAATTTTTGGCGTCCTTTCATCTAATCTCAGAGAGAAAAAAATTGCTTTATATTATATTGTGCTGGCAGACTTCTTTCCAACATGCTCAATATATCATTGATCTTATTATTGAATTCTTACACACTTTTAGTAAATCCAGTCTATTCCCTGCATTTTCCCCTTTATCCAAAACAAAAACCCAGTGGGGTCCCTGTGGTTTTCCCTTTCTTTCATCCTTTTTTTCATTATTTCTTATGCGTTACTCCAAGAGCCCATGTTCTCTTAGTTTCTCATAATCAAATAAATCGTCTTTTAGCTTAATTTGGTATTATTATTTCCTATGTATTTTCAGTAAAGCCTATATTTCCCTTGAACTCCGCAAAGAGAATGACTCCGGACAAATCCAAACTAGTCTTTTTTTAGTCCCTTTTTTTGTCGTGTTAGCCAATCAGGTTCATTCGCCCAATGTTATTTTGCTTCCATATGTGTCCCTTTTTGGTTTCACCACGAAGAAAATGCATCTTTTACTTCTCGGGTCAATAGACCTATTTAGTTCGTCGTTTGTTGTGCACATTTCAGACCATGTGATGTCACTCTTGGGAGTTGATTCTTTCATGTGTAAATATTTTAACATGTTCGTCATAAAAGAACAATTCTCAAGGGAATGTTATGTGATCTGAGATGGGCAATTTACATACAAAGGTAAATGGGTCTATTGTCAATCTCTTATCCAGAGCCTTTATTTCTTACTGCTCATGCTCAACAACATTTCGTCGAGCATGCACAGTAAGAAATAGTGGCTCTGGGTACGATATTGGTCTACAAACCTTCAGAGCCTCAAATAGTTTTTGGCCGATTGAAGTGTATTCCAAGCAATTCCAATTAACAACTATAAACGATATCTGGAATTTTAATTTTTTGAAATTTGTTCGCATTTGTTCCTTATATTCTATCCAAGTTATAGATACTTGAATTTTTCTAGATTTCTCCTCCTGGCTTTTTCTTTGGAATAAACTGGTTCCCCCCTAAAGCGTCGTGATACTTCGGGGATGATAGATAATGAATAGTTTAGGTATGTATCTCATTTTCTTGAGGTAATAGTCGTAGTAATATCTTCTGTAGTTGCTTCTTAGCTGATAATAATCCACCTTGCTTGTTTCTTAGCAAGTAAACTTTCTGATACTGTCCAATCAGTCCTAGCAGCCTGAAAAAGACCAAAAACAATGAACTGTGTATTCTTGAAAACAGATTTCCTCGATTCTCCTGTATACATGCATCAAGAGTTCACATGCACAAGGGGTCACATGCACAATACTGCGCATGCGTATGAGCTCCTTTTCTTTACCTCCCCCCAAAACTGCAAGTTAACAAGCGTCTGTTGACCTACCTATTAGCCAGATCTGTCCTGTTAATGATTGGCACATCTTTTAGGGTCTTTACATTACTGTTTTGTTTCTTGGCCAGTAAGATGACTCGACATATCCTGACAAAAAAGGATTCATATTCCTTAAAAGAAAGAAACGGATAATAACGCCACGAACACTAACCCTAAGCCTCGCGCGGTAGTTTCCGAGAAAAGTACAACACATCCGATTTTGGAGGGGGAATTGCCGGTGGGGGGCGTGCAGAGCATGGTGGAAAAAAAACCAAGAATGCGCCCTAAAAGGGGAATGTAATTTTCAATTGACGAAGGAAAAAATCTCCAGATTTCCTGTATCTTCCCGCTCCACTTCAATAGTTACATACTTGCAAAGGTACACTAGGATATCGATAGTGATGTCCAGCTCTTTCAGGATTTCACTGTTCTGGGCACATTTGGGTTCTGCAGATTGGTAAGTGTTTTGGCATTGACGAATGTGACGTGTAGCTTGCTGTAAAGGTGAAAAAGAAAGGAAATGAAAATATATTGAGCCAATAATATTCAATTTAATTGATTGTTTCTGTCAGAAGTTCTTGACTGTCTGGCCTACGTTTCTAAACCTTCGGAGAGTGTGATTGGTCGGTTTTGAATTCAAAAAGAGGACATTTGATTGGTTAGATATTTAATCGGTCAACCAATGTGATTGGTCCATTTTGCACTCCATAATTGACTGATTGGCTATACAATACATTTTATGAAATGATCCTTCTCAAATTGAGAAATCACACTTTTTCTTGGTCGATGTTTTGCAATTTTTTATTTGTTTTGATGTTAGCCTTGCATTCAAGTTACTCTTAAGAAGGATGGGTTAACTATTAGTTACATTCTGCGATTGACGTCATTTTTTCCCCTAGCGTCATAATGGAACGACTTTAAATCATTCTTACCTGTAGAGTATCGAGGCCTATGGCTGTCAACTCTGTATCTCCGCCATCGTGCAAAAGTCTCCACAGTAGGGTCCCCTCGTGTGAATATGCCACAGGATGAACCCCACGGGTCTCCTGAGGGGAATTACTTGCCTGTTCGGCCTCAATTTTTTCTAGAAAGGAATGAACTTTACCAAGGTCGTTAAGGGCGAGCCCGATTTTCCCCGAAGCATCAAGGAAAGCATGTCTGCTGATGATGTCTGGCAGGGAAGACTGGACTACAGTCTATAAAAAAGGAAGTATAAAAACATCAAATACATTTTAAAAGCCTTCCTCTTCTGTACTTCAAACCCCGCCCTAAACACGCACCACCCCTACCCTCAACATCAAGCCACGCTTTTTTGTAAACCATCAACTTTCAAACAACCTCTGGGCTGATCAAGACGCGGCTTACTCACAGATGGAATTAGAATTAAGCGTGTTAAGTTGAAGTTTTGAAAGGCCCATTGGTCCTCTTCTTCAGTCGTTTCATAAAAGGCTCGTAATTTACCTATTACCCATGTTCTTATATGATTTTCGAGCCCAACCCACACGGCTTAGCGCCTCATCTCTCGTGTTAGGTTTAGTGAAGGGAGGAGGTCGAACCCGAGACTTCAGAGGTGAGAGGCGAGGGTACTATTCTTACAGCACCCTGGTTTCCTTATGTTTTTAACACTCGGGTCATTTTATTTTCCAAACTCACCATGTCTGTATCTGCCTTCCACGACAAACCAGCACCTGCTAAGAATGCTGGGACACTCATACACAGAGGATTCACGTGACCAGGTAGTGACCAATCACAGACGAGCATGCCCAGAGCATCACACGCGACAGCCGTCTGAACGGCGTTGTTGATTAGAGTCAAGCTGTCGTCTGTATTAGCACATGCGCTAAAAACAGAAAGATAATTAAAACGGCTGATTTTAAATTCAAATATATCAATGACGATGGAAAAAATGCGTAATGTCCTTACCTGTTCCAAGTCAAGGTGCCAGGGCAGACATAGAAACCAACTCTGAAAAGGAATTAAAATATTAATCAAGTTTTGGAAACTTCAATACATTTACACAGACTTTTCCAAGCTATTAACGAGCCAGGACAAAGGGTTTCAATATTTTCGTCATACTTGCTGCATATTCACTACAGTGGGTAACCTCTGTTAAGCAAAAATCTTCGGGACCTTGCCTGGTGTTCGCTTAAAAAAGCGCGTCGTTCAATAAATAAAATATTAGTTTCACATTAAATAATTTAGGAACATCTTAGGCCGTCCAACTAACTGGTCGTTCAAAAAGGGTTGTCCGATTAATAGAGGTATCACTGTACGGTTTTATAACATACCCGGCGTCTGACAGCACTCTACAGTGTTTCATGAAATCATAATCAGCCTGTAGAAGACAATTAGATAATTGCAATATTTTAGCAATATTTTATCTGTTGGTAGATCATTATGCAACTGAGGATATTTGTTCAATGGGTAAGTCCAAAACTGCATGGTATAGCAATGCAGATTTACTCCGACGAAGGACTAACGTCCGAAACGTCAGTTTCACAAAGCTTTTGACGGTGATTTAATCTATCCACAAGTTTCTGCTGTTTTATTGAGAAACGCCGACGCAGTCCACGCTAGTACTCTACTAGGTATAGCAATGGCCTGGGTCACTTACCCTTCCACCGTATTCCATGGCGATTATATTTGTTGGTAGATTACTATGCAACTGGGGATGTTCGTGTAACGGGTTAGCCCAAAACTGCATGGTACGACCATGGGATCGACAGGATTTATACATACGTTGGAGGTACTCAATGTACAGGCCTTCTTTTCCTTTGGCCTGAAATAAAAACACGAGTTAGGTTGAAGTTTACATGAGAACGATTTTCGAAACTGAAATAATTATTATGTTTTGATGGGTTGGAAAAGAAGGGAAAAGAGAAGAAAAGAGAAGAGAAGAGAAGAGAAGAGAAGAGAAGAGAAGAGAAGAGAAGAGAAGAGAAGAGAAGAGAAGAGAAGAGAAGACACCTTTAATTTACCTCAGCGATAACATAGGATTTTCCTCTACCGAATTCATCAGTAACATCAACTCCCACATGAGCGAATCTACGAAGTAAAGAAATGATGAGTTAATATTCTATGGTCGATACAGGCAAGCATGACAAACTACCCTATCATACAGATAAATTACTTGATTCTTAAACCAACTTCACTCTGAAAGCCCAATAACTTGGACGAACCCTCTCTCTGCTCTCTTCCTAGCCTGCGTGAAGTTGCTTCCCACTTGTTTCCCCTACGGGGAAAAAGGGGGGGGGGGGTGAAAAGTGGTTGTACAAAGGCTACTCTCTTCTTGGTCTGTGGCAGCTGAACTTAAATGTTTAAATTCTATCGGCGTATTTTGATACTACGATGCCGTCACCTGATTGGCTTGGTCAGGTTAAGCGGAAAGGCCGTGGGCTCAATTACTGAGCAAACCAACACTCATGGTTTTAAAATCGGAGAAGAAATTGTTGCTTCCGTAATTACATCTATGAATGGTTAGAATTTTATGTGGTTTGGATAAGCACGTGTAATGAGGTAAGGAAACCCTGGTGGTCACCATCAGTGTCTGGCCTCTACGAATGATTTACTAATGCATGGGACTATAAATGTTTGACTGTATGCACCTATAGAATTTTCTTAGTCATGTTAAGCGATAGAATAAAATACCTGGAGGAGGAAAAGCATGGGAATGTTTGGTTGTGAAGATCGAGAACGAAGTTGATACTCTCTTGACTAGATGGGCAAACACAACTGTGAACTCTGACAAAAAATAAGAGAGGACTTCACGTTAACGCAAAATAAAATCATGCATTGCATTTCTAGGCAAATACAAAGGAGTAAAAATACATTTTCCCAATTTTGATTTATCTAGGACTCATTGGATCTTTCTTAGACTGATGCTTGCCCAGGACCCAAATGTGTTCCAGAACTCACTTCACTTGTGTTGACAAGGGCCTCCTATTGATTGGTACCCATAATGCAATGCATGCTTGGGACCCTTTGAAAATCATTTCTGACACAATCCTAACACGAGTATCAGGCTCTCCTCCCTTTTCCTAAAGGCTTTGATCTTATATTGAACTGTGTTTTTGCAAATACTTACTTTTCATCAAGTACTTCTAGGTCTATAGGGATCTCTGCTAAATGCGCATATTGTTTGAACTTTATCCTGGAAAAAAATTGAAATGAAATATAGGACTATAATTATGTACGAGGTAATAATGATAGTATTCAAAAACGATATATTACAACATAAAGTCGCCCTCGTTTTGTGAGGGTAGCAGTTCATAGCCAGTGGCTCAGGATTAAAATAAACCTGTAGTTTTCGTTCCAAAATTATTTATCGGAATTTAGAAGATTCTTGTGGAGGGAAGAAAACTAGAGAACTTGAGGAAAACCCTTAAAACACAGGAAAGAGCCAGAAAGGATTTCTAGTGCCATGTGTTGGGATGGCTGCCTTGTGGATTGACTGCAGTGACAATAACAAAGTAAGGAATATACAAATGCTGACTTACCACTGACTAAAGCCAGACAAGCTCTCAACATGAGGTACTAATTCAATATACCTTGCTTTACAATATTTGTCTAGTTTGATGATATCACTAGGAAGAGAAAATAAAAAGGCCAGCTGAAAGATTGTGGATTACAATATACAAGACGTTCCCTGATTGGCTGATTCACATTGGCTAAGATAAAACGAGGTCACCATGACAGATTCAGGATAATTTCAAAGGAGTGGGTGTTACCTAAAAAGCTAATATATAGCTTCCTCTTTAAATTTTACGGTACTATTTATTTAAACAGGGGTGGCTAGCACACACCTTACACACCCCTCCCCCCTTCAATCTGCCTTTCATCACCAGGACCATTCAAGTAACAAAGACAAACTTGGTTCACAGAAGAAATACTTCCTACCCTTGTGTGTATGGTGTGTTATTCCTATGCACACTATCATGTCCACGGTAAGCAAATGTATTTTGCATGTAAAGCTGAAGTTGATTAATCTTGACACTTGATAATACATCTACCAAAGACAAGAGAGTTTCCTAGAGAGAAACAGCTTTAACAGTTCAGTAAGAAAGGAAATAAAATGGAAACAGAGCTTTTTGGCTTGGGTGTAAAATTTCCCATTACAGACCATGTGTCATTCTCTTGAGAATAAGATTCTTTCTTTGAGTTGTATCCATATTCATGTGTCTTCTCATGCACGACCATTAAACAAAGAAATAATACTCTATGGAATGGCAGGTGGTCTGAAAAAGGGAAACATTACAACCAAGCTCCTTACCAGTTTTGGAACCCTTCCAGTTGATACATCAATTAGAACACCACGGTATTTGACATCTGGCCAATCACTTATCTAAGAATCATGAAGACATTAAATGAACCTCAAACACTTAGGTGATTGAGTGGGAAATGTACAACTTATATTACTTTCGACAAGAACCAAGTATAGTTAGCATTAAATGGTTTCAAACTTCATTTTTGGACTCCATATTCCATCACATCACAGTTATCAATACCATTATTAAATTCAAATATGGCACACCTTCGTAGTAAAGTATAGCAGCTACAAAATGATTGAGAAAATTATTCAACTGTACAAAAGTAGCTGCAGAGCTAAAATACAACCCAGTACTGACCTGTGATGTTGGAACACCTTTGTCTTTACATGACCGTAATAATTGTAGAACCGTGTTCATTGCATACCAAAAGGAGACCTTTTCACTGGCCACGATAGACATCTTAAATTAACACAAAATTAATATAGATCTGAGTTTTCAAATAAATATGTTGACCATTATGATGAAATATGCTTAAAATAATGGATGTTCATTGGTCGTACATGATGACTAACAACATCAGACTGATCAACATGTGACCAATCAATGTGACTGGGCAAGAGGACCAGCCTATGTATGAGGTGTTGGGATGGATAAGTGCCAATTTTGGCCAGACATTACACGAGTTGACCAGCCACTATTTCCAACCCTGAAACTAACCACCCCCTTGACTTATTGAAAGTAGTTACCTTTGCTGTTGATACATTGATTTTATAACCTTCCGGCCTGGTAAATAAATTTGGACAAATCTTGCAATCAATGCTTCCAGATGGCAATGGAGTCCATTCACCATCTGAAAAAGGAATTTACCATTAAAATTGATGGGCTTTTACCAATACTTCAACCATGTATATTGTTATGAGAATAAATACCTTTGTGCATAAATTTATTTGAAAAAGCACATGGAGTGGCCTGAATTAACTCATCCACTCAAAATGGCTGCTGCATGAGTAAGTCTCATAAAATACTCAGGGGTGAGGTGGATTCTCTATGGTTGTCCCTCTACTTTTACAGCAAGAGAAAATAAGTCATTCATATACTACATACCCTCTGCAATAATGGTCATATCTATTTCATATCCAGCTTGTTTGAAATGTGGCTCCATTGTTTCCCACATGGTACACAGCTCTTGTAGACAGTCTTAAAAACAGATTGAAGACTGTGTGATTATATTCATTTAAAATCTCTGTCAACAAATTTACTTATGAAATGTTGAGCAATTGACTATGAATATAAGCCAGTGAAGTGCAAATACTTATGTAGTACACACCATCTAACACTGAAAAAATAATGTTCCAGTGACCTTGAAGTGTGAAAGTGTGCAAGAGATTCTGGCAGAAGTTTTTTTATGACTGTTAAAAGCTTGGTGCCATATGTGTGGGCACCTTAATTGTCACGACCGTAATGTTTTCTAGAATTTTGATTAGTTATTAGTTTTCTCACTCAATATGATTGGTCTGGCAGTGCTGTAATCTTAGCATGACCATATCTGAGCCATGTTCATGCCCTGGTTTGGGTATTTGAGTCATTCTCTTTCTATGTGATTGGTCTGGAGTGTGAGAAAACCATGTCACATTTCAAGCTCATGCAATGAGCTTTTCAGTAGTCATGCAAAAACTGCTGTAGTTCTGTAGTAGTACATGACTTTACAAGTATTACCTGTACTGTACTGACCTGTACTGGGTTTGTGGATGTAAACAGGAAGAGTGGAAGAGGGTTTATAATGTCCACCTTTAATCTCTAGCACTCGCTGTGGTGATGGCCACAAAGTACCAAATAATGGATCTTTAGTAGAAGCACTGGATTCAGTTGACAGCTGTCTTGTATGCATTGAATGAGAGAGAGATGGTAATAATGAGGCTGTTTCTATGGATGTTGCTGATTCAGAAACTAAAGAATCTGAAAGAAACAAAGAACTATTCTTTAAGGGTCAGAGAGCAGAGAATGCTCTAGTAAATGAGCAAAATTATCCAGTATAATGATAAAAAGGTAAATTATACACCATGAAAAGATGAAAAACCGCTAGCGTCCAAAAAGTCAGTTTTTTCATTCTTTCACAGTGTATAATAATTACCTTTTTATCATTACTGTTTCATTAGAAACACTGATGCAGCTCACACTAGTTTTTAGCTAGTGTGTTATATCTTCAAAATTCTCCAGCTTTAACTACCATGATGTTCTCCTATTAGGACCTTGATGACATAATTATGATCATATAATTGAATTTTCTGGTCAAAAACAAAATTTTACCTGCATCAGAGAAATCTTTATCATTTCCTAGTAAGACTCCATTCAGGACATTTTTCCTGTCTTTTATACTGGCAGACCTCAAAAACACAGACCTCATTACTTCATCAGAAGCCAGATCCACTGGAGTTTTGCCTTTGATGCCACTGAAATAGAAAGATCAAATTAATGTCTGGTGCAGCCATGCAAGTGCATTTCTCACTCAATCTAGTTTTCTACTTACCCAACTGTTGCCTTAATATTTGGGTTGGCCCCAAACTCTAGAAGTATTTGAACAACTTGACAATCCCCTCTTTTGACAGCATCGTGAAGTGGTGTCTCTCCATTGGCATTTTGTATATTTACTTCAGCATTATTCTCTGTGAAAATCATTTAACAATGTCATATTTTCCTATTCTATTCTCTTGAGAATAAGATTCCTTGGTTGTCAGAGTTGTAACTAGATTTATTATGTGTCTTTTTATGTGCAACCATTAAACAAAGAAAAAATACATAATTATAGGAATGGCATGTGGTATGGTTCGAAATGGGAAAACCTTATACCCAAGCTAAAAGGACTATTATTATTACTATTATATATTATTTAATAGATGAATAAGTGAACACTATGTTTGATTTGTACCAGCTGAAAGTCTTTTTTCCTTACCACACAAAAGTCTGACCATCTCCTCCGTCCCATAACTTGCAACCCAGTGTAGAACCTTATTGTCACTTTCCGCACCATCAGAAGCATTTGGACTCACTCCACACTTGAGAAGCCGAGACACCCTTGGAACACTGACAAAAAATAGAAATTTAAATATGGTGTAGCAGTGATACCTCAGTTATAGGTTCCACAAGTGTCCACTTAATAGAGGTACCACGGCACATACAGACCTTTATTTAGTAGACACACTTTATTAATTGAATACCAGACAAGGTCCCACAGGTATCCACTTGATAGAGGTACCACGGCACATACAGACCTTTATTTAGTAGACACACTTTATTAAGTGGACACCAGACAAGGTCCCACAGGTATCCACTTGATAGAGGTACCACGGCACATACAGACCTTTATTTAGTAGACACACTTTATTAATCGAATACCAGACAAGGTCCTGCAGGTATCCACTTAATAGAGATACCATGGCACATACAGACCTTTAATTAGTAGACACACTTTATTAATCGAATACCAGACAAGGTCTTGCAGGTATCCACTTAATAGACATACCATGGTACTTATAGACCTTTATTCAGTAAACACCCTTTATTAAGTGGACACCAGACAAGGTCCCACAGGTATCCACTTGATAGAGTTACCATGGAACTTATAGACCTTTATTCAGTAGACACCCTTTATTAAGTGGACACCAGACAAGGTCCCACAGGTATTCACTTGATAGAGGTACCATGGTACTTAATTATAGACCTTTATTCAGTAGACACCCTTTATTAAGTGGATACTAGACATTAGGTCCCACAGGTGTCCACGTAATAAAGGTACAACTGTAAGTGCAAATCCTACATTTATGAAGTTCACACCGTTTGTAATCCATGATTAAGTTTAATTTATTTAAATGCTGACTTACTTCCCCCCAGCAGCAGCTTGTAATAATTCTTCATTATAAATCCCAAGGATATTCTTATCAGTACAGTAATCAAATGCTGTTGCCCCTTCATGGTTAGTTATGGTAGGGTCTGCTCCTGCCGAAAGCAGAGCTCGGACACCATCGGCAAAACCTAACTGTAACATAAACAGACAATGACATCATATATAGTGTAGTCCCAATATAATCTTAAACCTCCTTGTGACCTCTGAAAAAATTCAAAATAACTTGGCGTCAAGATTCCAGGGTAAAATAGCAGTGAATAGAAGTTTACGGGATCTCAAGTTCAATATATAATGGGTAGATTGAAACATGTAATAAGGTATTCGAGAAAATTGGATGTACTCCATCATAGCTATATTATAAAATCTAAAATAACTTGTAAATATAAACAATAATTATGATTTGCTATATTCATTTCTATTTAAAGTGTGTGAATAATTTGAATTCAATTGCTACCACTCTGGAGAATAATGACAAAGATAAACGTTTGATATACTGCACTACAAATATAAAGCAGTCCAGGGGGAAAACCTCTGACTGTGGCCCCACTTTCATAATTTTAAAGGCACGTTGTGACATTCCCCTTAAAGCCCCACTAAATTAGCCCTCCCCCCTTCCTCAAAAATATGCTCCACAGTCCCATTTTTACAGAATATTTTTGGGATTAACCTTGGTTGCTAAATGAAGACATGTTCCAGCATCACTGTCAACATAGTTTAAAATAATCTTCAATATGTCATATGGATCTGTATATTCTTCAAAATATCTTTGTCTTGCCATAGGGTCATCTTCCTCGTCATCTCCAAATAGTTCACCTTCTTCCCTGACTGGAGAAAACAACAAGAGCTGGGATTTATATGTACTTTATTATTAAAATCATTGAAATATTCTTATTCCTTTATGACAAGTAAAGTTTTGTTCTATGGTTCTTTCCTTTCACTTTCTCTGCTTCCCTTTCTTGTATTTTGATCCTCCTTTAATTTTTTTCCCCATTCCTTTCCTTTTTTCCCCTTTATTTCAATTCCATTCTTAAGTTTATTTCCTTACTTTACCTTTCCATAAAGGAGAATGTAAATTATACTGATTTAAAGTTCTGGCTTTGAAAAAGTGGGAGTGGAACGGTAAAATGAAAATAAAGCAAAAAAATTAATAGACCATTTCACAGATCCCATTACTCAACCTCAGTCTCGTCAGCATGTAATATATTTTTAGAAATTGCCTACAACCTGCTGTGAAATTTTTAAGTGTTTCAATTGTTGATGTGTAAAATGCTTTCATTACTGCAGACTGTTAATAGACCATTTCACAGATCCCATTACTCAACCTCAGTCTCGTCAGCCTGTAATATATTCTTTAGAAATTGCCTTCAACCTGTGAAATTTTTAAGTGTTTCAATTGTTCGTTGATGTGTAAAATGCTTTCATTACTGCCGACTGTAGTCAAATATTCTAAAGAATAATTACATGCTGATGACGCTGAGGTTGAGTAACTGGATCCGTGAAATGGCCTATCGAGGGAATTATATTTACACAAAATGAACCAAGGTTTCAAATTTAAATAGAACTGGAATGAATGAATAGATGTTTTAACAGCATTTCACAATTTTTTAAACGTAAAATATGGCTTAAAATAATCACACAAGATCTCCTCGTGCGTAGCAACGTAAGCTATTGTTTTGATTTTCCACTGTCATATAAATCACAAACGAAGACAGAATGCGCTTTCCATAACAACAAAAATATCTCAATATTAATCGAAGAATATTAATTTCGTAAACAATGCGCAGAGTTCTTTTTTTGTCCTTTTTTCTCAAATTTTTCGAAAAATATAAGAAAAAGATAATAAAATTTAATGAAAAAATGGAATTAAGATACTATTCAAATACAAAAAAGCAAGCACTCTTTGAATAAGTAGCATATATAGGAAGGAGAAACACTTTGACTTTTCGAAAGTCCGCGAAGAGAACAGCTGATAATGAAAGAGCTTACATTCAGCTGCAGTAGAAAGAATGCTCCTGACGATGTCTGCTCTCCCGAGTAAAATGGCATCACGAAGATTGGAGACGCTTTCTTTTAGTGCTGCTTCGTCGTCCATTATTTTTCTTCAAACGTGGAAATATTCCACATCATTTACTTTTCCTCCCGAAAAACAAAATGGCCGCTACATGAGCCCGTGATAAGAGAAATCATAACCAGCGGTATTAGTGAGTCTGCGATCGTATTGACCAGCGGGTTTGCGCTAAATTCAAAATGGCCGACGAACAAGAAAAGGTCGTGGAGAAAAAATGCGAAAAAAATGAAGAAATTAGAACAGAAATGTTGCCTCCAGAGCTTCCTAAGAGCGTTAAAAATAAAGTCAATAGTAATGAGCCGGAGAATCGAGATCCAAAGTCTGAAAAAGATGGTGAAGGAACAGCGAAAATGGCTCCCCCGTCTCAAGGTACTGATGTCAAAAGCAAGAAAGATGCCATTGAGAGTGAGAAAAAATTAGAAGATAAAAAAGAAACTTTTCCTGAAATTCCGTACAAGGAGCCATCATGGAGTGGCTTACCTGTTGAACCCTATTATTTAGAACTCCTCAAAGGTGGATGTATCAAATCTACTAAATATCTGACTGAGAAACCTTACTATTTATTTGGAAGATTACCAAACTGTGACCTTGTTATGGAACATCCTTCTATCTCACGGTACCACGCAATCATTCAGTATAAAGCAAGTGAAACTGGGAAAAGTGACAAAGGGTACTATCTGTATGATCTAGGTAGCACTCACGGTACTGTTGTCAATAAAGTACGAATAGAACCAAGGAGGTATTATCGTCTGAGAGTGGGGTATGTTATGAAGTTTGGTGGAAGCTCAAGGCTTTATATTCTCCAGGTAAAGTAGTGATACTTATAAGGTAATAGATTCCTTCGATGTGTCAAAGCAGTTCAATTTGGAGGCAAAACAAAAAGATTCCAATCTCCTTAGATTTGGAAACCTATTGTTTTTGCCCTCCATATTGAGCTGCATTCTAAAGTGTCTATTTCACAAATAATTCCATAATACTTGGTAGGCATCATGGGATGGGGGTCATTATACACATACAGTTTACCTCAAGAATAGTCCTTATGCCCCTGTTTTCCCACTTTAGAATTTGTTTGCTTATTTATTTATTTTTATACCAGTATCAATTATAAGTACTGCAATTACATTATACTGTATGGAGAAAACTCTAACAAAGAATTCTACCATATTCCTGAAAATAGCAAATAATCTGAAATGGGAAAATATTACACCCAAATGAATCAAGTCCTTTATGAAAGTAAGAAACTGATACAAAATTATTCTACATACAAAAGGGTCCTGAGGAAATAGAAGAGGATGAGGAAACAATGGCAGAGCAACAAGAAGGGTCAGCTAAGCACAGTAGTGAAGTTGGAAGGGTGATGAGTGAAGAGGAATATGAAGAATGGAAGCAACAGAAAGAAAAGAAACCAGAGGAGAAAGATGAGGGAATTAGTTGGGGATTCGGTAATTCTTGATATTTGTTGTTGTTGTTTGTATATACTGTACTCTTATTAACACTGATTTTTGTTTTCTATGGAGTATTTTAGATCTTTATGACTGGGTTTCCTGTGGTGCTCCTACCACAGGGAGCCAAGGGCTATGATATGCACACACATGTATTCTAGAGAAAGCAATGTTGTCTCACAGGTGTTTGTTTGATATTTAATGCTTAACAATTTCTAAAACAAAAACAGGTGAGGATGCAGTAGAGGAAGATACTGTCAATCCTTTTGCATCAGAACTTGAAGTAATGGAAACACATGAGTTTAAAGATCCAAAGAAGACTCTACGAGGTTTCTTTGAAAGAGAAGGTATGTTGAGCTTTGATGCCAGCACTCATGCAGTCTTGACAGATTGCAAAACAAGATGTCTTAATTTTCCATCGTCCTAAGAATTCATATTTATTTGCTCACTGCTGCAGTCTGTAAAACTGTATTATGTTATTTGATTTTTGACATTTGTCTGGCTAGGTCTGGATCTGGAATATCAGGTTGAAGAAACAGGACCTGGTCATGCAAGAGTCTACCATTGCAGAGTCAAGTAATGCATTATTGTATAATTTATCATATTTACTAGCTTTAAATGCCACCTTCTGAGAAATCTAAGCTTCCTTGCCTTTACACATGGTTTTCTCTTAACTGAACCAATTACATGATTTTAAATTTATCTCTGCATAAAACCAGTTGTAGATGTTAAAAACCACCATTTATTATTATTAATCTACATGTGTTGTCTTTCATAGACTTCCTGTCGAAACAGCCACTGGTGATCCTTTATATGCTGAAGCTGCCGTTACAGGGAAGAAGAGAGAGGCTGTCTTAGCATGTGCTGCAGAAGCCTGCAGGATACTTGACATGAATGGACTTCTCAGACAGTCATCACATGGTACAAGATTTTAATAACTGAGCTTGTTTTACTTTTTTATAATGTTAAGATATTTCGTTCATGACAAGGGATTGATAACATTGAGGTTTTTTTTGGATGTAGAAAGCAAGAAACAGAAAATGAAGAATTGGGAAGAGAATGATTACTACGATAGTGATGAAGACACATTCCTTGACAGAACAGGATCAAGTAAGTTTTTCAAGAAGAAGGCATTCATTTTCGTTTTACATTTTCAAAACAGGAGTTATATCAATCTAGCCATTTGTCCTTTTCATTCTATCCTTCCTCTTTCTTTTCCTTTCTCCTGTAATTTTTTCTTCCTTTACTCCCTTCTTTCCTTCCTTACTATCTTCCTTCATCCTTTTTGCTTCCTTTTACTCTTTTCCTCTTTCTTTCCTTCCTCCATCGTTTCATTCCTTTCTCCTTTCTTCTTTTCCACTTTTTTCTTCCTTCTATCCTTTTCCCTTCTTTCCTGCATTCAATCACCCAATTTTTTCCTTGAGTCATTGAATCATCTCCTCCTTTATTCATTGTTTCATTCAGTCTTTCCTTTATTCATTCATCTATTCATTTTCCTCATATCTTTATTGATTTCCTCTATAGTTGAGATGAAGAGAATCAAAAGAATGAAAATTGTTAAAAAAGACAAAGAAGAAACAGAAACCTTTGAATCCCTAGTATGTTTATTATGTTTGATTTTCCATTTTAATCTTCTTTGCCCATTGGTTAAATTACATAAACTTATTACTTTTTTGTACAGAGTTCTAAATTAAAGTTAGTAGAAGAAGAAATTTTGTCTCTTGAAGCCAAGCTACAGGAAGCTATGGAAGGTATACCAACATTCCACAAACTGTTTTAACCTGTCCAGAAAATTATATTAAATATGTACCCAAGTGAACTTGAACAAACATTTTTCAGTTGTAATTTAGTTGAGTGTGCACTAGTGTAGCCAATGAGTAAATCTACTCACAAACAAACTGGGAATCAAACCAAACCCTGGTTGCTTATATTTTGGTGAGAGGTGAGTGGTCTCACAACTACATGCCACCTGTGCTTCCAAGTACTGTTCACTTATTGCTGTCACTTTATCTTAGCCTCAAAAGCTGCTAAAGAAAATGAAGATTCACTTGATTTATATATGAAGAGTATTGACAAATGCATGGACAAGACTGCTAGAATGCAGATGAGAAGAAAAATATATGACCTTAAGAAAGTAAGTGAACAGATTTGTTGTTAAGTGATTGGTGCTGTTTTCTATTGATGCAATACTTGTCATAAAATTTTTTATTAAAACAAAAACTCAATTTAATTGGACCCTGAAATATCCTCTTGGCTGCTCCTAAGGGCATGACTAAATCACAGATCAAACCCTGAGACAAATATCTTAGGGGTTCTAAGTCAGGATAAGGCTAACTCACAGATTGAACATTGAAAACATCCCTATCTTGGCTGATCTAATTCAGGGCAGAGCTAACTCATATAATTATTAACTTGGGGATATCATTTTCAGAGATAGAGATTTTAAGATTAAATTTCAGAAATTGACATCTTGACTTTTGGTTTGCCAACAGGAGAAGCAGCTATTAGCTAAACTTGTTAAAGTTGCACAACCAACATCACTTCCAGAACTCCTAATGTAAGTATAAAATTATTATAAATGCCTTTATAATAGATCGCAAAAATTATAATCTTGTGCCTTGGCTGTAATGTTTCACAGTATGGGACCATGATGAAAATGATAGGCTCCAAAATAGGTGATAGCCCAAAAATTGAAATTCAATTCAGTGAAATAAATTGGATTTTAATAAAGGAAGGAGGACAACCAGAAAATGGGATTTGAACAAAATGCAAATGCATAATGCCTGTTATTATCACATTTTTATGCATTTTTTTCACAGCCCAAAACTGTCATCCAAGGAAGGAGTTCAAGAAATTAATGAAAAAAAGGAAGAGAAAAAGATCAGTACCCCAAGTGTAGCTACAAGTACTGCTAGCCAGGAAGAATCTACTACTGGAGTATGCTCCAGCATCAGACATGAACAAGCTGTATTAGATGTTAAAGCCTCCTCAAAGGATTCAATTTCTTCACATGATCCCAACAGAGGAACTACTGGTTCAGACAAAAAAGGAAATGTTGAAAGTAGTGAAAAAGAGATTGAAAGCAAAACCACAAAATTTGCAATGCCTGCTTTACCATCTTTGAAGAGCCCCAAATCAAAGCCAAAGAAAGCTCCACCACCAGATAGTAGCTTAAGTAGGGTGTTAGAGGGGCTGAAAAGTAGTACTACTAATGAGAAGGAAACAAGGAAGGAGCGCAGATTCAAGAAACATCAACCTCCTGAAGAACAAAGTGAAGTATTGCAGGTAATGAAAGATCATTCGTGTTCCAGAGTGCTGTCATGTAATAGGCTATTTTTGAATTAGTCAAATAATGCTGGGTTTGTTGACGACAGACTCATTTATACAGGGTTAGCTTCATATCAGTGTCTCATTATTCATGAAAATTAATATCAACAAAGTTAAGAATGCATAACTTTAACAATGCAAACACTTGAAAAGTGAATGGACCTTTACTGGAATGCATGAATATTCAAAGTATTCCTAATGAAATCAAGGTTAACTCTGTAGAACAGAGAATTTGAAACTGGAATATTCAGTAGAACATAATTATTGATGTTTGATATTATTCTTCATTTTTAACTGTTTATTTTTGTTGTTGACCCCCAATGTCCCAATGTCACAACTTCCTTCTTTACCCTCTGTTGCCTCAATGACTCTTTTGTGAATCAAGACCTGAATCCTTGATATTTATGCAAGTGTCTTCTATTGTTGCCAGGAGACGATTGAGAAAAAGAAAAGAAAAATCATGCCTCAATATTCACCATCATCACCGCCTCCTTCGCCACCAGCACCAACTCAGTCTGAAAGTTTAATGGATGAGAATTATTCAGATTGGATCCCACCTACTGGTAAGATAAGCATTTAATTTATTACCCCTTTAGTCAAGAATAAGATTGGTGACTTCGTATCATGAAATTGTATTAAGAAAACTGGATGGGATTTTGTATACAGGGTACAGACTAAGAATTGGCTGTATCACCACTAAAATCCCTAGAAAAACTGCTCTTTGATGACAGTCTATGCTCAGAAATAACTATACTGACAGATACAGGGCACACAATGGTCTTATTAATTCTCTTTTTGTTAAGAGATAATTCTTTAAAAATAATATTGTATTGCTACCCTGAAACAGTATCTTGGCTGATCATAGGGGTGTGGCACAAATATTACTCATGGATCAAATCCATTTAGAATTTAGCTGGTCATATTTTGTAGAGGGCAGAAAAATGGGTAGTCTCTTAAGCAGCTGCTATTAGTGTTGTTACACAATTCTCATGTCCCTGTCTTCATGCGTACCACACAAGTTATTGCCTGATGACACTAATAGTGGATGCAGAGGAGACTAAAAAATGGGGAGCCCAAAAAAAAGCCTTTAATTAAGGGAGAGACCTAATAAACTCTACTCACACTCAATGCTGAGTCTGGGAATGAAACCCAAGACCCCAGAAATGTATGACAATTGCACTACTGCTGCCACCCTTGATCTTGTAACACTGAGAAACATACTATATTGCACACACGTCATGACACATTCTTAGAAAAAAAAACATTTATCTTAATGATTCTTTTACAGATCAAAGTGGTGATGGTCGTACCAAGTTAAATGAAAAATATGGTTATTGAATCGTTCATCTTTTATATCAAAATTACATTAGAACCTGCTCCAAAACTCTATTATCTATTAATACAGTCAAACCCTATTTATTTTGGGGACCGGCCACCAGCCAGTATATGATGTTGGTTACGTTTTGAATTTTTACATATCGTCAGGACAAAAAAAAACAGTAGTCCATAGTAGTGGGGTATCATATGAAGGTGTCTGTCTCAGAGGGACCAATAGTTACAAGCAGACTTAATACACCAGTTTCGCATTCAATGCATATCACTGTTCTTGAAGACCCCAGACTCATTTGCGCAGGTTTAGCTTCATTTATACAGTGAGTCAGCCATTCACAGATACCATGAAAAGTCCAAGAGATTTCAAAACATTAGTATTGTTCAACTTGAGTATTCTTTAAGTCACTTTTTGTTAATGGTTTGCTCTTAGTGAGACTTGTGTAGATGAGTCTTCAGTCATAAAACAAAGCGGTATTTACTGAGTGAGAAAAGGGACTATTACCTCTTTAATCTAACTGTACATTTTAATCGGTGTTATATAACACAGAATATGATGACAGCAAACCATGGCAGGACAACCTTGGTTCTTATGTGTCAATCTGTACATTATTAATCTTTTTGCAATTCTAAAGTGTATTGAAAGAAAAGGTTATGACTAAACCAGAGAAAAAGTTTACAACACAACTGGGAAATGTTCACAACCATGAGTATTTACTGTAATATCAAAATACATTTTTCCATTCCAAAATAAAATTATAGAAATGCTGAAAACCTTTTCTTATTCTCCCCTATGTCAAGTTCGCCTTTGCTCAGTCTTAGCCTCAATTTGGTACAAATATGTTCTTTTCTTGTATTACGAAATGTACATACTACGGTACAATGTGTTGATCGAAATGCCACAGGTTTTGGCTGAATATTTTAACACACAGATGCGACTAATGCTGAGCAAAAGAGAACTAGAAACTGGAGTACTGATTCACCTCTCAAGAAGTTTTCCCATCTCATAACTTGAAAGACTGCCATTTATGATTTGCCTTGCCCTTCCCAAACAAATATGTACAAGCAATAAAGCTGCTGACACATGGTGCAACATTGCAAACAACAAATTTGAATTGGGGTGACACACATTGCAACAAAATCACATTTGTTAAGATATTTGGTCAGCAATTATAAAGTTGATTGGCTGGAAGTTTCAAAATGTTGCAGCCATGTTAACATGATGAAATTTAATGTGCGCAATGTTGCAAGAGTAGAGCGTGAATTAACTTCAAATTTGTTGCACGCAACAAGTTTGGGGGAGACACGCTGCAACAGTCCTGCAACAACCTTGAATTACATGCAAAAACACACCTTGCCTCTAAAAACAAAGGATATGTTAAAACCCACTGTTGTGTTGCATCATTGTGAGGCACAGTGTGCTTCTGCATTATTAGTATGCGTAAAAGGTTCTAGCAATACTTTGTGTTTACTAGCAACACTGTTGTGACAAAAACTCTTCTCAAGTTGCTTTGTGTCACCTGCCAATCGATCTCTGGTTAGTGCATCAATAACGAAGCCTTATGTTACATGAAGTATCACCATAAAGGCAGCCATTAATTGGTGTATCAAACATTAGAAATTTTCTGCACATTTTCATAAGAATATACTTTGTTTGCTTTAATATTACAGGAGCAATTTAGTTTATTCAAAAATGAATTTGTTCAACATGTCATTCATTCAAAAGTTATTGTTAGCAGATGAAATTTAATCTTTCGTCCAGCAGTACAGTCATGTGACTGTTGGTAAACTGCAGAGCCAACGGGACCAATCAACTCTATCTTGCCAACTCAATATCTTTTAAGAAAATGCACAAAACTAGCTGTTCTCTTTATTATTCTCTTCCTCTTTTTCCAGTAGAGCAGACTTGATTCCAACCTTCTTCAACTCTTCGATCAAGTCTCCATCTCGATGCATTTGCAACAAAATGTCACAACCTCCAACGAACTCGCCATCCATGTAGACTTGCGGTATCGTAGGCCACTGAGAAAATTCCTTAATCTTCTGCCTTAGCTCTTCATCATCAAGTACGTTGTAACTCGCAAACTTCTCAACACCATGCATGCGAAGAATCTGAACTACTGCGTTACTAAATCCACACATGGGTTGTGTTGGAAACCCCTTCATAAACACCACCACTTTATCATTTTTGACAGTCTTTTTAAGTTCTTCATCAGTCCATTTCGTAGCCTGATCACTAAACTGCCTTAAACGAAGCCATAAAGCTGAGCTAGAGGGCTGTATTAATGTTCTAGGAGCGAAGATTCTTCTTACAGTGAACATGGTTATGAAATCAAGATGGCGGAATCCTTCTATGTACCAGTCTCCTCGCGAAACCGATGTGATGGCATATAGTAATATAGTCGTCCGTGTGGACGCTCGTTGTCCATGTCGCCGCTCGTGTGGTATTCGTTAGGCATAACCGAGTATGGAAACGTCAATAGCGATACATGGTCACCTCTTACATGTACATGGACATCCTTAGCCATACATAGCCATGTATAGACAATATAGGCATGCATAGGAATAAGTAGCCGTACACAGCCATACATAGGTGTACATAGCCATACATTGCATACAAAACCGTATATAGCCATACATAGGTGTAAACAGCGATAAATTGGTATACTTACGCATACTTAGGTACACAGGCATACATTGCTATGAGCATGAGCATTCATAGCTAAATTTAACCATGCACTGCCATACATATTTATTTATAGCCTTTAATCTAAACAAAGAGTATCCCTTAACTTGTCCTAGGACTATCCCTAAACCTGGTTTAGGAATACCCCTAACATTGTTTAAGGGTAATTACTTTACCTAATCGTCAGGTTGAGACCAATGAATGAGTACTGATTAGCATATTAGTATATCAGTCATTCCAATTCAAGCCTGCTGCGGCACGGGTCGAATGTACGTTTCTTCGCGCTCCGCCTTCGAAGGCTGAACAGCAAGTTTGAATTCAGAGAATTCCTTTTACAGCCCGTAAGAAGTATCGGCAAATGGGTAAGGTTTGTGTTGCCATAGATGTTTTTACTTCTACGTCAAGCTCAGTGTTTTCAACTAAATGGTTTAATTGCTTTAATCATTTTAAAGACATACGGATATGATTTGTGATCTTTTCTTGAACGCATTTGGTTGCTTTAAATTCTGTCGAGGACATTTACTCCATAAGATTCGTGTACACTTGCACTGAAACATTATTTGCATTATCTTTTTACCGTTTCTTTCACCCGGCTCACTGACTTCTATCTTTTTGTTGTAAGCTTTTATATTTTCACTGTATCGCCATGCTAATTTTTATTTATGCAAAACGTGCGCTCGTTTTTAGTTGTACGACTCAAGTGTTAATCCTCGCGTGCGCTACATTTATTCACAGTTTGATTTGTGTTTTGTCACTCGTGCACTAGGAGTATTTTTGTTTAGTGGTAATTACCAAAACAAATGTTGCCGTATTTTGTTTTGGTGCTGGATTATTAGCATATGAAATACATTGCATATTTGGATATTGGCTAGCAAGGTATAGTAAATACCCTCTCGCTCTAGGATAACAGTTTTGAAAGGGACCCTTTTTATTCCCTAGTCGGATTACTAGCGTTCGAGATTGTCATTCCCTAAATCGCTACCTTCCTCCTTGTTTATAGTTTTCCTTTCTGTTTCTTAACCTTTTTCTCTCTCGCAGTTATCAACTCGGTTCTGCAGACGTGCGTTATATTTAGCAGACATCTGCAAAGTGGCTCAGGGTTGACAGCACATAATTTGGTATAAACGTTTTATCGCTTGCTTACCCACTGAATTCGAGCCCCTACTTGCTACTATAAATAAAGATATCTCAGTAACATTTAATCTTCTGCTAAGGTTCCCATGCATGCAGTTTCCCTGGTTTGAATTTTTTATTTTGGTTTTAAGGGTCCCTATGAGTATGGGGCGCTAATCTTGACTATGTATAGAATACAGTACTATTATCGAGATAAAATGACTTCTTATCAAACCTGTTGTTTATTGTTTCGTCCATGAAGACGGTAACGGCTAGAAATCCTTCCTGATCAGCCTCGGTTTCGTGTACAGTTGCTTCATGATACAGCCAACTGGAAGGATAAAGAATAACAGGCTTAACTTGTGATTGAAGGGTGTGTTTTGAGGAAAAGACTACACCCCGGGCGTAGAGTGCATTTCACAGCCCCCTCACAGCCTGAATTACATACATTTACTGTATTTTATTGTGTCCTTCTCCGCCCGGGATATAGTCTTCCACCCTATGTATCTTGGCTTCACTTTGAAATCCATTTGGATTGATGTGTATGATTTGTATGAACAAAATCGATCATAATAGTATATTTGGAATGACTATGAGAAACTCAAGGTACAGACTTATCCAGACCTGGACTCTTTTTCTATTCCATACAACATGCTGAAAAATTCTTTTTCACTTCTGCAACTCTTCTGCTTGTAGCGTCGTCTCTGATGACCCATAGCGGTTAGAAATCCATTTTGATCTTCCTTGGTTTCTTGTTCGATTGCTTCATTATACAACCAACCGGAAGGATAAGGAATACCTGGTTTAGCTTTTGATTGAATGGTGTGTTTTGGGTAAAAGACTACATCACGGGCGTAGAGTGCGTCTGAGGACCCCCGCACAGCCCAAATTACATACATTTACTGTATTTTATGGGGTCCTTCTCCGCCCGGAATGTAGTCTTAAACCCTATATATCATTTGGAATCCAATTTCTTAAATTCCCACCACTTGAAGTTTGAAAATTTTTGCAAACGTAGATTCCACATGAATGAGAAAAACTCAAGGTACAGAGTAATTATATAATCCAGTCATGGACTCAAATTAAGTCCCATACAACGAGGCTGAAAGATCCACCTTTTCCCCGCGCGGTACAAGAAATTAATTCTGAAACTAAACTAGTAACAGACTGCCGTGCCGTGTTCTTAAGAGTGTATGGATTTTAATTCTGGCGTAATGGGGACCGCGAAGGAAGGAAAACAATAAAATATTACAATTATCACATATATTATGCCATATGAGGAACCGTAGTCTAACGATTCCCTGCTTGTCACTGTCACACTACGACTAAAATATAGATCGCATAGGAATTTAGCATGTTTGGTCTATGGTTTTACGGGAAAGCATGATTTAGGCCAGTATCCATTTTCCTATTGCCGTTTTCAAGGACGTCCTTGATTGTATTTAAGATTATTCCGTTTTCAAATGACCGTATTTAAGAGTATCCTTTATTCAAATCACCCAATTTAAGGGTATCTTTGACCCAATTTAAGGTTATCTTGACCATATTTAAAAGCAATCTTTTCTTATAATCACCGTATTTAAGAGTATCCTTTTCTAGGCTACCATTTTTAAGGGTATAATATAAAATAACATTGAACTAGTGTCCTTTTGAGTGTTGTGATCTTTGAAAAACTCCGGTTATTCCATACTTTTTCACACGCTTCAGAAGGACGCCTTATTATGATGTGATATCTAACAGAAAATGAGATTAAACTAGTGTCTTTTTGAGTTTTGTGATCTTTGTAAAACTCTGGCTAATACGCACTCCTTCGCACGCTTCAGAAGGACACCATATTTCCATGTGATATCTAATAGAAAATAAGATTAAACTAGTGTCCTTTTGAGTGTTGTGATCTTTGTAAAACTCCGACGGTTCCGGCCACACTCCTTCACACGCTTCAGAAGGACGCTTTAACTCGATGTGATATCTAATAGAAAATAAGCTTACTCTAGTGTCCGTTTGAGTGCTGTAATGTTTGTAAAACTCCGGCTATTCCGAACTCCTTCACACGCTTCAGAAGGACGCCTTATTTCGATGTGATATCTAATAGAAAATAAGATTAAACTAGTGTCCTTTTGAGTGTTGTGATCCTTTATAAAACTCCGGCTATTCCGCACTCCTTCACACGCTTCAGAAGGACGCCTTATTTCGATGTGATATCTAATAGAAAATAAGATTAAACTAGTGTCCTTTTGAGTGTTGTGATCTTTGTAAAACTCCGACGGTTCCACACTCCTTCACACGATTCAAAAGGACGCCTTATTTCGATGTGATATCTAATAGAAAATAAGATTAAACTAGTGTCCTTTTGAGTGTTGTGATCCTTTATAAAACTCCGTCTAATCCGCACTCCTTCACACGCTTCAGAAGGAAGCCTTATTTCGATGTGATATCTAATAGAAAATAAGATTAAACTAGTGTCCTTTTGAGTGTTGTGATCTTTGTAAAACTCCGGTTATTCCATACTTTTTCACACGCTTCAGAAGGACGCTTTAACTCGATGTGATATCTAATAGAAAATAAGCTTCCTCTAGTGTCCTTTTGAGTGCTGTAATGTTTGTAAAACTCCGGCTATTCCGCCCTCTTTTACACGCTTCAGAAAATAAGATTAAACTAGTGTCCTTTTGAGTGTTGTGATCTTTGTAAAACTCCGGTTATTCCATACTTTTTCACACGCTTTAAAAGGACGCCTTATTATGATGTGATATCTAACAGAAAATGAGATTAAACTAGTGTCTTTTTGAGTTTTGTGATCTTTGTAAAACTCCGACGGTTCCGGCCACACTCCTTCACACGCTTCAGAAGGACGCTTTAACTCGATGTGATATCTAATAGAAAATAAGCTTCCTCTAGTGTCCGTTTGAGTGCTGTAATGTTTGTAAAACTCCGGCTATTCCGCCCTCTTTTACACGCTTCAGAAGGACGCCTTATTTTGATAAGATATCTAATGCAATATAAGATTAAACTAATGTCCTTTTGAGTGTTGTGATCCTTTATAAAACTCCAGCTATTCCGCACTCCTTCACACGCTTCAGAAGGACGCCTTATTTCGATGTGATATCTAATAGAAAATAAGATTAAACTAGTGTCCTTTTGAGTGTTGTGATCTTTGTAAAACTCCGACGGTTCCACACTCCTTCACACGCTTCAGAAGGACGCCTTATTTCGATGTGATATCTAATAGAAAATAAGATTAAACTAGTGTCCTTTTGAGTGTTGTGATCCTTTATAAAACTCCGTCTAATCCGCACTCCTTCACACGCTTCAAAAGGACGCCTTATTTCCATGTGATAACTAATAGAAAATAAGCTTACTTTGGTGTCCTTTTGAGTGTTGTGATCTTTATAAAACTCCGGTTATTCCATACTTTTTCACACGCTTCAGAAGGACGCCTTATTATGATGTGATATCTAACAGAAAATGAAATTAAACTAGTGTCTTTTTGAGTTTTGTGATCTTTGTAAAACTCTGGCTAATACGCACTCCTTCGCACGCTTCAGAAGGACGCATTATTTCCATGTGATATCTAATAGAAAATAAGATTAAACTAGTGTCCTTTTGAGTGTTGTGATCTTTGTAAAACTCCGACGGTTCCACACTCCTTCACACGCTTCAGAAGGACGCTTTAACTCGATGTGATATCTAATAGAAAATACGCTTACTCTAGTGTCCGTTTGAGTGCTGTAATGTTTGTAAAACTCCGGCAATTCCGCCCTCTTTTACACGCTTCAGAAGGACACCTTATTTCGATGTGATATCTAATAGAAAATAAGATTCAACTAGTGTCCTTTTGAGTGTTGTGATCCTTTATAAAACTCCGGCTAATCCGCACTCCTTCACACGCTTCAAAAGGACGCCTTATTTCCATGTGATATCTAATAGAAAATAAGCTTTTTTTGGTGTCCTTTTGAGTGTTGTGATCTTTGTAAAACTCCGGCTAATACGCACTCCTTCGCACGCTTCAGAAGGACGCATTATTTCCATGTGATATCTAATAGAAAATAAGATTAAACTAGTGTCCGTTTGAGTGTTGTGATCCTTTATAAAACTCCGGCTATTCCGCACTCCTTCACACGCTTCAAAAGGACGCCTTATTTCGATAAGATATCTAATGGAATATAAGATTAAACTAGTGTCCTTTTGAGTGTTGTGATCTTTGTAAAACTCCGGCTAATCCGCACTCTTTTACACGCTTCAGAAGGACGCCTTATTTTGATAAGATATCTAATGGAATATAATATTAAACTAGTGTCCGTTTGAGTGTTGTGATCCTTTATAAAACTCCGGCTATTCCGCACTCCTTCACACGCTTTAGAAGGACGCCTTATTTCGATGTGATATCTAATGGAATATAAGATTAAACTAGTGTCCTTTTGAGTGTCGTGATCTTTTTAAAACTCCGGCTAATCCGCACTCCTTCACACGCTTCAGAAGGACGCCTTATTTTGATAAGATATCTAATGGAAAATAAGATTCAACTAGTGTCCTTTTGAGTGTTGTGATCTTTTTAAAACTCCGGCTAATCCGCACTCCTTCACACGCTTCAAAAGGACGCCTTATTTCCATGTGATATCTAATAGAAAATAAGCTTACTTTGGTGTTCTTTTGAGTGTTGTGATCTTTGTAAAACTCCTTTATTCCAAACCTTTTCACACGCTTGAGAAGGACGCCTTATTTTGATGTGAAAGCTAATAGAAAATAAGATTAAACTAGTGTCCTTTTGAGTGTTGTGATCTTTTTAAAACTATGACTAATCCGCACTCCTTCACACGCTTCAGAAGGACGCCTTATTTTGATGTGAAAGCTAATAGAAAATAAGATTAAACTAGTGTCCTTTTGAGTGTTGTGATCTTTTTAAAACTATGACTAATCCGCACTCCTTCACACGCTTCAGAAGGACGCCTTATTTTGATGTGAAAGCTAATAGAAAATAAGATTAAACTAGTGTCCTTTTGAGTGTTGTGATCTTTTTAAAACTATGACTAATCCGCACTCCTTCACACGCTTCAGAAGGACGTCTTATTTCGATGTGATATCTAATAGAAAATAAGTAAATTTAGACTAGTGTCCTTTTGAGTGTTCTGATCTTTGTTAAAACTCCGGCTATTCTACACTTTTTCACACGTTTCAGGCAGTATTTTGATGTGATATCTAATAGAAAATAAGATTCAACTAGTGTCCTTTTGAGTGTTGTGATCTTTGTAAAACTCCGGCTATTCCACACTTTTTCACACGCTTCTGGAGGACGCTTTTACTCGATGTGATATCCAATAGAAAATAAGATTACTCTAGTGTCCGTTTGAGTGCTGTAATGTTTGTAAAACTCCGGCTATTCCGCACTCCTTTGCACGCTTCAGAAGGACGCCTTATTTTGATAAGATATCTAATGGAATATAATATTAAACTAGTGTCCTTTTGAGTGTTGTGATCCTTTATAAAACTCCGGCTATTCCGCACTCCTTCACACGCTTCAGAAAAACGCCTTATTTCGACGTGACATCTAATAGAAAATAGGCTTACACTAGTGTCCGTTTGAGTGCTGTGATCTTTTTAAAGGCAGCGCGCGTTCTCGAGATGAATGAGGATAATACTACAGCGCGCTATGAGAAACGTACTCAGAAACAACAGCGCGCGTTGACGTGAATGTGGATAAGACTATAGCATTTGGCGCTTAGACCATTTGGCGCGCTATAAAAAACGGCGTAAAAAAGGTGTGTTATAAATTTGTACACTGTGTTGTGGGTAGATTTGTTGTGATGCTCGTAAAACCATTTCTTATTAGAGAAATTCAAAGCTAATTACAGCATTGTTACCTATTTCACTTGCTTTTTTAGAATTTGATAGTTTTTGCCTCAAATTCCAAAATTGTGAAAAATCCCAATTTGGATTAACCCATTGGATTGGACTTTTCTAATTAAGGTGCAGTGTGGGATCGATGGCCTGCGTAGCCAGGCGTTCCTTGTGGAATCCCGGGCTATACAGACTATGAGAGCGACAAAAATATTGCTTTAGTAGTACTTTAACTCAAAATCAAGTTGAAAATTTTAACATTACTAGGAAAACTGCCTTGACGCCCTTATTTTTAATGATTGATTTTAAAATGTGGCTTTTTCGAGAAGGAAGCGGTAAAGTAGTGGTACTCAGTGACAATCTGTGAATTTATTCCCCTTATTTTATTATTTCTTTTCTTCTTTATTATGCAAGACATCAAGAAAGACGTTCGAAAAATCCTCACTTGTGGTCAGACGAGATACCAATCAAAAACAGAAAACAGAGCGGCGTACAGTTAACATAGATAACTGGGCAAAGGGTAAAAAGAAAGTCTTTATTCCAAAAAGATGGATATCACTTTACTGTGAACATACCCACATCAATGCTATTCAAATGGAAACAAAAAACGTGAGTAGTGATATTTATTAATTTTCAAAAAATATATATGAGTATGTGTTTATTATTGTCTGTTTAAAAGTATGGAATGCCTGTGGTGCGACGAAGGTCGAAACATCACAGGGAGCCCAACCCCTTTTCCCATTGTTTTGATTGAACTTAGAAACCAGATTGTGAATTTACGCCTTTTGGACTGGCTCCTTTCCCTTTAAACTTTTCCAAATCAACGAACATGTTAATTGTTTTGCTAGAATAAAGTTCACATCCAGTTATGAAAGGACGTTTGAAGCTAAATTAACTCCTAATCCATATTATAGTTCGTCCATTATGTCTGTTTATCTAGATAAAGAACAAAAAGAAATCTTTCATAAGCTTTAAAATTTCCTTTTTCATAATCGAAACGTTATATGCTTGATCAACACAGAAAAATAAATAAATAAAATATTCAAAAAGTAACGTAGTAGAGGACGAATATGCATGCTTAGTAGTTGAAAAGGAGCTTTAAAGGTCCTTTCACTGGATGTGAACTAAGCATGAGCCATCGAGGGAGCAACATTTTCACATCTATTAAAAGGACCTTTTTGGTCTACTCAAAACAAAAGAAGAAATCTATAAATAAAACAGATCAAAAGAAACTTAGTGGACAAATATGGTTCTAGTTTAGTAGAACATTTTGCTTGATAGATTAAAAAAACAGTATTGAAAGCTTGCTTATTTAAGTATGTATAATGTTAAGGTCACCCATCCAAATACTAACCCTCCTCATCCGGGCTTGACTCGCTCTCCTGGAAGCCTAAGTTTTTTCCACTGAGCCACGGTTTTACGGAATCACCATAACAATAGCCGTGAAAACAATGCACCAGATAGGCTAGACGTTTTGACATTTAATTTTCAACCGATTCCGTGCGTGGCAGAGATGCAAGGGATTAGCCGATATGGTCTGGGGGCCGGCTGGTCTCTCCCCTGATGCTTCGGCTAGAACATTTTCTTGCGTAATTCGTGCACCCAAGGGCAGAAGGATTTAATTGCCGTCAGGTCCGAAGTCCATACGACGCCTCAGCTCTGCGGATGTCTAGGGGGTATGGCACAATTGAATCGAGTTATTTATTTATTTTTTAAATATTGGACTTAGGTTCAAAGATCACCTTTTGAAAGAATTTTTTTCCACCACCCCCTCCTACGCTTTAAATTGTAGAGAAAATTCTTTTTATTACAATTTACTAAACATTTTTAAATTTTATAATGGTGGCTTACAACAATACAACTTTTTGAAAGAATTTTCCCCCCCGTTTTCAAATTATAGAGAAATTTATTTTTACTACACGTTTATATGCGTTTTATATGCGTTCCTCTACGTTGATCCAATCCGTTTCAGGAACATTTCAATTTCATCACGTTCATCTAATAGCAGTGTATGTTCTTTCAATCTGCACAGTTAGTGCCAGGTTAAGTTTTGCCGCCTCCCTAAAGTCCATACTATAGCAATTGGCGCTTAGACCTTGGCGCGCTATAAGAAACGTACTCTGAAACCACAGAGGGAATTTCGATCGAGGTCGACGTTTGAGAGGACAAATAAATTCTTTTGGAATCGCGTGGCTTTTCTTAATCATAATAGGATAGTTTGTTTCTTGTTAATATGGATTGTCTATGATACATGCAACTGAAAGGATAAAGAATAACGGGATTAGCTTGTAAATGAATGGTGGGTTTCAAAGTAAATACTACATCGCGGGCGGAGAGTGCATTTCAAAGCCCCCTCACAGCCCAAATTACATACATTTACTGTATTTCAGGGGGTCCTTCTCCGCCCGTGATATAGTCATCACCTGTGTGTAACTTGGCTTCACTCCTGGCTTTAATTAAAAATCCATTTGTAAGCCAAATTTTCAATTTCTACCACTTCTGGTATAAATTCATAATAGATTCTGCATGACTGTGATCAACTCAAAGTTTAGACGAAATCCAGTTCAGTAATCCTTTTTTATCCAATGCAACAAGCTAAAACATTTTTTTCATCGCCCGTAACTTTACAGCTTGTCTGAGCGGATAAAAAGTAAGTTTGAAACTACACTAGTTACATTCGTGCTGTGCCGTGCTCATAAAAGGTGTATTCACAATATTCTAGCGTAATGGGAACCGTGAAATTTGAGCGCCGCAGAGAAAAGGATAACAAAATATTCCTATCATCCATAGAAATCGTACTCGGATAGTCCTTAGAATGTTATCGATACCATGCAGATCGATGTCACAGTGCAGCTCAAAAGAGAGAACATGTTGGATATAAGTATATCATGTCGGAAGTCATGTTAAAGTCATGTTGGATTTTTACGCGACTTGAAGTTGTGAAAGGCCTGTATGGCACTCTTCTTCAGTCGTTTCATCAAAGGCTCGTAATTTACCTATTACGTAAGTTCTTAGTTGACATCCGAGCCCATCCCACATGGCGCATTGCCTCATCTATCTTGCATATAAGTATGCCTGGTCCAGATTGTGGAGGGATGACAACCATTCAATGTAGCACCCAGTTCCTTGAAGGAGTGGAAGGTGTGTTGTAAAGGTGTACACTATGTTGTGGGTAAATTTATTTTGATAATCGTAAAACCATTTCTTTTTAGACAAACTCAAAACAAATAACACCAGTGATAGCTATTTCGCTTGCTCTTTTAGAATTTGATAGTTTTTGCCTCAACATCCAAAATTGTGGAAAATCCCAATTTGGATTAACCCATTGGATTGGACTTTTCTAAGGTGGAGTGTGGGATCGACAATAATATTCCTTTAGTATTTCAACTTTAAAAATCATGGTCAAAGGTCTAACATTACTAGAAAAATTGCTTTGACGCAATTAAAAAATAAGTTTAAAATATGGCTTTTTTGAGAAAGAAACTGTTATTTTAAAAAATCGATCAAAATATGGTGTTTAATATGAGAAGGAAATGGTCAAGGCTACTCTGTGAGAAATCTATTCCACTTTTTTGCCTTTTCTTTTGATATTTATCAAACAGGGATTTACAAAAGACGTTCGACCACTCACTTGTGGTCAGACGAGATACCTAGCTAAAACAGAAAATAGAGCGGCGCACAGTTACCATAGATACGGAAAAGGGTAAAAAGAAAGTCTTTATTTCAAAAAGATGGATATTCTGTACTGTGACATACCCACATCAATGCTATTCAAGTGAAAACAGAGAACGAGAGTAGTGATATTATATATTTTCATAAAAGATATATGAGTATGTGTTTATTATTGACTGTTTAGAAGTATGGAATGCCTGTGGTGCCAGGAAGAAGGCAAAATATACCACAGGGAGCCCAACAGCTTTTCTACGCTTGTTCTGATTCAACTTAGAAACCAGATGCGACTTTACGGTTTTGAAATGGCCTCTCATAAATTAAAAGGTTATATATTTTGATCAACGCAGAAAAAAAAAAAAAGTTATAGAGAATATGGCTTAGGTGTCGGCGAAAAGGGAGCTTCAAAGGTCCTTTCACTCGATGTGAGCAGAGCATCAGCCTATGAATGAGCTACTTTTTCACATCATTTAAGAGACTTTTTTCAACTTCGAGAAGTTATATATTTTGGTCAAGTCCAACAAACAAATAAATAAATAAATAAAAGATTAAAACAATTAATGGACGAATATGCTTCAAAGTTTCATTAGGAGCTTCAAAGGTCCTTTCACTGGATGTTAACTTAGCGTGAGGCCACGAAGGAGTGACTTTTTCACAAAAAAATTGAAAACATATTGTATTTTATGGGGTCCTTCTCCACCCGGGTTCTAGTGTCCCCCCGTATGTATCTTGGCTTCACTTTAAAACCCATTTGTAAGCCAATTTTTAAATTTCTACCACTTCGAGTTTTACTGATTGAAAAAATTATATGGAGTAGATTCTATATGGCTGTAAAGAAAACTCACACGGCCATACGGCCACGGACGGCAGTGAATGCTGACGTACGTAATACCATAGCAGCGACTAAATGGACTACACACACGACAACCAACGTCCACACAGTCGACTATATGGCACAAAGCCATGAAGCACATGCATCCATGGTCCGATAGATATACAAATCAGGTCAAGCTCGGTGACCCCTAATAATCAGGCGATATGGTGCGGCATTTCATAACAATACGTTTTTTCAGGGTTTGTAAACCTTTTATGATTTTTTTCCTTTCCAAAAAAAGGGGCTCTCGCTTTCTTTATCATTTTTAACACCGCTTACTTTCATTATGCAACTCAGTTTGTAGTCCACAGGTAGCCCAAATTCGGCTGTTGTCATCTCTTTTTCTACTTGGGGAAAATCACCAATAATAATCAGTAGATCGATCGCAAATATATGTTACAATAAAAGTCCAAATTAGTAAAATATTACCCTGAATGTTCGTAGCAGGGATATATAGTTTGTGCTCATTTTGACAGCTTGCACAATATAAATGATTGATAGCTGTCATTTATTATTCAGGCAGCCAAGCCTTCTTCATCTTCCTCTTCTTTACAGTTGTCTTACAAAATGGGCGGCCAGGTCTCGAGGACTGACTTTGAATGGTCATATACTGAAGAACCCCATGCGAGCAGACGAAAAGAAATACTGGGTAAGCTAAAACTAATGGTATTCTTTGCAAAGAGATAGTTATGTAGGAATGCGAGCTGGAATTTTCAAGAAAACAATATGCGAAAACTAGGACTTGCCAAGTCTTGCCGGCGTACGTACTGTTTCGTAATCGCTTGAAATTCAGTAACACGACTTTGAGCATTTATGGATGGTTGGATTGGTTATGCATCATGGCCGTAGTACTAATGATCTCTCAAATATGACTTTAACAATTATGTTTTATCTAGGGATATTTCTGAACTTGGTTTCTTTAGATATTTTCGCCGGTATAGATTTGATAGTCAAATAAACGAAAGCTTATAATTAAATTACAGTAGTCGTTTGAGATCCAAATTTTGACTAGGTCTACCTTATTATTTCACAGAAATTTTATAGATTCTTGTCGAGGGATTTCCTTTTTTCTAAGTCATAAAAGTTATAGTCACTTCATATTAAACCGTAAGAAATATTTTATTATAAAATTGGATTTCTCATATGCATACTTCTAATAAAGCTTATGTAACTCTCCCTCTAAGGTCTCAGAATTTACCAAGAGATATTTTATTCAATCATTTTATATAATAACCTATATGTTAACAAATGTGAAATATTTTTTGAAAATTAATCCTTTTTTTCTTGATGTCGATATTGGGTTATACATTATTATTATTATTACGTCATGGTCATTAACATATTGGGAATATAAACCTTCGTATCTCAAAGACCAGACATTCAAATGACGAAATATTTTCACAATCAACTATTCACTATCTAAAGAATCAATTCTGAAAATATTGTGCAAAGGCTTATAAGCACTTTAAATTTCATATGTTTTGAATCAGAATACTCTCCGGCAATCAGAGTATGTAAAGATTCCCACCAATTTATTTGATTGATGAGAGGTCAATTGCCCAATTTCCCTGTCATGACTGTTGCCTCCATCAGTTTATAGCAATGAATACATTGGTAAGGGAATGAAAGAAAGGTCTGAAATGTCAAATAGTACACTTGTATAATTTTATGGAATTATTGGATTTTTAAAATAAAATAATGGGGGTGCTTATATAGCGCATTTCACATGGTCTCAATGCACTTTACATTGCAGTGAAGGACTTTACGGGCTTCATATTAAGGCGCTATTAGCAGCTGTGCAGCTTACAAACATGAGTGATTTATTAGTACGTTAGTGTTATGCCTCCAAATTGGGATAGGCTGTTGAGCCGGGAGAAATCCTCTACTCTTTCACGAACAATTCAACAGGTCCTCTTATGTCCCCCATTTACTGTAGGTTAGGAAGGGTTGGGAGACAGGGCCTACGGTTTAGAGTCCTTATCCGAGAAGACTTGAAAGTCTAACCATTTGCAGATATTATTACAAAGGCAGCACCTTCTCCTCAGTTATTTTAAGACCCTGAGTGTCGGTCCGGCCGAGACTTGAACCACGACCTCCCGCACAAAAGACCGACGCCCTTACCAACTGAGGTAACCTGGTGGTGGTATAAAAGCCGATAAAAGTCTTTTAGTCTCATCATTTGGCCCAACACTTTGCTGTAAGCCAAAAGCTTATCATTCTAATTTTTATCTTTGGTTTCAGCTAAATATCCAGAGATCAAGAAGCTTATGGGATTCGACCCAAATTTCAAATATCAAGTAGCATTTCTGGTGGTCCTACAATTCCTACTAGCATACATAGCAAAAGATCTCTCCTGGCCACTGCTCATTTTGGTAGCATATATTGCTGGTGCTGTGATAAACCATGCATTGTTACTTGCTATTCATGAGATATCTCACAACCTCGCATTTGGACATTCAAAGCCTATGTATAACAGACTGCTTGGCTTTTTTGCCAACCTGCCAATAGGCATTCCAGTTTCTATTTCATTCAAGAAGTATCATCTAGAGCATCATCGTTACCAGGGAGATGAGGAACTTGATGTTGACCTGCCAACAGAGTTTGAAGCCAGAATGTTTTTTAATACCATAACCAAGTTGCTATGGGTGATCATGCAGCCATTCTTTTATTCTCTGCGTCCCATGTTCGTCAACCCCAAACCACCCTCCAGCCTTGAGGTGATCAATTTTGTTTTACAGGTTGTGACAGATGTTGTGGTTCTATATTATTTGGGTGGCAAGTCGCTGGTGTACCTGATTGCTTCCTCACTCCTTGGTATGGGCCTCCACCCAGTTGCAGGGCACTTCATTGCTGAGCATTACATGTTCACAGAGGGGTACGAGACCTTTTCCTACTATGGTCCTTTGAACTTTGTGACCTTCAATGTTGGCTACCACAATGAACATCACGACTTTCCTAGTGTTCCTGGTTCAAGACTTCCCATGGTCAAAAAGATTGCTTCAGAGTATTATGACAACCTACCCCACTATCTTTCCTGGAGTAAAGTTATATATGAGTTTATCACAGACCCAAAGGTCGGCCCGTTTGCACGAGTAAAGCGCAAGTCAAGGAATCACCTTGTAAAACAGACCCTGGATAATGACTCAAAAGATAAATAGAAAAATGATTTTGCTGGTAGGGTTAGCATAGTAGTATTCATGTTCCAACTTGGGGAAAAATCCCAGAAAAAATAAACATCAGACTTGACTTAAAGGACTAAAAAAATGCTAAAACATTGATTCTTCAAATAACTTATACTTGATGATGCATTAGGTACTAAGATATAGAGAACCAAAGATAAAATCCAGATATAAACAGAAAGAACCAAAGCTCAAGCTATCATAAAGCTTTGGTAAATATATCTGGTCAAATATCTTCCACCCACTTGCACTAGAAATAATAAAAAATGTAGCAAATATTAACTTCTATAATTTCCAGAAATTAATATATTTTACAGTATATTTTGATTCTTGATTTATATTTATTTTCTTAACATCGAGTAAAGAGATTTATTGAAATTGTATAATTATGGTCCAAAGAAAGAGCTATCTATTTGTCAGCTTCAGTAAAGTTATCTTTTATTTCAATATTCAAAATATAGTGCTATTTGTTTCTTCTGGAAGGATTTGTTCAAATAAAAAGGAAAAAAAACTTGGTGTTTTGTAGTATATTATTATGTAGCCTGTGATCAATTAGAGTTCCAGTGTGAGGAGACTGCAGGAGAGCTGTTTTACAGGGTTATTATATTACCATGTTGTAGTCTAGCTTTACATGCTGTGACTGGTTGGAAAGTATCAGAAAAGAGTGCAGTGTTCATGTCATATATGGTTTATTTGTAAATATTGTTATTTTAACTCAATCTTTTATTTATTTGCAAAAGTACCTTTTTACTAATAATAATAATTATAATTCATTGTGATTATGAACATAAGTACAATAAACAGTGAGGCAGTGTGTACAGATAGACCAAATCCACTTGGGCATAATGTTTTGTTCATTTCAGACCATGTGTCACTCTTTGGAATAATATTCAAGATTTCTGTATGTTGTATAATATCCTTATTCATGTGTCTTGTCATGTGCAACCATTAAAAAAAGAAATATACTCTAGGGTCGAATGACATGGTCTGAAATGGGAGAGCTATAAATTAGGTCTATTAAAGGAACTCTACATTGGCTAACTCAGATTTAATTACCACTTCAGTGCTAGCCATCACATGGTATAAATTTTATTGGATTGTGTTTTGATCACCAAAACATTCAGACTTTCTCAGATTTTGTTACGAAAGTACTGACTTTTAAACGAATCAATTTCTTGATTTGTTGAGATAGCTTCCTAAATACAAACAAAATATAATTTTTCTAATTTGTTTGAAGCTTTTCTAAATGATATTGAGAGAAACACAAACAAACCAAGTAAACAATTTGTTCAAAAGTCAGTACATTTCGACGGAAATCTAAGAACAATGTCCAACCTCTTTGGTGATCGTACACAATCCAACATGATTTATACCATGTGACACTAGCGCCGAAGTGTTAAATTGGAAATTAGCTTGTTAGGTTTTGCAGATAGAAAATTAAAACTGCAGAAGCTGGAGAAGGAGAGTTAAAGGGAGAGACCCAATAAGCTCTATTTACATGGGATGTGCCAAGTCTAGGAGTTGGTGTACCAGGTGAGGTGAGTGGAAACTACTGCTAGGTCAACCCCTTTCATGATTTCCAATAACATGGTCACTCACTCAGAGAAATATTTCTACCCTAGGATTTACGGATCATAATATCACGTCAATTTTAACTAGCACTTCAAATAGTAACTTTCATGGTTCCTTGTGCCATCTTGAAAGGAAGCTGTGCCTTTTCATCTAAGTGAGACAAATGGTGAGCTTGCAATGGTTGAGACCTTTTTTTAACATCTTGGACAATTTTTATGTTCTTATCATTGCCAGCTCATTGTTGAAAAGCATGGCTACCTTTCAAGATGGGGGGAGGGGGCAAACTGTGAAGGGGGCTTTACCCTAGGTTGGGGAGGCTTTGTCAATCCAGTAATGAAAACTATTACCAACAAGCAAACTCGAAACTTTCAACCCCATTCAATAACTTGGTACTGTACTTATTCTTAGAAAGGCTATTAAATATTTACACTAACGATTATTTTCTTTATACTATAACTTTAAAGAGAATGACACTCCACATGAGCAGCCCATTTCTGCTTTTGGATTATCAACGACAGCAAAAGCTGATTTTATGAGTTCTTCTTTGTAATCAATAGTTGATCCATTAATAATTTCTAGGGAAGCTTCATCAACGACAACCTTGACACCTTCCCTTTCAAACACTCTGCAAAAGGAAAGTGAATGTTTAAATATAAATTTTATTATACAGGTGTACTTTTGTTCTTAAAAAACTCGTGACAGTTGAAATTGATAAAGTATAAATCTTAAATATTTTTATTTTTATGTAGTGATGCAGGGAGTCATTGCTCTGACAGTCTCCCTAGAGACTTTAGAGACACACTGCACACTCACTACTACTGCTCTATTAGTTGACTCTAAACTTGCATGATGCTTTTTATGGAAGAAGAAAAATCAGAGAAACTTGGGCCCAGTTGTATGAAGAGTGGATAGCACTATCCAACAGATAAATCTTATCCAAAGATTATACTTATTCATTTGTCTCATGATCATGGCAGTTGTGTGGACCGTGATGTTTCGACTGCTACTGTGGTGCAAGTCTTCATCCATAGATGGTGTAGACTGGAAGGTGGTGTAGTTCTATACCGTCAGTCTGGCACCCTTTAGGATCACACCGGGGCTGTGATTAGCTGTGTCTGATGGGTATAAAGGAATCTTATCCATTGGATAAATTAATTGGATAGCCCTATTCACCCTTTGTTCAACCAGGCCCCGGAAAATAACCCTTGAGGCACAGGAAAGACCAAAGCGAATGATTTCCTTTTTTCATTCTTTCCTACCTACCTGTCATCATCTTCTTGATTGTTATCCAGCTTGAAGACGTATTGAAAACCAGAACAACCTCCACCTTCAACCAACACTCTCAAAAATTTATCATTTTCTTCAGCTGTTATTCTCTTCACTTGCTAACAAAATAAAAAAATGTATAAGATTTATCCAGAATTAATAAATCTACGACATAACTGATAAAACACCTGAGATATGCAGTTTACCTGGATAAGTTTTACTTTAACAATTCTTTCCACGTAAAATATGATTAATACAGAACTGAATAACTAAAGGAACAGGTAGCTAAACTCCTACTTATGATCAAGTTATATATATATAACAATTTTCTACAGTATACCTGGACACACTTCTCACTGAGGTGAAGCAGTCGTTCACCATCTTCTCCTTCGCCAGTTGAAGTAGAACCAAAACGTCGATATAATTCACTATTACGAGTTCTTTGGTAGTTAATTTTTGTCTGTAGTAAGTTTTGAGAGCACAATCTTTTATGAGAGGGATAAAAATATCGAACTTTAAGGAGAGTTCTTCCACAACAGAATATTCTTGTAGACGCCATATTTTGATTCTTGGTAGCCTGGCCTAAGGTTACGTAATATCCCCTCCCCCACCCTAGTAAGGGTCAGCTGTTTGAAAGCCATAAAAGAACTTTTCAATTTTCCCTATTTCTTATCGAATTTCTCTTTTTCCTTCTTTTCAAAAGGATATTTCCAGAGTAGAGTTTCGCATTTTCTATATTTTTTCTTCTAACTCGCGACACAGGTATCCCAAACCAATCAAACCAAGGCCTATTTTCAGGTATTTGTCCGACGTTATTTTTGTCTTCTAAGAGGGGTAGGGTGCGCAGATCATTATCATCTAGGGCATGGAAGAGATATCGGCTAACATCAACTCCGGACGTCCGACACTGGCGCTCTTGCATGGAATTATTACTGCACAATAATGGAAAATGACATCGAGTTGGATGCTTTGTCAGATATTCGTAAACATTTCAGGGCAGTTTCGTTCACCCCTGCTACGGAATTTATTAATATTGATTTGCGTAACGAGCCGATTCCAAAGGAAGACCGCAACAAGGATCGAGTCGTGCACGGTTCGGTGAGTTCATTGTACCGTTCTCTTCTTTCTAACAACCCTCGGTAACGCTGCAGATTCTATACTAGAGTTTTCGAAACTCATGAGCAACTCATAACCCGGCCATTTGACCTCCTTTATTAAGAGATTTACCAGTCTATGACATATTTTAACAAATCTATTCACTAACTTGTGGTACTGGCTTTAGGGAGCGTATCTCATTTAATAACCGTTCTCTAACTTTGTAGGAAGTACTGCTAGCTGGCATTCTAGTAGAAGAAGCTTGTAAAGGCGGGAATGGATATTTTCAAACTTCTCCGAGAGAACTTCGGTAAGTATTTCTTACCAAAGACATTTATATATTATTTGACTTAGAATTGTTTACTTGCTTTTGGCCTATCATAATAGGTTAATCATTAACTAAGGGTAACATGATTTGTTGAATTAAAAAGTATTCACACCACTTGTATGAACATATTATTTAATTGTCTTGTTATAAACTAATAGCAGTGCATCATTATTTCTCATGTAGGAGTTACAAGATTTATAACAAACCAGTCCTCATATTTGTTGTCTATCTATTTGTCTGCCTTGATCTATCTTTGGCATTATTTGAGCAGCCGGCAGTACCAGGACTTGCTTTGCCTTACTGGGTAAGTAAGACCTTTTTAGTCAATAACACCTACATAGCCCCTTTGTATTAATTTCCTAGTGGGATTGTTCGGCAGGACAAAACAATCACAATAGGCTGTCTTTTGTTATGCAAAAAACATCCATCATTTTGTCCCCCGAAACGATTCCTTTTGGGACTCAGTGCAAGGGGTCTATTATCACTATTGACAGCTAGTTGCATTACGAGAGAGTAACCTAGGGACAACCAAGATGTTTCAGGGTTTAAAAAATAATTGATTGATTGAAGCCAAGGTTTTAAGGGGGTAGTGTATTCTTGGGATTACATAATTTTTCTAGTTGGTTTCATTATTTGTGTCAAAGTACAAAATAAATGAAGTAAATTTGTGTTGATATGATCTTTTTCTGCTGTGTTACTTTATTTATTCTTAAGTGGGCTTCCTATGGATATAACTAATAGAATCTAAGAAGGTTCTAGATCGCTTCACAACATATATAATATGTTATATATTATATAGTATACATATATTATATGTGATCAAAAGCAAGCCACATTAATCTATTGATGTTGTTTTTTCAATTTTATTTTGCTAGGCAAATCTCATTCTGGAATATTTTTGCCTCCTGGTATTTACACTGCGTCTCTTTCATGTCTGGTCTTTCGCTGCTGGGGTCAAATTTTGGAAAGACAAGAAGAACCTAATCTTGCTGTTGATTATTGTGGTGAGAATGATATGAAGGGGGGTACTGTGATTATTGTTCTAGTAAACCGAAGGGTGACATGGTCAGTCAGCGCTGAGCTGATGATGTCTGCAGTTAGGCACAGTGCTGTCTGTTTAATGAAGGTGCTAGTTCTTGTCACAGTCATGTTCACAGTCATGCCAGGCATGTTGGTAAAACATACTAGCATTAGCCTGCTTGCATATGAATTTAACTGTATACTGTATGCCGTCTAAATTGCTAGCATGTGTTTGTCTGTACCTTGTTCCTCTGCTCTGATATCATGTTTTAAAGTTCTCACTAGTCTTAAGTAACCTCAGGACACTGAAAATAATGTCTCTTTACATTTTGGTCAGTTATTCTCATGTTTACTGAAGATAAACATATCCTGCAAACTTTGCATGTTATGCAAGTTGGGTACGTAAAGTATGCTTATTTATTCCTTCATGGAGACTATGAGTGTGATACAGTTAAAGATGTGCGCCATATCAGGTCCTTGCATTTGTGCAAAATGAAAACCAACCAGGGCGACCACATGACAGTATTTTTTTCGCTGCACTTCAGTTGAATGAGCATTAATCTTGCAATTAGCTCTAAGAATACTTTTTTCCAAATCATGCATGCAGACCTTGTTATCACATGTTATTACATGTTTTGTTTCTATGGTTAAACTTTAAAAGGATCATACTTTCTCCTCAGATGACCTTTATAGATATGATTATATATGTGATATTCCAAGAGGCAAATTTGAAAGCACACTCTATCAGATGGACACGAGCATTAAGACCTCTGTTCTTAATCAATCTCAGTGAAGGCCGACAGGTAAGTACGCGGCATTGAATCAGTGGTTGGAAATAATTTACACAGGTTTGCTTTAGTTAAAACTCTCACTGTATTTTAGTTCCTGTTATATCATAATATGTTCTTACACAAACTAGCAAGCTTACAGTCTTTTGATTTCCCCTACGTCAGATTCGTCGAGCCGTCAGGAATATTCGCCGTACTTTGCCAGAGATTGCCAACGTCCTGATATTATTGTTGCTGATGATTGCACTCTTCTCTTTGCTGGGAGTTAAACTCTTTGGAAAAAAGTAATTGGGTTCTTCATAAACATCTTTACCTTTGGGCGTACTGTTTTAACATTGCAGACCACGTGTCATTCCCTACAGTATCATTTCTTTGTTTAACGGTTGCACATGAAAGACAAATGAATATAGACGCAACTCAATCTCATTCTTCAAAGAATGACATGAGCAGGCGGTATGTAGAAATAGAAAAAAAAATACACCCACAGCAAAGAGGTCTATTCCAGCTACGAACGTTAACGGCTTGGTTTAAATTTGAATAAGGGCCTTCTAGGCGGAAAGGGAGGAGTTGGATGAGAAAAGTGATCTCTGGTTCTATTTCTCTTTTTTTTTAGGGGAATCAAAGACATCCATGGAAAACCATATTTTGCAGACTATTTTGATGTCTATTTCTCGCTTTATGTGCTAACGACGACAGCTAATAATCCAGATGTAGGGTAAGTCCTTTGTTACTCCTCTTTTTTCTTCGCATCCCTGCTCTGCTCTGCTCTGCTCTGCTCTGCTAACCTTCTTGTTCTCTCCTCTTTCATTCTCTTCTCACCTCTTCTTACTCTGCTCATTTCTCTTTTCTTGTAAAGGATGCCCGCGTACGACAACAATGCCTGGTCAGTGCTCTTCTTTGTCGTATTTGTCGTAATATGCATGTACATATTTGTCAGTATATTCTTGGCCGTCGTCTACAAAAATTACCGAAAACATCTAAAGGTAAGACTATTCAACCACTGGGAATATAATACTCCCATTTCGAGTTCGCCTTTGCTCAGTCTTAGCCTCGATTGTGTACAAATGTGTTCTTTTCTTCATTAAGGTCCATTGTATAGTAAGGAATGTATGTACTACGGCACAATACGAGTTGATTAAAATGCGACGGGTTTTAGTCGAATTGCTGAATATTATAATGCACAACCGAATAAGGTTGAGCAAAGAGAACTTAAAACTGAGGTATTAAGTGAAGATACATACAAATGTCATTAGGACTGGGTTCCTGCGGGTTTGTAAGAACTAAGGTTTTGTTCTTTGCTTTTGAAGAATGAAATTCGCAAAACTGTGTACAGAAAACGTCGACAGTTAAAGCAGGCTTTTGATGTTCTTAAAATCTGGGACAACAACATGTGGAAGGTGACGGAAGAAAGGTTTGTTGAGCTAATGAATGAGGTGCGTCCCCGCTGGAGTAAAGCGAGAGTAGCGTTGTTATGGCAAGTGCTGGATGACAATGGAGAGGGGATGATAGGTATGATGCTCATAGTTATAATTTGAAAGATAAGACAAAGATGAGTATAAAGGTGTTAGCCATGTATAGGCAATAGTATGCCACTACCAGTACTACCACCACTACGACACATTGCCACCACTACGACACCTGACAACCACCACCACCAGTACGACACATTACCACCACTACCACCACCAGTACGACACATTACCAACACTACCACCACCAGTACGACACCTGACAACCACCACCACCAGTACGACACATTACCACCACTACCACCACCAGTACGACACCTGACAACCACCACCACCAGTACGACACATAACCACCACTACCACCACCAGTACGACACCTGACAACCACCACCACCAGTACGACACATTACCACCACTACCACCACCAGTACGACACCTGACAACCACCACCACCAGTACGACACATTACCACCACTACCACCACCAGTACGACACATTACCACCACTACCACTACCTCCACCACCACCAGTACTATTACCTACCATACAACACACCACCATCACAACACACCACCAGCACCAGCACCAACACGACACATTACCAATACTATTACCCTCCACTAAGACACACCACCACCACTACAAAACATTACCACCACTACCACTACCTCCACCACCACCAGTACTATTACCTACCATACAACACACCACCATCACAACACACCACCACCACCAGCACCAACACGACACATTACCAATACTATTACCCTCCACTAAGACACACCACCACCACTACAAAACATTGCCACCAGTAATTATTACTATTCCAACCACTACGACACACCACCAGCACCAGCACCAACACGACACATTACCAATACTATTACCCTCCACTAAGACACACCACCACCACTACAAAACATTGCCACCATTATTACTATTCCAACCACTACGACACACCACCACCACCAACACGACACATTACCAATACTATTACCCTCCACTAAGACACACCACCACCACTACAAAACATTGCCACCAGTAATTATTACTATTCCAACCACTACGACACACCATCACCACCACTTATCACTACGTTCAGTATTTACAACACAACACTAACTTGTTTTATTGGAAATCAACATATTTATTGTACTCCATCACCTTTGTATTATAATACATATTGTTAAGTTTGTTTTAAACAAGGCATCTCATCTAATAACCTCTTTTTGAAATATTCTTTATTAGGAAAGAAGAATTTCTCAATGATCGCTGACTTGCTGAACGTCGAGATACTGGAAGTCAGCGACCAGGTCCATTTACTGGAGAGATTGATGCCAAAGATTTACCTGTCTTATGCTAGTAACAAATTAAAGCAAATCGTCTGTCATAGGTATTAATATCATAGGTCCAGCTGAGATTCAAGACTCGTCTCTTTGTAGTTTATATATATATTGTGTTTTTTTTCTCTTTTCTTTTTACTTTTACTCTTTTTTACTAGATTACCGAACGGGAGAGGAAAAGAAGCAACTACAAACTGTATTTTATTGTGTTCTATTGCAGATTTTTCGTCTATTTTTTTGACTTGGTAATCTTTACTAACGCCATCTTCATCGCTCTCGACTCCAGCGACCTAGAAATTCTGTTCTTAGCGATTTTCAACTTGGAAATTCTTCTGAAATTCTACACTTTTGGTTTTAAGGAATTCTTCCGAAGTTTTTGGAACTGGTGAGTCCTATAGTTTGTATATTCATGAGAGAACGCTGCATTTGAACGTTCTCGAGGACTGGAGTGGAGCACTGAGACCACGCCAATCACGTGACATCAGATTATCCACATGTTTTCCGAGTGTAATGATATATGGTATCAGACAAGTGCATATGGCCTGGATTGATACTGACTATCCAAAGTTATTAATCCTTAATCTTATACAAACCTGCATGCTATTGATCCTCAGGTTTGACTTTCTTGTGATCGGATCAGCAACCATCGCGCTCATCATCGAGTCGTCTTATAGTTCCTGTAAGTATACCCTGAATACCTGACAAGTTTCAAATACTCTTGCTCTAGATAAATTCCTTTTATTTGGCGTAATGGGTTTCTTTCAGACCTCGTGTCATTATCTTGAGAATAAGATTCTTTGTTTTAGTTGCATCCATTAATCGATATTCATCTGCCTTAATTCTCATGCACAACTGTTAAACAAAGAATTCGTGATCGTACTCTAGAGAATGACACGTCTTTACTCTTACGCTCAGGTCAAACGTCAAAGTTCACATGAGCCGAACCTAATTAAAACAAATTATGGATAACAAGGCGGTCTTATTTGATTCCATTAGGTTTGGCTCCTGTGAAGTTCGACATTTGACGTTAGTTGAAGGGTCTATTTTGTTTACACTCGACCGTTCTATTTTCCAGTGCAATCTAGTCAAAGTGTTCTTGATCTTCTTATGGTTCTTCGAGTTCTCAGACTCGTTAAAATCATCGGGAACGTAAAACGGTGAGTAGCTACACTCGCCTTCTTTCCTTTGTGTCTTTTTAAAGGTTGAAACACAGTTTAAATGCCGTTCTATGTTTGTTTTCAGGTTTCAGGTGATCATAGGCACCCTTTTGCAAATTGGCCCAGCGATATCCATATATGGCACAATCATGTTTGTAAGTATACAATCTTATTTCCATTCCACAGGCAGCCCAAAATAGGAATCAAGGGTGGTGTAGGGGTAGTGCACTCACCTCTGGGGTGTCTGGTTTGATTCCTAGACCTGCCACTAAGAGTAGAGGCTGCTTCATTCGACGAGTTTTTCTCCCGCCGCGCGCAAAACCAAAAGAACGACATGTCAACAGAGAAGTGCTAGCCAAATTTCCTCATGTTTTTGCCAACTGACTATCGTAATATCTTTCATTTATGATTAATTGACACAAATCTTTATTTTAATTACAGATACTTTATTATGTGTATGCTATAATGGGGATGGAGATTTTCGCAGGGTTGGTCAAAATGCAGGGCTACCCCTACCCTGACGGGAATTCATCGGTAAAACGGAATGTAACGAATATGTTCTGTGGGAATCGTAAACTCGAAGGATCCGACTTTCTCGCTGACCACTACTGTAACAATAATTTCAATGATGTTTTGAAATCATTCAAAATATTATTTGATCTGACTGTTGTGAATCAATGGCATGGTATCCTTTCAAAAATTATAACACTTTTCCTTCCTTCCTTCCTTCCTCCCCTCCGTTCTTTCTGGCTTCCCTGACTTTTCTTTCTTCCTTCTCCTTTCTTCCCCTTCTCGTCTGTTCTCTTCTCTTCTCTTCTCTTCTCTCCTCTCCTCTCCTCTCCTCTCCTTGCCTCCCTAGTTTGTTTTTTACTTTCTTCTTCCTTCCTTCACCCCATTGTCTGCTCCCTTGTTTATTATACCTTTATTTTCTCGTTTCCGTGATATCTTTCTTGACTCTACTCAGTCATTACACACGGGTTCGTCCTGGTGACAAACACAGCAGCAAGGGTCTACTTCATGTCATTCCACTTGATATGCGTCATTGTAGTCTTAAAGTAAGTCTTAATCATACACCATATTCATATCTCTGCGAGATTGGTGGGTGACTGGTGCTTATCAATATCAAAACGAGGCTCATTGGGCCTTTTGACAAGTGCATCCAATTTCGTATTGAACATCTGTTATCTAAGGGCATTTTGTGTAATCAAATCAAAATCTAAAAACCCTTAACTAGAAACACCATAAGGGTTTCATACTGGAAAAACTGCCCTCGTGTTCATATCTATCGCCATACGAATAGATGATACGAATAAGGTGTATAAGTTCAGTTGTCATGAAATATTTTAATTAAAACATTTTAAGGAAGACTGGGTTCTTTTTCTTGTTTAGTATATTCGTAGCATTCATCTTAGAAGCATTTATGCTGGAGTACTCGTTCTCTCATGGGAAATTCGCGGCTGCATTTGAGAACAAAATAGAAGAAAAAGGAGTAGGAGTTGGCTCGTAAGTATTGAAAACCTATATTGGTTAGATTGTATATACCATAGTATCATATTGGTTAGATTGTATATACCATAGTATCATATTGGTTAGATTGTATATACCATAGTATCATATTGGTTAGATTGTATATACCATAGTATCATATTGGTTAGATTGTATATACCATATTATCATATTGGTTAGATTGTATATACCATAGTATCATATTGGTTAGATTGTATATACCATATTATCATATTGGTTAGATTGTATATACCATAGTATCATATTGGTTAGATTGTATATACCATAGTATCATATTGGTTAGATTGTATATACCATAGTATCATATTGGTTAGATTGTATATACCATAGTATCATATTGGTTAGATTGTATATACCATAGTATTATATTGGTTAGATTGTATATACCTTTAGATTGTATATACCATAGTATCATATTGGTTAGATTGTATATACCATAGTATTATATTGGTTAGATTGTATATACCTTTAGATTGTATATACCTTAGTATCATATTGGTTAGATGGTAGTCATGTAGGGGTAGCATGGGTGGCGTTCGCGGCTAACGTGTCGTCTGTCACCGCTGTAAGTCCAACGGGTCGGGTCGAGCCGTGCGGTCGCCACATGTCAATTGAGTTTGTTTGATGTGTTGTTCTCTTCTATGCTACGAGGGTTTTCTCCGGGTTCTCCGGTTTCCTCCCTCCGTAAAAATCAACATGCGAGTTGAGTGTTGTGTGCATAGAACATTGAATGAAGTGGTAGTGCGTGTGAGCGAAAAGTGTCCTCAATTAGTGCGAAAGCGCTAGAATAACTAGACACTTAAATAAAAGTGATTTATTTTATGTTAAAAGTGGTGCATCTCGTGCGCGCCGCGTCGTGTTGCACAACATCGCACTATCACTCGAGTACGATCTCCAAAACCAAAAAAAACAAACAAAGGGCGCGCATGCGTAAACCCATACGTAGGTCTATTCTGACTTGGATGAACAGAATGCATTGTGGTCTAGCTGGGGTACAAACAACATCATATTAAACATGATGAATAAGAGATGTTTGTACCCAAGCATGACAACAATGCACCAGTCTAAGCGAAACTCATTTTTTCACTTCAGGTCCCCGATAAAAGAACGAGCCGAGTCCACTACAAGACCTCTTGATAAAGATTTCTTCAATGACGAAAACTCGATAGAAACATCATCTGAAGCTAAGTTCAAAAGTACTTTATCTTTAGAAGAGTCTGTTATTGACTCGGGGCTTAGATTTTGCTTGCCTAAACAGCAAAAGAAGAACGCAGAAACGTTGTTGCAACAAATGTTTGAATCGGAATTAATGGAAGACGATGTGGGGCCCAAAGTGGATGATCTAGATGATCTGGATGATTTGGCAGAGGTACAGGAGATACGAAGGGAAAAAAGACTAGAATTTGAAACTGTAGTTAGATAAATTATCAAGCTTTGGCAGTGTCAGTCAGGTTCAAATTCAAAGCGCTTTTTTTTTCGTTTAAAGAAAAAAATGGTTCTGGGGACACTCAGGAAAACGGACGTTAAACTTGCCATTTAACCCTGCAAAACTAGAGTGAAGTTGTCTTTACGATCAACAAAGTTTGTGCCAAAATTTCATAGCGTACGTTATATTTTACTTGTAATTTAATGTGCACTCTAATTGGCTATCAAGTATACTTACCCTCTCTCGTACTTTAGTCGTAATTGAATCTGTTCTCTGCTTGGCTATCTATCGCTCATCACTCATACTTCAAGCTACTATAAGTTACTCTCTATACATACTAGAAGCTACTCTTAGATTAGATAATAGATCATCTCTGGTGTGTCACTCATGCTTCAGGTGCGATATAAACTGCCTTTTGATTGGCTAGTAACTAGATATCGCTTACACTCAAATTCAGCTGTGATATAAGTTGCTCTGTGATTGGCTAGTAACCACCCGTCGCCTGTCACTTACACTTTAGCTGCGATATAAACTGCACTGTGATTGGCTTGTAACCAACCATCGCCTGTCACTCATACTTCAGCTCCGATATAAACTGCTCTCTGATTGGCTAGTAACCACCCATCGCCTGCTACTCATACTTCAGCTCCGATATAAACTCCTCGATCTCTCCTCGTTTCATGTGATTTGAAAAATAAAAGGAGAATAAAAAAGGAAGAGAAGTATGAAAGAAAAAATCACATTTCTTGCAAGGTAAAAAAGCTCGTGACGTTTATTGATAGAATAAGTTTACCACGTGTTTAAAGCAAAGTGCGTAATTGGCTGATTAATATGGTATTTTTGATTGGCTAATTCTTTCCTTGTCGATTGGTTTTTGCTCGTGGTCAATAACTGTACAAAACTGACTACGTGCGTACGCCTACTCGATAAATTGAAATATAAGCACTACAAATAATACATTTCACCTTTCTCAATGACTTCAGTGCTTTGAACTCGTCGTTAAAGTGAACCCTTCGACAATATTTTTAGTACTGATTCTTCACCGTGGATTCTTCATGAAGTAAATAGTCGAACGTAAGATATTTCCTGATTTGAGAGTTGTGTCTTTAAGTTAAGGTTTATACTTCCAATATGTTAACGACTGTGACGTTCATTAAAAATACAAAATTGAACTGGTTCGCACAACCAGTATTTAAAAAGCATCATTATTTTACCCATGGCTTACATGAAGGGTATTTTAAATTTGGCCAGCATTAATAGTATTACTAGATACAACAAACTGAAATACCTCACCTGACGTCAAAGTCATTAATATATTGGAAGTATAAACCTTAATTCATGACTTAATTAAAGAGGCATCACTCAAATCGAGAAATAAGTTACCATTCAACTATTTACTTCATGTAGAATCAGAATTAAAAGTAATTTCGAAGAGTTCATGTGCAATTTAAAGTAGGGTGCATATAGTAAGCTTCTGACAGCTTCAGTAAATGCTTTTTTAACACTTTGATTGAAGTTTATGGTCATCTGCAATAAAATAGATATATGAAAAAATTTCAAATTCTGATAAAAGATAAATCCCTGTGCCATGAAGTAAAGAGGAATTGTAGAATCGGGATCCCTGTGTATGTGTGCACGTGACTGCATTATTATTATGGGATGTACGTACAGCTGCTCCGTCCGAAAGCAGAAAAGAAAATGTTTGTTTTTGTCGTAATGAGGCCAAGAGAAAATGTTTCCAGTTTGAATCATGAAATATAGAAGTTAATGATTCAGATTACCTTCTGTCACAAATGGCTTGAAAGAGCTGGTCGAGGAGCTTTCTTTGAGATTCTTGCGTCGAGCCCTGTAATAAGATATAAATCAACAATACGGATTATTATACTATTAATCGGCAACTTGATTAATAATTATGGACTCAAGCAATGGCAACCTAGCCTATAAAATTGCCATCTGGTTGACTTAGGTCTTTATTGAAACAGACCTTTTTTGTAAGATACCGCTGTAGTCCTTGATTACAGACTCATTTACTCAGAGTTAGCCTTATTTCATTGTCCAAATATTCACAAATACTAACGGTAAAGTAAAGAATGCACAACTTTAACTATGCAAACACTTTAAAAATCGTCCGGAAATTCGAAACTGGAGTATTGGTTTACAAATCGCAACTCACCCTCCTCCTGAGAGTGGTCAAAAATTCAACCATCAATTTGGACCTTGGCTAGAATCCGTAATTGATACGAAATCTAAGAAGACATTGGCCGAGTGGCAGTGATTAAGAGGGACAATAAGGTTGTGGCTCACCTTTTGATCTTAAAGACGACCAAAGCTGCTACTATCAACAATACTCCCACGATGAGACAAGCAATGGGCAGCGCTCTTGCCAATCGAAATTTTCTGTTTCCTTTAATTATTTCAGAAATAAAAATTGCGTTAACAAATGCCATGGTAACGTTGATCAGCTGGGCCGGGTTGTTCAAAGCTGTTAACTCTATAGGTCTTACTAAGAGTTAACCCAGGATTAGCACAACAACTGGGCCCTCGTCCCGGTTGCACGAAGAGTGGATAACGCAATCCAATGGATAAAACTAATTCATTGAATAAATTTATTGGATCACTTATCCCTTGGACAAGGATTTTTTCATCGGATAGAGCTATCCATCCTTCGTACAACCGGGCCCTGATTTACCACAGGTAGCCCAAGCTTGGTTTCTGTGGTGTCATGTTTTAAGGAAATGTATAATGAATTCAAAAAACAAATTTGATAAAAAAATTGTCTAAGTGGTAGGCTTGTTTATAGCTGTTCAATGTTCTGCATATGTGAGGAACAGGAGTGCGAATGCATTGCAAAACTGCGCCTTCAAGCCAAAAACCTTTTTGAAGACTGCACTTATTTACAAAACTTATAAACTTATTTACATCTCAAACTAAAGAAATATGAACTTAAAAGTTGTTTTCTACTACTATAGTTTCAAATATACTCCAACTTTAAGAACCTAAAATAAACTTTTAAATTCCGGCCCCATTCAGTTTTTGAATTGTTTTACTTCTTTTCTCTGAATTTTTCTTTTTTTTTTCATTTTTTTTTTAAAGTAAAAAATTAATAAGCATGACTACTGACTGCAATCTTAAGGTATTTCGTACTCACCGTACCGTCTTTAATTGTTTTCTGTTTAGAATTCCAAATAGACCTAATCCATTGTTTTACGTGTCATTCCCTAGAGTATCATTTCTTTGTTTAACGGTTGTTCATGAAAAGACACATGCATATGGATACAACTCAAACAAAGCAACCCGTTCTCGAGAGAATGACACGTGCTCTGAAATGGTCAAAACCTTACGCCCAAGTGGATTAGTCCCATTTAGTCCTTTACTCTTGTGTTATTTAGGAATAACAGTCGATTTATGTTCATATAAATTATACACAAACCTCCGCAACTACTTATTCGAGAACGAGGACACGCTTCATAACAGCTGGCAGTTCTGATTAGCGGTATTCCATCACACGAGGCTGTGACCTCTGTGCATTCACGTGATTGCGTGACTGAGTGACACCTGTGACATTCAGATTCGTCTGTTTTCCATTCACTCAATTTAACGCCTTAAAAAGACAAATGTTTTTTATTATTTTTTTTACCCTCCAAAATATGAAATTGAAATCATTCAAATTTATATTAACAATTTACTGTAAAACGTCTGGGCAGATCTACGTCAGGGCACGGTTAACATAGAAATTGAACTGGAATTTAGCTTGTTATGTTGCTTTTGCTTACCTGAATAACTCTCCTGGACCACTAAGGATTCTGGTTGAATCTCCAAGTCTTTCAATTGACCATTGTAAATGGAGTGCCTCAAGGCTTTCTCTGGGTCCTTCGTGATTTCCGACTTCTTGACTTCAAACTCTGCCACAACGCTGCCTTTCGTGAAACGCATATTGTAGATGCTTTCCGTCTTTGTTTTAAGAACTTTAGCAAGCTGGATAAAGATTAAAAGAAAATTAATTCTTATCAATAAAAATATTTTTTAGGATTTCGTTTCCCAGGCCTTTTCACTTTAAAGAAGGCCTGGTTAATCATGATAACTCTAGGCTTATACTTCATGTAGGTCAGCCTTTTACGTACCTTCATCCAAAACGATGGATGAGAATCACGATGCATTATTCTACTATTACTTACTTTCTTATTAACTTTGTCGGTCAGTCGTCTGTAAGCTTTAGACTTGGGGTTTGCCATTTCGGAAAGCCATTTTTTCATCATCCTGAACTTTATTTTGAAACCCTTATCTGTTTTAAGACAAAAAAAGCTATTTAGAAGAATTGTTAACTGGTCGCTAAAGAGAGGTATAATTTTAGTGAAAAATTCCTCATTGGAACTTTTACGACTTTAAATAGAATCAGTTAATACAGGCAGTGGGCTGAAGAGGTTAGGAGAAGAAGTTGTGTCTTAGTGCGTGAAAGACTGATAAAAAGGAATAAAAACTGTAATCTGACGATGATGTTAAAAAGAGGCTGGCTGTTTAATAAAAGTTCAACAGAGTTCGTTACTTAGGACCACAAACAAACCTGCTGGTTTTCTGCAAACACATTTCCTCCGTGCGTTCATTTCCTGTTTCCGCTTTGGGCCATGGCGATGATGAGGGCCACGTTGGTGTTTCTTTGGACCACCATGTCTATGGTTGTTACGAATGGGACGTCTAGTCGGGTGAGAACCCTTATGATGATGTCCCTGGGGACCAGGGCTTCTTGGACGCATTGATGGACCTTGTGGTCTCGGCGATGGATGATGTCCATGAGGCTTGGATGGATGGTGCATTAGGGGACCATGTGGTCCAGATGGATGATGTCCTGCTGTTGGGTTCACCTGATGTGTTCTGCGTTCTGGTGTAGATGTGTTACACATGCAGGGACCATTCCCGAATCTCCATCCCATCTTGGGAGGTGACGTCGGGGTTCCAAGTGGCTTTCGTTTTTCGCCCTCGACTAAAAAACATTAAAATTGTGAGTCCACTTTTTGAAAATAGGGAACCCAACCGGAAAAACTTGCCTTCTTAATATTAACCTTTAAGTTACTTTGCTGGCAGAGTATGGAAGACTCTGCAGAAGTCGTGTGGTTTTTTATTTGCGCATGCGTGGTGATTACTAAGAAACAGCCTTGTATAATAATAATGATAATAATAATAATAATAATAATAATAATAATAATAATAATATTTATTTATACACGATAAGTTAGATACAGCGTAGCTGATGTGTATCTCAAACCCAGTCCTAGCTAACCTTTTATAAACGGTTTCCGGTTCAACGGTATTGCTATTTGAATGTTTAGCGACTTTCCATATACTGTTACCCTGGGTGCCAGAGGCCGTGTGGGGCTTGGGGGCGAGAGAAAGAGAGAGGGAGGAGCCCCCTCCTTCCTCTCTCTTTCTCTCGACCCCAAGCCCCACACGGCCTCTGGCACCCAGGGTAATATACTGTAGGTAGTGAAACAAACGTGTCTTTGCTATTAATGAAAACATTCTTTGTTGGGAAGTTAGTTTGAATTGGTTTTCCTCTTTTAAATTGTCGGCCATTTTGCTTCTGAAGCGGACTCAATTCTGGTTATCAAATAGATCTTTTCCGCCGGGAATAAAGATTTGCGCATCAAATCCTGTTTAAACCAGAATCAAACCTGTATCTTTCTCTCGCGAGGGGAAATTAAAAGAGGACTCTTCCTAACAGGGTACCTAAAGTGTTGCATTAATCGAATCTTGAAACGACGTCAGGGCTGATAAAAGTCAGTGTACAGCTAACTCACAGATCGAATTGGATTTTAGCGTTACGGTTTAGTAGTAGTAGTAACACTTTATTTAAAGAGAGAACCGTAGTTACAGAAAAATGTACTCTCCCTTACGGCCCTAACAGAAATATAGAGATATATTACAATAACAAAAGGTAATTAAACAAATCATACAAACATCATAAAAGATGATAAATTAGAGGGTAAAATTTGATAACAATTACAAGCATGTATAATACATTAAAGGTATTCAAGTTTTCAAGAAGGCTTGGACTAAGACATACATGAAGGCATGCACCAACACGAAAGTGGAAACAAGGTGCATGTGCAGTGAACCTCAGATCCAATCCTTCCTGAAAAACATGATGTTTAAGTCTACGCAATCCTAGCTTACTTTCGAGCAGTACGTATAGCCAATTAAGTTTTGCTCTGGAAAATAGCCAGCCCTTACTCTAGGCTTGGCTAAATAACGTTTTTGCTTTCGCTGTGGCATTCTGGTATATAAAATAAGTATCACAAGGTATTCAAAATGACAGCAATGTTAACGTAATAACAAAATTTGCAGTGTTTCGACTAAAAATAAAATACCGCTTAAACGCTTGGAATTCATATACTGCTTTCTATATTTTTCCTGGTTATAGAAAAATATCGCTTCCTTTATCGTTTTTTGGCTTTTTTCCCCGCTAGCCTCTCTCGATATCCGCCGAACAGATGAATTTAAATGTCGTCACAACAGAAGGCATGACACAACAACAGAATCTCTAAGCTGGAAAAAAATGATGTACAGGTCGATGGACCGACTTCATAATCCAAAACTCTTATATATATATTTTTTCAGCTCACTGAAAATATATATCCGCCAAACTGAGTAATGTTGTCGATTTATAAATATTACTACATTGCAGATGTTTGAGGCATTTCCATTTTTTCCCGTTTAAAATTGAGTACGATTAGTACGAAGTACGAATGAAGACAAGAAAAACCTTGTTTCGTATTTGAAAAGTGTGTAACTTTCATAAGGTTTCAGAGATGGATTGTGTAATAACTCTTCGGGTTTCAATTTGGAACCGACATCTCCGGCAGAATTTCCGAAATAGTGAGGCAAAATAAACCAAAAGTAAAGTTTAGAATATTCATGCAGTTTTACCTTGGGTAGAAATTGCAGCTACCAGAAGAATTAGCGAAAGGATTACGACTTCCTTCATCTTTGCTGCGATGTAGAGTCTTCGTTTTAAAAGTCGCTTTGCATGAGGATAGCCTCTTTGGTCTGCTGGAGTTCATACTCTCCAGCAGTGTTAATGCATTTTTGGGAGATTTTATGCAAATTTATAGAAATTGTTTTTATTCTCTGAATTAATAACAAAAAGGAAATCACAATGACGATGACGTATTCGTTACCATGGTGAAGGATTTTACAGGGGAAAAGTTCTGCCAGCTCAAGCATAAATACTTCTGTTCGTACTTCTAAAACTGAAGGTTTTTATTGGCATTCTTTTATATACAAAATTAATCGTAAACTAAATACTGAGTGCGAATTAAATAAATGATACGTAGGATGTGATTGGTTAAATAGACAGCTGTCGTTGATTGGTCTATTAGCTCTCTACTCCTGAACTCTTTTACGAAAGATTGATTAACTTCACTCAAGTCCTTAACTCTATTTTCCCACACATGAAACTACGAAACCGACACTTGACATCAATAGGTTTCGAAAATATCTGTGAGAGGGTCTCCTTGTGCTTCCGCCGTCCGTGGCGAGACGATTCAGCATCGTGATTGAAGTTCATCGTTATCTGAAAACATAATATACAGCCACCCTGTCCACCCTGTCGCAATCCTAGCTTATTTTCGAGCAGTACGTATAGCCAATTAAGTTTTGCTCTGGAAAATAGCCAGCCCTTACTCTTGGCTTGGCTAAAGAACGTTTTTGCTTTCGCTGTGGCATTCTGGTATATAAAATAGGTATCACAAGGTATTCAAAATGACAGTTAACGTAATAACAAAAATTTGCAGTGTTTCGACAAAAAATAAAATACCGCTTAAACGCTTGGAATTCACATATTGCTTTCTATATTTTTCCTGGTGATAGAAAAATATCGCTTCCTTTCTCAATTTTTTGGCTTTTTCCCCCCGCTAGCCTCTCTGGATATCCGCCGAACAGATGAATTTAAATGTCGTCACAACAGAAGGCATGACACAACAACAGAATCTCTAAGCTGGAAAAAAATGATGTACAGGTCGATGGACCGACTTCATAATCCAAAACTCTTATATATATATTTTTCAGCTCACTGAAAATATATATCCGCCAAACTGAGTAATGTAGTCGATTTATAAATATTACTAACTTGCAGATGTTTGTCGCATTTCCATTTTTTTCCGTTTAAAATTGAGTACGATTAGTACGAAGTACGAATGAAGACAAGAAAAACCTTGTTTCGTATTTGAAAAGTGTGTAACTTTCATAAGGTTTCAGAGATGGATTGTGTAATAACTCTTAGGGTTTCAATTTGGAACCGACAGCTCCTGCAGAATTTCCGAAATAGTGAGGCAAAATAAACCAAAGGTAAAGTTAAGAATATTCATGCAGTTTTACCTTGGGTAGAAATTGCAGCTATCAGAAGAATTAGCGAAAGGATTACGGCTTCCTTCATCTTTGCTGCGATGTAGAGTCTTCGTTTTAAAAGTCGCTTTGCATGAGGATAGCCTCTTTGGTCTGCTGGAGTTCATACTCCCCAGCAGTGTTAATGCATTTTTAGGAGATTTTATGCAAATTTATAGAAATTGTTTTTATTCTCTGAATTAATAACAAAAAGGAAATCACAATGACGATGACGTATTCGTTACCATGGTGAAGGATTTTACAGGTGAAAAGTTCTGCCAGCTCAAGGATAAATACTTCTGTTCGTACTTCTAAAACTGAAGGTTTTTATTGGCATTCTTTTATATACAAAATTAATCGTAAACTAAATACTGAGTGCGAATTAAATAAATGATACGTAGGATGTGATTGGTTAAATTGACGGCTGTCGTTGATTGGTCTATTAGCTCTCTACTCCTGAACTCTTTTACGAAAGAGAGAACCGTAGTTACAGAAAAATATACTCTCCCTTACGGCCCTAACAGAAATATAGAGGTATATTACAATAACAAAAGGTAATTAAACAAATCATACAAACATCATAAAAGATGATAAATTAGAGGGTAAAATTTGATAAAAATTACAAGCATGTATAATACATTAAAGGTATTCAAGTTTTCAAGAAGGCTTGGACTAAGACATACATGAAGGCATGCACCAACACGAAAGTGGATGCAAGGTGCATGTGCAGTGTAACCTCAGATCCAATCCTTCCTGAAAAACATGATGTTTAAGTCTACGCAACCCTAGCTTACTTTCTGGAAAATAGCCAGCCCTTACTCTTGGCTTGGCTAAAGAACGTTTTTGATTTCGCTGTGGCATTCTGGTATATAAAATAGGTATCACAAGGTATTCAAAATGACAGTTAACGTAATAACAAAAATTTGCAGTGTTTCGACAAAAAATAAAATACCGCTTAAACGCTTGGAATTCACATATTGCTTTCTATATTTTTCCTGGTGATAGAAAAATATCGCTTCCTTTCTCAATTTTTTGGCTTTTTCCCCCCGCTAGCCTCTCTCGATATCCGCCGAACAGATGAATTTAAATGTCGTCACAACAGAAGGCATGACACAACAACAGAATGTCTAAGCTGGAAAAAATGATGTACAGGTCGATGGACCGACTTCATAATCCAAAACTCTTATATATATTTTTTTCCAAATTTCACGAATACCCTACATTTCATATTCTGGCTGCGTTACCAGCGTGGTTGGTCCTTGTAGTGTAGTGGTTAACACATCGGACTAGAATACCGAAGACGTGGGTTCAAATCCTGCCAAGGGCATATGATATTTTTCTCTTATTTCTCTGTTTCATTATATACACACCGAACGCATCATTTCTACTTTACTATGTCTATTATCTGCGTACATTTACGGTGTTCAACTTACCTATAGAGAAAAAATATCGCTCTGGGATCCTCACGAATACCCTACATTTCATATTCTGGCTGCGTTACCAGCGTGGTTGGTCTTTGTAGTGTAGTGGTTAACACATCGGACTAGAATACCGAAGACGTGGGTTCAAATCCTGCCAAGGGCATATGATATTTTTCTCTTATTTCTCTGTTTCATTATTTTTTTTCCAGCTCACTGAAAATATATATCCGCCAAACTGAGTAATGTAGTCGATTTATAAATATTACTAACTTGCAGATGTTTGTCGCATTTCCATTTTTTTCCGTTTAAAATTGAGTACGATTAGTACGAAGTACGAATGAAGACAAGAAAAACCTTGTTTCGTATTTGAAAAGTGTGTAACTTTCATAAGGTTTCAGAGATGGATTGTGTAATAACTCTTAGGGTTTCAATTTGGAACCGACAGCTCCTGCAGAATTTCCGAAATAGTGAGGCAAAATAAACCAAAGGTAAAGTTAAGAATATTCATGCAGTTTTACCTTGGGTAGAAATTGCAGCTACCAGAAGAATTAGCGAAAGGATTACGGCTTCCTTCATCTTTGCTGCGATGTAGAGTCTTCGTTTTAAAAGTCGCTTTGCATGAGGATAGCCTCTTTGGTCTGCTGGAGTTCATACTCCCCAGCAGTGTTAATGCATTTTTGGGAGATTTTATGCAAATTTATAGAAATTGTTTTTATTCTCTGAATTAATAACGAAAAGGAAATCACAATGACGATGACGTATTCGTTACCATGGTGAAGGATTTTACAGGTGAAAAGTTCTGCCAGCTCAAGGATAAATACTTCTGTTCGTACTTCTAAAACTGAAGGTTTTTATTGGCATTCTTCCATATACAAAATTAATCGTAAACTAAATACTGAGTGCGAATTAAATAAATGATACGTAGGATGTGATTGGTTAAATAGACGGCTGTCGTTGATTGGTCTATTAGCTCTCTACTCCTGAACTCTTTTACAAAAGTTTGATTAACTTCACTCAAGTCCTTAACTCTATTTTCCCACACATGAAACTGTGAAACCGACACTTGACATCAATAGGTTTCGAAAATATCTGTGAGAGGGTCTCCTTGTGCTTCCGCCGTCCGTGGCGAGACGATTCAGCATCGTGATTGAAGTTCATCGTTATCTGAAAACATAATATACAGCCACCCTGTCTTAGAATCGTTTTTTAGCTTTCACAAATTCAAATCTGTAGAAAGATTGGGGTCAAGATATTGCTCAATTGACGTCATTTTCTGTCTCGTGCAGCCGGAATGTTATTCAGCTGAATCACAAGTTTTCAATAGAATTATTCCTGGCTGACAGCACATGGTCAGTGTTTGATGACCAATAGACCTCCTCGGCTCTGGAGCGTTCAAACGTAATGTTGTCCCATTTCAGACCACGTGTCGTTCCCTTGAGAATAATATTCTTTGTTTGAGTTGAAAACCATCATATTCATGTGTTTTCTCATGTGCAACCGAGCGCAAACCTTAAACAAAAAAATGATACTCTAGGGAATGACACGTGGTCTGAAATGGGAAAACATTACGTCAGAGCCGATGAGGTCTATTGGAGCATATAATGAAATTCAAAGAATTTTATCAGCTGATTGAGACCCAGCAATATACACTCAAGATTTGAAGTTGTCCTTAAAATAGGTAAAATATAGACTACTGGTTATTGGCAATTATCTGATAGTGTTAAGTCTTACTCGTTAGTTGCTTCATGGAGCTAATGGAGGGGCTTGTGCTAATGTGTTTATGCCGATCCCTGTGAATATCAAAATTACACAATGAGCAGAAATTCCAATAGACATTGATATGTTTAATGCACCATCTAGCACTAGCTCGGGGAAAGATGCATTGAAATTATGTTCTATCAATCTTTCCAATAGAAAAATTGTTGTTGCTGTTGTCCTGGATGCATGTCTGACGTGATCAGTTTCGGCGGGAAAATACATTTCATTTTGGGCCATACATATTTGGACACAAACTGACAGTGCTTTAGCTCGGAATTGATCGAAAACAAGGACTGGAATTCGAAATGGCGGAACTTTAAAATCAGAAGAAATCTAAGGCTCACCTTTTGCACTTAAGGATGACCACAACACCGACAACTATTACAATTGCTACGATGAGTACGCCGATGATGATGAACATTTCTTTCGTGGATGCTGTGTTAAGCGTGGACAATAACATACTGTTAATGTATTATGTTATAAGCGGCAAAAACATGCAAGAACCTTCAAATTTTATCAATACCCTGAAATAATCCGAGTCTGGGCTGAACCACGGTAGTGCACGGATAACTCACAGATCGAATAGCAATTTAAAATTTGTAGTTTTTTGGGACTCTTTTGAATGAAGAGTAATTACATGTTATGTTATTTAACACTAACCATGTACACTGGAATAGGCAGGACATGCCTCATGACAAGTTGTCTCTCTGGTCAGAGGCACATCATCACACGATGCCGTCACTTCGGCGCATTCACGATTTTGTTCTACCTTACTGTTGTGTTTGTCGTTGTGGCATTTAGAGCTGCATTCATTTGGCTTGGATGTCCATGAGGTTAGATTAACACCTAAAGAAAACAAAAGCAAAACAATATAATTCCCTTTTCTTTGACTCTCTTTTGGGACCTCTGATGCTGTCGTAAATACATTCAAGCAAGGAAAAAATTACTGGAAGTACCTGAAAAGCTTTGACTGACCACCAACGATTCTGGATCAATGTGAAGGTCTCTTAAGTGGCCACTTTGAATGGCGTTCCTCAAGGCTTTTTCTGGGTCCTCCATATCCTTCGAGACATTGCCTTGGCTTTGGAATGTATAAACTACCTCAAATCGAGCAACAATGCTGCCTTTGGTGAAGTTTACATTCCTTATGCCCTCTTTTGTTATTTGCAATACCTTGGAAATCTAGAAAAAGATTAAAGGTGATACCAAGAAAAATAGATTGACGCGTATAAGCGAGTTTCAAAGAACGTTTTCAGTAAGCTTGGAGAAGAAAACCTTTCCAAAATCATTATTTCGCTACTCAATTTAAAAGCTTCGATAAATTTAAGATTTCCTACCTCATTAACAAGGGTGTCATGCATTCTTTTGTAAGCTTGTGTGCTTCGGTTAGCAAATTCTGGCATCCAATTTTTCCGCATCCTCAGCCTTATTTTGGCAATTTTTTCTGGTAATATAATAATAAAAGTCAAAAACAACGAAACAAGTTTGTGATATTTTTTTTCATTTGGATACGAACCTGCACGCTTTCTACATATGCAGGGTGTGTAACGATTTTTGGAAGGATGAGGTCCCGATGAATGTGGATGTGATGGATGGTGTCCTGATGAATGAGGTCCTGATGGATGGGGTCCCGATGGATGAGGTCCCGATGGATGAGGTCCCGATGGAGGATGTCCAGATGGAGGAGATCCTGATGGAGGAGATCCCGATGGACGAGGTCCCGATGGAGGATGTCCAGATGGAGGAGATCCTGAAGGAGGAGCTCCCGATGGACGAGGTCCCGATGGAGGAGGTCCCGATGGATGAAATCCTGATGGATGAGGTTCCGATGGATGAGGTCCCGATGGATGAGGTCCCGATGGAGGATGTCCAGATGGAGGAGATCCTGAAGGAGGAGCTCCCGATGGACGAGGTCCCGATGGAGGAGGCCCCGATGGATGAGGTCCCGATGGATGAGGTCCCGATGGAGGACGTCCCGATGGATGAGGTCCTGATGGATGAGGTCCCGATGGATGAGGTCCCGATGGAGGATGTCCAGATGGAGGAGATCCTGATGGAGGAGATCCCGATGGACGAGGTCCCGATGGATGAGGTCCCGATGGATGAGGTCCCGATGGATGAGGTCCCGATGGATGAGGTCCCGATGGAGGATGTCCAGATGGATGAGGTCCTGAAGGAGGAGCTCCCGATGGACGAGGTCCCGATGGAGGAGGTCCCGATGGATGAGGTCCCGATGGAGGACGTCCAGATGGAGGAGCTCCCGATGGACGAGGTCCCGATGGAGGAGGTCCCGATGGAGGAGATCCCGATGTATGAGGTCCAGATGGATGAGGTCCCGATGGGTGAGGTCCTGATGGACGAGGTCCCGATTGATGAGGTCCTGATGGATGAGGTCCTGGAGGACGACTCGATGCATGAGGTCGCGATGAAAGAGACCATCCTGGTGGTGTTGTTTTCATGACCCCATTACATATGCAAGGTCCGTCACCATAACGCCACCCCATCTCAGGACGTATAGTTGTGCGTGGTCCATTTGGCTTTTTCGTGGTTGCTCGCACCACTTCGTAAAACGAATAAAAATAAGAAATATTATAAGAATACTATTAGAAAGACCATGAGAATGAAACTCATGAAACCAAAAAGAGAAAATACTGGTGTTAAAAAATTCTAACCATTCTAGAAATTAACTTTAAGGTGTCTTACTTCATTCTCTTTATCGTGCAAAAAAAAAAAAAAAAAAAAAAACGTCACGCACAGAGTTCCATAACGAGTATTTACCGAAAACAAAAATTTCAAAACTCTAAATCATATCCTTAAATCCTCGCCGTAGACTTCAAAGACCACCAAACATGTACATGTCAAAAGTAAATAAACGACAACCATTTGAAAGGGTCTCCTTGTAAAGACTGGATTATTAATGATTTTTAGATGCGCAATACTTTTACCCTGGTTTTCCTGTGATCGCCCCTAAACGTGTTTCAGCGATCGCAGTTCGGTGGCCAACAGGTGCACAATTTAAATTATACGAATGCAAATCGAAAAAAAAGTTAGTGACAAATTTAAATACACGGATACACATCTTCAGCGATCGCTGGCGATTATACGAAACTTCGATAGGAGGTAAGACTAGAAGTACAGAAATAACAAGGATTTCGTAGATAATAATTTTGGGAAACAAATTTTCCGGTATTCAAGATTACTTTGTATCTTACCATGGATCAGTGTCGTGGTCACGAGAATAAAACACAATGAAAAATCTTTAAATCTCTTCATCTTTCCTCTCTTTCCATGTATTTTCTGATGGTTGCGTGAGAATACCCACTTTATATCTGCATGGGACTGCCTATTATACGATGGTTATTTATATCCGTCGATGCTAATTCGCCCGAATTTGTTTGTGTTTCATTTTTTTTGTTAGAAGAGTTCACAGACAATCGAGGCATTAGCTCCCATTGTGAAAGATAATACGTAGTTGATGCAAGAGTGAGTTTCGTACGATTCTCTGCTGTTTTGTTCAACGTTTTGAGGCTGTACAATGTACATCACTTAATTTATCTCTGCTACGTTTCACAAGTAATATATATATATATATATATATATATATATATATAAATAATAGACTCGATCGCAAAATCATTGTCAGGTTAAAAATATAAAATATAGAAGATGAAAATGTCCCTTGGGCAAGGTTCTGCTGGATAGCAAACAAACTTAAACTGCTTAAGAGCCTATTGTTTTGTCCCCCAGCTTGAAACGCATTCCAAAATCTCCATTCTTTTTGTCAGTGAAGCGATTTATAAAACTTTCACGAGTTGCACCATTAGATACGTCTATTTAACGTTCTTCCGATGTACTAATCTAGCTTTTATGTTCTGAACCTGACAATGATTTAAAAGTTGATTCTATAGTCAACGACAATGGGTAAGGCTATTTAGTCAGCGTTTTCCCTCCAAGGTCATCCACGACCTTTACGCGCATGCGTATACTACCTATTATCTGACGTCATAAAAAGACCATTGACATCCCCCTAAGCGCGCGGTCAAATGATTATTTTGTAATTGAAGCAATTATGACACGATCCTGAACTTGCAATCCTCGAGCACATCAATGGATGACGTCATTGATAAATATAATAGTGACGTCATCTCTTTCAAGAGTCGTTCAAGGCTCAGGGCTGTGCGCACAGCTCTGCAGCCAATGAAATGAGTTTGAAGGTGTTATGTTCAGTTCTAGTATTTTGTAGCATTTTTATTTTCAGTCATGCAAAGACAATTGATTGCAAATCGGTGCTTCAAAACGGCTGTGTTTTCAAGCACGACGTCAATAAAGATGTGATACTAGATTGTGGATATAAAATTCTAAGAGCAGCACCCAAGATTGATCGGGGATGTTCAAATCCAAAAACGATGTAAGTAACGACTGAAGTCTACGTATCGTTGATTCCTCACTCGGTTAACGATTTTTTTGTTTGCTCATGTCTTCTTTAAGTTGTATAATTGTTGTTGCTTAATCTAAGGTTGTCTTGTTTGAGTCATATATTAATATGCGCGTGTCAGGTCTGTGGTTGTAATTGTTCTTATAGAATTCTTAATATATTAAGATGTTTCGTATAAGTACCAGTTCTCATAATAGCGTTGTTAAATTTTACCTTAACTATAGAACGTTTTCACGTGAAGTCACAGCGGCCATGTTGGTGTACCAAAACAATGAATTGTAATTTTGTGCAAATACTGTGCAAAAGAGATAACTAGCTTAAAACTAGTGTGAGCTGCGTCGGGTGTTTCTAATTAAACAGTAGTGATAAAAATGTTAATTATACACCGTGGAAAGATGAGAAAACTTACTAAACGTACTTTTACTCCGACGAAGGACTAGCGTCTGAAACGTCAGTAAGTTTTTTCATCTTTTCACGGTGTTAAATTTACCCTTTTATCATTACAAATACTGTGCAGAGAGTTACTTTTGTTTGGTACACTGACTGCCTTGTCACGTGAGTGAAAATGCTTTATATATGTGTACCAGGTTTCTGAGACTGAAGCAACTCACAAAAGAAGCAATCCAAAACCTACCGACAACCCTAAATAAACTGTAAGTAAGGATGTTTTCTCCGCTTTTATTTGTATCACACATGATTACGAGCTTTACAACTTGAAAGAAACGCTTTCCTAAGTACTGGGAACGAGATGCAAAAGTTACGTGCAACCTCGCCAAAATGGATAAAGGGTTTTTTGAAAGAAAACTATTTTGAACTTTAAATTTTAACCAACTTTACCAGGTTTAGGACTTAAAGGCAACTGAAAGATCAAATTAGAATTCAGAAGATGTTTTTTAAGAGGGAGGAAACTGGATAACCAGGAAAATCCTCGAAGCACAGGAGAAAATCATCAACAACCAACTCTACTCAAATACGACATAAAGCCCGACTAAAATATTAATCTTAACATTATGTAAAGCTTGTAACCGGATTTCCATTTTATAGAAATATTCATGATAGTAACTTGAAAACTCTTCCTCTTGACGTCTTTGATCATTTGGAGAAGCTGCAAACGTTGTAAGTATTAGTGAAGACTGCGTCACGAGCCTTTTTTAAAAAACCTTCAGTTTTTATATCGATTGAGTTGCAATAGGATTTATCGTGTAAGGTTTCTGGAAGAGGGATGAAAACCAGAGAACCCGGAGAAAACCCTCAAATCAAGGGAGAGACCTAAAAGAATGTACTCGAGACAAATGTGATACCGAGTCCAGGAAGGGAATCCGAGACCCCAGAGGTGATAGGCGAGAGTGTATTACCACTTTATGCTAACTTTGTTTCCCAAACAACATCACCAAACTGCTTTGATTTTAACCATTCATTCAATTCTTTCATCAACAGAAGTTTACGTGGTAATAAACTCACAACTCTCTCTGAAAGGACTTTCAAAAAACTTCGACACTTAAAAAAACTGTAAGTTGTGCAAAATATACTGGTTCCAGTTTGATCATGGAAAGAGATCCTCAGTATGAAGTTTGTTATCCACTGGCTATCAAGTGACTGATGCATTTAACCCGTGTAACGAATTCTAATAGACAACGATTAATTTTTAGATAGCTTTTTCAACCTCTGGCCTTAATAGAGGATGTCCTCTGAACAGAGTTCCTCTTTACAGTATAGTAAAATATATGGGAGGAAAAGTTTGGGACTCGTGCGCCTATCCTTTTTGATAAAGAACAGGTATTTTCATACTCATTAATAATTCATGAGTAAACCAGCCAATCAATAGGCTATTTTTGGGTCACATGATGTTACTTGAAACCTGGTAAAGTTCTGTGAAAGGACTGAATTCCGTCTGTAGTAACTGGAACAAAATTAATTCCGTCCTAGGACGGAATTAATTTTGTTCCAGCTACTCCAAGTCGAATAATTAATGAGCATGAGAATCATTTCAAAGCCGACAATGAGCACTGGACGGGATTTGAAAACCCGTCCAGTCCTCATTGTCGGCTTTGAAATATTACCTATATTACTTATTACTAATTACTTTGAAATATTACTTATATTATATAGCAGTCTCTTAAATAGAGGTATAACTGTAGTTTCATTCTACGTTTCTTTCTTTGGTTTTGTTCAAGTGACCTGAGTAATAATGATCTTCATTGTGACTGTGGCATTCGATGGATCACAGAATCCAACATCGATGTTGTCGGCAAGTGTGCTACACCTTCTTTTCTCGCCAACAAAGAACTTAAGAAGGTTTCGTCCGCTGTACTTTGTGGTTAGTTAGTCCTTTTTTCATATTCTTTCTAGAAAAGACGGCCGCCATTTCGAACAGAATGAACCAAAGGAAAAAAAAAAAAAGAAAAGAAAAAAGAAAAGACAACTATTCGGTTATGACGTCATATTCATGCGCATTCAGTTATACAGTACCTCGGCTCATCTTGGTGGTACGTCCTATTTTTTTAATGTCAAAACGAAAAGCCACAATTTTGAATTGATCCAACATGGCGGCTATTAAGTCACGTTTACGATTATAAATGCGGGCCATACAGTATATAATACAGCTTTGAATAATGTGGTGCCTTAAACGCCAAGCCTGGGCCTAGATATTAATTAGCCATTCAGAGGTTGAGGGAAAACTGGGTCGAGTTGACATTGCAGTGCATTCTGGGGCAGTTTTAGTTATATTGGAAATATGTATCCTAAAACATCCCCAAAAGGCCCAACTCAACCTCGGAATGGTTATTAAATGCTTTAATACTAAAGAGTACATAGAATGATTGTCGATTCGATTCAACAAGTCATTTCTGTTCTCTTCCAGATGTCGATGAATGTAGAGATGCTGCTAATCCTGTTTGTGGTAGGTACTCATCGTGTGAGAACACGCCTGGTTCGTTCAAGTGTGTTTGTGATCGTGGTTTCCTTAGCGAAAACGAAAAGACCTGTTCAGGTTAGAATATCTTTAGCTTGAGCGTAAGTTTTGTCATTTCAGATCACCTGCGCGCCATTCTCTTGAGTACTATCATTTCTTTGTTAAACGGTTGCGCATGAGAAGACACATGAATATGGATACGACTCGAACAAAGAATCTTATACTCAAGGGAATGGCACGTTGTCTGAAATGGGCAAAACATATGCTAACGGTGTCCACCATTTCTGATAATAATCCGCTGACCAAAAACACCATCATGCTGTCAGAGAGCTTCAAAGCTCTTTCTTTTCCTTTTCCTTGTAAAGCCAGAAAATTCATTTGCAAGAGATTTCTTTGCAAAGGAAAGGACCTGAAAAGACCTGGGAGCAAGTTGAGTTGAGTGAGATTTGAAATATGAAATGAAAAGCGAATTCGTTGGTCAGCAGTTTATCGACAAAAACCAAAATGGCTGACAATCTAAAATTCAATATATTACTTCCGTTTCCGGTTAATTTGCATCATTGGCGCGAGCGCGTAAGGATTACTCGAACTGTCACCCAAAGTGTACATCTTCGTGGTCTTATCACGACCACGAAATAAGCAATGAGATTAAGAGAAACCTGCTGTTCAGTGATAATGGCAAATATTACTAGACATTTACCGGATAAAAGATTGTCATATAAGTCACATCGTAATTTGAGGTCATCCCCACGGGGGGTGGGGTGGGGATGAATAATTTTGTTTTTTGCTTCCGTGCTAGTATAGCAGAGTCTCTCTCGTTAGTGATTTGTGGCAGAAAAAAAATGGGAGACTCATTTTCTCTGCCAAAATTCGCCAACGAGGGAGACACATGTTAGTAGGGAAGTAAGAGTACGGAGATACGAGAGACTCTGCTATGAGCAAAGCAAAAAATACGAAGATACGAGAGACTCTGCTAGCAAGTAATATTTTCCCTTGAGTGTCCATTATTCCTTGCTTTCACCAGACGTCAAATTCTGTCTCGTGGAGATTGTTTATCAGCGAAATCGTACTATACCTGTTTTGATTTGATAATTCTTCTCACAGCACATGGTGTTTGACCACCATTTACAGCAGGTAATGAGATTCAAAAGACTTTTTTCACCCAATTAATTATGTCCAACAATCCTTGAAATTACAAGGGAGTTTCTTTTGATGTCCCTATAATTCCTTCATCCATCACGTGTTCCTCTATATTTTAATTTGTCTCAAAAATCTCATTTCCTATATTTTTTTCTGGAAATTCAAATCAGCTGTTGTCAAGACACCTTTTTAAAGTAGCTTTTACTCAGAATTTTATACATCTATATTACTATATATTTTATACATTTATGTTATTATATACTATACTATATTGTTATATTTATATTTCTCTTTATCCAATTTATTTAATTTAATGACTTTCTGCGCATATGAACATATATTCACATGAAATATTCTTTCTTCCTCAAACTTAAATCCTTAAAGTCCTTCTATCTAAGACATGAAGTTAGAGCGAAACTTGTTGATCTCAACCACTAGCTTTTATTACAGCCCGCAATGCGATATTCTTTTTTTTTTAAGAACCATACAAGTGAGGCTATCGTGTTGATACAGTGCTTGTTGTCTCATTTGCATCTCATTTGCATACATCCATAATAACAAGTGAGGCTATCAGGTCGATACAGTGCTTGTTGTCTCATTTGCGTCTCATCTGCATACATCCATAATAACAAGTGAGGCTATCAGGTCGATACAGTGCTTGTTGTCTCATTTGCGTCTCATCTGCATACATCCATAATAACAAGTGAGGCTATCGTGTTGATACAATGCTTGTTGTCTCATTTGCATCTCATTTGCATGCATCCATAATAACAAGTGAGGCTATCAGGTCGATACAATGCTTGTTGTCTCATTTGCGTCTCATCTGCATACATCCATAATATCCGTTATTGGACTGTACCCAAAAGCAGTTGAAAAGATATTTAGAATGGCTGGAAAACTAATCCGGTAAAAACTATAAAAGGACGGAAAAAAGAATGGAAAACCAGACGGTTTTCTTCACACAGGTGAACAAACTCATTACTCGGATCTCTTTTCAACACAGCGAATCACCTTGATGACTTTAATCCTTTTACTTACTTTTATTTTCGTCTTTTGGCTTCGTATACCACAGTTTTGACATATATTTTAGTACCAAATTGGTCGTATAAAACTCTAATAGTAATCTCAATAATATATTCTCGGCACGAGACAATAAGTCTCTTGCTCAACCGGTGGCTAGGAAGCCGAAAATGGCGCGAAAAAAAGAAAAGAAAAATGAGAGACCGTCGTTTTCATTTCATTCGCATGGATGAAGTCACAGTACTTCGGTACAAACTCTGTAATGAAAATTCAACTTTATTCCCCATGCCTGCATGGAGTAGAGTCACTACTGGCGCCGAAAATGTTTAAGGAAAAGAGGATGTTAATTCACTTGTCACTTGAGCAAACAAAAGTCAGAAATTTTCCAAGGGAAACAGCTGTCGATACTAATCGAAATAATGAAAAAAAAGCTTCAAAGTATATTGATCAGTGGTTGTTCTAGCCATTCGCCTGTTATGGCTTATATCGTCTGCAGTTTGGTATTATAATCATCGTTTGCTGGAATAGCCAACTTTGGATATTCTTGTTGAGTGACTGAGCCCAAAACGATATCCGCGAGTCGAGGCGTCCAGGAAAACGAAAGAATATTTTACAAATACTTCATTTTGCCGACTGCAGTCTCGACTCTAAATGCTTTGGGCTTTCAAACCTCTCAACCAGAATATTGAAAGTTAGCTTGGTATTTATCAACGCAGAAAACTTATTTTCTGAATCAATATACAGGACCTTAATTTTAAATTTAGACGTTTTCCGGATTCGTTTGCTCAAGAAATGAGACCAAAATGAAGTTGTAGACTTTATCCCCTGTCTTCCATAGTTATAATGTCGAGCAACGAATATTTTTGCGAAGAAAAAAAGCAAAACTAGAGAATTGGGTTTTCTTTGGGCAAAGGCCAGCGAATTTTCAAGTTTCACATACAAATGACGATACACTGGAAAAATGAGTCGGTTCTATCGGCTACGCCTATCCCTGTCTGTGGAAAATATCCTATTAGTACTAATGCAGTCTATAACCTTGTTGGCTTTTCTGATCTTTCAGATATTGACGAATGTTCCACAGATCAACACAACTGTTCAATCCAAGCAACTTGCACTAACTTCCCTGGTGGATTCAGGTGTAGTTGTAATCTCGGTTACCTTGGTAACGGTCACTTCTGCTTGGAGACAGCGGAGGTTTCCATGGTGAAACGTTTGGTGCAAAAGAATCGTGTGTTCAACTTCCTCGTGGAGCGCAAACTCGTTCCGCATGCGTTGATAGCTGTAGCGAGTCTATTGGTGTTGATTCCTGTTATGGTGTGTCTTTGCGTGTGTTGTTGTCAACGAAGGAGACTACGAAGGAAGTACAAGGGTTACGAGAGAGTTTCACCAAACGGTACCGAGGAACCGAGAAAACGCAAGCAAAGAACCCGGTTTTTCAGACAAAGGAAAGAGTCTCCCACGAGTTTACGAAAGACGTCTGAGAGGCGAGTCACAGTGGACAAGGTGGAAGGAGTTCCTCACTATACAAGCACTACTGCTCCTACTCCTCCTCCGCGTCCTCCAAGTACCTCTGCACCACCTCCACCTCAAGCTCCTGCTCCTCCTCCACCTCCTCCCAGTACCTCTGCACCACCCCCACCACCACCCCCTCCTCCGGTTAAACGGCCGCCTAACGTTTGAGCAAATTTATGCCGTAACATGGATACCTTTTAACTTTATTTCTATTTCTCTTGTTTCTATTGGTTTATTTTTATGCACCTGACTGATGTAGACTATCTCTTTCTCTTTCCTTCTTTCCTTCCTTTCTTTCGGTTTTCTCTCTTCCCCTCTTTCTTTCTGTTCATTTGTGTTCCTGTTTCAAGTGCTGTCAAACGTAATGTCACAATAAACCTGCTTCCGTAAGTTCTTCATATCCGGGTGTTTGTCTGACCTGTCAACTTAATTCATTATATCCATTTCATTTGAATTTACATGTAAAATCTGGTGTCCATTCCACGTATCACTTTCGGGTTCCTTAACCGATTTTCTGCCCAAGCCTAATGCCATAACATCGAATCCCATCAATAACAGAAATCCTATTCCCAGAGCAAAATTAAAAACCCATTTTTCCCATCGCAAAGTGCTAAAAAAATGTTCGGTGTTGTTTTGTAAGATCGTATTGTTTGGTCTACCTGTGGCTTGCGTGGAGAAACTCGATACTCGCGTTGCTTCAATATTGACTCCATCCAAGACGTATCTCGGGACATTTTTGTCGTAAGTCATTACCGTGTGTGTTCATCGAATACGTTGGTTTTATAGTCTATCCTGTAGCCGACTAAACTCAGCACTTTACCTGTATGTGTTTACAGCAGACGCACTAACAGTTACTGAACACATCTGAACACAAGAAATTTATAGGAACTTCCATGCTTCGATGGTTTCTTTGGCTTGTGCGAACGTCGAATCGTTTACTTGAGCGAATATCTTTGTCAAGTTCAGCAGCAATAAGGTACATTCTATTGAATTCTCTCATAATCTTTGTCTTACGCTTTAATCATTTATAATCTGAGGTAAAATGGTTTTATAATGATGAGTAGCCAATTACGATTATGAATTCCATTGTCTCATTAACTTTTTGAGCCCTCGCAAAAATACCTGGATTAAATGTGTTGCTTAGAGCCCATGCTGGCTTGATCAGACCATATTAATTGTGATCAGACAGATTTCCACTAACACCAATTTTTCTCATATTATATTGAACTCAAACAAGAATCTTAATCAGACTGTGTCCATGGACTTTCTCATTCTCTTTTTACTCTGTCAGATGATTTACTTGTTTGTTATCCCCCCTTATGAATATCACGCTGAATGATCTCGGTAAACGATCATCACTGACATCAGTGATATTATACCTAAGTTTCTAGGCACCCGAGGTGACTCCTTTTGATATTTACAACAGGTCCAGAATTACCTGTTTAATTACTAGATATTCATACGTGTAATGACAAGAAACGCTTGGCGTAATTTTTTAGTAGGTGAATGAATAATGAATAATACGATTTTAATGTAAACTTTGAACGTCGCTTTGGATACCATTTTACCATGGTCTTTTTGTTGCCGCCGAAGTGATTATTATCATTTTTGCTAAAAGGTCTAATGCCTTTACTACTTATAAATTACTGTATGTCGTTATGCTGTGTGTGACAGATAGGCAAATGAAGTGCGAGCATTTACCGACAGCCACGAGGTACACGTTGCACAAAGTAAAACAAATTCAATACAGTATTAGCACTTCGATGCTCGATTTAATGAGAGACAAGTTCACAATCGTTTTATAAGGTCTGGCTTTAATACCAGGGTTCTGTTCTCTCTCTGACTTCCACATCAAACGTAACTAAAACATTTTCTAATTGGTCGGCGAAACGATCGTTTTGATTTTAAAGGGGGACTAGCACAAAAATCATCCAAATTTTAATTCAGCTGAAACTTTACTGGAATAAAACTTAAAGGTATAATAATCACTGGTTAAAGTTTTTTCCAGATATTTGGATGGAAGTATTTTATTTTTGCGAATTTGTATAGGAGTCTGTGACGTCATACACTCAACACTAAAAATTGCTCATACATTTCTTTGTATTCTGTATTCAAAATATCTTCTAGTTTTATACTCATTATTGAAGAAAAGATACCACAAAATGATTCTAATTCCTATTTTTCGGCCACCAATTAGAGATTAGATCCCCCCCAAAAAAATTTCGAGCAAGTACTTCACCTACGATACAAATATCCAGCAACCTCTCTTTTTAGTATATACCCTGGGTTCCAGAAGGATTGCCTCTTACTGACTGAGAGCGCTGACGGAAAAGATCCCTCTTGCACCCAATGTACATTTAGTAATGGAAATATCATACATAATACAATCACTTGCGTCCAGGGGTTGTTAAAATATATATATAATTATAATCTTGCAACATAAATTCCTGTCACCCACACCCCTCCCCCCTCAAATATCTAATGTTCCATCCCTGATGAGACAAATAATCCCATCAAGGGTGGGGTAGTGGTAGTGTGATCGCCTCCCAGGTTTCATCACATGTGAGTAGAGTTGAACAGAGTTTGATAGTTCTGCTCCCTCGTTTGCAAGTTTTTTTTTCTTCTTTCCTCAAGCTCCGTCCGTAAAACGTAACGACTTAAACCAATAAGCCTGAAGCGAGATGACGTTTTACCCCCGACTCTATACCATAATGGTTTTTGAAATTCTTTCATATTACCTCAGTTTGAGGTTTGCGAGGCTAGCAACAACGTCTTCCTAAAGGTCTCTGATATTGTTTCCATTAACAAACTTGTACAATAGTGGCGCAGCTCAACGGGTTCAAACGGAAAGCAATGCGAAGGCGCCTCTTGGTGCCGCCATAGTTGGTGCCGCTATAAAGTCTTTAAAGGATTACGGAGCACGCTACCCTGTTTGTATTCAGGGTTCGAGTCAACCAAATTCCGTGAGCAGAGAGCGCAATTGGCTGTCCGCTTTTCAAAGGCTTAGACCGTTTGAAGAGGAGTGTTTGAAGGAAAATTACTGGATTTAGAATCTTATTAGACGAAAAAGACGACTCCGATCGATCCAAGACCGGCACTGATTGCATGGCATAACAGTGATATAGCAATGATAAAAAAGATGACCATGATGATATTGTACGAGAGGGTGATAATACCTGATCATAGTGATCGTAGTCAATTATGACAACGATAATTATTATTGAAAGCGTTAAAATTCCCCTACCCTACCCCTATAAGGTGGCCTGTTACAGTATCAAATATATATTTGAGCCAGGGAAAAGACGTGGTACTGAATATTTCAGCACTGCCAGAGCTAGATTCTACCAATCGTAATATCTGCGGTGATCCACAAAGGCATCACTAAATGATTTTGTAAAATTGCAATATATTGTAAAACTCAGCTGCTCAGCTAGGGCGAAGAGAAATCTTTTTTCAAAGTGCGCCTTCGCTCATTTGCGGTTTTATATTCAAAGGAGATTGCTGAAGCGGGTGGGCCAGGTCAAACATATCCGTGATATATTCAAGCTGTGAACGTAACGATTTCTCGGCCTTAAATTCTGGTTTTATTAAGTCTGAAGTCTGCTAGATAACCGAGATGTTGGTTCAAAAAAAACAAATTTTATGTGAGGATATCGCAAATGGTTTTGAAAAAAGTATTTTTCTTCGAAAGCTGATGTGAAGCTGAGCGATACATCACATCACACAACACACATTGCCAAAACAAGAAACGCGTGAGTATCAATGGCTTTTTTTAATGTCTAAACATGAAATATTCTCAATACATTTGCCTTTCGAAGTAAAAGACAAAGAAATCAGTGTTTCCAATCGTCACATAAAGAGATGTAAGACCGAGAGAAAAAGGGTTTTCTGTTCTACTTCTCTTTCTCATTTTCACTAATTTTCTTATTTCAAAATTAATCCTCTGGCCGGTATTTCTAGATGGTTTGAATGCAGTGAAAGAAATAATTAGGCCGATTAGCTATTTTATTTTTTGTTATTTGCCGACTTCATTTTGCGGATGAGCTTCTGCGAGTTCAAAATCATTTTGATTCGTTTTTTTTTAATGGAAATGATTACAGCGCTCAGTGGAAGTCGCTCAACATCGATAAGTCTTTACTCGAGCATTGATTAAAGATATCAGGATTTTCGCAAACCTTTTTGCACTTTTTTAAAAATGATAGAACGCTATAAAGCTGTCTTTCTTATCTCGGTGGAATATGTGATATTTGTCGTCTGCCATATTGAGACTGAAATTATGGCTTTCCCTTTCAGCCAATCGAAACTGAGAGAAAACCTGTACCGTCCAATTATATTGCCTGAACAGAAAAGCCATTCAAGAGCCACGATCGTGCGAAATCATGACAAATCATTAAAAGTATCCAGCACTATGCATCCTGAGTATTTTATGCACTAGTCAATTGAAACCTTAGGCCCCCGACCCCCCTGAACGGTGACGTGAAGCGTTTTTGATGTGTTTTTAAGAGCATGATTGCACCGGGGTTTCCGGTTAACGAATGGTATTCTAAGCGAGGGATCGAGCGGGGATTTCTTAACGCTCATTTGCATATGTCCTAAGCTATACTAGTCCTCTCACCCACACACATAAAAAAATATTTTTTCTTTTGTTGTATTCTCTTTTGTTGTATTCTCTTGTGATTCGCTGTTAATATCAATTGACTTCAATACTTAAACAAAGCTTTCCTTGCCCCCTGGACGCCCCAAAATGCCTGGCGATCCAAGATGACCGCCGTATCGTTGAAGTAGTTCATTAGCGCCATCTATCAATCTTCATGTAGACACTACTTCTTGATTCAACAGATCGATATGTTCTTACTACGGAGGTTTTGTTCCCGCCATCCCCGTCGATATCTAATTCTCGTGTTGGTGCTTGGGTTGCTGCTGATCTGGCATTTGAACTATTTGAATATCAACTTTAGGGATCCGCATATTGAGCATGTCTTCCTAAAGGTATGTAAGACAAGGTTATGACCAGGGATCTTTGGACTGCTGGCTCTTTTATTGATTCTTGTACGTAGAAGCTAGTTAGTGCATAAATAGTCCCCTTCACGGTTCCCTGGGCCATCTTGAAAGGTAGCCGTGCCTTTTGAATCGAACCGAGACGAACGGTGAGCTTGCAATGATAGAGATCTTTTAACACCTTTAATCATTCAATTATTCACATGCAAAACTAGGATTGGGGGACCGGGTTTGGGGTTGGGGCGTGCCTCAAGGAGGGGGGTTGCGGTTCTCGGATTCCGAGCTCTGGATGTTGAAACAGGCTGTCTTGACTATGATAGTGATGATCACGTTCATGAGTAAGGTTGATGATAATATCGTAGATTGATGGTGTGTTGTTGAAGGAAGCAAGGTGGCTTAGCAGTAGTCTGTAATTTCTTCAAGAAAAAAGAAAATACTGACCACTTTGGGTCTTTCTTTCTGTAGGGCCCTGGAGACCATGATCACGTGCACAAGGAGAGAAAACCTGCCGGGTCACATGATTATATTAAGGTACTCCGAGCAAATTTTTATTTGCGTTTTAATTTAATTTTAATAATTTAATTTAATTTAATTTAATTTAATTCTATTCCATTCCATTCCATTCTATTCTATTCTATTCTATTCTATTCTATTCTATTCTATTCTATTCTATTCTATTCCGTTCCGTTCCGTTCCGTTCCGTTCCGTTCCGTTCCGTTCCGTTCTGTTCTGTTCTGTTCTGTTTTATAAAGATTTACTCTATTACAATGATGTTGTTTTAGATAACTGACGTAGAAGTAGAGCAGGAACTAGACGATAATAACGGCATCAAGGATTATAACAATGCTTCCTCGCTATGCAATCACAAGTTCAAGCAATGCGTTGGGTTCGTATCTCGGAAGTCACGTGATTTGACTACGCACTATTTGGTTCTTACGTTACCAAGGAGACTGAGAAGAGGCGTCAGTACGTTATATTTGAAGAACAGGAATGTGCGGGATATATGTAAGAGTAAAACTGAATTATTTCAAATCTAGTATTTATGTTGAACTTGCCATGCATAGTGTGCGAAAGGTTGCTGCATTGGTGCATCTCAACATGATTGTCCTGCCCTGCCCTGCTCTGCATTGCTTTCCGCTGCCCTGTCCTGCACTGCTCTGCATTACCTTCCCCGCCTTCCCCTGCCCTGCCCTACCCTACCCCACCCTATTCTACCCTACTCTACTCTACTCTACTCTACCTTACTCAATGGAAAGACATTTTGACTATATTTCCTTGCCTTCCAGCTTTTCTCGAGGGACAGCTACAATGCGCTGTGCCAATAGAAGAAATGAAAGCAGCCAGTCCCTCGTCGCCCAGCTGCAAGCTTCCTGACCTTAACCCCTGGGACGAAAGCATCCGTGAATATATCGTGCCCAAAGATCCGATGAAATGTTACGGGAAATTATACACCAGTTACCATGGCAACACGCTCAAGTTTGTTCGCCCACAAGGTGTGGTAAATATTAGTACGGTCGGGGAGAAGCAGGGGGCAAGAAGTATTTATTTAGTAGCGCATTCCGCTCCTGAATACATTGCAAGAGGGGATTCATATCAATAAGAAAAGCGCACGGTACGAACGCGCCGTGCCGTGCCGTGATCGTGAATCTGACGGTCTTTAGCCTTTTGATTGGATAGGCAGTGATTTTCACGCGCAATTCCGTACCTTATACACTGAAATCACGAAGAAAAGAAACCTACGTATACTCTATCGAGAGTAGTTTGCAGTGCACGAGATAGATAGCTTGTGACACCAAGACAATGAAATAAGGATATTAAAAGGATATCATATCGCTAATTATGTGTTTTATTCCCATCAGATAAGCAGAGCATAAAGCGAATTACATACCAGACGATCAAGAGATCCAATGACGATGTTGGCTACACGAATGGAGAACAAAAAAGTCTAAAGCTTCATGGTAAAGGGGTGAACTTGACGGAGGATTTCGTACAGGTAATTGGAATATGTTTTTAGTTGTTATTTTGAGCTAAAGACGGTCAATGCAGTTTCTGTCTCCCCCCCCCCCCCCCCCCGCATTGATTATATACAAAAAGAAATCTAGAGCAAAACCTTCAAAATTGAATCTTTAGATTCCATCAATACCCTGAAACAGCCTTTGGGCTGATCAAAGTCAGGACATGGCTAACTCATAGATCGAATTAGAATCTAGTGTGTTAGTAGAGAGGAATGAACCGGAGAACCAGGATAAAAACCCTCGAGTTAAGAAGGAGAAAAACAAACTCTACTCACTTTTTCTGCCGAAACTGAGAAACGAACCCGAGACCCCAGAGATAAGGAACGTATGCACTACTACTAGGCCACCCTTGACTTCCTAAGATTGATAAAATAAACGCGTTTGGTATATTTTGTACTGTGCCGATACTCTAACCGCGACCACTTTGATAAACTTGTATCATTAACCAATCATATTGAAACATTTAGTTCAATATTTTTAAGCAGCCAATCAGATTGCACATCGATATAATAAAAGCGTGAGAACGTGATAATCTGATTGGCTAACGCTGCTATCAGTTCAATCTCTGTCTAGTTTACTGTTATCTGATTGGTCAGTTTTATTCAATTGGTACCGCTCCGCACAGTAACTTCATTATATATATATTTTCTACCCTATCCCCAGGTTACAACATACCTCAAAGATGGTGATTCCCAGACTGACTACCACGCCAGTGTGGTGGCAAAACCCGAGGTGTTGAGAAGACCAAGGAAAGACACAGGGTTACCATTAAACATCATCATGCTTGGTTTAGACGGCAACTCAGACGCGAACTTCCAGCGATTTTTACCAGATGCGTTTAAATTCCTTAAAGATGATTTAAAGGCGTTCATTTTCAAGGGGTTTTCTTTATTGGGCGAGGCCACTACTCCTCAGCTTACTGGACTGTTGACGGGCAAATCGGTGGAGGATAATTGCGCCGTGCATGAGGCAAGGAAGGGAAAGACTGATGATGGAACAGTTGATAAATGGCCGTTTATTTTCACTACTTTGAAAAAACATGGGTATGCTACCATGTTTAGTGAAGATGCACCGAATATTGGTCAGTAAAAACAATATATATAATATATAATATAAAAACGCATACACTTGGAATTATTTCGCTATTGGAGTGCCTGAAGGATCGGGATTGGGACCCCTAAGTTAATCTTTATATTTAAATTTTATTTCGACAGTAAAACATTAAAGGATAATACTTTTAATGGATGGAAAATCAGTCCTCACTGCTTCGAATCATGTCGCCCTTGGAGTGCCTCAAGGATCGGTTTTGGGACCCTTATCGTAATCATATTTACAAATTAAAGTCACAAGTAAAATATTAAAATAAGAATAATTCCTTCTCTCTGTCTTCCGAACTTAGTCCCTTTTAATCCTTAATTATTGAGCGTTAGATATTAGTTTATTTATCATAGAGGAGCTGTCGTTCGTTTAAAACATGATCGTGCAAATGGTGATGTTGATCAAATGTTCATGAGAACTTTGGCCGCCCTCAGCTTTAGAAATTATTGTGTTTTTCACCGACTAATTAACCGCGGAACTTGTCTTTCCCCAGGTGCGTTTCATCTGAGGCTAAACGGCTTCAAAACCCAGCCTTGTGACCACTACGGCCGTTATTTCTGGTGGGCAGTTCCCTATGATGATGCGATGGGAGTCCACGAAGACTGCATCAACTCACAACCGCAACACGTCATGCAACTGCAATATCTTCGTAGCTTTATCAAGGCATACCCCAAAACCCCAAAGTTTGGCTTTACCTTTCTGGGAAGCCTGTGTCATAAGAGTTTCAACATGGTCAGCAGTGGTGCTAAGGATGTCTACGAATTCTTGAAATCTTTAAAAAAAGACAACCACCTTGATAATACAATGTTAATCGTTTTTGGCGACCACGGCGCCCGGTTTGACGAGATACGGTCAACTTTACAAGGAAAACTGGAGGAGAGGCTGCCATTCTTGTCTATCGCTCTTCCCCAGTGGTTTCGAGAAAAACATCCAAACTTCGTTAAACATCTTCAGCAGAATACTCGTCGAATTATCTCTCCGTTAGATCTGCATGCAACATTTATGCACATTTTAAAATACCCGAAAAACCCTTCCAAGTCTTCTCTTACTAAAGGCTCCAGCCTGTTTGGGGCGCTGCCCGAAAACCGCGAGTGCAAAGATGCTGGCATACCATCTCATTTTTGCCCGTGTATTTTATGGAAACCGATTCCAACGACGCATAGTCATGTTGAAATTGGTGCGCATTTGACTGTTGCGCACATTAACGACTTGCTTACGAAGGATTTGTCTGTAAAACATATGTGTCATAAACTACGATTAGATAAAATTGTTAGTGCAGTTCAAGGAATGCCAAATAGGAACGTTCAGCTTTTCAAGGGGATCAAAGATGGAATCGGCCTCGGGGTCGGTGAACCGATTTACAACTGATGAAAGTCAACCGTTAGAATGTACCTATGATATACAGCTGAGAGTTCGACCTAGTATGGCGCTATTTGAAGCGACTGTTAAGATTATTGACGGGAAATTTGTTGTGAATGGAGACATTAGTCGTGTGAATCGCTACGGTACTCAGTCTGAATGCGTCGTAAAGTCGCATCCTTCATTGAGAAAATTTTGCCTTTGTAGACACTAATGCTTGCAAATGTTTCATTATATTTCCTATAATTCACTTTAGCAAAGAGAAAAAATGCTGGCGGCCATATTGATGGTACACAGAAGGCAAAACAAATAAGGTCCGAATGAAGTACCTCCAATATGGCGAAAATGACTTACTTCATGATATTTCCAGTTAACCAAACAAAATGCACTGGCGGCCATATTGGTGGTACGAGAAAAGGCTAACGAACGATGATGGATTAGATCTAGATAACTCTATTTCCAACATCTTTTCTCTCGCACTTAACAGTTAGTTATAGTTGGGCTGCACGCAGGCTACCTCCAACATGGCTCACTCGCGTTAAAGATAACAAATTCCATAACTTTCAGAAGAGGGTTCGGCATCAGCTATGTTATATTTTAGTAGAAAAACGGGCTTTTCTCTTAGTGGTCAAAATAATCATTTCAATATTTAATCGTGCTGTCATCCAACATGGATGCTGTCACGTGGTCGCTGAGCCGTAGTAGTTTTACGCTCAAGAAGGTCAAGATCACGAATCCTCAAGGGGAAATGTTAGAGCAGTTGTTTCAATTATGGGAATCAGTGTAGAATCATTTTAAAGATTTTATATTTTTACTAATTTTTACAATTGCGAATTCTACGATCATACTGTGATCATTCGAAGAATAGTTTTCAAATCTACTTCAATATGTAATTACGATTTAGAATTTTCCAGGTGTGCATCCTAGATTAGGCAACTTAAATAAATTTGAAAAAATCAACCATACTCTCAAGGAAGGGCACTGGAGATATTCTGACAAAATAATATATTCCTTTTAGAATCTATATTTATGGAAACATTGAAATCTTATCTTAAGAATTATAATTATATTAAATAGACTCTGAAATACAATTCGAACTGTCTAGAATAATTTTTGACGCTGTAGAAGTGGAAGGACGATGATCCCGTTTTTTGTATCAAGCTTTATTTGATTCTATTCATGGATACGGTCTTTTTAGGAGAATATTGTTTAGCTCCAAATTTGGTTCCAAATTAGCTCCAATCACTTGCGATTGTTTTATTGTCTTCATGCCCCAGGTGCCTTGCAACACCAAGAAAGAGCCAATTTTATTGAGCCCTGAATCAACCCATGGGCTTAAATTCAGGGCAGGGCCAACTCGCTGATCGACTTGGAATATGAGTGGGCTACCTGTGGTCGATCCGGATTATATAAAAAAAGAACTGGGATCTCTGTGGGAAGGACATCATTGATCGGCCTTACGCATAAGGTTGAAGTTTGGGTAATTGCCATGACAATACGGTTGAATACTTGGAGTCTTATTGTTGTTAGGCACGACGCCCCCCCTCCCCCACCTACCCGCCAACTGTAGCGGAGGTCATGGGTTCGATTCCCGTTGAAGCTTGAAATCACTTTTTCAAGTCTTTCTTTACAGCGTTCGCTTAGATCGCTCATTCACTGTGATGATCAACACATCTATCATTATTCCACCACAGTTCAGCCCATTCAATTTTCACAACTGTAGCTGTAGGCTCGACGCGCACTGTGGTATGTTCTCGTAAGTTCAATGCACAATTTTCGAAAATGTCTGGGTTCGTTTTTTTATAGTTTTCCTCAGCATTCGGAGGAAAGAAAAGATTAAGATTAGAAATAGAAAACTCATGCAATGGAGTTACCACAATGACTATTGCACGATACTACCTAGTTTAGCTTATCAAACTATTGGCACAATAGCATCACCAAACCAACAAAACTGAAACGCAAATTAAAAAGGAGGGAAGGTTATTTGAGATGCCCTTTCCGTATATTTCACAGGCGCAGACATGAAAACAAGGCATTGTTGGGCACGGTTCATAAAAATTAGGAAAACACTGTTTTAGGGTCATAAGCGATTTCTCAACCATTTGAGAAAACATTTTGTCTGAAAAGCCGGTCCTTGTCGTTACTAAAACGTACTTCAAAGTATTTGTTCATTAAAATCTTCGCAAAATCTTGCTCGAAAATGTATCGTGATGCTTTAGATACGGCTAGTGCGGGCTAGTTGCATCTCGGTACGGAACTTTGTTCACAGCGCGCAGATTTTGGCCGCTCCCAGGCAGAGAACTAGTAACTAATTACTTAGGGCGCATGTGCTGTGAGAGTTTAATGGTGCCTTATTACCTTCTACAACAAAATCTATTAGTAGCTAGATAATTTTAGTCCTACTTTTTCGAAATACGAATGTCCTTCAAAAATCTTGAGATGGTCTAAGTAGTTTTCAATTATTATCTATTTTTGCTATTTTTTCATCATTTCGTTGCATCATTGAGTAGCTATTATAAAGAAAGTCGAAAAAATAATTGGATTAAACAACCAATAGAGAGCCAGCTTCTTTGCAGGTTTCACGGCCTTGTTTTACTCAACGGGAGAGAGCAAAGCAAGAAGTGAGCTAGGATTCACCAATGTTTATACGAATTTTATGCCGCTATGGCTTCCCCTAAAGGCCCAGGTTCAGAACTGAAGCAGCATTTTGTCACCAAGGAAGGTGTCTATAAGCTTATGACGTTATCTGAATATTCTAGGCCGAATAAAATGCCCTATTCAGCTCAACAATGTCACCCTGTTAAAGTATCCTTCGTCACAGTCAAAGAACCCGGAGGATGCAATGACCGTATTGCCTTCAACGTTGGTAGAGACTTGTATTTTTATATTTATAAAGGAGTAAGAAAGGTAAGTAACTAACGAACGACGGCCCAGCTTGCAGTTTTCCTGGTGCTTGTAAATGGACTCGGAATTTTGACCAACACTTCGGCACTTCCTGCAAATAGACGAAGCTTAGCTTGCAAATATTATTTATTAATTCAGTCAAGCATTCTTTCCCATTTTGTGTTTTTAGTCAGCTAGACATCTTTATCAATTAGTAAATTTTTTAGTCCAATCATTCATTTACCTTAGTCACGATTTAGTTTTTCTAAGGCAAATATTTTGAAGTTATAAAACTTAGATCTCTGAGATCAGGTCGCGCATTCATTCCGCTTCGTTCAGATTTTTCACACCATCGTAAACTTATTATTATGATTCCCTATTTTAAGATCTCTTATTCAGATTCAGCTTGGATTGAAAAGAAATATCTCTTTGAGCAAAGATTTACAGGATAATTTTAGAGTGTGTTTGATATTCGATTATTCACAGCTACTAAACGAGAATCCTCTTCTTTCCAAGACGAAAAAGTATAAGCCTAAAACAAAAAGGAGTTAGTATATGAAGATTAAAGTGCTGGATGTTTTTTTCCTTCGTTCGTATTTTGAAACTACGATGAGAAAACCTTGTTGAAAATCAATGCAGTTTTATATCATTCCGCTTTCATTTTAAACCACTGTCACCAGAATAGCATTATTGAAATAGACGATCGAAGGGGTTGGTTTTAATATTAGCTCTCTTACACCTGGCAACAAATGATGACCACTCACTGTGAAAAATAGCCCGATCTTCCAGTTTATCATTACTGTCATTGCTAACCAAAAAAATATAACTACATTCCAAATACATTTTACTGATATTTAGTGCTCTAGTGGTTTAGTTCATCAACCATGGTTGGAGTACAATATACACTGTACAATATACACTGCACAATATACATGTATCTTTATAATTTAGATGTTTGATTTCATATCATAATTATGAACTTAGAACTAGATCTCTGTACAGATATGTAGTTGCCAAAGGCTAGAAAAGAAAGTTGACCAGCTTGCTGTGGTCTACTGGAGTTATTAGCATACATAAACACAGAAAGGCTTGAATCACTTAACTTAATTAGTTTCATTATATAAGCAACTTTAATGCCGAAATTATCTGTTATCCAGGTTGCATATATAAAGAAAAGCATCCCCAAAAATGTATATTCTGATAAGAATCTCTGTTGGAGTGGAATAAAAATCATTTCAAGTAGTTATTAAGAAAATTAAAATTCCATAGCCGTTTAAGAAGAAATGCTTTTTAGGTTCCTCCACTTGTTTAATAGTTTTCCATCCTGCTATTTTATTCTTTACTTTATTTTTTTAGGGAACAACTTTTGTTTTTGTTTCTGTAATGCACTCAATTTTCTCAACTCAAATTTTAGATTTGAAGCCCAAATGGTGAAATAGTCAATAGCCCACAAGGCTGCATATTGATTATGATTGCCAAAGGGCTTATTTTTTTTTGTCTAAACCTTAAATCTGATCTAAAAATGCTTTAAGCAAATTTTTGGAATTAGGTCGAAAACAAGATTTATTTATTTCTATTTTTTTGGTTTTCAAATCCAGCACTTTTTTGCTTCTAGTGGTCTATCACTATTAGACCACTAGTAGCTTAGCCAATCAGAGGGCTATTATTTGTGATAGACAGTAAGTAGATTTCCATGCACACTAAATGGAATTTTTATAAGTAATACTATTATATTAGTTATGTTTTCACATCACAGTGGAATTGATAACTATGTTAGTATCTTATATATATATTTGTGGCATACCACATAAATATACCCATGCTAAGGGACAATCATCTCAAACAAAAAATGCTTTATAAATTTAGTTTAATGCTACTTTAATAATTTTGTCAACAGTGAATTGAATAGGAAGAAATTGCCAGACCTGCTAAGCATTGTGCTTCTCCCAATTATGCTTCTCTCATGTTCTGGCAATCCCACCTTTATATCTGCACACAGCACTTGCATGCATTTTCTATTTCTTCATTATATTGGACTTGTTATATTTTTTCAGGCTGCAGACCTAACCAAACCACTTGATAAAAGAGTTTATAAAGGCACAATCCCCACCTGCCATGACTTTAATCTACTGACGAGAAGTTCTGAGAGCTTAGAATTGTTAATAGGTTTTTCTGCTGGTCAGGTTCAATTATTAGATCCCATTAGACATGAAGTTAATAAACTTTTCAATGAAGAGGTAAGTGGTTTGTCTAATGGTACCTCTATTAAGTGACCATCTATTTAGCAACCAGTTGTCAATTAAGAAGCATGGGCAACACAGGCGGCGATGTGGTGATAGTGCTCACCTGTTACCATTGTGACTGGATTTTGATTCTAGGACTTAGTGTCGTACCTGAGGAGAGGTTCAAGTTGGTTCTCTCCTGCTCTTCTAGGATTTTTTCCAGGGTCCACAATTTTCCTTACCCTATGAAAGTCATTTTCTAATTTCCAAGGCCACAGGTTTTTTATACCTTTTTTTAAGCTGCCAGCTTCTATTAACCAGCAAGTTATAAAAGGACTTCATATCCTAATAATGCCAATTTTTACTACTTTCACAGCGTACCATAGACAAGACAAAAGTCACTTGTATAAAATGGATTCCTGGCTCTGAAAACTTGTTTTTAGTGTCACACGAGAGCAGTAATATGTATGTTTACAATAAAGAAAATCCCGCAGGAACTGGGCCACCGCAATATGCATTAATGAAACAAGGACCTGGCTACACAGTTCACAGTGGAAAATCAAAAACCACAAGAAATCCTGTTTGTAAATGGACAGTAGGTGAATTTGGAATCAACGAATTCTCTTTTTCTCCGGACTGTAAGCATATAGCTATAGCAACTCAAGATGGTTGTCTTAGAGTGTTTGATTTTGATTCGCAAACTTTATATGGGGTAATGAAGAGTTACTTTGGTGGTCTAACATGTGTATGTTGGAGTCCCGATGGCAAGTATATTGTTACAGGAGGCGAAGATGACTTGGTAACAGTATGGTCATTTTTTGAACGACGGGTGATTGCCCGAGGGCAAGGACACCAATCTTGGATAAGCGTAGTCGCATTTGACCCATACACTACTAGTTTCAGTGGTGATGGGAGAGTGGATGAGAGTGACGAGGAAGACATTGAAGAAAATGGACCTAGAGACTCTCCTTGTCATCCCTCAGCAGACAAAGGTGTAACTTCGTATCGCTTTGGTTCGGTTGGCCATGACACCATGTTACTATTATGGGACCTAGGTGAAGATATTCTTAGGCCTCAACGGCCCAGATGCCGCAGTCTCAGAACTCACACAATGTCAAATTCTCATCTAGTTCACTCTAATTCTATTTCTAACGGACCTGTTTGCTGGGAACCCAACAACGGAGCCACTTCATCTAATGACACTTCCAAAAGCTTAACAAAAGTTCACACCTTAAGTAAATCTGTCGAACAACTCATTACCATCAGGGACTACTCCCCTGGCACTTCAATATGTCCAAGGATGGTAGAGGCTCCATTGCTTGAACCTCTAGTTGCTAAAAAGATTGCATACGAGAGGTTAACAGACATTGTATTTCGGGAAGACTGTATTGTGACAGCATGCCAGGAAGGATTCATTCGAACTTGGGCACGACCAGGTAAAGTGGTAAGTGTTTGCCAGGCAACTGCAAACAAGCTTTGATTTGTCCATTCAATTTTTTTTAGATCACAGTGCCCTTTGTTATGGACAGCCCTATGTATGAGTATGCCCTGTTCATGTTGAGAGCAGGTCAAGACCACTCATACACATACTTGAAAAGTTGAACAAGCTTTTTGTTGTTGTTGGTGTGTCTGAGTGGCTGCTATATCAACATGAGAAGAATAAGACTCAGTTATTGGTGATAACTAAACCAGAATATCTTAATATTAGGGGCAAACTGAGACATACTCATTTACTCATGGTTAGTCTCATTGCAAGACCAACTAATGCTCAACTTCAAAAATACAGATCTTTACTGGGACATATGAATAATCCATACAAAATAGAGACTAACAGATATTCAAAACTGGGGTATTGCCACTACTAAAATTTATTATCTTCTTGTGAGAAATAAGCCTGATTTTGAATTATTTTTGTAATTGCCTGGTTTAAATATCTATGTGTACCTAGTTTGAATACCTCTGCTTGCAGCTTTTCTATTCAATATGTCCAATAGACCTTTTTACTGATTTAGCACTGAGGCAAATTATGGGATGCAACGGGGGGAAGGCATTGGAAATTTATATAGGCTGAGGATATTACATGCAGTAGGCGTGCAGAGATACGAAATTTATCTTCCAGTGTTGAAAAGATCTCTCATGAGTAAGCGCAGCGAACGAGTGAGAGATTTTCAACACTAGAAGAAAAATTTCCTATCTCCAAGCCCATGTAATATTCTGTTTATTATATTATTATCCATAAAATCAACTTAACAAGTTTTTTACTATCATAAAAAGTTTTTACTCATAAACTTATAGCTTAAATACACATGGAAACGATATTTTCACATGTGAAAATAACATGTTTTTTTTACATGTGAAAATATCTAGTTTTTCGAAAAGGAGGAATATAGGTATTTTATGGATATTATTATATGATAAAAAGCATTAAGGGTTATGATTTCAAACAATAATTTAAAGTCTTCATGTTTTGCAGATTGTTCCAACTATCAGCAAATTCAATGTGCTTCTTGTTAAAAAGCATAAAGTTATATAAAAAGACATTTAGACAGCTGTGTAGTCTATAAATTTTCAAATAGTTGCCCCCTTGGCATCCAATTAGTATTAAAACAATAGAATTGAAGATGGCCGTTATATTAGTAATAAGGTCTATTCATAAGCTAAAACTAATGACCTTTTCTTGATATGTTTGTTGCAGGGCGTAGCGACAATGGGAACAGTAGTCTAATGGAGGATGATGAAGCAGAAGTATTATGCAATGGAGATCATGAGCATCCATCACATTATAGATAATCTTTTCAGTTCATTGCTAATCATAATGCACTTTATTAATAGGCATTCCATTGTTAACCCTGTTTTTCCCATAGCATTTCAAGTTAGTTATAATAACACATTTTTGATCATTCAATGCATTTACAGTCATCAGAAATAGAAAAAAAAGTCTATTAAAGGGAAATGTATGGTACCATGACACTTAAATGGCTTCAACTCTAAGCTAATAAAAAAGCTGAAAATAAACACCATCCAATCACAATGTTTGAGTTTTGAAACCATTTGAGTGTGCCATAAAACAGGAATGGCTTCTACCAATCAAAAGGCTAAAATAAACATCCAATTCACAGTGTTTGAGTTCAGAAGCTATTTGTAGTACCACCACAACACTTGAATTGCTTTTATTCTAAACCAATCAAAAAGCTGAAAAATTAACACCATTCAATCACAGTGCATAAGTTCAGAAGCCATTTGAGTGTGGTCACACTGGTATTGTGCATCCAACCCCACCTACCCAGCCCCCACATACACAATTTGTTATAATCTCGAATCCACATGGTATCCCTTTTAAACAGTCAGCCTGGCATGTTGTAGCCATGGCTAATATTAACTAGCATGCTACAAGCTATTCTACTGTGACCAAGCATATTTGTAATCATACTTTACTTATACATTGTTTCATCTGCATTTATGATAACATTAAATATTTTATATTTTGTCACCCACACAAATAACAAAATAACATTGAAGGTACCAGTATTCAAAATTTTAATTGTAAATACGCAATTGGTACTTGATGATGGTTAGCTCGGATGTGCAGTGGATGGGAGTGTACAGGGTATTTGAACAAATTCAATTCACAAGATGTTAGGAAAATAATAAATAAGCACTTGCTCAGAAAAAAAAAGCATTAAAGTGTACATATGCTGATAATGGTTGTTCATCTTGATGATACTTATTATACATGGATATCTGTTAATTTTATTGTACAAATTCTGATGGTTTCACAAGGCTGTAATCAAAAACAGTTGGTGGTTAAGAATCCTGTTTCCCTCGGCCCATGATTAAAATGGGATTTAGAGGCTGAATACTTCATATAGAGGAGGGATGGACTTTTAACTTGTTCCAATCCTACCTGTACCCCTACTCTATTCCTATCTACCTTTATCAAGCTTCCCCTCCTCTCCTTCTTTCTCCCCCTCCCCCTTTCTTTCTCCCCCTCTCCCCTTCGTTCTCTACATAGGATACCTCTCCTTTTTCCTTAGCTAAAAAAGAAATGGTTTTCAAGGAATAAATCATAACAAAGGAATATTAATTCTGTTCAAAAGCTAGAAGTGGGTGAAAGAGAATAACGAAAAATCAAGGACAAGTAAAACTGTCTTTGTATCTGTTCTGTCGTCTGTCTGTCCATTTTCAACGACACGTCGACAACTACACTGCGCATGCGTCAAGACCATCCAAGATGGCGGCCAGCATGAGAACAAGACAAATCGGTAAAGTATTTTATTTTACCTTCGTCTTTTCTTATAATTTTGTATTATACTTCGTGTTATTTACATGTGATGAAAATTTTGTTGGATCTAGAGGAATAGAGAAGAAAGAGAAATTCTTATACGAGATTCTTCCATGCATTTCTTCTGATTCCAGTTTTTACATTAAAACATATCTCAACGCCAGAGATAAAATAATTTAGCTTAGAAGGCTTAAGAAAACCTTTGAGATATGAGGAATTAATCAAGATATCAAAGTATAAGTTTTAGCTACGTATTTTTAGATTGTGGAGCGATTATTTCGTTGATGCATTTAAATATCTAATTCCTTGGAGATTCCTTGAGTGATTTCAATATAATTATAATGTAGGATATAAGAATAGTATCAGCTTACGTTTGTAAATCTTGGGTGGAATTCCATTAGATGCCAACACGAATTCCAGATAGTTTTAAGGACATGACAACGTTGTATCTAGTGATGGCGATGGTATAATAGTAATAATAATGCAAATGCCACAGTAATTCTCAATCATTTATTTTCCCTATAAGCTCATGTTATCTGCTAATGGATTGATGGACTGCAATCGTTCCCAAGAATCAAAAGAAAAAAACAACTATTGAGAAATCTTTTGTTAAATGACACAATCACTCCCCCTCCCCCCCTTCCCAGAGGCCGTGATATTTAATGTGCAGTCAAAGAATAGTGCTAATAGGTTGATATCAATGCTATCAATAGAAGTCACTAATAACAATAATATTAATAGCTCTTTTTTGATGGCTTGCAGAATACTGGAGGTTGTTTTGATCTCTTGTTTTCTGGTTTGATGTCGTGAAAATACAGTAGTCAAATACGATAGTTAGAGGACTTATTTTGATATGTTTTGACTTAGCATCCACTAGTTGCCCCCCAGTCAACTCCAAAAAGTCATGTGATTGATAGTAAGCAATTCAATATGTACTTTATTCACAGAGGCCTTAAAGCGCATGTTGAATTTGAATCAACCTGTCAGCAAGTCTGTTGCAGTAGAGCCAGCATGGAAGGTACTGTATGTAACTTTTAATTCATCTACCAATGATCAGTAAGGAGATGGGGTCAGGGATATTTCCTTGGGTAAAGAAACCTTTAGATGCATGAAAATCATTAGGTTTGATCTAATGGAAAAACTTCCAACTGGTTGGAGATTTCCAGAAATTGTGGTGGATGAAAAATCAACTCCATTCTGATAAGTAGAGAAATAAGAGAAAAATATTATATGCCCTTGGCAGGATTTGAACCCACATCTTCGGTATTCTAGTCCGATGTGTTAACCACTACACTACAAGGACCAACCACGCTGGTAATGCAGCCAGAATATGAAATGTAGGGTATTCGTGAGGATCCCAGAGCGATATTTTTTCTCTATAGGTAAGTTGAACACCGTAAATGTACGCAGATAAATAGACATAGTGAAGTAGAAATTATGCGTTCGGTGTGTATATAATGAAGTAGAGAAATAAGAGAAAAATATCATATGCCCTTGGCAGGATTTGAACCCACGTCTTCGGTATTCTAGTCCGATGTGTTAACCACTACACTACAAGGACCAACCACGCTGGTAACGCAGCCAGAATATGAAATGTAGGGTATTCGTGAGGATCCCAGAGCGATATTTTTTCTCTATAGGTAAGTTGAACACCGTAAATGTACGCAGATAAATAGACATAGTGAAGTAGAAATTATGCGTTCGGTGTGTATATAATGAAGTAGAGAAATAAGAGAAAAATATCATATGCCCTTGGCAGGATTTGAACCCACGTCTTCGAACGCTTAATTTCTACTTCACTATGTCTATTTATCTGCGTACATTTACGGTGTTCAACTTACCTATAGAGAAAAAATATCGCTCTGGGATCCTCACGAATACCCTACATTTCATATTCTGGCTGCGTTACCAGCGTGGTTGGTCCTTGTAGTGTAGTGGTTAACACATCGGACTAGAATACCGAAGACGTGGGTTCAAATCCTGCCAAGGGCATATGATATTTTTCTCTTATTTCTCTACTTCATCATATACACACCGAACGCATAATTTCTACTTCACTATGTCTATTTATCTGCGTACATTTACGGTGTTCAACTTACCTATAGAGAAAAAATATCGCTCTGGGATCCTCACGAATACCCTACATTTCATATTCTGGCTGCGTTACCAGCGTGGTTGGTCCTTGTAGTGTAGTGGTTAACACATCGGACTAGAATACCGAAGACGTGGGTTCAAATCCTGCCAAGGGCATATGATATTTTTCTCTTGTTTCTCTACTTCATTATATACACACCGAACGCATAATTTCTACTTCACTATGTCTATTTATCTGCGTACATTTACGGTGTTCAACTTACCTATAGAGAAAAAATATCGCTCTGGGATCCTCTTGAATACCCTACATTTCATATTCTGGCTGCGTTACCAGCGTGGTTGGTCCTTGTAGTGTAGTGGTTAACACATCGGACTAGAATACCGAAGACGTGGGTTCAAATCCTGCCAAGGGCATATGATATTTTTCTCTTATTTCTCTACTTCATTATATACACACCGAACGCATAATTTCTACTTCACTATGTCTATTTATCTGCGTACATTTACGGTGTTCAACTTACCTATAGAGAAAAAATATCGCTCTGGGATCCTCACGAATACCCTACATTTCATATTCTGGCTGCAGTTACCAGCGTGGTTGGTCCTTGTAGTGTAGTGGTTAACACATCGGACTAGAATACCGAAGACGTGGGTTCAAATCCTGCCAAGGGCATATGATATTTTTCTCTTATTTCTCTACTTCATTATATACACACCGAACGCATAATTTCTACTTCTCCATTCTGATAAGGACTGCTATCTGGATAGGGATTTTTGCATTGGTATTACGTATCCCCCCCCCCCCTCCCCCATCCCCTTCATCAAGCATTTATCAATAAATTAATCAATTATTATTTTCATTTGCAGGTGCTTGTTTATGACAGATATGGACAGGACATTATCTCACCATTATTAACAGTTAAGGATTTGCGTGACATGGGCGTTACTCTTCATCTGTAAGTTTTGGGTACCTTTTTAAAAATATTTTTTTATAGGAAAATAATTATAGTTAAAAGGAAGGAACAAAGAGGGAGACTGATCTTATGATCTTACTACATCTGTAAGTTTTGGGTACCTTTTTAAAAAGAATCTTTTTTATAGGAAAATGATTGTAGTTAAAAAGAAGGAACAAAGAAGGAGACTGATTCTCCCACACATTTCACACTGGCAACAACAAGACAGGCATTTTCTGAGTTTGACAAACAAAGTGTATTCTGGTCTAGCTTGGGTGAAAACAACTTTTGTTCATAATGCCTTATGCAGTGATTTTTGTACCCAAGCTAGACCAGAATGCACTTTTTTGTCATACAAGTTCAGAAAAGGAATAATATTGTGATAATGTTTACAACCCTTATATTCCTAATTCCTAATGATATCCCTAATTCCTAATAATATCCCTAATTCCAATCTCTAGGAGGTAAAGGTAAAAATGTAAAATGTAAATGTAAAAAATGTAAGGTTACCATCCTTAACATGCTCTCTGTAGTCTTTGCTATATTATATTCTTACAGTTTAATAATTTATTAATAACTGTATATGAATTCATTTCAAGGTTGCTTCATACAGACAGGGATCCCATACCAGAGGTCCCAGCTGTATACTTTGTTATGCCAACTGAAGAGAATGTCAAACAAATATGTCAGGTACACAAACTATTATTCATAGATCCCTTGGAGGCCTTGTTATGTTATCAGTGCTGTGCCTTATGTTGATAGAGAAAACAAACTTGTATTTGAGATCATAGAGGATCTCTTGCTTTGCTGGCAGTATACTGTTAAAAAACCATAATTTTTTGCATGAACTTGTTCAAAAAATGTTAACCTTTGTTTTAAGAGCAAAAATTTCTCAGTTTCTGTTGTCGTTACTATGTATTTGATGTTTTTTTACAGGACTGTAGAAATCAGCTGTATGAGTCATACTACTTCAATTTTATCACTGCTATAACAAGACAAAGACTTGAAGAAATAGCAACGGTGGCAGTCCAAACAAACTGTGTTACACAAATATCAAAGGTACTCAATACCCCATTTGCCTCCTCTACTAAATCTAAAAACAGAGGCATAGCTAGGAGGGACGACCCCCAAAAGGTTGACTAAAACGTGCAAATTTTCTTTCTTTTCTATCTTACTGGGCTACTGTACCTGCGATTTGGTGGGAATTTTCATTTCAAAAAATCTAACTAGGTGTGTGTTCACCCCTTAACCTCTGTACCCTCTTTATGCCACTGCTATGTAAATTCCACAATAATTCTGTGATTTAGTGCACTAACTTAGAGAGAACAGTATCATATTGTTAACAAGCTGCTTTGAATGCCATCTCTTAGGTTTATGATCAATACTTGAATTTTATTTCACTGGAAGATGAGATGTTCACTACAAGGTTCCAAGACAGAGACTCTCTATCCTATTATGGTGGGTTCTTAAAATATCAATATCTCATGGGGGAAATCCAGTAATCAGATAGATTATTCAATGGGGCAAGAGAATAATCACCTCCATGCTTTTCTTTTCTTAAAATTCCCAGCCATTAACAGACCAGATGCTAAAGACACAGACATAGAAAACCTTAGAGATTCTATTGTGGACAGCTTATTTTGTCTGCTAGCTTCACTAGGTAAGCCAATCACCATTTTAATTTATATATACATGTGTATAGTTGACAGTGTTTTTTCTCCTTTGGGTTTTAAGGTACGGTTCCAATTATCCGATGTCCTAAGGGCAATGCAGCTGAGATGGTAGCTGAGGTATGATAACCTTTTTACATGCAATCTGCAATCATGCATGCAGTCTGTATTTTAAGTGTTTGTCTGCGTACCTCACAGCGTACCTAATCTAGAGGGCTAACAAGAGTATATTGTATATCTAAATCTTGTCAGCAAAACAATGAGCTTTGACAGGGCTTAAAATAACAGCTGATCAGTCACTGGTCATGATCAGGAGTCAAATTGGTTTACGCTTAGCCATACCTCATTTCTGGCTAAATGTTATGGGTTAAAATGAATGGCAAGGCAAAGATAATTTGACTGGAAAAGACCCAGTTCTGGCTGGACATTGTGTGATGTTCAACCATTATTTCAATCCCTGCCTTGACTTCATTTCCTTTTATCTTGATCAGGGACTTGATAAAAACTTCGAGAAAATCTCAGAGACTCCAGAAACAGTTTATTTACAACAGACATACCATCAGGACAGATAAGGTACTTAATACAATTTTACAAATTTGAAATCAAGCCAGCTATGCATTGATGCATCAAGAAATAATAGATCATACTGCCTTTCTGTTTTGATAGCTTCCATCGGCCAGTTCTTGTAATATTGGATCGTAACATGGATCTTTGTACCCCTCTTCATCATACATGGACGTATCAGGCCTTAGCACATGATGTTTTGGTAAGAAATGTTCAGTAATAAAACTGTACTTACATAATTTATAATGTTTTATTTCACTTCACTTCACTTCACTTCACTTCACTTCACTTCACTTCACTTCACTTCACTTCACCTCACCTCACCTCACCTCACCTCACCTCACCTCACCTCACCTCACCTCACCTCACCTCACCTCACCTCACCTCACCTCACCTCACCTCACCTCACCTCACCTCACCTCACCTCACCTCACCTCACCTCACCTCACCTCACCTCACCTCACCTCACCTCACCTCACCTCACCTCACCTCACCTCACCTCACCTCACCTCACCTCACCTCACCTCACCTCACCTCACCTCACCTCACCTCACCTCACCTCACCTCACCTCACCTCACCTCACCTCACCTCACCTCACTTCACTTCACTTCACTTCACTTCACTTCACTTCATTTCATTTCATTATATATTATTTCATTTTATTTTATTTCTTTTTATTAGCTTTGCCAACTAAATATATAACCAATCAATTTTTTTAACAGGATCTGCATTTGAATCGAGTGACAGTAAGAGAGACACCACCAACTGTCAATGAAGAGCATCCAGATGCGCACCACAGGCATCCCAAACAAGTTAAAGTCAAGGCCTATGATCTTCATACAACAGACAAATTTTGGGCTACACATAAGGGCAGGTTGGTGTTGCTAGTCTTATAAAAAGACATTTTTTTAATTCTAAGACTGTATAAAAAGTAATTATGGGAAGCATCAGTACTATAGCAGTAAAGCTGCTTGACTCTTGGGAATATGACAGGAGTTTGATTCCTGGACTTGGTGTCATATATGAATAGAGTTGTTTGTTGGTTCTCTCCTGTGCATTGGGGGTTATTCTCTAGGTTCTCTGGTTTTGTGCTCTCTGCAAAAATCAACTTCATATTTTAATTGAGTTTAGTGAAAGAAGAGCCACTCTTTGGAAGTAATGTTAAATTTTGATTTACAATACAAATAAGCTCTTTTAGGTTTCCTGGATGGGATCTTTTATACACAGTACCTAATTTTTATAATCATTGATAATTGATAAAGACTGTAAGTGTAGCAGTTTATTATTAAGAATAATACAAATTAGAAAGGCAAGGTGTGGGGAATGTAAGAATGTGGGAGAACTTGAGGGAGTTTACTGAAAACCTCGCACATAATATGAGATGTTAACTAATTATTGACTTCTCCTTGGATTTGAAGTCCGTTTCCAACAGTTGCTGAATCCATACAGAAGGAATTGGATGAATACAGACAATCAGAGGAAGAAGTGAAGAGACTGAAGCATGTTATGGTATGTAGAGTAGAATTCATGGATGAATACTAATTAAAAAATTATGTCAGGCTTTTGGCTTTTAGGAGTTGTCCAATTCAATGACGACATTGTCAGATTTACTGTTGACGTTTTCAGATGTACAGCTGGTATTATCATATTTACATAGTCACACAGACACACTTTATTGACTTTCCTCAGTGGGGCTTTTCAAAAGACAATTTAAGTTTTTAAAAATTTAAGCTTTATTCTGTAAAATCAGCCTCACAGCACCTACAAGATGCAACATAACTAGTTATTAAATGTTCTCATTATACCCAGGATTTGACAACGTGTAAACTTATAGTACCAGATCTAATTTGGTTTGGTCTTCTCATATGTAGGGAATGGATAACAGTAATGAAGAGGCCATGACAGAGTTACTAAACGACAGCACAGCAAAGCTTACCTCTGCCGTAAGGTAGGCATGCTGAATGTGCTCCATAATTATTTTATAGATAATAGACAATAGTGGAAATATAAGTGAATGATCCCTCTAACCACCAATCAATATTTATTAATCAACCTGCATCAACTATCAGCCAGGGTGCTTTTTTTGCAAGTGGACATAAACACTGTTTGATATCATTGCCATAACATTAAAATGGCTTCCCATTGTTTTCATGCAAGTCATCCAGTCAACAATTGGTTAAACATGTACAGTTAACATGCAATACTGTACAGCAAAAGACAACAAATGATTACATTGGAGCTCAATTGTCTCAGGAAAATGGTTAAGAATAACAGGATTGAGTTATCCAGTACACAATTTATTGTTACTAATCTAAATAATTTAACACCATTTTTATCCAATTTTCATTTAGTTCCCTACCGGAACTCCTGGAAAAAAAGAAAGTAATTGACATGCACACAAATATTGCTACAGCTCTTCTGGACCAAATCAAAGTGAGAATCTTATTTGCTTTTAACTAGTTATTATGGCAGGCTTTGAATTTAAATACATGTTTTGTTAATGATCTCTAATAGACCAGGAAGCTAGATATTTACTTTGAAACTGAAGAAAAAATCATGAGCAAAACTACATTGGTAAGTATTCATTTGCAAATCTTCATTAGTAATATTAAGAAAAACATCACAGTTTATTTTAAACCATGAGCAGATCAAGGATTTTGTTCAGGGAGGGGTGATGCACACAAAGTTAACCCAGGGAGGGGTGCACCCCTTAGAATCAAAAGGAAAAACAGTATTGGTTGTCTTTGAAGAGGGACACAAAGTGGAACCAAGGAGGGGTGCGCACCCCTGCACCCCTTCCCCTGGATCCGCCCCTGTAAACTCTCTTTTGTACATCACCCATTTTCAATAGATTATTCTCACACTGCAGTCATGTTAATTGGAACAATAAACTTTTCTTTATGTAGCCTTGCATTTAAGCACATCAGGATGAGGTCCTGTGGGGTTAATGCTCAAATGACAAAAACAATTGAAGCCATGTGATCAAAGTCTATAACATGTACACTGTACCTCTTTTTTGTACTTAACCCTACATGCACTTACTTCTCTTATCTTGGCAGGGGTTTCCTGGTTTTTTGAATAGTTTTAATATTCTAACAAAATGTGTTATTACACTAACAGCCACTTTAAAACATTGTTCAATCAATTTTTTCATATTAATTGTTTTTTTTTGTTGCAAATATTCCTTTTCTTGTTGTTGTTGCAAATATTTATTTATTTTTTTTGCAAATACTTCTTTTTACTTTCTTCTTAAGGATAAATCTATTTTAGAGATTATACAAGATCCTGATGGTAGGTTGATGCATCACAAGACTCTCTTTTCAATTTAGAAAGTTTTTCACTGTATTATGATATATTTCTGGATATTGTTGACTTTGGAACTACTATGTCTTTGATTACAGCTGGCTCAGCAGAAGATAAGCTACGGTTATTTATTATCTTTTTTGTATCTGGTCCTAACATGTCACCTGTAAGTATAATTATTGGATGTAAAGATAAAAGAATATGATTTATCACATAATTATCCATAAAATTGCCATATTTCTCCTTTTCGAAAAACTGATATTTTCACACGTAAAAATGACATGTTATTTTCACATGTGAAAATAACTTTACCATGTGTATATAAGCAATTAGTTTATAAACTAAAACTTTTTATAACCATAAAAAGCTTGTTAAGTTGATTTTCTGGATAAATAATAAACTGAATATTACGTGGGCGCTTGGAGATACGAATTTATCTTCAAGTGTTGAAAATTTCTCACTCATTCGCTGCACTCACTTGTGAGAGATCTTTTCAGCACTCCAACATTTCATGTCTCCGTGCGCCCATGTAATATCCTCTATATATGATTTGAATTTTGTGCTCTTTCTATCTACTTAATACTCAATGGTACCGCCATTTAAATAAATTTTTTCTCCAAGCCACTTGAGGGCACTTGAAATTCCTGTAACTTGATATTGGTTAAGCTGGCAATTGAACCCATGAAATCTGAGCATGCAGGGTGTCTCTTAGTAGGTAGTTAGTTGGTTCAGTTGATTCTTTATGACTGACTATCGAGTGCTTTCTTAGTTAAATTTGTTAAGTGATTTTGTTTTCCTTTTTGAACCAAGGCTGAGTTTGACCAGTATGCATCAGCCCTTATTGCTGTTGGTGTTGATTCTGCTGCACTTAGTTACATCAAGAAATGGAAGTAAGTAATCAGTGACCATTCATTATTTACCCGGGGGGGGGGGGGGGGTGGGGGGGGGGGTGGGGGGGGGGGTGGGGAGGGGTTGGTGAGAAGAGGAAGGGGGAAAAACAGGAAGATCAGAATCGTTTACAATATCTTGGGATTTTGCATAGATTATTGTTTCAAAATTTGTGGGAATTTTTAACTTTGACAATAAAGGGATTACAAAAAATTAAATGTTAGTTTTTCACAATTTTTTATTTTATCCTAGAGCCTTCACAAAGATCACTACAGCACCAGTACAGTCAGGTGGTGGGGGACAAAACACATACAGGTTAGTAGAAGTGCAATACATAAATTAAGCATTTTCTTTATGATATTTTGTAGCTCAAGAAAATATCCATACCTCCCCCCATGGAGGGGAATAAGAATTTCCAAGGGGTGGGGAGGGTCTGAGTAGAGTTTATTTTCTAGCTCCAGAAAATATCCATACCTTGCTCACAAAGATGATTGGCATTGTTCCAAGAAACAAGGAGGGTCTGAAGGGAGTATGCAGCATAATTCATTTCTTTTGATCGCTTATTTCTCATCTTATCTATTTTTTAGTGCCATGTTTTCTCGTATCATGAGCTCAGGATCTCAGTTTGTCATGGAAGGTGTCAAGAATCTTGTAGTCGGTAACAAGGTACGACGCCCTTACGCCATGTGGGTTACCTGTGGTAAAATGTCAACCATAGCGAACCCAACTAAATAATCTCCTGTCATGTTATATAGAGAACTTTGGGCTGATAAAATATGGAATTTACTGTAATTGTTCATCTTATCACCAGAATTTACCTGTGACACGAATGCTGGATGCTTTGATGGACAACAAATCCAATCCGGTATGTAACGTGATATATCTGCAGTCAAGATAAATGATAAAAAATGGATGAAGTAAATGGATGAAGTAGGTTGAAAAATAAGATGAATGAAAAAATGAAAATGAGAATTGCAATAGATTAGTAGGTTAGTAAAGGGTTGACACCCCGAAACAGAACAAGCAGAAAACAGGAGAAATAGAGCAACTCGTTAGAGCAACAAATTTTGAACAAGTATTTCTAGGATGAACCGCTAGACTTAAAATCATAGAACAGCCCATGGCTTCGTTGTGAAATGAGATTCCAGTCTTTTAAATGCATTTTAATGTATTTATTTAAAGTTTGTCTATTGTCTTTTTGTTTTTTAATTTATTTTTACTAATCCTTGCAGGAAGTAGAGGATTTTCGGTATTTTGACCCCAAAATGTTACGCGTCACTGACAGGTGAGGCCACCAGATGTTTTGTCCCTGCAACTCGTTTACCGTTTGTTAGCATTCTTATTTTACTTATGATTATTAATGAATTATTTTATGTATTTTTATTTTAATTTATCGATAGTACGTCAATCCCAAGGAATAAAACACCGTTCCAGGAGGTATGATAGTTGTAAATTGAATTTAAAAAACGCGCAAATTCCCCCTCCCCCTCCCCCCCTCCCCAACCCTGCATGCCTCGTCCAATTGAAAATTTCACAAAATTTCGCTTACCTCTTCTTTTTTTAAAAAAATTTCCACCATCAACGATTGATAAAATATATTTGTAAAAGATATGGATTGAATCTCTTATGGGTTGTGGGCCCATTCCAAAAATGCAAGACGCTGCGAAGAGCAAACAATTTTTAGAGTTAATTTTTAAAGTCTCGATGGCGCACGGCCGAGTGAGTTACATGAAAATGAGGCATCCAAAGAAATAATATTGTGTCAATGCAAAGTATACACTTGTTCTGTCTTTCATTCCTTCTTACATTCAGAAACACAACAATTTTGCGGCGTCAAATCATGAGAAAATACTTTAAATTTGTAAATTTGATCGTGGATGCCTCGTTTTCACCCGGCCGTGCGCCATTTTGGATTTAGGAGTGTGATGGTGGAAAATTAGAATAACTTGGAAAGCAAATTCGGTGTAACACGGGTTGTTTTATTCATTTCTATTACTTGATTCGTATGTTTATTTCGTTTATTTGTAGGCCATCGTGTTTATGGTCGGTGGAGGCAATTTTATTGAATACCAAAACCTTATGGATTATTCAAAGGTAATCCGAAAAGGTTGAATACACCTTAGAATTACCAAATATTGAGCCTTACAGGGGCGGCGGAAGCGGGGAGGCACTGCCCCCCCCAGAATATAATGCCTCACAAAAAAAAGGCAGGGAGGAGGGGGGGTCATTTCAAGGTACCGTGAAATATTGGAGTGCCCCCCCAAAATATTTCAGCTTCCGCCGCCCCTGCCTTACTCTGTGAAGTATTCAAAGATGGTTTGTGTATACACTGAAGTAAAACAAAAAGAAGCAACATCCAAATATCCTAAAGCTATAAATCAAAAATCCATCTTAGATTTTTAAAGCTTTTTTTCATTCGCTTTTTTCCTTGTATAAGCCTGTTTTCCATACCGACCTGATTTGGTCCTTTTAAACCATTAATACGTCTTTCTATCGATTTTTTTCCCTTGTTAAAAAGACGATAAGCCCAAAAATAAAGAATAGGAAGATCAAATGGAAACGTATAAATGATTTGACGTCATTTAATTTTTTTTAACTAATGATTTTTGTGTTTGGTAGAATCGGATCCTTAGCTTAAAATTCCAATTTACATGTCTATTATTTCTGCAGATGAATACAGAATATATTAAATATCGTATATATTAAATTCCTTTATTTATAGAGAAATTCGGGCACAAAGAAGATTATTTACGGTGCTAGTGAGGTTATCAATGCAACACAGTTTTTAAAACAGGTGAGCAGACGAATATTTCCCTAAAATCTCCTTTTTAGAGACGCAAAAAAATCATTTTTGACACTCAGCTGATCTGAATAGTGACGTACAAATGACGTCACTGTAAAACTGAGGTGTCATAAAGATTTCTAAAGCTGACCACTAAAAACATGCCATTACCATTGAAATAAAAATAAAAACTCATTTATTTACTGCGTCACTGTTATCAAAAAAGCTAATCAGCAATTTATTTTTTCTTTCTTTCATTTGGTGGCTTGGAAATCAAATTTTTTTTTTAAAGGAAAAGTGGTACCTCAGTTTTGCAAATTTTCTCGATTCTGATTGGCTAACATTTTATCAAATCAGCTAGACATCAATTAAATTTCCGAAATTCAACGAAACTGTTTGGTGTGAATTTGGGGATTCAAAATGGCGGGTTTTTATTATTGCCTTGTTATCACAATCCAGTGCAGCACGATTCGTTACTAAACCCCGACACTTAAAAGCGTAAAGAGTGAAAATTAAAAACCCAAATCTGTCCCAATTATTATTTTTTTCATCTCAATTATTTTTTTAATCTAAATATACAGACACCTCAATAAAATTCTTTATACATTTTACAAGTATCTCAATTCAGAATTATTTCGAGAATTCTTCATTAAAATATGAAAATAAGTTAAGGATTCCTTAAATAATTGTTTTTGTACATAATTTCTGGGAATAAATACACATAATGAATAAAAACAAAGCTACCACAGCGGGACCTTGAATAAACTTGACATGATAAATGTATTATCTTTGGGAAAACCTACAGATAATACATTTATCATATGTCGAGTTCACACGATATCAGTGATTGGCTGAGGGCTGTATATTTTCATATTATGATTGAACGAAGATGGTGCATAAAATATTTTATGAGCAAAAATTATTGTAGGCGTATTGTTTTTGATTGGTATTTTTAGGATGGATATAAATTTTGTTTTCTTGTTACAGCTCAGCTTATTTCGAGAATTCTTAATTAAAATATGAAAATAAGTTAAGGATTCTTTAAATAATTGTTTTTGTACATAATTTCTGGGAATAAATACACATAATGAATAAAAACAAAGCTACCACAGCGGGACCTTGAATAAACTTGACATGATAAATGTATTATCTTTGGGAAAACCTACAGATAATACATTTATCATATGTCGAGTTCACATGATATCAGTGATTGGCTGAGGGCTGTATATTTTCATATTATGATTGAACGAAGATGGTGCATAAAATATTTTATGAGCAAAAATTATTGTAGGCGTATTGTTTTTGATTGGTATTTTTAGGATGGATATAAATTTTGTTTTCTTGTTACAGCTCACGCGCCTTGGCCAGGAAGCTTCATGAAAGATCGTAAACGGTGCGGGAGAAAATATAAAATGGTAGCTACATGCCGTTATATTAAGAAATTATTTACCGATTGGGGGTGGTGAGAATACTAGTTATATAAAGGCCATCTCTAGCCCATCTTTCCATTGAAAGTTTAAACATTTTGAAATTCGTTATCCGGAGAAAAGTGGCCAAAAAACGTTTCAAAATGGAAAAATTCATCTAAGAATAAATAAGCTTTACCGCCTCCACTGACGAACTTAGTTATAAAAATTCTAGCACAGATCCTATAAGTCTTATTTTACAACTGTATAATAGGACAAGGAATAGCTCAAATGATTGGTTTCCCAGTCATTCTCTTAGTTACTGTGGGTTTCCAAAAAATTCGTGATTTCAGAAGAGTTACTAAATCTTAAAGAGAAATAAAAGAAATAAAATGAAAATTTTTTTCTTCAAAATTGAACAGTCTGAATAGGAGTGGGAAAAGTGGTCAACTATGTTTTACATAACTTTCTTGGACGGGTTTGTAATTCTCAGCCTTGGCGTTTGTTTTTGAAAAAAAAAGATATCTTGGAGTGATGATAACGAGTATCATCACATTTTTATTAACAAGTTGGTATATAATCCTCGCATCATCATCTCACCGAAAAACATTTTCATTATAAACCGTGTTAACAAAAAAAATCTTCACATTTTTTTAATGTCACCTAAAGTAAATCTCTTGTTATTTTTCAAGTTTACTTAAGACCAAAAGATTTTGACTGTTAATTTTCTTATCATTCATTGATCTAGTCTATAGTCCACAAAACGTTTTTACCGCTACTTGTTCGACTAAAGAATTAGCATTGTGTCAGTTGTAGGCGTAGAAATAGAACTTTTTTTGACAGGTGTCCAGATAACTGGACAAAATAACCCTGACTTTTCCGATCTAGTTTATATGTAACTCTAATTTTTCTTTTTGTCGTTTGCTAAAGTGATATTGCATAATTTCCACCCTTTGATTAAATTTACTGCCGTGCTTGGAGGCAATTTGCCCTAAAAATGAATGATTAATAGATGTCCCACAAAAGTGTAGGGTTAACAATGGGATGGACTTTGCTTCCTGGGGGATAAAGGAGTCCAGTGAATACAGCTTTTAGATTTCCTTGTTTGTTTTTTTGTTTGGTGTTGGACGCTATATGAATACATTAGTAAAATGGTCGTGTTTTGACTTACTGGACGAAAGGTTTTTCTCCAGTGTAATGAAGCAAACGCTTCGAGAGAAATGTTCCAAAACTTCCCATGGCTCCTTCAAATAGTAGTTCACTACTGAACTCGAAGTCCCTTGAACAAATGCGACACGAACTTTCCTCGAGGGATATTCCTCTTGTTATAGCTGAAAGCTTTCTTCTGGCAAGTATTTCGTTGGCATCGTTCTTGGGTAATATATTGGTCCTGATAGCCATCTACAAGAGCCCTCGACTAAAGTCTTCCACGAATTACCTCATCATTTCATTGGCATGGGGTAATCTCTTGACGGCACTGATCGTTGTCCCGATGTCTACTGGAGTTCTAGCCACAGGCAAGATGTTCATGGGCGTTCAGGGCTGTAAAGCCTTCGGTTGCATGACTTATCTTTTGTCAAACATCACATTCTACACGATAGGACTGATTGCTTTTAACCGATTCTTGCTGGCTTTGAGTCCCAAATGGTATGACTTCTTCTTCAGTACCAAGTCTACTTTCATGACCATCGTATCCAGTTGGGTTTTCCAGTTCATTTATGCCGTTTTGCCTGCCGTGGCGAACTGGAGTGAAGTATTCTTAATGCCCGGTTACACCACCTGCGCGTTGTTTGTGACAAACCCGGCGGCGAAAGTAATTTACCGGACCCAGAGCGAGCTCCAAATGATTGGTGGGTTTATTATTATCATCATGTGTTATACTGTAGTACTTATCAAGATTAGAAAAACCCATCTCATCTTTCCCGAGGTGGAGGCAAGCACTATCATGGAGAATCCCAGAGACCCTGAAGGTGATCCAGTCGACCAAGGCAGTCGGTCATCCCGGCATCTTACTCCTGACGTCCTCAATTCTCCGGTAACCGGAGTGTCAAAGCGCCGTATAACTTCTGGAGTTTGTGTGCTTGAGAAAGTACCAGAAGGAAGTACAGTTGAAAAGGAACACGACGCACCGGACCAGTACTGCAACACGACCGGAAATCTAATCCAAGGAAACAGCTCGGACCACCTAGATGCTGGAAAATCACGAGACCATATTAAATCCGAAGGTACGAGGAATATCAGTCAGGATGTAGACCACGAAGTCTACGAAAATGAAACAGAGAGATGTTTTCCATTTGCCATTGTTTCAGATTATAAAAATGTTGTTCCAAGCGATTTCAGCCCAGAAACCTCAAAAGCATACAAGCACCAAAGAGAAGAATTGTCCCCCGATGGTATTGGTTCAGATTCTAATGCTGCTCCAAGCGATGCCAATCAAGAAGCCTCAAAAGCACACGAGTACCAAACTGAAGAATCGTTCCCCTATGGTATTGGTTCAGATTCTGATGCTTTTCCAAGCGATGCCAAACAAGTGGACCCAGAACTCGAGTCACAAGAATCACCAGCCGATGTGGCTGATTCTTCCAAAACTGATCCACAACATCCCCACAGGTTCCTGTCCCAGATGAAAACAACGAAGCTGTTGTTCGCAATAACGTTGTTCTTCCTTGTGTCGTGGATTCCACTGGCTGTCACCATAGTGGTAGAATCCTACCAATCTGAGTACTTGTCGCGACAGGTTAAACTGTTTGGCATCACACTCTTGTATCTTGGCACCACCTTCAATCCTGTCATTCTGCCCATCATGAGTAGGCACTTCAGGAAGGAATTCGTGAAGATGCTTTGTATCAAGAACGTAGTAGCTGTTCGTCCTCAAGTCTCTGCAAAACCAAACGTTTAAGGGGGGGGGGGGGGGGGGGACGAATGTGAGTTCTCAAGTGTGGAAAGTGTTGGTAGCTGGTGACTGGCTGAAAAAACGATGGATGGAATCGTGACCCTGTGAATTTGCATTTTCGTTTGCGCTAAAGAAGTTGCTGTCTTCCCAGCAATTGGAAATAAGACAATAGTTCTTGTTCTTCGCATGTCGTTGAGAACTCCCCATTGCATACTTTGCCACCTCCTCACTCGAAAACTTGCCAGAACTTGAAAGTAGACAGTTCTCGTGGATTGATGATTCGGCTTGTACAAGATTAGTATTAATCCTGAATAATATATAAAGTAAAGAAATATATATTTGGTTGTTTTGTGAATTAAAGATCGTGGATCAGTAGCACTAGTTAAAGGAGCTTTGAACTGAGTTGATCAAAGGTTAGTGAGCATATCAAATGAAAATGCTGTCATTCGGGACCTATGCAGATCTTGCAAGGACCAACTGGATCCATCATTTTCTGGCTATCCGGTTTTGTGGGCAATTTTCACTGTATTTTAGGTACGGAAGGCATTCATCCGCTGAAATCCGCATCCAGAATAGGCCCTTGGACTTCCGAGAAATGGACTCAATATGTAGATTTGAAATTCCGAAATCGGAGTTCCAAATTCCTTGTTTTAAAATTGGGGTTTCAATATTCTATTAGAATATTCATGCAATTCACCACTTTCCATACATTCGTTTCACTGGTCAAATACGAAACATTCAATCAAGGCTAAAATTCGAATTTAAATATTCCCTCGAAACTACCGGTCGGCCTTGAATGAATGCTTTGTGTTTGACCAGAGAACCAATGTACGGAAGATGGAAATGGCCACGCACCCCAGTCTTTGCACCCTTTAACAAACATCTGTTGTCAGTTCAGTTCTAATACGACCACTCCTGTGTAGACTGTTAAATCGTAACAGGGAGGAAATCCGCAGAACCCGGAGGAAAAAACCTCGAAGCGCAGGAGAGAACCAACAAACAATTCTACTCAATTACTAACCCGTCGCGCCCATAAGGGCTCGAACCCAGGTCGCATTAGCAGCGCACGCCACCCGTGCTTTTCAAGTTCTCCTTAGTGTTATCATTCCCATCCCATCCCATCCCAAAATGTTTAAATGTCGGGAATTTCATTCACACGCTGTTTAGGAATAAACCCGCAGTCGTGGGTGTATTTTGGTCATATGTTTTGGAACGGAATCGGAATAGACCTTTTTCTCAAGGATGCCGATACTGACGCGCTTCTGACTCCGATTCCGACTTCGTCAAAAGCTGTTTCCGACTCCAACTTTGATCCCGTCGCTAGTGCAAGCCAGGCTCAAAACCTGAATCAAACGATTGACACAAAGATATAAGGTAAAGTTACAGGGTCAAAATTATTGTTTATTTTTCCCTGTTTTTTTCATAACTGTTTGGTTTCATAACACAAGAATAAATATTTTACTGTACCCGAAGGTAAAACGGCTATCGCTAACGGACAACGCTACTTGGCATTGATAGTACAGCGGTTAATATTCACAGCGTACGGCTACTCAAAACAGAAAGACCTTTTAGCTGGAATGGGCGCATTGTCGGAAACACAAGGGTAAAATTTGTCAATTTTTTTTTTTCACTTTCCTGGTAGCGGGAAACTGGCGACACAATTTTACTCCTGGATTCCCGAAGATGGAAAAGGCATCAGTTATGATTAGTAAATAACAGTAGGACTGGTCAATACGACACATAAGGTAAGTGAACTCTATTTAAATCTACGAATAACTGATATATAAGACAGCCAAAAGCTCATCGTACGGATTTTATTCAATTTGTATGTCCCGCTGAAAATAAATATGACGTAACCTGAAAAATGTCACGCAAATATCACGCAAGACCCTTACGAAGCAGAATTTCACTCGGACAAGATCAAACTTATCAGTTTTTCAGAAGCGAGACTGGAATTAACAATCCTTTATGGTAGACTCGCAGGTGTCTTCTTTGCGGTTGCTATAATTATCATTGCAATTCTGATACGATTTTTTCTTGTTAATATGTAAAAAGAAGTCTTAAATTTCAACATCATTTTCAGAAGTACACAAGTGTACGTCATAATTCTTTTGTTTTAAATATTGAAAAAGATCCTAAATAGGTCATAATTATACGATCGGAAAATATCCTAATCTGAACTAAATTAAGAAATTTTCTCGAGTGAAATAACTAAAAATCTAATTATTGGACCAGGTTTTCTTTAGAATGTGGTTTCAACATTTTATTACGCAAGTGAAGTAGTTTGTATTTCTCGCTGTTACCCTCCTGTAACCGTGCCTTGCATGACTTAGCAATGAAGGAAGCAAAAAAGTTGTAACGACATACTCTACTATGAACACTTCCTATAAGTAAATGCCATCTCTTATTCCTAATATTTCTAATATTCAGGAAAGTTTTTCTTCCGTTCAAACGACGAAAGAGAAAAATGTTCGCGTGGGGTGGCCGTTCGTGACATATGGTCTATTTATAGGATGAATCAGTCGAGTCAGATGGTAAATGTTGATGATGCGTAATCATGCCGATTATACAAGAAACCTGTTTTAACTTCTTGCTATTTAAATGTAGAAAACAGAAGCAATAAACAGATATATGCCTGTACCAACATGGAACAATAAGTCACCGTTGTGGTGTGAATCGGAAGTCAATCATATGGCCACAAGAAGTTTACTTGATCTGCAGTTCGATCTACAATGCAACACCGTCCCTTCAAAGCAACAGCCTTACAGTCTTCAACACTTGTGCAGAAAAAATATTATCGTTTGTATCATAAAGTCTGTAGGATTATTCAAAGTTCACAAGGCATGTGCTAAGCTTCCGATACCGAAAATCGTTGTGAACTATCTAACGAACAGTTCTACGAAGGACGAACATTTTGATATTAGAACTTGGGGCTCGTTAGTAGAGCTAGGGTATTCTGGAAAATGTCTTCTCTATGGTGAACTTGTCACGCTCAAGTGCATCGATTTGAGAAGAACAGTGAGAATTTTAAAGAATGAAGCCATTCAATTCAAGGACAAATGGATGAGTGTTGATCATGAGAATATTTCCAAAGCTATAGTATGTTTCGAGGCGAATAATGTGATTGGTGCAATTTTTGAGCCTTGTGCACCTAGTATCAAGGAGATCGTAGCACAGTACAGCAATATGAACGAACAAATTGACGAAAAATATATATGGAGTGTCCTTGGACAGCTATCTAGTGCCTTAATGTACTTGAGTAAGAATGGTATAAGTCACTATAAGCTGTGTAGTAAAATGATATCGGTGACCGGTACATGGGAAGTAAGAGTTCAAAACCTGTTGATGCACTATAGCATTAACGACAGTCTCACACCTCTACAAGAAGATATGTACTATGGGATGTACCTAGCTCCTGAGAGGATAGAGGGTAGACCATGTAAGGACAAGCAAGATACTTGGCTCATAGGGTGTATAGCATATGAAATGATTCACAGGAAAACTGCTTTTAAAGTCCATGAAGGAATGTCATTGTTTGAGACACTCAATAACATAGTCAAAGGGTGTCCACCACCTCAGCTGTCCAACCTAAATGGGTACTCAAGCGAACTCATGAACTTAACACGAGCTTGTCTTACGCACTTAGAACAGGTTCGGCCATCTTTAGAAGAGGTTCACCTTGCTATACAAAACAATATCAGTGGTCAAAACCAACATTTCTTAAAAAAATATTGAAATATTTCTAAACAATTTCCGGGAATTTTGCACGATTCTTCTGCTGATCGATATTTATTTGCTCAACTATTACCCCTTCACTAAGTAGATAACAGATAACAAGCTAGCAATAAAATGTTTAGCTGCATGTCAGGAAAACCAATCTGTTTGTGGTTATTTTTTTTTGTAAGCCAATCATTGAGGAACGGCTACTATTGAATTAACACCCACTTTTACTGGTGTCATGTTGATGCAACAAATAAAGAAATGTTTATTAAACAGGTGGATAAAACAGGTACCGTCACAAGGTATAAAAATAGATATAGAACTATAACAAGAGTACACCTATTCCAAGTAAGGCACACCTTAACATAGTTTTTATATACCCCATTATCATTAACTATTTTATTCCTAGAGTGTGATTTCTTAGTCTGATTTCATTTTTACAATACCATACTTTCCATCCAATTTCATTTGTTTTTACCCTGGTTTTAAATTAACCAAAAATCAAGACAAACCTTAGAATCACATCGAGAAGCATCAATATGAGTTGAGTTATTGAGAAGATAATAGATCCAATAAAAAATAAAATTGGTTTAATTAGGAAAACATTTGTACTGACAGACCCCAAACAGCTGTTCATCATGCAATTATAATGTTCTTTACACAAAAGAAAACTGGTATTTTTGTAATATTAGATTTTTATCCTTTATCTTTTACACTGAAGTTATATATTTCATTTCAATATGTTACAAAGAATTTTGTCTTTTCCGATGATTCAAAATTATATTGTGGAATAATATTTAAAAACAAGATTTTGAGGGAAGAAACCCTCTTTGTAATTTACTGTTCACAAATTGATGTAAATAGACCACTTCCGAGATGTCTGTATGAGGCTACATGCTAAAATAATTTTTTTTCTGTCATGAATCACTGTGCATTATGCACAAAGCCTCACATTGAAATCCTTTGTGTATGACAAGCAAAGCAAATCTCAGAAGTGGGCTGTTATGATATATTTTTTACAAAATTTTCAGGGACAAGATAGCAGCTTACATGTAATAATCAGAAATTCCATAGTATAAGTATAGCAATTATGATTATGACCACTTTCATAACCAAAAAAATGCGAGCCTTCCAGATTTTTTCCAGGCACTGTTAATTTACAGATGTACTTACCACAGGCATAATAACTATGGCTAAGAAATGGAATATTTCTGTACAATAAAATTATTGAAATTGGTGAAGAATTCCCCACTTTGATGCCGAAATTATGTCAGTAATAATTACTCACTATTATTAGAGCATATTATTCACTCAGTGGTGAAAATGTTATGGTATGGAAGGGTCATCCCCTGACCATGACCATGGCCATGCTGTGCATGTTTATAAGGTGAGCCACATTTTTCATATACAAAATCTATTCTAAAACCTTTCTGCTGATCTACTTGCCACAGCTCTCATGTTACCATAAACCTTTGATGGAGGACTTCCTATTGGTGCACAAAAATAACAAAATTAATGTGAGCAACGGGTTACTGTAGTCATTTAACAACAAGTAGGGGGTGGGCTGTGGGCAAGGCAGGGGGATGTGGAGAAGCACCAAATTGATGAATTTTTTTTGTAAGAAATTAATGTTTGGTGTGAAAAGTGATCGTCAGGGTGAGTGTATTGTTGTTGGTGGTGACTGATGTTTTGGCAACCTGAGCGGAAGTCATCTTCAGAGTCCAGTGAGAAAACAAGCACACATGTATTGCACAATTTAACTTGACATCTTCAGAATGTTCATCAGCTGAATCAAAAGCTTTCAATAGAATTCTTTCTAGATGACAACACCTGGTGGTCAGTGTGAGGGGATACCACCATTTGGAGCAGATAACAAAATTCAAAGACTTTTTCCAGCTGATTCAAACCCAGTAATATTAATCAATTATTAATTATTGATCATTTTGAATTGCCATACCAAGAAGAAACAAGCAGATTTGTTTATCCTGCCACTTACCTAAGATTAAACTACAAATTGCAGTTCTTGCTATTTTGATGTTCTGAAATGACCCCAAAATGTGAATCTTCCTGCAAAATTAAACACCACATCAGTTTTAAAGGCAACAGGGTTGTCTTTAGACCTTTTTAACCTTGGGCGTGTTTTCCAACAATAATACAGACCATGTGTCACTCTCTGAGAATAAGATTATTAATTTGTTTGAGTTGTACCATCCATATGCATGTGTCTTCTCATGTACAACCATTAAACTAAAGAAATTATACTCTCGAACAATGAACGTGATGAAATGGGGAAACACTACATCCAAATGTCGAGAACTGGAAAATCAAATTTTGAGACGTGCTCAAGTGTTCAATAATATGAAAATGTTAGAACTGCCTTACAATATTGTATTTTACTTACGTTTCTGCAAGAACAATTCTTGTTTTGGTGACATTTTCAATGGTAAATTTAGTTTTTCCTCCCTTCCCTGCAATTCTACCAATTGCTCTGGATAAGTGATCTCCTTTCAATGGCTTTACTGCAAGAAAAGAGAAGCAGAAGCTGGAAATCAATTGCTCGCATGCTGATTGGTTATTTTTTATCATCAATAAGAGGGCAGACAGATAAAGCAGACGTCAATGAGCATGTGCTCTTTGTGTTGGTTGTTTTGATCGCTAAAAATGAAAGTTGTTTTTGTTATCATAAAAAACAATTAAATAGACATCAGTTTTTTATGTGTCTGTCCTCTTACTGAAAATAAATTTCGTCATCACATTGTCAAAATAGTATGTGGATCCACTTGGCATAAATAGAGTGCAACTCTCTAGTATCTGATATTGGAAGCTCATCCTGTACTTACCATCACCTATTTCAAATGATTCCAGAAACAAGTCATCCAGCCTTATGAGAGCAAGGGCATCCTAACCAACAACAAGAATAAACACACATTACTATGGATGTCAGTAAACTGCCAAACCAAGACAGAAAAGCCATGATTATGTGTCATAATGTGCAGTCTACTGTCATGTCCAAAAACATTGATGTTTATCTCATTCCTTTGCAGTTTTTATACATCATGCCAGTAAGCAAGCTTAGTAAGTTTTCCCATTAGTTTTCCTGAAAACTGCAAATCTTCAATGGAACATGTGCACACAAAATAAAGGCTAACCATGAGAACTCAAAACTGGAATATTCCCAGCTCTTTGGTATCAGCAGCGTGTCACTCATAATATTCATGAATATGAGAAGGCTACTGTTGTGAATGTTGTGCACAATGTTACACTTCGTTCAACAAGTGAAAAATGAAAAATGTCAGTTTTCAGAGTTTGAGCATTTGCTGTCACTGAGTCCCACCACAGTGACCAGTCCACCAGAATTAATCTGACTGAAAACCAGCCACATGAGCAGGATCCTCACAATTAGCATGGCTACAAGTTCATCACCAAACTGATCAGAATGCCTGGAATTGATGGTAATAATAACCAATAATAATAACAATCAATTATTGACTTTATTTAACTTAGCACTGTTAAACTCGTGGCCATCTCTGAATGAGACAGGGCCACTGTTTTGCATTGCCATCCAAGACTATCAAGAGAGAAACATGTTTACACACCTCAACTTCAAAGCCTAAGATGAAGGCCTGGACAAAATCTGCTGCTTTCTGAATAGCACCGATGTCAGTGGTCTCTTTCGACGTCTGAAAAATTGAATAAGATGATAAAAATCAATGATTATTTAATAAACCCTTTTAGCTGGGAAATAACGATTGCCTATTTTAGCCCATGTCATAACCTACTATATATAGAATACCAACTTTTTTAGTTTTTCAATAGTTGGAACAAAATTTCTTAAACCATTTTTACATGCAAAATTCTTAGGCACAAGGGCAGGTTAATAAAAGAAGAGTACGATTGATGCTTTCTGAAACTAAACATTGAATCAATATAAACTAACCTTTATTTCGACATTTCTAGTATTAAGGTTAAAACGTATTTGTAGCTTGAGGTGCTCAACAACAGGTGTGAATAATTTCATCCAGTTCTCCTTCAAAGGTGTATATCGGTGAGCTGGTACAGGAACCTTCCTCATTTCTGACTTTCCTCCCTAATGTGATTATAAAGAGAGGTGAGTAATGCGAGTGCTACTGAGAAATTACAAGCATCACACAGGCTTTAAAAAAGTGTTTGAGGAGAGGGCAAGCTTTGGGCTTCTTACTCTCACCTGACATCTGTTAGATTTTCAGGTCTATGGCTTCCCAAAAGATATATACTAATGCAGTGAAAATACATGTATGATTTATATCTACATCAGACTCCCCCCTTCCCTAACAGATGTTCTTTACACGATGCTGTTATAGTTTCTGTGGCCTTTGTTTAAGCAAAAAGAGGAATTTTTAAGAAAGAGATCAGCAAAGTATGTGTGCTTGGGCAAGACCAAAACCCATTCAAACATATTAAAACTCAACCAAACTCTTCTGTACAGTATAATCATTGGTTGCCTAGAGTTTATAGTAGCTTCACACGAACACTTTATGAATTTTAACAGCATTCCTGAAACATATTTTGCATAATTCCCCCGTTTTAAAGTCTGGTGTCCGTAGAACAATTGAATTCAAATAGTCTTTTGATTTAAATCTTGCCAAACAGCGCAAAAAAGACCATATTGTTTTAACACCACGTGTGTTGAACACACAAACAAACATCGTGCCCTCACTTACCGACAGTTTTTGTGCCTTCACAGGAGGGAAACTTGGCCGACTCTTTCCTTTGTCTTTTTCCATGTCCTCATCTTGCTCTAGTTTACGTTTACTGCGTGTTTTTACAGTCTGAAAGGGTTCTTCTTTAGAAGAAGTTGCTTCAGTTACTTCTTGACTAGCGTCCGCCATCTTGATTCACGATGTCGTAACAACACCACAGGGAACCCAAGTTAGATAAAAGTGAAAGGTGAAAACTAAAAACGGCAAAATATATTTTTGATATTATATTTTCAAAATTCCGGATTTATGCGTCGCAAATACAAATCAAAAGATTGAAAAAGAATATGAAATGTTATCAAAATTAATGTTTTTACTTAACCCCGAAATATGAAAAAATTGTGAAGGTTGCTATGGTGATTTGACTGTCTTTTGGGCGTGCACACATTCGTGGGCTCATGGATCATATCTGAATCCCGCTGTCACAAGCTGTCACAGCGTTTTGTATTCCCCTTTGCTACGTGTTCCCCCGAACACTGGGCACTAGTGCTGTGCGTTCCCCCTCCCCTCCCCTAATAGCAATACAGTGCTACGTGTTCCCTTCAAAATGGACGAACTGACACCCTTAGTAGCGTTCTAAGTATCGGTCTAAAGATCCCTAAGAACTAAGAACGGCTGCCAAGGAGACTATACAGACTTAGTTAAGCTTATGAAAAGCAAAAAAATATGTGAAGATAAGATTACAGGAGAACATATTTTTAGTTCTGTCAGATATTAGTTTAGGACATGTAGATTTTGTGGCTCAGATTATGATTAACCAGCAGTTCAGTAGTTAGTTAAATTTTATACTACATTAGTATGGCTATGGCAAGCCGAATATAGCAATATTCAATTCAGCTCGTTTATTCAACGTTCAACCATATTTATTCAACGTTCAACCATATTTATTCAACGTTCAACCATATTTATTCAACGTTCAACCCCTTATTCAACGTTCAACCCCTTATTCAACGTTCAACCCCTTATTCAACGTTCAGCCATATTTATTCAACGTTCAACCCCTCATTCAACGTTCAACCCCTTATTCAACGTTCAACCATATTTATTCAACGTTCAACCCCTTATTCAACGTTCAACCATATTTATTCAACGTTCAACCCCTTATTCAACGTTCAACCCCTTATTCAACGTTCAACCATATTATTCAACGTTCAACCCCTTATTCAACGTTCAACCCCTTATTCAACGTTCAACCACCCCTCCCCAGGTGGTGTGCGACAAAGTGCACGTGACATGCATCGTCCAATCAGATTCCCTGATTTTTTTCCCGAATGTCGCGCAAAAAATGAGTTTGAATCATTTTCCTATTGCTGAAGAAAGAGCCTCTCTATTTCTTCAAAACTAAAAATTAAGAGCTTGTTGTAAGGACTTGGAAAGAGTAGGCCTTCGCCTACTGATAAGTGAAGTTTGAAGTAAAAGTAAACAAAATATCTTGTGTTTCTTCGCTTGAAAGTGGGAAGTTTATAAAGTGATTGTTTACGTTTCACTTAGTTTCTCTTCTACCGGAAGTCCCTAAAACGTCTTTCTGTTTGTAGTCGAAATTATTTAATTTAATTAGGATTTGAATAGACTAAGAATAAGTGTAGTGAAGAATGACCTATTGAAAAGTTCCGGTCTCTTCTAGTTTCACTGATATTTTAGTTTTACTTCATGAAGCGTATACAAGTGTAATTGTACTGCCACACACATCAACATCAAAAAGACGAAGCACCGTACAACGTCTAGTTTTCCCCACAAATTACGACTTGGAAACCAACAAAAATATAGACAGCAGTACAGTATCATGTACTTGACAAAATATTACTCTTTTTATTATAACGTTGCAAAAAAAAAACTTTTTGCCGCTTACTAGTTTCAAAACTATGAGTTTACTAACGTGGAAACCCATTTGCAGTCGTGATTCACCTTTTTGACGAGCTGTTTGATTGGACAACTAGCTGTCAAAAGTGACAACTAATGATTGATACCGCACTTTTTCTAAAAGCAAGCCGAGAAAGGAGTAAACTTTGGTTGTAATATTTTGCTATATGTACTAGAATTTATGCCGTTTATACAGCAAAAAAGGTTATAATTTTCCAAAGTCTGAAGTCTAGAGGTAACCATGAGGAGTCTCAATTGATAGGATTTGTTTTTGGGCACCAACTTGAAAAGTGGACTCGTAAAAAAAGTGATCGAAAATTTTAAAAAGGTCAGATTAGTGCCCAGTCCTACTCTCCGCATCACGGATCGGCCAAGAGATGTCTGCCCGTTTCAACGCCCTCCCTCCTCTCCTCCCGCCCTGATCAGATCTGACAACGTACGCGGTATAACTGGGACTAAAGTTTTAAAGTTTTTAGATACAATCACTCCGTCATTGTTGGATTACAATCAATGTTGACCAAGGGTTTGCTTTAAAACCATTTGATCAACAGAAGCCGAAATAATTGCATAAGGACAAAAATGCACCGTATAACCCATAACGAAAAAGCTTTAGTTAATGAAAGTTTTATCATAATATGTGAATTAAAAACTACCTGTAATTGTAGCGTTTTTCTTCAAGACTCTCCATCCTTACCGATTTGCTTCGTGGAACGTTCACAGTCTGATGTATCACGCGTCATAACGTTAAAATAACGGGTTTTTTTTTAAACACGCGCATACAATTTTAATGCGCGCGCTTTACTGAAGAAAACCAATACATGGCCGACAAAACCATCCAACGTTTTTAACTTTCATAAAATAGATATAAGGGATTAAACAGATACCAAATGATTGCTAGTGTTTTCGGACTTTTATTTTATTCCTTCACAAGGGCTAGTATCACTTTTCAAAAAGATACAAAATTCGTGATCGGAGAAAAACCGACACCGCGAGCGCAATCGTCGGCCGTGAGCGAAGTCTTTAAATTTTACAACTTTTATTGGGTATCAATCAGGGTGGAAAATTACAGAACCAACATGCTACCCAAATAGGAAAGTGCGAACGAGACTCTAGGACCCATGCTAGGCATTTCCTTTTGACTAACGATATCAATCAATAGAGAATTGTCTTAGAAAATTAGTACAGTTATATCAATGAATATTGCAGGCGCAGACATTGAATTGAAATAAGGCATTTTCGTACAGCGTATACCCTTGAAAAAACAGAGGTTTTACCTGAAGTGAGCCATATTTTTTCAAAAAGTTATAATCCTTCTCCAAAACTGAAAGGAACTTCAAATTATCATAATTTAAAAGTTTCGTATTTGTCTTCCATAGCGCGCCTAGGCGCGTAAGATCTTGCCCGAAAATGCCTTGTTTTCGAAGTCGAGCACGCGATACTTTTGAAAGCGCACACGCATTTCGGAAAAGATATTAAAACAATGGTATACGAGTCAATAGACCGTTTTCTCAAGGTTGCGTGCGTATCCAACTTGACACTTGACGGGCCACAAAGCTGAAAAACGCATTATGAAGCTCCTGAGGTTTACCCTAAGATCGTTTTTTTTACCTAGTTTTAACGCCTTTCTAGCATTTTGCAGATATGAATATCGACTTTATCTCTTATTTGGCTTTAAGTAATGGATCAATGCTTAACTAAAACCTATAAACAGATTCGTTTCTTTTTATTTTTAATTTGCAAGAAAGACAATTTTTTTTGCTCCCCTTCCCTCTCAGTCCAGCACGCAGTGCACCAAACATACCACGACCTGATCACGTGAAACAGCAGCTGTGTTTGCAACTCTCCTATGAATGGAAAAAATAGGTTTACAGCGTGTTTCAATAAACTTTTCACTTACTATTATGTTAGATAATTCTAACGACAACATTCTCTTTCACTTTTTACCCTGAGACAAACTCTGAAAGGAAATTTCATTCATGCTTATCATGCACGGTCGAGCAAACGTTCACAGTGAGTGTCAAGAAACCGTGCAAACGTACAAGTTTTGATTGACAGGAGTCCATTGTTCCCATTGGTTGGTGATTCATCGTTGTTTTTGAAATGTTTACTTATTGGTTAATTATGACATAATTAACTTCGAAGAGCCTTTCGATTGGTTGGTTGATCATTCTGGCATGAAACAGGTTTTTAAGGTGTTTCGAATCTTATTCCCGCACTTGCTGCTTGAACGTCGACTAGGTAAGTCATGATATACAATTTGTGCTTCTAAAAACAGCTGTTTTTACCTCAAAAACATCCAAAATTACCTACAAAGTCTTAGAACTGTTGTCAAAGAATGTCTAAATGCATTTTTCGTACCAAGAAGAATTAATATTTTAAATGAACTGAAAAATTTTGAGAAGAAAGTTGGTCGACTTTGAAGGACCACACGTGCAAGGGGAAAATTGAAACTTCTTTTGCCGTTTATTGTTTCAAAAGCTTCTTGAAGCAATTAAATTTGTTAATGCACAGAAATACTTAAGTTATTATTTTGTCTACGAAAGTTTTTTTTGGCGTTTTTTTCCAAAGTAAAGTGGTTCGTTTGCAGCTTTAATTCAGAACAGTTTAGCATTCAAGTTGGAGAATTAAACCTGGAATAAAGAATAATGTTTATAGGTATTAAAGTAATAATAATGAAAAGTAATGTTTGACTGAATTTGTTTAGTTTTACAAAACATTTTTGAAGTTTTACTATTCTTTTACTATATCATAGTTTTCCCGCCATTTTCACCTGTGTTTGTAAACATCGAAAGTTTCGAAACAAACTTCAAAAGAACAATTAATATTCTAATATTAAGAAACTTATAGGCTTACTTGATAAAATACAATTTCATTATAACAAAATGTTTTATTTTTCATTTTCATTTTATTGCAGGGTTTCTTGTCTTTAGGATTCGGTGTTAAAAGGTTGCAGCAAACCAGGTAAAACATTTTGGCGCGTAAAAAATATTTCGTAATTTTCGCTTTTTTTCTTTACTAATTTCAAAAGGTTCCTGTATATATCTCGTAGCCGTCATTTTCAAGTTTTCTTCAGCTTTCTTAATATTCCGATAAATATTTTTCGGTAAAAAATTTTCTTTTTCTTAAGAACAGCAAGTTTTTCTAGAGAGGTAACAACTGGGACAAACTCCTTTTTAAATTTTGAAAAACAATTCTTATCGACCATATTTTTTAACTTGTAATTAATTGAGCACTGTATTTATGAAGATTAGTGATATCTTACAATACGTTTTTTCATCTTTTCACGGTGTATAATTTACCTTTTCATCATTACTGATATCTTACAATAGCTTATCATGTAATTCCCGATGCATATATGCATGTTCGATGACCAACAACTTTCTGCGCACTTTATTTTATCAATCCGTAATAAATTACAGTAGGTTCATGTAATTAAGATGCATTTAAACAGGCTTAATTATCGATAATTATTAACGCCCCGTTATTTATATGGCTTGGAGGTATATCTTATAGTAGTTTAAGGTAATTCCGAGGCATATGTACATGTTCGATGGCCAATATTTATTTACGCACTTTATTTATATGGCTTGGGGGTATATCTTATAGTAGTTTTAGGTAATTCTGATGCATATGTACATGTTAGATGGCCGATATTTATTTACGCACTTTATTTATATGGCTTGGGGGTATATCTTATAGTAGTTTTAGGTAATTCCGATGTACATGTTCGATGGCCGACATTTATTTCCGCACTTTATTTATATAGCTTGGGGGTATAACTCATAGTAGTCTTGGGTAATTCCGATGCATGTGTACATGTTCGATGGCCGACATTTATTTCCGCACTTTATTTATATAGCTTGGGGGTATAACTCATAGTAGTCTTGGGTAATTCCGATGCATATATACATGTTCGATGACCGATATTTATTTACGCATTTTATTTATATAGCTTGGGGGTATAACTCATAGTAGTCTTGGGTAATTCCGATGCATATGTACATGTTCGATGACCGATATTTATTTACGCACTTTATTCACATAGCTTGGGGGTATATCTTATAGTAGTTTTAGGTAATTCCGATGCATATGTACATGTTCGATCGCCGATATTTATTTACGCACTTTAATTATATAGCTTGGGGGTATAACTCATAGTAGTTTTAGGTAATTCCGATGCATATGTACATGTTCGATGGCCGACATTTATTTTCGCACTTTATTTATATAGCTTGGGGGTATAACTCATAGTAGTCTTGGGTAATTCCAATGCATATGTACATGTTCGATGGTCGATATTTATTTACGCACTTTATTTATATAGTTGGGGGTATAACGCATAGTAGTCTTGGGTAATTCCGATGCATATGTACATGTTCGATGGCCTACATTTATTTCCGCACTTTATTTATATAGCTTGGGGATATAACTCATAGTAGTCTTGGGTAATTCCGATGCATATGTACATGTTCGATGGCCGACATTTATTTCCGCACTTTATTTATATAGCTTGGGGGTATAACTCATAGTAGTCTTGGGTAATTCCGATGCATATGTACATGTTCGATGGCCGACATTTATTTCCGCACTTTATTTATATAGCTTGGGGGTATAACTCATAGTAGTCTTGGGTAATTCCGATGCATATGTACATGTTCGATGGCCGATATTTATTCACGCACTTTATTTACGTAGCTTAGCGGTATACCTTATGGTCGTTTTAAGTAATTCCGATGTACATGTTCGATGGCCGACATTTATTTCCGCACTTTATTTATATAGCTTGGGGGTATAACTCATAGTAGTCTTGGGTAATTCCGATGCATATGTATATGTTCGATGGCCGATATTTATTCACGCACTTTATTTACGTAGCTTATCGGTATACCTTATGGTCGTTTTAAGTAATTCCGATGTACATGTTCGATGGCCGACATTTATTTCCGCACTTTATTTATATAGCTTGGGGGTATAACTCATAGTAGTCTTGGGTAATTCCGATGCATATGTACATGTTCGATGACCGATATTTATTTACGCACTTTATTTATATAGCTTGGGGGTATAACTCATAGTAGTCTTGGGTAATTCCGATGCATATGTACATGTTCGATGGCCGATATTTATTCACGCACTTTATTTACGTAGCTTAGCGGTATACCTTATGGTCGTTTTAAGTAATTCCGATGTACATGTTCGATGGCCGACATTTATTTCCGCACTTTATTTATATAGCTTGGGGGTATAACTCATAGTAGTCTTGGGTAATTCCGATGCATATGTATATGTTCGATGGCCGATATTTATTCACGCACTTTATTTACGTAGCTTATCGGTATACCTTATGGTCGTTTTAAGTAATTCCGATGTACATGTTCGATGGCCGACATTTATTTCCGCACTTTATTTATATAGCTTGGGGGTATAACTCATAGTAGTCTTGGGTAATTCCGATGCATATGTACATGTTCGATGACCGATATTTATTTACGCACTTTATTTACGTAGCTTAGCGGTATACCTTATGGTCGTTATAGGTAATTTCGATGCATATGTACATGTTCAATGGCCGATATTTATTTACGCACTTTATTTACGTAGCTTAGCGGTATACCTTATGGTCGTTTTAGGTAATTTCGATGCATATGTACATGTTCGACGGCCGATAGTTATTTATGCACTTTATTTATGAAAATCTGTAATATCATACAGTAGTTTAATGTAATGACCGATAATTATTATATATATTACGAGAGTGAGCATCAGTTTCCAAAGCATAAGGGATCCAAACCCTTGTATATCAGAGTATCAAGAGTGAGCATCAGTTTCCAAAGCAATAGGGATTCAAATCCTTGTATATCAGAGTATTAAGAGTGAGAGCCAGTTTTCAAAGCAACAGGGATTCAAACCCTTGTAAATCAGAGTATTGAGAGTGAGCATCATGCAGTTTACAAAGCAATTTAGGGATTCAAACCCTAATGTATATGATCAGAGTAATTGAGAGTGAGCATCAGTTTCCAAAGCATAAGGGATTCAAAACCCTTGTATATCAGAGTATTGAGAGTGAGAGCCAGTTTTCAAAGCAATAGGGATTCAAACCCTTGTATATCAAAGTATTGAGAGTGAGCATCAGTTTCCAAAGCAATAGGGATTCAAACTCTTGTATATCAGAGTATTGAGAGTCGGAGTCAGTTTTCAAAGCAATAGCTAGGGATTGACAAACCCTTGTGTATCAGAGTATTGAGAGTGAGCATCAGTTTCCAAAGCAATAGGGATTCAAACCCTTGTAAATCAGAGTAATTGAGAGTGAGCATCAATCAGTTTACAAAGCAATTTAGGGATTCAAACCGTAATGTGTATGATCAGAGTAATTGAGAGGAGCATCAGTTTCCAAAGCAATAGGGATTCAAACCCTTGTATATCAGAGTATTGAGAGTGAGAGTCAGTTTCCAAAGCAATAGCTAGGGATTCAAACCCTTGTATATCAGAGTAATTGAGAGTGAGCATCATGCAGTTTACAAAGCAATTTAGGGATTCAAACCCTAATGTATATGATCAGAGTAATTGAGAGTGAGCATCAGTTTCCAAAGCAATAGGGATTCAAACCCTTGTATATCAGAGTAATTGAAAGTGAGCATCAGTTTCCAAAGCAATAGGGATTCAATTACCCTTGTATATCAGAGTAATTGAGAGTGAGCATCAGTTTCCAAAGCAATAGGGATTCAAACCCTTGTATATCAGAGTATTGAGAGTCGGAGTCAGTTTTCAAAGCAATAGCTAGGGTCATTCAAACCCTTGTATATCAGAGTATTGAGAGTGAGAGCCAGTTTTCAAAGCAATAGGGATTCAAACCCTTGTATATCAGAGTAATTGAGAGTGAGCATACAGTTTCTAAAGCAATAAGGATTCAAACCCTTGTATATCAGAGTATTGAGAGTCGGAGTCAGTTTTCAAAGCAATAGGGATTCAAACCCTTGTATATCAGAGTATTGAGAGTATGAGCATCAGTTTCCAAAGCAATAGGGATTCAAACCCTTGTATATCAGAGTATTGAGAGTGAGAGTCAGTTTTCAAAGCAATAGGGATTCAAACCCTTGTATATCAGAGTATTGAGAGTATGAGCATCAGTTTCCAAAGCAAAAGGGATTCAAACCCTTGTATATCAGAGTATTGAGAATGAGAGTCAGTTTCCAAAGCAATAGGGATTCAAACCCTTGTAATATCAAAGTATTGAGAGTGAGAGACAGTTTTAAAAGCAAAAGGGATTCAAACCCTTGTATATCAGAGTGTTGAGAGTGAGAGTCAGTTTCCAAAGCAATAGGGATTCAAACCCTTGTATATCAGAGTAATTGAGAGTGAGCATCATGCAGTTTACAAAGCAATTTAGGGATTCAAACCCTAATGTATATGATCAGAGTAATTGAGAGGAGCATCAGTTTCCAAAGCAATAGGGATTCAAACCCTTGTATATCAGAGTAATTGAGAGTGAGCATCAGTTTCCAAAGCAATAGGGATTCAAACCCTTGTATATCAAAGTATTGAGAGTGAGAGTCAGTTTTAAAAGCAAAAGGGATTCAAACCCTTGTATATCAGAGTATTGAGAGTCGGAGTCGGTTTTCAAAGCAATAGGGATTCAAACCCTCGTATATCAGAGTAATTGAGAGTGAGCATACAGTTTCTAAAGCAATAAGGATTCAAACCCTTGTAAATCAGAGTATTGAGAGTGAGCATCAGTTTCCAAAGCAACAGGGATTCAAACCCTTGTAAATCAGAGTATTGAGAGTGAGCATCAGTTTCCAAAGCATAAGGGATTCAAACCCTTGTATATAAGAGTATTGAGAGTGAGTCAGCCAGTTTTCGTAGCGATAGGGATTCAAACCCTTGTATATCAAAGTATTGAGAGTGAGTTTAATGCAGTTTTCAAAGCAATAGGGATTCAAACCCTTGTATATCAAAGTATTGAGAGTGAGTTTAATGCAGTTTTCAAAGCAATAGGGATTCAAACCCTTGTATATCAGAGTATTGAGAGTGAGCGTCATGCAGTTTTCAAAGCAATAGGGATTCAAACCCTTGTATATCAGAGTATTGAGTTGTAAAGTAGCAGGTGTATTGGAGAGTGACATTAATCAGCTTTCATGGTGTCTGGGATTCAAACCCAGTGTAAATAATGGGCTTCAATTACTTCTTGGAAATTATTTTTTCAGTTTTTTCAGATTTAAAAGGTAACCATTCAAGATAAGCATTGCAACTACAAAAATTTTGAGGTAATTATCTATTTTGTCAAAAGTAATATGTAACGTTGCAGTGCATTTTGTGTATTATTTTTGAAAAAATAAGAAAAAGAGAACTTATTAGTATGTTAAAATTTGTCTTACAGATGGGAAAAAAGGTTGAATGATGGAATGTGAAGCTGATATTGAAAATACATTCCCACCATATCTGGAGAGGTGAGAATATAAACACTTTGATAGGTAGTGATATAAGTGGTTATTTATAGCACTGACCTTATTTAAAGAAATAAGAAAAGATAAAATATTTAGAGGTCTACCATGGATGTCAAGTCAAAGAAAAGCTTAAAAACATCATGTTGTTCAAGGTGTAAGGAGCCCCTAAGAACTACATCCTGGGGAATACCCTCAAAATAATGCAACAACATACCCAATAATGAAAAAACATACTCAAAGTAGATAATACATGGGTATATTTTTGACAATATATTTAACATAGATCTATCTTATTTTAGGTTACAATGTGATATCACTGAAAATGCCCCATGGAGATTACCCTCTTTTGGTAAGGAAATCAATGTAAGTATATCTTAAAATATTTTAGAGGTTAAAACAGCTATTTAAGGCTCGTTAAGATTTTGTTGCATCTTTGTATATTCATCTGTATATAATGTCAGCACAAGAACGTATGTTTGAAAAACATGTAGATAAAGTTTGGTAATATATACATATCATTGTGACCTTTTGCTGATAGACCTTATTTGTGGTGTGACAATGTTTTCCCAATTCAGCGTGACGATCCTCCAGGGGATTAATTTTCTTTTGTTTTCATTCTTCGAAAAATTCATGACTAATCCCAAAGGATACAAAAGGAATAACGATGATATCCAGACGAGTTTCAAAACAATAGCTCTTCATTCCCCCAGAGTTTGTCACGCCGTATTGAGAAAACATTGTCGTGACCACGAATAAGGTCTATTGGATTCACATCACTTATAGTGCGGAGTGCAACAAAATCTTTGCTAGGGCCTTTTTTGGAATACCTGTATATATAGATTAACACAATCTATGTAGGGTTGCCAATTGTACTTGATGAGGGAAGAGTGGTTGAGTGAAAATTTCGTAAATTACCATGAATGCAGTGACAGAGAGACAACTATATCCTCCAACTACACCCAAAATCTCTTGTTCCCCCCCCCCCCCCCCTCCCCCATTGTTTGCCATTCACCAATCCAACTCATTTTACAACTCTTTGTATTTCAGGGTATAACTTGTGAATATGGAGTATTGAATTTAACTCACCTTATGGTTCCTGTAATCACCTTTATGGTTCCAGTATACGAACAGTACAAACTTGGATACCAGAAATGACATCCCTCAGAACCTGTTTTCACCTTCATGGCTCCAAACATATATGAGACAATGAACTGTACATGTATGTGTACCAGAATGAAATCCCTCGGAAATTGTAATTCACCTTTATGGTTCCTGTCTGGTCATCGAGTCTGCATGAAATTCAGGAAAACCGTGAGTCTGTTCTAGTTTATTGTTGATGCTATTTCGGCCTACATTTCAATTGGCTTCTATTTCCAATTCGACATTTTTTCGGTGTTTTTTTGTTTTTCGACGTTAATTTTGGCCCGTTCATTCTTTTCGGCTGCGATTTTCCCCGTGGTATTTTCGTATTTCAGGATAAGGATTTTTTGTAAGTAAGTTTTAACTGGCGATTTTTTCGAACTTGGTTTTAGGTTCTGGAGATCTTTCGGATATCTCCGATATTAGGACTTACACTTCGGACTTGATTCGGCTGATTTTCGGTAGCATGTGTATTTTATCTATCAGGGTTTAGACAGTGTAGACAGTTTAGCATGGTTGTAATCAGGCAGTTTTTAATTCCCTTCTCCCCTACTTTTCGCTATGGTTTTAATATGGGTTTAGGGTTGATTTTACTGAATAAAAATGAAATAAAGACATGCAGCGTTTGCGCGCGCCGTCGAGTGTGTGTGTCCGTTAGTTGTGGAGTAACCCCCACCTTGCCGCTGTTAGTTGGTACCGCTAGTGTTAGCTAATAGTGATGATCCCCTGAAAACTTAGCGTTTGGTTCTCAAGGCGGTCTACAGGACTTTGCCTCTAAATTCTTCGAAGGCTTTGATTTGTCGGCTTCACAACACCCCAATTGGACACCCCTCTGTTGGTTTATACAGAGTGGGAAAATCCGCTACGATGAACGGTAGCCTCCACGTGGCGTAGCGGGGAAGTAATTGTCATGGCAACCAGTAAACTTATATTTTTGATTAATCGGCTTATTTTGATTAAAGCAAAACAGTTGACTACATTTGACCTAAATTTGATTAAGATCTACAATCATGTTTAAAATGTTTGGAATTAATTTGAAGCAAAACATCGTTTGCAATAAATTTATACTGGTAGCAACATTATGGCAGTTATTACGAATAACCGTTCACCTTTGATCGCGCGCGTGTGTGTGAATGTGCGCAAGTGTTTCGCACATTAGTGGGTTTATGCACATTAGTGGGTCTATGCACATTATAGTGAGTTTACGCAAATGCTCTTTAAGCCTCATACAAGTCATGGCGCTGCAAGAACGGACGGTGATGATGATGATATTGCGCATGAAATGTAATATGTAGATATTAACAAACAACTACACCGCACTTAGGACACTAAAGAAAAGCCTTTACGCATGTGTGCCTTTCAGAACGTTTTCTAAGAATTTAGAAGCCTGATACCAAAAATTTCGCGAGTATACTTTTGTGGAATCAAGAAATTATTAATACAGATAATATGAAAGAATTACCTTGAGTTTCAAGCATCAAGAATTATTCTATCACTACAGTTTAGAACCCATTTCGGATATCTTTATTTTTTGTAATTCGCGCATTTCTCTCCCCCACCCACCCAACTCAGTGGTGTAAAAATGCACGCATAACTACTCGATTCCGCAGGAATCTGTGGGTACCGGTGTAGTTTTGAGGACTGGGTGTAATTCCCAGCTGAGGGGAGTCGGGAAAGAAATGTTTTAATGGCTTTTAGATTCTAAATTGTTTAAAGTGATTGTCTACTGCAAACAATTACTATTGAAAAAAATCCATGAAATAGTTTTTGAGTCACAAGAGACCAGAGTTCGTTTTCGAGATATTCAAAATTAATTAAAAACAAGCTTTATGCTTTAAAAGAAAATGAATCAAATTCCAATGACCGGCTATAAAACTTTTTACTTCATTTCAATTCTAATGAACCCTAAATTATACATCATTTTACAAATACTGAGAAGTTCTTATAATATAAAGATTGCTACTCGGATTTATGGAGTTTATGGATTTATAGAGTAACTCTTACACTTTTATAAGATTCTTTGCTTAAGCTGTATTCATATTAAGAGTTATCCTTGTTTCACCCGCAAAAACGCAAACTTTCATTACGTTATTTTAAGGAACCCTAAATTATACATAGTTTAGCACAAATACAAGGTCTTATAGATATCTAAAATATCAAGAATGCTACTCGGAAATACTCTTATACTCTTATACGATTCTTTGTTCAGAATAATATAATAATCCATATTTTTGGCGCATGCGCAATTTTCCAGAAGTGAAATATAATCAATGAAAAACATGCTTTAAAACTGTTTTTAAACAGAGTCCTGTGTTTATTTACCATCAAAATAAAAATTAGAAATCGGGATCATATGTTTTTAATTTTTGGCAAGTCTTCGAACGCTTGCACTCTTATTACCGAAAGTCCAAGAAATCCTCGTTCTTCGCCGCAGGCCAGAAGAAACGCAGGCTCTGGCTACGAGATTGGGTGAACGCTGTGACACTGCGCGCGCTCACACAAAAGTGACAACGCCTCCTAGACCTTCTATGCATTTTAAAACAGCTGAGAGAAAATGTTCCCCTTAAAAGGTACGTTTTGTTCTTTAGTACATTATAAGAACTTATGTGTGGACTAGCCGATGATAACAACTATGTGTTTTCCAGCTTATAACTGAGCTATCGAAACAAAACAAGTTCGTTACAACCATATTTTTTATCTTTGTTGGTCCTGTAATTCCCGGCTTGGTAGAAACTCCTTTCTTTTTAGGGCTGGTTCACACTTCAACATTAAAGCATAAACATAAGCATAAGAAACATAGTTCTTATACTGTAATTCTTATGCTTATATGCTTATGTACTCCCGCGGTTCACACTTTGGTTTCACAAGCATGAGCAGGTACATGTAAGCAGAAGAAAGTGAAAAAGTTTCCATTCCTCATGCTTCACATTGCAAGCAACAAATTTGAATCAGGGTGACAAACATTGCAACAAAATCACATAACATCGATTGTAAGCCTGATATAAAAAGATGTATGGTTGACCAGAAGTTATAAATTTGGTGCAAGCTGATTGGCTGGAAATTTCAAAATGCCTGCAGGTAATGTTGCAGCCATGTTCATATGATGAAATTTTTTTCATGCAATGTTGGAAGAGTAGAGTGCGACCAACTTCAGATTTATGAAATGTGTTTTAATCACTTGGTAAGGATCTATATGTTAAATGTATGTTACATCGAGTGTATAAGCAGATTAAGAAATCTGTCTCAGTTGGGTTCTCACGGGACTCGAACCACTGACCTCTCGTTTGCTAGACGAGATCTCAACTGAGGCTTTACGGGAGAAGGTCGTGTTAGATCTATATGTTAATCAAATCTGTGCGTGATCTTTTACCAAACATGATAACTTCAGATGTTGCACGCAACAAGTTTGGGGTAGACACACGCTGCATCAGTCTGGTTTCGTGCAATATTGCACGTGTCAGCAACTTTATGCTTATGTTTATGCTTCTTATGTTAAAGTATGAACCAGCCCTTTTCCTTTATAGCAAAACTTAATCTCATATTAATAGAATTGATGTTATATTCTTTTAAAATTTCAAGGACATAATATTAAACATTTCAACTATGAACTTTTTTCAAAATGCTTTATTTCATATCTTAAGTCATTAAAAATATTACATTATATTTATTGAAAATAGACATGTAAGTTTACATGTGATACACACTAATTTAATTATATCTCTTATAAACAAAATTAAATATATTTTTATAATACTTAAATCATGGTTGTTTTTTAAGGGTAAGGTATACAAGAATATAAACAAATACCAGCTTGTTATTAACTACCCTGCAGTTAAATATATAAATTTGCAACAAAACCCTTTAAAACAACCTCATAAACATAGCAGTTTAAACCCAAATAGGCAGATTATAACAGCAAATTCTATAATTTATATAATTTATAATGCCTTATATATTTTGCAATGCATGGTTAACTTACCACTAGTGAAAAAATCCAATTGTCATTAATTTTCGATCTATATATCATCTTACAATAATGCCAAGAATTTTTAAATATAACAGATTTGTTTGCAAAAAATGTCATACTCAATTACGGCCATACAAAATATAAACGCAAAACAAGTTACAAATTCTAATTTATCATATGACCTGAACGGCCCTGCTCGCGCGCTCTAATAAAACCATTGGAAAAAGTCACCTGATGGGAGCCGGATGGGTTTGACGTGGGGCGGGAGAAATCCGTCCAGCTATGCTTATTGACTGAGTTAGGTTGGGTCGTATGGGAACATATTTGGCTCAAGGTGATGCTGTACGGTACGCCCCTCCCACTCAGTCAATAAGTACATAATATTACTAATCATCTAATAATTATTAATTTGTGTACAAAATTTTTTATTTTTTTTTCAATTTCAAAACTATTGATTTTGCTTAATTTTGCTCCATAATTTTTTTGTATCCATTTTTAAAGCTGTAGAAAATACTGTATGAATACTAAATTTATATGCATTCATCAAAATGTCCAGAGGATGTAAGGGACATTTTTCCCATTTAAGTTATAGCTAGAGTACATTTCTTGTCATGGTCTAATAATTTGCAATATGTAACTGTAATAACTACCGTCTACAAGATAAATTATTTCCTTGTACCTTATAAATTTCCACTATTACCATTTACGTTAATGTTTTCTAATTATTCTATTTGATTGACAAAGGTCTACTAACGAATCAATCTGTCACAACTTTGTCAAATAGGGCATACCAAACAAAACAGAACAGTAACAGAAAATTGGATCGGAATTATGGTGTTTTAGTTTGATAAGATATCCATACCTCCCCTGGTACCCCTCCCCCAGGTCAAAAATTCTAAGATGATAACTGGATAACAGCATTTTCTTTTCTACTGAGCTACCTTGTAGTAAGGGACCCCAACTTTAAGAGGTATGGATGTTTCATGTCACAAAATTATGTAATGCTTGAAGTCGATAAGGAATGATCACATTTTTCTTTTCTTTGAGTTGCTTAGTTTTTTAGAAAATATAATAACTTTGTGATTATCAGGATCATCCTTTATAACCTGCAAGTCAACTTTATCACCTTGTTCCAGAATATAATCCATCATCGCTTGACTTCGCCAACCAGTCAAACTCACAATGTCTTTAATGATCAAATATGCCTGCTCCACCTGTTGACTATTTAGTAGCTCAACACTGTGCTGAACACCATTAATTTCAACAAAAGGTTCATTTAGCTTGAATAAAGTGACAAGTCTTTCCAAGTCTTTAATAATCGTTGCACCAGTAACTTGTATAATGTTCATTTGTTGAGATATCACTGTAAAAAGGTGAACTGCTCGCTTGAGGTTAAACATTAATGGAGCATTTAATTTTTCCAATGACACCAGAGGATCAATGTCCAAGTGAAATTCATATTCACTGTCATCGTTTTGCCCATGACTGAAGCCTATCCTCATGTCTGGAATTATATAAGAACATAATTAAATTTTTGAATATAATATCAATGGTTTATAAAACATATTGCAATCGTTACATGTAGAGAATTATTGTGTGAAAAAAATTTCATTTCCCAAAAAGAAAAATTATATTTTTTGCCCTGCAACTTATGGGTGTTGTTAATTGAGGTTTTTTAAAATATTTTTTAAAGATTTGTGACCTCATGTGGTTCTTGAGTTCTTGGGCTGTCAAGAATTTGATTGACAACTAAAATGTTTGTCAGTTGTTGCCAAAAGCTTCAAAATAGTACCTTACCTGGAGGGATAGAATCAATACACTGGACGAGATCTTTATCTTGGTCCAAACCCATCACTTGTTTAAATTCCTTTTCTGCATCTTTCAGGCACTTCCATTCATTTAACAGTCTGTCGTATCTAAAAACAATGTCTATGGCTCCGAGCTTGGTGAATATGGCATTTGTCTCTGGAATATTAGAGGTAATGAAACCAGTTAGATGTAGATTAGATTGTGAACAAGTTAGTGTCCTTATTGTATGAAGATGCTCTGGACTATGGAGTACTGATGCTGGGCAGTCAGGGGAGGGGAGGGAAGGGGAGGGGAGGGGAGAGGAGAGGAGAGGAGGAAATGAATGAAAGAGAAGGGAGTTGGGAGGAAATAGGATGGGAGGAAAGAAAATTTTTTTTGGTAGATCAGACAATCTTACCAGGATTATTTGCCCAAATGACTTGAATATCTTTACACAGCTTTTTCTTTCCTTTGGTCTTCCCATCTTCCTTGTCATCCACGTCATATGAGCTATATAAATGAGACAGACTACTCTGTGTTGAACTTTGTCGTTGGAGTAGCAGAGACTTATCCTATTGAAAATAAATGGTAAATATAAATCATTCTTTAATGAAATGGAACAATGTTTCAAATTGGCTCATTATGATCTTGCGCTAAAATTATCAAGTATCAGTGCATACTGCTTGTATAGTTATGCTTCAGTGGCCGGGTGAAGGGTTGCTTCATGAAAGTTGAACGTGCTTTGACCTTTTTTTCACTTTCCTTGTAAAGTGAAATGGTCATTTTCATTAATACATGAAATGTGATTTGCCCCTTCTGTATTTTTCCTGAAACAAATGTTCAATTTTATTATTTTATCAAATATGATTTAACTTCATATTTATTATGTTGGGGGCTTTTCCAATTTTAATTAAAATAAATGTCTGTTGTAGTTTGCTGATTAATAATCTACATATTATTAGCTGAATCAATAAACATTCTACAAATTCATCATTATGGAAAATGTTAGATTTTATGCCTGTAACTACGCATGTTTCCTAGGTTACATTTGGAAGCAGATTTTTTACGAGTTATAAATTTTACTAGGGAAGTCATATAACATACATGATCATTTTCAAAAAATCTAGGTTTGAAATACTCAAAAGAAGTTCGAGCATTTTAGAACATTAGTTGATATGTACGTACAGTAAATATGTACGTAATTAGTTAGAAGAGGCAAGTTTCTCTGCATTATTAACAATAGTGTATAAATTATGACTTATAAATTATAATTATGACTTATAAATTATAAATTATGCCTTATGTGGATATAAATTTTCAATTAATATACTTTACAGTTTTCAATTAATTTGCTTTACAATTCTATATTCTCCTAAGATTCGCTGTTAAAATTTTAATAGAGAATTCTAGAACCGAGGAAAACACAAACAGACAATCGAAGGATTCAATTCTTGTTTATACAGTATTATCATTTTAGCAAAAGCTAATTTTGTGTCCAAAGTTGATGCCACAAATTAATATCATTTAAATTTTCACTTCAATTTGTACTTCTTGGTGACATTTTAGTTACTGAACATTATGCTGTTTTTTAAATGATTACATCTGAGATGGAAAACCAATTTTAATTTTCCAACAAGCTAAAACACGTCCAGTAATAATATTAAAAAGCCATCGGTAACGTCTCAAAGCGAAAGCACGAAGATGAACAGCTTATGAATAACGAGATAAAAAATTGAAGTAGGGAAGGCTTCTTCAAATCGTTCTACAAAAATATGATTTGTTTTTTACTGAAGAAAAATAACTTAAAGTTATTTGACGTGGAAATGTATAAAAGCTTACGTGACTTCATAAACGTTCAAAATTAGAATGACCACAACTAGACGACAACAAAGACAAATATACCTCTCCCTGTGCCAAACCAAGAAACAGACAGCAAAAACATCGAGACATTCCTAAGGCATCTCCACTCATTTAAACTTGATTTCATTAGGACCGGGCTTTTCTTTCCTCTGAATCGTGGAGAAATAAAAAGTAAATGCGATTCCTATAAAAAAAACTTTGCCTTTTGTTACTAGGTCGAGACCAGACTTCCTCCGATGTCGTCAGCAGAGTGAGATTGGTCGACCAAAAATACTTTTAAAAAATAATTTTAAATTATGAAGCTTTATTGTGAAAACATGAAAAATCAATAATTTTTGGAAAGTTTAAGGGAAGGTAGCGATCGGCTTGTCCTTGGGGTCCATCAGAATTTTTTTGTTAAGACTTTTTTCCAGGCCAGCGGAAGCAAGCGAACTACAAAAAGTTATAATTAAGAGCCGGTTAAAAGGTGTTTCGGGACGACAGCGCCAACTATGATCTAATAATGTTTTAAGGGTTGAATGATTTGATGGCAAAACTCAGTAATGATAACATTAATGATAAAAGGGTAAATTATACACCGTGAAAAGATGGGAAAACGTACTGACGTTTCGGACGCTAGTCCTTCGTGTCCTTCGTCGGAGTAAACGAGCAACCACAACGAAGGTTACAACGACCGGGTGATTTTTTCTACTCCTTCTGTGCATTGATTTTACTCTGCTTTCTTTCTCTTAGGCCACCTTTCCTTCAAACCATATCTCGAATAAGCAATATTTTAAACAGATTTGTCCTCATGTACATACCTCAACTTTTGCTGATTCAGTACGTCTCTTTCCACCCAGCCGTACCAAACTATGTCTGTTCTGTCTATGAGTCGCCTTTCTAGAAATTTTCAAATGAAGCTCTCTGTAGCATCGAGTTGTCTTCTTCATCACCTTAGACGTGAGTATTACCACTGACGAGGAGAGCTGTTGCAGCCAGGTCATTGGTAATATCGACAAATGTGTACTGAAACTATCTGGGCTGGAATTTCAGCACTGTGCTGTCTGTGGCCTAAAGTCGTGAAGTCCAAGTGATGTTTTTAGGGCAAAAAGTAATAAGGGAAGTTATTTGTGGTGTCTGTACATCTCTGTTTAAACTCTGCCTCAGCCATTTGCTACGCTTCGTTACTGGCGACAAATTGTTCAAATAAATTGAGTTGAAAAATAAACTATTTATTTACGTCAAAGTACTCCATGTATAGTTAGCTGGGTACTGAGTACATGGTTGAGCAAGCATGACCGGCGTAGCACGAAGACGTGATTTGCGTCTCATAGGAAACAGTTTTTGTTATTCTAGAAAACGGCGGGTTATTCTTCGGAGACCAACGTCATTTCCCCCCCATAATTAATGGTAACCGCAAAAATCAAGTTAGAAAAAATGACGTTGGTAAATGTGCTGGTATCACTTAAGATGCTTCAAGTCCATACGAAACGTACTGACTGAGTCAGTTGGAAAAATGGACTCAGTACAAAATAGGAACACGAAACTGAACCGACGAGTGTAATGAATGGAATGTTTGATATTGATAATCTAAAGGAAAAATAGAGGGAAAAAAGGATTCGAAAAGAAAAATAGTAATCCAACTCTTCAGAAACGACGTCAGGGATCAGTTGCTTTTTCAGTATAACTTGAATGAACGGAATGGATTGAAAAGATTGTGTAGTTAATCAGTGAATACCAAACTTTACCAAACTTCTTGAAATGGAAGGCTCGCTTTACAAGGAACTTCACCGAAGAAACTACGTTCTTTGGACCAAAGTTTATGTCGTTTTAGACGGACTTTATTTTACTTGTTACCACACGAGGACAGATGCAGAACTTAAAAAAACGGTTCTCAAGTATTAATTTAAAAGATGTGGCGGTTTTTCTCGAAGAACGGCGAGAATCATCGAGCACTAAATACTGCATCAGGATACGAAGTAAAGGATATGGATTCCGAGGGCAAATTGTGCTGGCGACTCGTGAAGAGGATGAAAGAAACAGATGGATAAATGCAATATTAGGGACAATATGTCAGTTACTTGTTGTTCAGAAATAGCTTTTCGTCCTGCAATGATGTTCTTATTAAACATTAAATATGCACGTCAACAGTAAGACAAATTTAAAAGTTGAACGATTCAAAAAGAAAATGAAATCGAAATATATATATGCAACAATGGAATTGAAAGATAAGATAATTTAGTTTTTAAAGCTGATCTATATCATTCAAAAATAAATGTCTTTATTGTAATAGTTAATCAGGCTTTGTAGTGGTATACTGGGGTTCTAAGTTTGTTTCGCTGCATAGATGGAAAGTTTCCTGCAAAAGTTACTCAAGAAATGCCTGAAAGTCTAAGTTTTTCCTCACTTAACTGGTCACATGATATAAAAAGGTAACGTTTTACATGTAACTCATTCGTAACACAGGCTGCATTGATTATACATTAATTTCACCATGATGATTAAATTAAGCTTCTGCTTTGCATTTCTAATGCGAGTTTCTCTATTTTACGTATGACATTTACTAGATCTACAGCACTTCATTAATAATTTTCCAAGCACTGTCTATAAGGTCAATGTCGGGGACTCCCCTACTTCTAAGTAACAAAGGCAATGAACATGCAGTAAAGAGTGAGCCATCTTCTCAGAGAATCTACGAAACTGGTAAACACACCTTTCTTTTTTAACAACTGTGCTATTTGGAAATGCAGTTATCTGCAATAAAGTTTCCATCGAAAAGACACTGAATGGCATTAAAAGCCTAGGTTATAACGCTGCCTTTAATAAGGTACAAGCTAGCTAGCTTGGATGAATTCGGAGAGCTCAAAACTGACAGCCTGGCGCCAAGATATTGTACAAGGTAAATTTATTAGTTAGTTCATTGGATGGTGTCTACGTACACTGAACATCTCGGCAATGTCAGCTTCATCCGGAGTACCCAAATATGCAAATCATAGCCTGCAGAGCAGGCGTTCTTTTGATGGATTTGAGAGGAAGAATCGGGGTTTTGGGGTTCCTGTTTCGACCAAGGGCCCGCGAGAAAAATGGGACCTAGCAAAAAAATTGAACGTTGGGGGAGGGGGAGGGGAGAGAAGGAGGCGTTCTTCAGAATGACAAGGGATGCTGGCAGGCGTTCCCTTCTTCCCTTTCCCGCCCCTTCCCCCCTCCGCTTCCTTTTTGCTCGGTTTCAATTCTCGCTCGTTCCAATTTTCCAAAGTTCCCCCGACACCCCGGTGTTTTCCCAAAATCCGCAAGAACGCCTGCTTTGCAGGCTATGCAAATCATAAAGTTAAGACTTTAAAGATCCTAACTAAATGCTTCTTCATATATCGTTGTGATATATATATATATATCATTTTTCTAAATATATTTGTTTAATATCACTAACGTTTTCTAAAAAAATCTCTAACTATTCCACACGGTGTCGGACCTAGTCCAGATTATGATCCTTTTTAGCTATCGGTGATACAGTAAACCATCGACTTGTGCTCGGAGGACTGGTGACTACTCTCTCTCAATTAATAATTTTCCAAGAATTTTTTTTTTGAGAATTTTATTATTCTTGCTAAAATATCGTTTGTTAGTAACTCTAAACCTGGTCAAAAGCTTCATAGCTTCATAGTCTTGAATTAAGATGTATTTTCATTCATAGTAATATCTAAATTTTATTTTGCTGTGACTACGATATTATTTTACGAACATGGAATACGACTCAGATATCGAAAGTGAAGACGATGCAGCGCCCGATCTTACAACTAGAGATGAATCGGGGGCACAGGAGAATCAAGAAAGCCTGTCTGCTCGGCCCTATCAAGTCGAACTCTTGGTAAAAGCCTTGGAGAAGAACATCGTTGTGTGTCTTGGTACAGGAACGGGCAAGACTTTCATAAGCGTTTTGCTGATTAAAGAATTGTCACATCAAATAATGAAGGATTACGAGGACGGTGGAAAAAGAACGTTCTTTCTTGTTAATACAGGTAGGATTTGATAAGATTAAAGATTATAGTTCAGAATATGATTTAGTAAGAAATTATTTGAATCATTTTGGAATCGTCGAAGAAAAATTTGACACTTCCTGGATGACGTCATCTGTAATACATAAATATGGTAACGCAACGTCAAGATAATGCCACAGGAAGCCCAATGACGGATCTTGTAGGGAAGGAAAAATACAATCAGCTAAAAGGTGAATTCTAGAAATTCATCTTCAGTGCGGAAACTGACCTTGGTGTTTTATTTATTTTTGTTGTGTTTTGTGTGTGTTTCACATCCCCATGAATACTTTGCGTCTTGGGGGGGGGGGGGGGGGGGGGGGGTAACCAGAGGGTAAAAACCCACTTTTGCTGAAGGCTGATCATACAATGTTGACAATACCTTGTTTGGTATCCAAAGATAAAATGAAGAAGAAAAAACCTGAAAAAGATAGGAGCTTGAAGACGTTTAAGGTTAATTTTAAAGACTTTTTCGTAAGTCAATACATTTTCTGTAAGACCAAAACTCTTCATGATCTGTACACGAAAAATATTTGGAATAAACTTTTTTTTTGCAACGGTATTGGGAGACAAGTTTCCCGGGGGGGGGGGGGGGGATGTTACACGGCGCAATTTTAACCTGAAACTTTCTCACGACGAAAGTTTCACAAAATCTGAATAGCGCCGTGTAGCATCCCCGTGGAACGTGTCTAGCAACGCCGTTGCACACTGACAAGTTCCAGCTTAAAGTTTCAACGTGTAACAACGTGCAACACTTTTATTGTTGTCTCGTATACAGTTCCTTTGGTTGCCCAGCAACGTAAAGTGATAGACCAGAACACTGACCTTTCCGTTGGTAAATACGTCGGAGAGGACGGGGTAGATTTTTGGGGAAAAGAAAGGTGGCTTAAAGAGCTGAAGGACCACCAAGTTCTTGTCATGACGGCTCAAATCTTTGTTGACATGCTTGGACACGGGAAAATTCAGTTGTCGAAAGTGAACTTGATTGTGTTCGATGAGTGTCATCACGCCAAGAAAGAGCACCCTTATGCCCAGGTACGTACAGAAATGCTCTAGTTCTTTTTCCACTTTAGTTTAGTTTCCATTAAGTGCCACGCGGTTCACATATTCTCGTCTTTGCATCATAATTACCGCGAGCTCGAACATCTGTTTCACCCCGGCCTGCTCTCAGTCTGACCTCTAGCTCAGCTGGTAGAGCATCGGTAGTACAATTCCAAAGGTCGTGGGTTCGATTCCCAGCGAGGTCGGAAATTAATTATTCCGAATTTAATTCCAAGGGCTTTCGCCCGGAATAACCTCGTGCCCAAGCGCTATAACTTATCTATATTTCTATATCTTTACACAGCTTCTTTTAGTTTAGTTTTTAGTTTATTTCACTTTTAAATAGCTTACGCTAATAAGCCTGAAGCGAGATGACATTTAACCCCCGTCTCTAGACCATAATCCTTTTCACACTGTTTTTGTTCTTTAATTATGAGTATTGTTCTTGTATCCTCTAAGGAATCAAAAATTTTAATATGAAAGAATTTTAAAAACTATTATGGTCTAGAGACGGGGGTAAAATGTCATCTCGCTTCAGGCTTATTCAGGGTTCCCAGGGGTCAGGGGAAAGTCAGGGGAAAACACAGCCAGGGAATTTTTTATTTAGTCAGGGAAATTGCGATTTTCACCTAAAGAGTCAGGGAAGAGTCAGGGAATTTTGTTTAAAGTTAACCATGAGTATCCGTGTGATACTTATACTGTTTGCAATTTTCGAATAGACTGATAAATATTTTCAAATAATGACAACAATATTGAAGTATTTAGTATCATGTATGCTGGAAGGTTTAATTACGTTGGGTTCCCTGTGTAATATGATAAGAGCGGGCCTAGGTAACGGTTAGACGTGTGGCCCATGCTCGCCCATGCGGCTCATCAAAGTCAGTAAAAACTGTAATTTAGTCAGGGAATTTTTATTTTCAAAATAGCTGGGAACCCTGTAATTCTTGGGGTGCATGTTACGTTACGGTGCAAAATATATAGTTTGTCACAAGCCGTGAAATTCGTAATACTGAGTCCACTAGTTTTTCATATTAATGTTTTCCTATATGTAGGTAATGAGGTACTTTACGGCATATAATCGTTATGATCACCCAAGAGTTTTAGGCCTCACGGCTTCGATCGTTAACGGAAAAGTGAAACCTCACAGAATAGAACAAGAAATACAAACCTTGGAAAGGATACTAAGAGCATCGTGTGAAACATCGAGTGATGAATGTGTTGGACAGTACGCCACTAAACCCACAGAATACGCCCATCCTTACTCAACTAGGGAAGACGTAAGCGCGGAAGAAAAACAGCTACAAGAGCGTCTTAATCAGGAGGTTCTTTTTCCATGGGATGAGTTTCTTAATGATGTTCGAGACAAAAGTGAGACTATGAAAATTTCGAAGTCTATCGTCAAGGAATGTATTGAGACCTTGGAGGTTTTAGGGGCGTCGGCAGCTAATCGTGTCGCCGAGTATTTCCTTGATGTTACAGGTTAGTAGCGATGTGTTTACGCATGCGCAATAAATGCCTTCAATCAACCAATTGCTTATCTACCAATGTTGACTGAACCAGATGGCGCGAAAGGGAGCAATCTAAATTGTGACTGACCAGTGTGATAGCGAGACGGCAAACATTAAAAAATATATTTATTGTTATTATTATTATTATATTTATTTATTTTTCTCAATAAATAATGAGATTGAAAAAAATTATTACAGTGAAACTTCAAGCTAGCTTTTAGCAGTGAAAGATAGTGTCCCTCTCTCAATAACAAGCGAATGTTTTTCCTTCAAAAGGCCGATTTTCCAGGACTCGAGGACTCTTGAGTAGCGAGTACTCTCATTGGTTGATGGGGTACAATTCAACCCAGTTGCGTCAAGTTCAAAAGATTTACAAAACGTACAAAACCGAGCTGTATGGACCTTCAAATAACAGTGTACAACACGTGTCGGCCAAGGTTAAGGCACTGGTTGAAATTTTGAAGCAGTATGGAACAGGTAAGGTCTCTTCAAATAAAGATATGATATTTGTCGAGTACCACTGAGGTTTGGGTAGCCTTCTACGTAGACGTTCTTGTGTCTGTCACGCAACGTTTTCCTACCCACGAATGTCTGCTTACTTGAGCAGAACATTCATTTATAAAAATTGACCAAACAGCATGAATCATTTAAAATCGAGAAGATTTATTCCAAGACTATGACTTCGGACTTTTGTTATATCAAGCAACATGGCCACCAAGTGTTCAGTTGTATGTCATTCTCTTGGGAATAATTTAACAAGCAATAGCCGTAAAACAATATTTTATCTTATGTGTTTCAGGCGACAAAAAACTCTGTGGCATAGTTTTCGTACAACGACGATGCACAGCAGCCGTTCTGTGTGAGCAGATTACCCTGTTATCTCAACATGATAAGGCGCTCAGCTTCGTCAAGTGTGAGTACGTTGTGGGACACGGTATGGTTGGTACTGCGGCAAGCAGCGCTAAAGACATGAGCTGTAAAAAGCAGGACAAGGTTTTGGAAAAATTTAGGAACCATGAGTTTAACTTGCTCATTGCTACGAGCGTAGTGGAGGAAGGCCTTGATGTCCCAAGGTGTAACCTCGTTGTTAGGTTTGATTTTCCAATGACCTTTCAATCGTATGTGCAGTCTAAGGGTCGTGCCAGGGCCAAAGATTCGTTCTACATCATACTTCTACCAGATGGCCAAGATACAGCAGAACTAGAGGTAGGAAGGACTTGAATCAGATTAGAAAAACGTATAGGAATAACCATGTAACTGAAATGGACTAGATGAACCTTTAGGGATAAAAATGTGTACCTGAAATGGATTTATAGTTTCAACTCCCCTTAGTTACCGTTGCTATGTCCCACAAGCTCAACGAATTAGCTAGAATATCTCAGAAATTAACACTCTGATTGCGTGAAATAAGTCCTAATTTGCTTCAATTGTTTCATAACCTGAGATTAAAATACAGTTGTTTGTGAGACAAAATTTGAATTCCACTGGGAAAACTGCTGCAATTGCTGCACTTGTGACGTAATGTAGTCTCGTGCAGAATATTCATCATCTGAATCCCTAGTTTTCAATAGGATTCTTTCTGGCTGACAGCCAGTGGTGGCCAGTGTTTCATTACCAATTGGAGCAGATAGTGAGATTCAAAAACTTTTATCAGCTGAGTGAAAGCTAGATTGCTTCGCTGAATTTGATGAAGGTGCAGGAATAGAAATATACGTAAAATTGATAGGTATAAGAAACACGGTATAACCATATTTGCTTTTTAATAGATGTACCAGGCAATTGAAGAATACTTGTCTCATGTTTGTTACGACCGTCGTATTCCAACTGACGAGGAAAGCACTGAGGCCGTGGATACTGATCTTCTACAGCCATATCGAACCAGGAAGGGGGCAAGTGTGACAATGGCCAACAGCATTGCATTGTTATGCAAGTAAGTCAATGTGTGGTTTTTTCTAACTTAGTTAAGTTCGTTTGCCATCAGTCGTCATAACCATCATCTGTTATCACCATCAGTCATGATCACCATCCTTATCAACAGGTATCATCATAAGCATCAGTAACCATGGTCATTATCATCATCATGAGTCATCATCATCATCATGAGTCATTATCATTATCATCAGTCACCATCATAATCATCATCATCAGTCATTGCCATTATCATCAACAGGCATCATTATAAGCATCAGTAACCATGGTCATTATCATCATCATGAGTCATCATCATCATCATGATACATTATCATTATCATCAGTCACCATCATCATAATTATTATCAGTCATCATCCCCTGTCATCCCATCATCATTATCATCATTACTAGTCACCATTATCATCGTCAGTCACCATCATCAGTCATCCGATCATCATTATCATCATTGCTAGTCATTATTATCATCATCAGTCACCATCATCATAAATATCATCAGTTATCCGATCATCATAATCATCTTCACAAGTCACCATCATCATCATTATCTGTTAATGGTCCTCTATAAATCTTTAATTTTCCACAGATACTGTTCTAAACTACCAGGGGATAGATTCACGCTTATTAATCCTGACTACAAGACTGTTGAGGTTGGAAAAGACGCCTTCCAAACGACTCTCACCATGCCGATAAACTGTCCAATCAAAGAAAAGATCATGGTGAGTGCAGCTCTTTGACATTTACACTCACTATCATTAGGAAAATAAACATTTGGTCGAATACGAAAATATGATGGCAGCCATCGTGGATTGCAAAAGTGATCAGGTAAAAAGAGATTCTGATGTACTGCCATCCGACATGGCCGCCGTCATGCCATCAAGAAGTCCTTAGTCTGTTAGAAAATGGTCATATTTATCAACACTCACATGAAGGCAGCCATCTTGGATGGCAAGAGCGAACAGACAAGAGAGATCCCGATGTACTGTCACGCCATAGAGAAAACCCTATTGTCATTAGAGACTAATCATATTTTGTCTTGCAAATAGACGAATGTAGATTATTGTCATTACTATCGCATTACCCATTAGAGCAGGCGCTTAGAACGTCTTTATTACATCATAACTCACGCACTATGTGTGGTTAAACTTCCAAATAATCTACTGAAAAATGATGTCGAAATGAGTCAAATTTTAACTTCTAAAGCGAGAAGGTTTGGTTTATATTACCTCAGTAGAACGAGGAAAATATTTCGCGAACTTTCGCGGGCTGTATTCGAGATAAACATAGACAAAAATTTTCAAAATTTGCATTATGAAAAATGCAGTTTAGATGGAAGATTCTCGGCTGAGTTGTCAAACAATTCTGAAGTGGGAACGTTATCAATGAATGGAGAGTTTGACTACCTAGCAGTGTTAAAGTGGAGGTCGCAACTAGAAAGGGGATTTAGAATTCACGAAATTAAGAGATGGCATTTAATTCAGGTATATGCTAACTATGTGCAGAAGTAGTTCTATGTGAATGGCAACAAAATGCATGTCAGAAAATAAGATTTTCTAATGAATTTGACACACAAATAGACCATAAAAACATACCATATTGTTGCTACACCGGGAATGTTGGGAGGAAGCCAGTTTAATGCTGCAGAATGTTGCGCGCGAATGTTGCGGAAACCATTTCGACGTTACTTGTGCTTCTAGTGCTAATGGAAGCCATTTTGTTGTTGCGCGCGCTTAGTAGAAAGATAGCGTGTTGTTATTCAAGCTATAATGATGTTGAGCACTTGCGCGCATGGTAAGAAGTGATTTCGATGCTGCTCATGTACGTCTTTCGTGTCATTTTAACATGAGGTCAAGAAAGACTTTTGGATTTGATTTTTCAATAAGTAAGAGATATTAATGCTTTCTAAACGTTTAAGAGGGAATAGAAACTTTGCATTATCACGTTCCAGCGCCCATAATACAGCTTGCCTGTGGCTAGATGGCAGGACAATAAAATTTTCTCTTGCTCTCGGGAAATGAATTATTTTTCATGTAAAACAATAGTATTGTTCCTGCAATCTAACATGCATGCCGTCACGTGATGGTGCAAAGTCTCTATTAAAGCCAACTGTTAGCATATTTCCTATATCAACAATAATAATACAGATTTATTTACCACAAGGGAGATCCTATGCCGAGGAAAAAGCAAGCCAAAATGGCCGCTGCTTACGAAGCGTGCAAAAGACTCCACCAAGAAGGAGAACTGGACGACCACCTATTCCCAATTGAAAGCTTGTCAGATAATGAAAGTGAGGACGAGGACGTGGAAATGGGAGTGGCAGGACAGCCTAAATCAGGGACTAAGAGGAAAAAACAAGCTTATCCAAGAAAGGTAGCTAGCTTTGATCCTATTGTTGTCTTCATTTAAAAGAAACCATTTTAAATCTATTTTTTTATAGGGAAGTCATTTTATGGCACAACTCGGTGCGCGTGCTAAAATCTGTTGTTTTTTTTATATCAAAATTGCTTTATCAAAAAATCTTTCGCGTTCTTAATAGAAGCCATTTCACGTTGAACACACAAGAGGAAAGCCACTTCGGTGTTACAGAATTTTGCGCGCGCTGAATGGAAGCCATGTTGCAGTGCGTTTTGTTCGACAGAGGAAAAAAGCATTTTGACAATAGAGGTGTTAAATGTGATGTTATTCGAATTCCCTGATGTTACAACTAATTTAGCAAGTTAAAATTAACGTCATGCATATTTTTTTAATAGTTTCTACGTTGAGTATAAATTTTTTTGTGTAATGTTTATATCAGGTTCCGGACATTCTTAAAGAAAGTTTACCTACCGGGCCAAGAGATCGTTGCTATTTGTATGGCTTTACTAAAGCACACAACAAGGCAACAGACAGTCATTCTGTCGAGGAAGAAGTTCTGAAACTTGGGATCTTGATGACTTCAGAGCTACCACCGGTGAGTTAATAAAAAGTTTGACTATTTAGTTCAAATACGATGACATCTATTATCTCCTTGCCTTCCTCTTTCTTCTCGTTCTCGTTCCCCTTTTCTTTCTCTTTCTCTTTGTCTTTCTCTTCCTTCTTCTCCTTCTCTTTCTGAGATTCTGAGTAAGGTATAAGATGAATTAGTTTGTCTTTCTATATAAATTTCCCTCCCAGGTTCGTCGCTTCACACTCTATCCCGACGAAGGTGCCGTTACCATCTCTGTCATACCCATCGCAAAACCACAAAGATTAACAGATGCTCAGCTTTCACTCATCGACCAATTCCACTCCAGGATATCATCAGAAATGCTACGCAATTCCTTCGAGAGGCAAAATCTCGACGGATATTACATCGTTCCACTGGAAACATCATCCAGTACAAGAATGGACGAGATTCGGATCGATTTTGATAGAGCAGAGAAAGTTCTTTGTCAGGAAGAAACGGTAAGAATAACATGCCTGGAAGACGTAAAGAGTGGTGATTCAATTATCACTCCAATGCACAGACCAAGAGAGAGGTTTATTATTGAAGAGATCTGTACAAACCTAAGCCCAATGAGTGCATTCCCTGAAAGAAGCAAGGCGAAGACTTATGAAGAGTACTTTCGGAAGGAATACCCATCTTTGAAGAGAATTACTCGGAGAGCCCAGCCGTTGATTCTTGTGAAAAGCATGCCCCAGCGAGTGAACTTTCTTGTCGACAGGAAGAAAATGAAATCGAAAGAAAAAACTAAAAAAGATATTCACTTTATTCCTGAACTTTGCACGTTAGAACCGTTTTCTGCCAAACTTCTTCTTGAGGCAAGAGAACTTCCATCTATCCTCCACAGAATGACATCCTTGCTGCTAGTAATGGAAATGAGGAAACTAATTGCTGAAGGATGTAGGCTTGATATACAGAAGTTCAGTGTAGAACAGAACGAAGAAGACCTGTCGACAATTGGTGGAGATATCCTAACGGGCAACGCAATGGTGGAGAATCCAGTACCACAAAGATTAGCATTGAGCTCTAAACGCGATAAATATAACAATGAATTTGAGTCAGTCAGCAAAAATCTTGATAGTTTATTTTCAAACAATCGAACCAATTTTCTTCAACCTGATTCAGCTCTTCTTTTGCAAGCTTTGACAACGAAGGGCGCTGGTGATGCGTTTGATCTGGAACGACTCGAGATGCTTGGCGATGCCTTCCTCAAACAAGCGGTCTCGATTTACCTCTTCTGTTTTTACACGAACAAAGATGAAGGCAAACTAACCCGACGTAAAGTAAGTCAAATCAGTAACCTGAAGTTGTACAAAGTATCAACCGCTCATCACCTTCCTGGGTACATACAAACAACCGTTCTGGATCGAAAGTCTTGGGCGCCACCATGCCTTCAAGTCAAACCTCAAAGCACAGGCAAGATTCTTCAAGAACGTTTCACTAGTAAGAAAAAGGCAAAGAAGCAGAAGCTCGACTCCGAGTCAAAGCAAGAAGATTTTTCAAGCCAGACAATATCTGACAAGTCGGTTGCCGACAGCATTGAAGCATTGATCGGTGCTTATCTAGTGTCTGGTGGATACAAGGGAGCCTTGTATTTCCTGGACTATCTCGGAATAAAGGTAGAAATATGATGTTTGATATTTGATATTTGGTTCAAAATAAGGTTCACGTGGAGGGGTCATGATGGGGGTATGGTACGACTCTCTTCCCTCCTTCTCCCCTACTCCTTCTCCCCTTTCTCCTTCTTGTCCTATTCCTTCGTCTCCTTCTTCTACGCAAACATTTTAAAATGGTAATAACAGATTTACCAGAATGATTCTAAATTAACAATAATGAACTAAAAATCAAGATATCAAGATCTTTTTATGTGTTGAAGGTTCTTCCAGACGAGGACAACGCCGCCCTCTCCGGCTCACCAAGCAACTACGCGTCCTTCCTTACTCCACCCTGCGATCCGCTCCCATCCTCCCGCCCTGAGGACCTCGAAAATGCTGCACTCGAACTCCAGGGATTCGAACGTCGCATCAATTACGAATTTCGCAATAAAATCTATCTCCTTCAAGCCTTAACTCATGCCTCGTATGCGCACAATAGACTCACTCCCGACTGCTATCAACGACTTGAGTTCCTTGGCGACGCGGTGCTCGATTTTGTCGTTACGGAATGTTTGTACTCCAGGAACAAACGCCTTTCTCCTGGTGAGCTGACAGATCTGCGCCAGGCTTTAGTGAACAATAACATCTTTGCCAAAATTGCCGTTGAACATGGTTATCACAAGTACCTTAAACAGACTTCACCGGAATGGTTTAAAAAAATCGGGGATTTTGTCCAGAAACTCGAGGATGACGAAGAAGAGGACAAACCAAAGGTAAATAAAGATCAATAGAATGGATAGGTGGATATAGGGAGGGAGGGAGGGATAGATGTAGGGATAGATGGAGGGATAGATGGAGGGAGGGAGGGAGGGAGGGAGGGAGGGATAGATTGAGGGATGGATAGATGGAGGGATGGATGGTTGGATGTCATATGTCTTCTCATACGCAACTGTTAAAAGAAAAGAAATGATGCTCTTGGGAATGACGATATTTTCCCGGGAGAATCTGAGACTGAAACTAAGTCTGAAAAAGTGGCTGGCTTTGGCTCTAAAAGTTCGAACGTCTTTATTACAAGTGCTTTATAAAATTCCAGATAAGCGACGAGCCATTCCTCATCATGTCCGACAAGGACGACGAAGCAGTCGAAGCGCCCAAAGTCTTGGGTGATATCTTTGAGTCAGTAGCCGGTGCAGTATTTCTGGATAGCGGTATGGACGTGGTCGTCACTTGGAAGGTCTACTATCGGATGATGAAACCTTACATTGATTACTATTCGAAGAACGTACCGTATAACCCAATCCGATTGGTACACGAGAACGATTCCGAATTGGAGTTCAGGTAAAATATTTTCTTTCTCATTTTAAAATAACAAAAGTATTGTAGTCTTAGTATACTCATCTCTCACCTCTGGGGTCTCAGGTTTTATTCCTAGACTCGGCATTAGTTTATATGTGAGTAGAAGTCATTAGGTGTTTCCATTGATTCGATGGTTTTTCTCCGGGTTCTCCGGATTTCCTCCCTCTGCCAAACCATACTCGCGCGCTAACTTCCAATTTGAACTGTTGGCCGTGCCCTGACTTAGATCAGCCCAGAGATGGTTACAGGGTTTGATCTGTTAGTTAGCAGCTCCCTGACTTAGATGATCTCAGAGGTTGTTTGAGGGTTTGATCTGTGAGTTAGTCAAGTCCAGATATTGATATAAAGCCCAGAGGTTGTTTCAAATAGGAAGTTGATAAAATATTGAATACTTGAAGCTGCGTCCCCAAATTAAGCTCCCCAATCCCTGACTCGTTCCCAGTCGTCTCTTATTTTAAGAGCGCGCGCAAAGGGTAAAGGGAAGCGGGCTTCTTTCTTACCTTCCCTTGACCCTTGCGCGCTTTGATGAAAACAAGCGAGAGACGACTGGGGACGAGTCAGCCACAATCCTTTGCTCCCTGTGGTCATTACTAATGTTCCTTCCTTTTTCTCGTTCTCAGTGACGCTCGGGTACTGGATGATGGTAAGATCGAATGTGAATTGAAGGTTTCGTGGGGTAGATTCACAGGCAAGGGAGCCAATAAGAGGATTGCTAAGGCGGCTGCCTCTCGTCGAGCCATGGAAGAACGCAAGAAACAGCCGACGGTATAAGGGAGATATTACCATACCTAGAAATATCGTATCATTTCAGTTCTATGCGTTACTAAGATTAGTATGGATTTAATCTTAGTTTTTAGCATAGATAGACGTTACGTTTTTTTAATATCTTTAATTTTTTTAGGGGAAGGGGGAGGGGGGGGGGTGGGGGGGGTTATCTCTTTTCATGATAATAGGACATATCAATATTGAGGGTCCTGAAGGGGTTGGGAAATGGATCTTTATATGCACTGTGAATGGGATTCACAACAAACAAAAGACCGATCACAAAATGGGAATGGGATTGAGATTTGAACAAAACATCGGCTGGGACTATGGGATCAATGTCAAAATGGGGGCTGGGAAATGGAATCAGGACCAACCCCTTCAGGACCCTCGATATTCGTACGCAAAACTGCGAAAGTGCGTAAAAATTGCACTTAAACTACCAACTTTATAACAAAGTAATAAAGAAATAAAATTTTGAAAACATTTATTGAAATATCATAATCAAATCAAACGAATTTCAAATATTTGTTTTCTTAAAAATGATTATTACATTCACGAGACTTAAATATATTTACATATACACCATGTTAACTGTTTGGTTTGATTTTCTGTTAAAGATGAAATTTGCAGAAATCATTCCTTGATAAAAAGATAGGGATTGGGTCTTAGTCGTCTTAGAGTGCTTTTAGTAAAAGCATGAAACGCTAATTGCTAAATAGTACAATTTTGTTAAAAATTAGTTGAAGCGTGAAGAGCGAATGCGCAAGTGCGTCGAATAAAAAATAACACAACACACAAGTAAAAAGGTTTTAAACGGTGCTTCTTACTCTATTGTAGCTCGCTCACCTTACAAATACTCTGGCTGGCTGTAAACGTCAAAGAATGTGGACGGCATTCAGTATCACAAAAGTAATCATACCTAGTCGTTTTGTTGCTTTTTGTACCTAAGCGTTTCTAAATGCGCTCGACTGCGCTTGACTTGATTATTCGCAGAATCGCGGTTCAGTGATTGCACGTGCACACTAAATTTACTAATTACTAATTTGTACAAAATAGTACAATTTAGTATTAGTAAAGTTTCACGCTTTTACTAAATGCACTCTACGTTTACGTATGTTATAGCCTTCTATTCACGTCTCCGTACCCCTCCCCCCTATTCCCCTTCCCCTCCCCCTTCCCTCCAAATCTGCTATGTTAGCCATTAACCCGGTTATCATGCTGTCGTCAGAAATAGGAAAACAAATACAAAGTAAACAGATTGCTTTTAGCGTCATACTTTTGTAAGCGCCGCTCCACGTTGCTTCGTTTGCCCAGCCGTTTTCAGGCCTAGATTTTACGAGAAACTATAAGAAGCAGTTTGCCTGCGTGATTCTCTAGCGTGACAGACACGGATAATCTACCGTAAGGCTTATCTATCAATGAAGGCATACGTGTTGAGCTGTGTTGCTATTCTTAGCTGTCTGGTAACGAGTACATACACTCGTAGTGTCAGAATGGCTGAAATGAAAGCAAGTCCTACTCGTTTCTACACTGAAATACTTCCAACAAAGACTAGCGTTGTCTGGGTTAAGAACAGCGAACCTGGAACCTTCATGCCGTCAGTCGCAAACGGCTATATTGGAACGGTAATCTACAGCGATTCCATTCATGTGTCTGGGGTATTCAGCGGTGAATCTAACCCTAAAGAGACTCAAATTTATCCAGTTTATCTTTATGAACACGCTCACAGAGCTAGGCTTCCGTCTACGTGCGCTATAGAGTTTGAAGTACCTGGCCTTAGCGGCAAGCATTCGTACGCATTGGATGTTAAGGAAGGAGTTTTTTACCACTGGTTTATATCCAGCAAGTTGGAGGTTGAGCAGAGAATTTACGCTCACAGGTCACGCATGCACATTCTTGTGGTAGAGATATCGGTTCAAAATAATATGGGAATGCCAGTCACGTTGGAGATTAATAACAAAAGAGGAAACGACTCGAGGGATATCGAATTTACTGAAGTAGATGTAGAAGAAGGACTAAAAGCAGCTCTTGGAAAGGTAAGAGAAGAGTTCTGGATGTTATACTACTATCTAGTAGAGCCGTACAGGCAGGAAAAAACTAACCAAAGTAAACAGTACTCGAGAGTGCAATTTTTAGCGTGGCCTCCATCTAGACCCCCACCCCTCCCCCGTAGGCTACGTTTAGTGCCAACAATGAAGTTGGCAGTTTGTCACGGTTTATTGGCTTCACAAAAATTTCGACTTGTCTGGTGACCTCTTGACCTTTGTTTCAAGATACTGTCGGGGGGTAGGGATAATGTATCAGGAGCAAATTATCGTCGGGTAGGGAGTAGTAGAGAGGTAGTAAATTTAAAATGTGTAAAAATAAATAATGGTCTAAAACTGCTTTGAACTGTCTAAAACTGGAGGGTCTATCGAACGCACAAACGGAGAAAAAGGGTATTAGTTTATGTAGTATGTAGTATGACTTTAGAAAGAAAATCGTATCTGGATATCTAATTAAATGATATACGATGCAGTTGTAGCCCAGTTCTAAAGACAAATTTAAAAAAATCGATCCCACTGTGCCATACTCCCAGCAGCGTATAGACTTCGGACCTGACGGCAATTAAATCCTTCTGCCCTTGGGTGCACGAATTACGAAAGAAAATGTTCTAGCCGAAGCAACAGGGGAGAGACCAGCCGGCCCCCAGACCATATATCGGCCAATCCTTTGCATCTCTGCCACGGACGGAATCGGTTGAATTTTTTATGTCAAAAAGTCTAGCCTATCTGGTGCCCCTTTTGATCAAATTTCTCAGTATATCGTTGTAATAGTCCCCCCCCCCCTTTCACGAATTCCTGGATCCACCCTTGACATCGATCAAGATCATAACACTAGTAATTTGGTCTAGCCCATAAAAACAATGAACAAAATCTTTAGAGCTCCTATTGTTATTTTTTAAGATTCTTAAGCACGAGTTTAAAACGTTCTATTATCAATTCCGAAGTTGAGGAATAAACTGGATTGAATAGTCAGCGCATTGCATTGTGGACTGTTTTAAGGGACGAAATAACCGCCATCTTCTAGAAATATGTCCCCTAAAACAGTCCCATAATGTATTGCAACATTAACTCGACCCAACTTTCTCCCCGACCTCGGTAAGGCCAATACCAAATGCAGGATACTACTCTAATATAATGATTCATAATGAATTTTCCAGGTTAATATTACGGAAACGAAAGGAAGTTTTCGCCCTGAGGTCGCAATGGCCTGGACCGAGATACCTTCGAAATTAAATGTTACAGCATCACGTGACGAACAGAATTGGTACTTCATAACTGCTATTGCTACAAGCCTCGATACCAAGTTTGCGCCTCTGTCCGAGGCTGTCAGTCAATGGAGTGATGCTGTCAAGTATGTATATTGCAGCTAAGGTGTCTTTTAGAACTTCTATAAAAACCAATCAATAGACCTCTTTACCTTGGGCGTAAAGGTTTTCCATGTCAGACCACGTGTCATTACCTAGAGTATCATTTCTTTGTTTAACAGTTGTTCATAAGAACTGAGACACATCAATATGGATGCAATTCAAACAAAGGATCTTATTCTCAAGACCACGTGTCTTTCCCTAGAGTATCATTTCTTTGTTTAACGGTTGTGCATAAGAAGACACATCAATATGGATGCAATTCAAACAAAGGATCTTATTCTCAAGACCATGTATCATTCCCTAGAGTATCATTTCTTTGTTTAACGGTTGTGCATAAGAACTGAGACACATCAATATGGATGCAATTCAAACAAAGGATCTTATTCTCAAGACCACGTGTCATTCCCTAGAGTATCATCTCTTTGTTTAACGGTTGTGCATTAGAACTGAGACACATCAATATGGATGCAATTCAAACAAAGGATCTTATTCTCAAGAGAATGACAAGTGGATTGAAATGGGAAAACATTACGTCGCAAGCTAAAAAGATGTTTTCGTTTTGTCTTTTAGAGTTCAAAAAAGTCTATTAAGTACACACAAGAAAGCTTGGGAAGAACTATGGAACCGCGGTACTGTGGACATCGAAGGCAACCTGGAGTTATCCCAGGCTGTTTATGGCAGTATGTACTACATCCTCAGCTCAACCCGGGCTGACTGGCCGTACGGGTTAAGCCCCGGTGGTCTCCCGGGAGGGGAAGAGTACATGGGGCATACATTTTGGGACCAGGATATCTGGATGTATCCATTCTTGGTGTTGCTTCACCCTGATCTGGCGAGAGCATCGTTGAAGTATCGATACGATCGTTTACCCGGTGCAAGAAGGGTGGCTAGAAAATATGGATATAAAGGTAAGCGTTAACCCAAGAGTGTAAAAAGAGTGCAAAGAAAAATCTTTAAAACCACTTTTGATGGTGAAAATGATGGACTGCGCAGCATTTGAATGGCTTCAACTTTACCGACATAGATTAATTGTTCATTCTGCCTGAGTTCAAGTTGAACTGACTTACATGTGATGCTTGCCGGCATAAATTATTATTATTTATTTGTTAATTTATTACCTGCATGCATAAATTCATTCGCACCTGAACGCGAGGCTATGGGTGGAGGAATATAAGACTGTAGAGACTTTGCACTATCACGTGATGGCAGCCATGACAGGAGGAAGGAACCTGGTTAACATTGAAAAAGAATTCAGCTTCCCAGGGGGTCGGAAAGACTCTATTGTTGTGCTTCCTGTCATGGCTGCCATCACATGATGGAGCAAAGCCTCTATACCTTATTACAGGCCATAACGTATCATGGTGAACATATTTTTTTCACAGGAGCTATGTTTCCATGGGAGAGTGCTCTCACAGGACTCCAAGTATCACCCGGGGAACGATACGGCAAGAGTCAAATCCATATCACCGGAGACATCACACACGCCGCAAAGCTATACTGGTACGCCACCAAAGATACCCATTGGCTACGAAAGAATGGATACGAAATAGCCCGACAAACAGCCGAGTACTGGTCGAGTAGGGTGCAGTACCGAAGTGATGGCGATGTATACGTCATCAACCACGTGATGCCCCCCGATGAATATCAATACCCTGTGAATAATTCTGTCTACACTAACGTTGTTGCTAAGCTGAATTTAGAGTTTGCGACTAAGGTAAGGTTGATATTATTTATAATGGCAACTGAATAGTATTAATAATGAAACTTTCGACACCATGCACATTAGGATATTTTTCTTTGCTCGGTATTCACTCCAAAGCTTAGTGGATATTAATAGTAGGAAATGAGGTGATATAAATACTCCCCCTCCCCTCCGAGGCCCCCCAGGCCCTCCCTTCCGCGATCTTTGGGAATTAAGGAATTTGGCGTAGTTATATTTATATTAACCAATTGAACAATGCATTTAAATTTCTCAAAATAGGTTGGGAAAATGCTGGGACACGATGTGCCCGAGGAATGGTCAAAGATAGCTGAAAAGATGTTGATTCCGTTTGACGAGGAGAAGCAGTATCACCCTGAATATGAAGGCTATAACCTGAACATCAGTGTGAAACAAGCAGACACTATCCTTATTGGGTACCCACTGATGTACGACATGGACAAGAAAGTGCGTAAATAGACCTTTATTTGCAAATTGCCCATGTCAGATCACATGACATTTTCTTGAGAATCGTGTTCTTTTATGGCGAACATGTTTACACATAGAAATATTTACACATGTTGTACATGGTACGACATGCCGTAACATTATATGGATTCCCATTGTCTTCCAGTAATTCAACCAATTACAACGTGTAATTACGGCTATGGTTAGGTGCGGTACGGCTGAATTTGGGGGCGACATCAATAAGCCCCGCCATAGGCTTGTATCCTATAATGCAACCACTGTCATTGCTATTCGTACATGGAATTTAGACAAATTTCTTCTAGTAAATCATAAGTAGAAAACGAGTATTAACAAACCTCTTGCACAAAATATAATTAATTTACTAACTTTTCTTCCAGGTTCGTTCTAATGATTTAAATTTTTACGAAGACATTACCAATCCAAACGGACCAGCTATGACACACTCTATGTTTGCTATTGGTTGGCTGGAACTTGGCGAAGAAAAACGTGCTGAGAAACCCTTCATGAAAAACTTCGAGAATATTGTAGATCCGTTCAAGGTAGGTTAAGTTCTGATAAACCCCTTAAACTACGCTAAACTTTAGGGCATATAGAAGTAGTGCAATTGTCTCTCACCCTTGGTGTCACGAGTTCGATCCCTAGACAGGGCGAAAGCATTCTTTGAAATTAAAGACCAAATTAAGGTGCGATTACACGGAGCAATTTGCTTTGAAACTCTGCAGCTGCATGAGGGTTTACACGGTGCAACTGAGACGCAAACAATAGCTGCAACTTGTCTCGCAAAACGTTATCAAATCGCGCTGTAGAGGTTACGCGCTGCAATTGCTTCGTGTAGTCGCGCCTTAAACAATCTTGCAACTTGTGTCGCAACGCTCTTTCTAGACAAGTTGCAGAGAAAATTGCTTCATGTAATCGCGCCTTTAATGAAATGCATTTTGTTGTCATCTTGTTACAAGGTTTGGGTGGAACAGCGCAACATGAAGGGTGCAGTCAACTTCATCACCGGTGCTGGAGGATTCCTACAAACTATTACTTACGGATATGGAGGGTTCCGACTTCGCGAAGGATACCTAGAATTCAACCCCGCCCTACCCCCCAAAAGTACAAAGATGACCATTACTGGAGTCCATTACCTTGGTAACCAATTGAAATTCACTATTACGTCAGATGGTGTTGAGATCACGTTATTGGCTAGGGAAGTAATAGCTCCATATTTGGAAGTGGTGAAAGATGGTAAAAAATATGGAGTAAGGACTGGTGAGAAATTGAGCTTGTCAAGAGGAAAAGGGGTAGTGCGCATGCTTGAGGAGTCAGCGGTGTCATCGGTGGCGTCTAGGAGTGTTGCCTATGGTTTGGGGATGTCTGTAATAGGATTTTTGTGCGCATCTATTGCTAGTTTTGCTAAGGTATCTTTACTTGGATAGTTCTACCTCGAAGCAGACGTAAAGATACCATGAGTCATGGCTTTCAGTTATGTTTGGTGGTGTAACCTAATAATACTATAGTAAACTATCTAGGTCTCATTTAGTTGGTCTTTTTTTCTTTGGCACATCTTTTGATTGAGGACCTCTTAAGGCGTTTACATGGGTTAAAAAACTTAAATAAAATCATTGGATGCAAAGTAATAAAAGGTCATTGCTAAAGACGTGCAAAATTGAGAAGACATGTTTGAAGCACCCTGAAAACAGATCTCCCAAAACAGAGTTTTACTAAACCTGTTAATATAGCGGAACGGATAAAACACGTACTCGTGTGTATTGGCCGGAAAAGGGTATATCGCCTCTCCTCTTTCTATGGCCGTGACCTCTCTACACCCCTAGATTTGACCAGACAGACTCGAGATGTGTCTTCAAACATGCTACTGAATAAATCTTCATGGCTTCAAATAGCGAAACGTTAAAACCAACCTAATTCCCAAAGAAAACGGAGTCAAAAGTTTCTAAACTCAACCCATGTCAGCGATACCTGTCTGATACATAATTCAGTTCAACGAACCTGTTGAAACCCAATTATTCTACCTGTTTTCCTATGTTTATATTTTGTCATTTCAAACCATGAATACCATTGTCTACGCCATTGATATGGTAAGAACTTTGATTTCAAATGTATTCCATGGATTAGTCTAAAAAGCATTCATTTCGTATTGAAAATTTGTCCCTAAATGATCAGAATTTGATGTGTTTTTGCTAAGATGTTTGTCATGCGTCTGCTAGTGTTATTGCTGATGTCTACTTGTTTGGTGGCAACAGAGACCAAGAAACAAGGTAAGACGAGATAATGTTTATAAATACACATCTGAAGTATACCAGCTAGCTTTATCACAGATATCTTATACCATCATTCTATAGACTCCTAAAGGCACATTTTAAGCCTCGGCACAAAATGTAGAAAACAGTGGACGTCCCTCTTGAACAAGAAGAACAAAAATATTTACTTTACCTAGAACTGAATTTAGGATATTTTAAAGAAGTCTTAAATAATTCATGTCTTGTTTAAAAAATAGTCAAAATACTTTTACTATTGGCATATATATTTTTGTTGGAATGGAAGAACGGTGATTGGACTAAAGATATATTTTTTCCGGCACAGGCAAACAACCCAAAGACAAGCAGAAACAGAAGCATCGCCAGTGGTTAAAGCATCCTCTCTACCTCCCCCCGGGGAAACACTTTATCGATGAGAGCATTCAACCTGGAAAACAGAACCCCAAGAAGCAGGCACAGCAAATGGACCACAAGACTATCGTCAATAGGCTACATCCATTCTATAAATATAGAATTGGTAAAACAGGTTTTAAGAGTCCGTTTTATGATCCAAAAGGACAAGCCGACTTTGCGCAGATTCCAGACGTCAGGACAAAAACTTCAAAGGCAGGTTCAAAAACGGGACAAACAAGTTTCAAGAAATTTCCAATGTACGATACCAAAACCGGTCAAGCAGGTTTTATGCCTATGTACAGGGCAAAAACAGGAAAAACAGGTGTCAAGAACTTTCCATTGTATAATACCAAAACCTCTCAAGCAGGTTATGTGCCGATTCTGATGTACAGGACAAAAACAGGTTTCAAGAACTTTCCATTGTATGATACCAAAACCTCTCAAGCAGGTTATGTGCCGATTCTGATGTACAGGACAAAAACAGGAAAAACAGGTTTCAAGAACTTTCCATTGTATGATACTAAAGCTGGTCAAGCAGATTTTGGGCCAATTCCAATGTATGGAATCAAATTTGGAAAAAAGAATTTCCCGATGTACAGACAATCTGGTTATAACCAGATGCCAATGTACCAAATGATGCCTGGTCTGGTACCATATAATACGCCATCTGCTGGTATGGTACCTGTACTGGACACAGCCGCACAACCAACCCAGTCTGTGTATTTAAATTCACCTACATCTCCGGTTCAAGGAATGGATGCACCTTTGCTTGCAGCCAATCAAATGAACATGATGTACCCTACAGGTTTGGCAGGTGAAACAGGGTTGACTGGTGCAACAGGATTGACTGGTGCAACACGACTGACCGGTTTTGAAAATGCTCTTATGAACCAACAAGGTTTTTCTTTGCCTGGTTTTCCAGGATTACCTCTCGCTTCTCCTCCTTTACAAGCTAGTGAGGAACTGGCCGAGTCTGTATTGGGCCAGGCGGCCAACGCCCAGGCCAAATCGATCATTAGTGGAATCAGTAAACAAGATGACCCATCTTTTACTGTTAGTGTTGATGGGGTCGTCAGATCCGTTGTAAAGAAAGGTGATTCTGAAGTCAATCTTGATGCTGGTGGAGCAAACATTTCTCTATCGAAAAAGAACAAAGTTTTAAAGCAGATTAAAAAGAAACGACAATAAAATCTTTTCCTTTGAGCTTGAGATTGCAGATGGGTTGAAGATACTTCTTACTGTGGCCCCAATAGGTGCATGCAGCAAGTTAGACGAGTTGCACCAATTAAGAAACGAGATGCTGCATGTTAGGCGAATCGCTGAATGTTAGACCAGTTGTTTCATGTGAGACAAGTTGCTGCAAATAAGAAACGAGTTGCTGCAAATATGATTGTAAATATTTCGGTTTGAACGGGTAAATTTTATAAGGCATGACGTTTCTGCATATCTGATTATTACTTTTCATTTATTTCCATCCATCTAAACAATACTTTTTTGTGAGGACTTTAATTTTAGGTATTGGGTATATGAAAAACTATGGACTAAACAAAGAGAAAATTTAAACCATTTTCTCTTGGTTGATCTGTAAGGCAGGACAAGTCTGACAATATCTAAAGCATTGACAACTGATGTACGGTAAGAGCGCAGCAGCTACGTAGTGTAAGTGGTGTTTCTAGGATTTGTTCTTGATGCAAAAGAAATTGTTTTGAGGACATCCAGTCAGGATTAAATATTTGATTTGGGTATAACGATAGAGTACAAACACTAAAAGTGTGCAACACTTCGCACTATTTAGTAGTAAATAGTGCTAATTAAACAATAGAAAACAATAGGATTAGCATAATTTAGCAGTATTTAGTGGTATTTATGTTACACACTTATATAGTGTTTGTACTCCATCTGCGAAAAAAAACCAAACTGGAATCTATGTTCTAGGCTCCACGAGGGTATCTTTAAGCCAGCTTTTATAAATCGTATGAAAAGCGTTATTAATTGTGGGGCACAGTTTGGGGGTTCAGAGGTCTGTTGAGTAGCTAAGGATAGTAACACAAACGAAGGACAGACAGACAGTTTTTCAGCAAGGGGTTATATTATGAGGTGTTGGCTACAGCCAGTTTCTTGAGATGCTCCATGAAGACTTGTAGACTAACATCGTCTGTCAAGACAGGTGCCCCAGATGCGTCTTGTCCCCAGGCGATCATGTTGTTGTGGGTCTGCGAGGGGTTCACCTTCGATAGCAGGAAACGTTGCTGGAAAATAAACAAATTGAAGTATGTCAATACTATCCTTTGACTATTCTTGACGTATTTGTGTCGTCAACGCCACCGTATTTGATGACGTCCTCGTGATGTCACCACCACCATATTTGATGACGTAGCATTGGTTTTTTTGTAACAGCTTGACGGAAGGGAAGCAGTAAATGTTGTCAGAAGGTCTCATATGCAGTATGGCATGATACGCTACACAATGGCTACACAATATACCTTTTCCGAAATCGATAAACATGATGCATTTTGGTATAGCTTGGGTTCAAACAACACAATCTTAGGCATGATGGATAAAAGATGTTCGTACCCAAGCTAGACCACAATGCACCATTTGTAGTTATGCATTGCTTACCTGGCTCTTTCCGTGTTCTGTTTCAATATATCTCGGCATGGGGAAGCGAACCTGCAGGATCTCACCAGCATCATCTATCGGAGCCTGGATTAACTGACGAAAGCTTTCATACTGAGGGTCATTGTGATAACCTGCTTTCTTCCACTGAGCGATGGTCTGAAGAAAAATGCGAAAAAAACCATGAGGTTTTCGTGAATGAAAATATTTTTTTGTTTTGAGTGTCGGCACAAGAACATTTGAGAGTCATTACAAGTGTTCTACTGTACTCCTCTGACAATTTATTTCCTATGTATATTTTACTGTACATAATGTGCAAATCAGATACGATTATGGAAATATTACTAGTAGTTATATATAATAGTTGTTCTTAACAAAAGAGAGCTAATTTAAACCCGGCACAGTCACGGTAAGGTATTGACCTATCACAACGAGCAAGGTTACTGCTTATCCAATCAGGATGTAAACAGTCGGTGCCGTACCCCAAATTTCCAACATTTGAATGGCTTATTTTTGCGTATATCTATTACCTCGCCATGATAGATAAGAATTTGGAAGAATGTATCGAGTAGTAGGATCCTGTCTGCTAGGATACTGCTTGAGTCCAGGAGAACAGGCTGTCAGACAAACACAAAAAAAAGATAAATATAAAAAATAATGAAATATTGAGGTTAAAGTGTTATTAACACACAAGGTCGTGTATCATAAGCTGTAATACCTCTGGTGGTCCCTGGAAGGAGTATGAGTAAAGGATCGGTTGTATCATGATCAAGGAATTCGTCACATCTTCACGGTTTAGTATATGTCTGTGGAAGGAATCAAACAAGAAGCTCATCAGCTTTGTTGTAGAAAAGAAGAAAGAAAAGAAGCCAACCTCTTGTCTACTGTGCACAAGTTCAAACCAGTAGCCCCTGGTGTGTGCTATGGACAGACTTGTGTTAAGACACACTCGCTAATGCAGTGGGAGATACTTGCTATCTCTCAGGAGGTCAGTGTGGAGAGAGAATTTGGCCTTGAAGACCGAGGTGCTATGAGGTAAAGTGATAAAGGCTAAATGCAAGTATAATAAGAGCTGTAAGTTTCTTGCTTAAAATGGTGAGTATTTAGTTACCTATAGTATGCTGTTTCATCAGGACTGTTATTGAACACCTGTAAGAACTGTGATCTTCTTAAATGAAACATAAACTAAAAACAAAATACAGAAGAACAGTATTAGTAAAGTACAGTACCCTATCATCATCTTGAGCAAGGCAGGGTCATGGTACGAAATCAAAGCAGACCCACGATGACTGCACATCAATTACAATACTGGAAATCAGTGATGTCACAGTGCCGTCACAGCATTTAAAACAGATAGTCAGTTGACATTGTCACATACCTGTGGATAGAGGGAGAAGTTCTCTGTGAGTCTAAACGAGCTTGGGTCATCTTTATGATACTCTCCAAACTTCTGACAAAGTCGAATTAACATACGATCAAGCCATCGAAGTACATCTGGACCATCGTCTCCTTCAGCCCTGAGAACAATAACAGAAAGAATCATCGTAAGAAATTGAATTCTGGCTACTGAATGTCAATCTTAAACCATGTGTAGATCATTAGCATTGTCCTTACCTGGAGACAGCTATTCTACTCATCAATACTGCCGCAGCTTCCTGGTCAAATCCAAGTGCAATATGCCCTGTGTTGGTAGCATCTACCCAGTTACGTGCACATGTTGTGACCCGCACCCTCTGTTGACCACTTGAGTGTTGATATTGTGTGATAAACTGTATGCAGCCTCGACCACCTTGTGGGACAGGAGCTGTGTGCTGGTTGACGATTTCGAAGAAGACTGCTGTAGTTGTTGAAGGGTCTATGCCACAGAATTTCCAGGCACAAGTTCCACCACTTCCGATTTCCTGGAATTGGTTAAGAGACAGAAAAATATTTTTAAAATCTAAGGTTCTAGAGTAAAATTTAGAATTATACTGTCACAGAAAACTTTTTCTAATATATTTCAATTCTAACTTAAGGCATAGACGAGTTCTGAGGACAAGTGTAGGTGGAAGATTTTTAAAGTAATCCATGGTACTTACTGTTTCAGATATGTTGGGTCCTTTACGATCCATCGATATACAAGGTCCTATGGCACCCGATACTTTTAATTCTCTTGAAGTCTTTGAAGAAATATCATGAGAAAATATTAGAACCCCATTAAGAGTAATGCATATTTCCACAATACAAGAAGAATCAAATTTCTAACCTTGACTTCTAATGTTCCACCAAAGGCTATTTTAAATTCTCCACGCACATCTTTAGCAAATACTCTTTGGAATGTTTGTTTGAACAGGGCTGTGTTGAATGAATCTCCCATCACCATGTAACCACTGTTGAGGGAAAAGTAGTACGGTAATTTAATGTCAGAACCAGTGATGTGCCACTCTACTAAGGATAAACACTAGGTTCAGAAATAAATCTGAGCTTGCACTGATGGAAATTTGTGGGTTTTTTTGACACTACACCCTCCCCCCACAAGCTTCAAAGTTGAATCATCTCACCTAGAAGTCAAAACATGATATATGCAAACATACATTGTGTCATCAAAAACATGGCATGACACAACGTATCATTAAAACACATGGTGTGATATTCCATACTGGAATAGCAGGACCTACCCTGTAGCATTTGGACAATATTTCATTTCATGTAAGCCTGTTTGATCCAGCTGACAGGCAAATATATCGATGACATGTCCATTATCTGAGGCACGTTTAGAGAGTGTGTCATAAAACTGCAACAAACAATCATTGAACAATATTAATGCTAATGTTATAGAGTTGTTAAGTTGTGATGTACAGTATTTCCAGGTTCAACTGCTCACGTAGGAACCACTAAAATAAAGAGGGAAATGTTCTCAATGATTTAATTTTCAACTGAAACAATTTGCAACTTTGAACAACAAATCCTATCATGAAGAAAAAGTCAGTAAAATCTTCATAGAAATGCTTTTCGTTTTGGTCCTGAAAGTCGTTTTTCCACACAAGTGATGTCACTTAAAACTCTATTCGTTCTTATTTGTACAAATATGGAATAAAGTCACATTTTATTAATAGAGAGTTTTCTATTGACTTTTTTTCCTCCCCGCAAATGGCAAACGTTACCATGTTTTCATAGTTTTCCCGTATTTTAAATTACCTTTTGCAAACCTCACCAAGCACAAATACTCTTTTGTTTTTCTACTACTTGGACTTTTTTTGTGATTCTTTTTTTGTGATTCTTTTTTTGTGAGTCATTTAAAAGAATTTTTCACTGGTCAACTGACCGTTTAACGTTTGTCATGGACATAAATCTAAAACTCTCCTTTACCCTTAAACAACATTTGGTCTGATCCAAGTCAGAGCATACTGTAACTAACTCACAGATCACAGGAAAAGAGAAAGAACCCCTAAATTCAAGGAAAAGACCCCGATAAACTCTGCTAACATATCATGCTTGGTCCAGAAAGTTACTTGAGACCTCAGAGTTGAGATGCAAGTACACTACTGCTAAGGCACCAGTGACCCCTTCACTCTTACAGTAAAAGCATCCTTTACAAGCTAAAACACATCTCTGTGGTATAAAACTATGGTTCACCAAAATGCCTCCCTCACTTTGTTTTCCAGCTACATGTACATGTACTTCAAATGCTTCTGACTACTGTGGTCTTAATTCAAAGTTTTTCAAAGGAGTGTCAACACACCTTTATAGCTTTCCTGACATGTGGTGCGTTGTCCTTTTCAAGGTCATGATGTGACCTCATTGGGTTCTTTAACTCATTGTCGGCAACCATACCAGGACCCTTATAAAAAACAAAGCACAGTTAATTTCAACTGTCATAAGCAAAGATTGACTGACTGATGCAAACTGATCTGCAGAGTTGTAATGTACCTGTGTCGCAGGGCCTGCCATAAACAGCATGATTCTTGCTCCTGTGTTGGGGAATGTGCACTGAGGACAACACAACATCAGATAAACAGTTTAGACAATTTGTGACCATAATTTAAGATAATTTTGTAAATGTTAAAAGTAGTAGATGCATGAAGGAACCAAGGCTGGTGTATGGTATGTCCCGTGTCGTTATCCAGTAGGAAGTGGGAAGTGGGAAGGGGGAAGGGGAGAAATCAACTGGCAAATGCTTCAGCTCAATTTGTAGGACATAACAATAGTTTTCCAATTCTCATGAGATGAAAATTCTTTTGCTTTGTCCTCCAAACGGAGTAGCTTTGAAGTCACATGCAAGGGGTCTATTCCTTACATGTTTTAAAGTGCTACTACGATGAAAATCGCTCAAACTTGGATTCAGCTAAAAATTCCTAAGAATACTCTTTAAAGGTCCAATAATCACTGTATGAAGTGTTTTCTCGATATTCAGTACGAAAGTATGATATTTTTACGATTATTTTTTGGAGTCTGTGATGTCATACACTCAACATCGAACATTGCTCCATACATTTCTTTGTAGTTTATGATCAAAATATCAGTAGTAAAGGGAGAAAGAAATACCCAAACACCCCAAAATATAAATTATAGTCACAAGTAATGTGAAATAAGCACATTAGCCACCCTTTGGGCTTAATAGGAATAAAATAAATTAAGGATTTATATACAAAGAAATATATGTAGCAATGTTTGATGTTGAGTGTATGACGTCACAGACTCCAAAAAATAATCATAAAAATATCATACTTTCGTCCTGAATATCGAGAAAACACTTCATACAGTGATTATTGGACCTTTAAAGAGTATTTTTAGGAAGTTTCAGCTAAATCCAAGTTTGAGCGATTTTCGTCGTAGTAGCACTTTAAAGGCCAAGGTTGAAAAGGAGATCCAAAGGATCACTGATACTTAAATGCTTATACTAATGGCCCTTTATCATACGATGACCATGTTTATTCTCATGAGAATAAAGACCTTTGATTAACATGTACAGTATGAAATATATTTTTAAATGCAATGCCATGTAAGATGGAATCTATTCCAGTTCAAACCAACATGGCTGCCATGTGGAAAAATCTCATTAAGAGTCCTTACCTCTAATAGCCCAGCAGCAATAGACAAAGCTACCCCACTAGACCTCAGAGGTCTCTTCCCAGTTGCTACTGGCCAGGGATCTCTCTGTAGTTCACCCAGTAAGTCAGTCAAACTCATGTCGCACTTGTGGACAGGCTGGAGGAATCTGTTGAAGGCATCATGCGGTTGGTGCGGCATTGGCCCACCAGCACCCCTTGGACCTGGCTGCCCCCTTGCACTACTTCCAATACCAAGCATGTCCTATAAGAAAGATTTCCATTTATTTTTATACGAAAACTGATCTACTGTATTTCCTATCTAAAGGATAACATTGCGCTTTAAAATCTAAGGTTTGTTTATATACCTGAATCTGTTTGGCACTCAAGTCCTTTGTTCCCCTGAACACATAACTCTTTGAGCATCCCTCACAGCCAAGTTCATGAACATGGACCTGAGGAACAAGTATAATGCTATTTTGTAGAATTTGAAACACATTAATCGTGGTAAATGAAATTGAAGAACCAAGGAACACCTGGAGAAAGGATGAATGTGTGTGGGGTGGTGGGGGTGGTGGGGGGGGGGGGGGGGAGTGGAGGACACAACTGAGACTTATGATGGTCTGAAGTCGGCATAAAAGCGTAATATCAAGTGTAAAGAGTAAGTATTTATTTGGGGTTTAAATTTCATATCGCAAAGTAGTAAGAAATGTGTAGTTGACATCACTGTTTATTAGAAAGGTACACTTTATAAAACTTACCATCTTGCCAAATGTAATGAGACCAACGAGAGCATTTGGAGGCATAAGACTCAATGACATCTGGAGTGATTCCTAAATCAAGAAATATAAACAGAGTTATACATGTTCATGTTATGGTTACAGTTACATATCTATTGGCACTCACAACTACATGCTTAGGGGCGCAAATGTGTTCTAGGATTCACTTACTAGCTTGTGTTGACAAGAGCTTCTTAAATATTGATTGACACACACAAGAAGATGCTTAGGACCCAAATTTGGGCAGTTACTATATGTAGGTCTCAGGACCTGAATTGAATATTCCACTGATCATCTGATACAAGTGCAATAACACTTGGAATAACTGGAGAAGATCATGGTAGTTTGAGCCTGAGAATTTTATCAGCTGCTGGAGCATTCTCTGACCTCAGATCCTTAATCAAAACCCTGCAATACAGTATATATATTAAATTGTAAACTAACCTTGACTGCTTGGAAATCTTCTTCATCCATGCATGTATCCAGTACTATCAAGAAGATCAAAGGGCCAGGGGTACCTCCTCTCTGCAGAAAAAAATCCATTTTTTTTTTCATATTAACCCATTTAAAAATATTGTGCCCAAGCCATAGATACAGTGGTTATACCATAACTATTTATTACACATTTAGGTTTGATATCCATGTAATAGAAGCTGTGAATAAAAACTATATCAGTGAAGTGATATGATTCACAGCAAACTGGAAACTGTACATTTTGTCATTGTTTCTACACTAAATGTGTAATAAACAAATTATTACATGTTAGGAGCCTAGTATCTTTTTTATTCACTCATTTTCCGTATGATATCACTGATGATTCACAATATCATATGGAAACTCCTTAACAAAAAACGATACCAAGCTCTTAACATTGTGATAATCTCTATATATGCACCGCTTTCATAATAACCCTACAAATACAACTACAATTATAGGTTTTATGTGATATAGTGACTTTGGCTTCTGTCAATCAAATTACTAAAGGTCTGAAATAGTTTTTTTGATTGACTGAAGTGTACATCTTTGGCTTTAGTAGTTGAGTAATGATAATAGGTGTAATACTGACAATTTCAATTCATTGGCATATGCAAGAAGGAGTGCAAGAGCTATTCCTACCTGTAGGGTATACTCAATAGTAGAGAACTGTGGAATCAGTTCTGCTGGCTGGTGCTGCTCAGAGATGCCTGCATATTGTGGTGGGAACTGTAACGGAAATTAAACAGTGAGTATTACATTAAATATAGGACTAGATAAAATAAAAAGGTCGTTCAGCAAGACCTATATAAATGTTTCTTTCCTTTTTAAGCCCTACTGTACATGTAATTTGTCTTGCCATGTTTTACAAATACAGACTACAATGGATTCCAAAGAGTACAACTGTATTATTTTTTTGTTTAATGGTTGCACACGAGATGACACATGAATATGGATACAACTCATTGTAGGTGTACAATGGGAAGTCAAATTTTCTTGTAGTATTAAGTCTGGACTAATAAATGTATAAATACTTACAGCATTTCTTTGGAAGCAAAAGTTACAATGCCAGACTTTAGATCTGTAGTCCACTTGGCTATAAAATAAAGTTATAAGGAATGAGTAAAGAAATCGTATAAGAGACACGTCAGAGGAAGAAAGACTTCATTTTGCTGTCATAAGTGTTTACGTGTATTAACTACATACCAAAATGGGTTCAATACGGCTCGACAGCTGTTACGAGAACACAGCACAGGATCATAACAAATAGGAGGAAGATCAGGTCTTTCTTTCAACGGCGTATACGTACAACCGACAGGAACAACCTGAGGAAGAAAGACGACGTTTTTGTAAAGAATCATCAAAACAACAACCAAGTTTGAGGTCATTTTTCACCAACCATTCTCGTCGCTTCGAGTCGACTTGATGGCCAAACGTTCCAGCTGAATCGTACGCCATCTCGGTCTTCATTCTGGTTGATATACTCTTGATAAGTGGTCATTTTCGCCTCCACAAGGAAGAAGAAAGTGCGAAACTGTCAAGAAACTTTGTTGAGAAATTCTCCACTCTGTAACACCGGCCACGTAGCAGACATGCGCAAAACACTCTACCACAGGAAACCCATACAGATTAGACATAACACAGGAAGACCATGGCTTAAAAACATATAGTTAACAATAATAATAATAATAATAATAATAATAAATATTTATATAGCGCCTATCCAAATCTGCTCTAGGCGCTTTAAACAAAAAGAAAAACCACAAACTGTGGTAGGCTGTGAGCTTTGCTTGGCGCCTGTGGCTGCCGCTACACAACCCATACCACAGGAAATAAAATAATAAATAGATAAATAAATGATACGAAAATAAAATAAAATAAATAAACACACGCACGACGAAACCACGAACAAAGGTCAGACTGTTGTATCGGGTAACAATCCCCTACTCTTACAAAAAATACTACAGGATCTTTTACGTCCACTTTATCAGGGGTCAAGTGCAAGCAGACGGGACCTCCGGTTTTACGTCATTATCCGAGAAGACGCTTGCTTGATGGCTGTTGGCTCCTACGAGCTCCTCCACCCTTTGACAGGTCTTATTTTTGATCCTGCTGGGTGTCAAGCCACCCTCCTCACTGGATAGCCAGTGGGGGAGCCGGTTTAGACGCCGACGACCCGTCCATGTGGCAGGTAGTACTGGGTTACATGGTACCAGTAGCAAGTTCGAAAACCTGACCTGAAAATCCTGCTTTGTTTTGCTTTACAGGAGTGGAGGGGAAGAGTAGGGTTGGTCTAAGCCATCATACTTTTTTACAGAAATCTACGACTTATTGTCGGTTTGTTAAGATCAATTGAATATCTAGCGAAACTGATAATTTAATCTATAAAGAAATATTTTCTTTCAAAATAAAATCACTATCTGGATCTACCACAATTTATGGTCATGGGGATGCTTTTGTTAGGTTCGCGTTCCACTCGTGACTTATATTTAATTGTCGAACCCATTCATTCAAGAAACGATTACCCAGTTCACAATTTATTTTTTTGTGTTATAAACATATTTTCCATAAAGCTAATATTTTTTTAAGCTTTAAGCATCGATTAAACTTCAAACATAAATGTCTATTAACGAGAAATCTCTTCAAACATCGTCTCAAAGCTGTTCCCTTTGTCCATGATGGTTAGAAATCCTAGCTCATCAGCCTCGGTTTCGTGTAGGATTGCTTCATGCTACAGCCAACTGGAAGGATAAAGAATAATAGGCTTGGTTTGTGATCAAATGGCGCGTTTTGAGAAAAAGACTACATCACGGGCGTAGAGTGCATTTCACAGCCCCCTCACAGCCCAAATTACATACATTTACTGTATTTTATGGGGGTCCTTCTCCGCCCGCGATATAATCTTCCGCCGTATGTATCTTGGCTTCACTTTAAAGCCTATTTTGAAATCATGTTTTTCAATTCATACCACCTCTAGCATGACAAAATCATTAAAAGTAGATTCTGTAATACTGTGAAAAACTCAAGGTGAAGACTCGTCCAGTCGTGGACTCACTTTCGGTCCAATATATTAAATAAGCTGAAAAATTATTTTCTCCGCGCGGGACTTTTCGCATATTGTTGTGAGACTGAGCGGATAGCTGTTAGTTTCAGTGGAACTAGACCAGAACATATCTTTAGTGGAGACCGCAAGGAAGGCAAATAACAAAATTTTCAGCGATTATCCATACCAGACATTCACACCACGTTTGGATAGTTCTTATAATTAATTCTAACGTTACTGTGCGGATCGATATCACAGCACGGGTTAAAACAGAAATAAAGTCGTATTTAATTTCAGCATGTTTGGTCCCGTTTTCAGTAGGAAAAAATCAGCTAGCCAGACAACCTGAATTAGGAGTATCCATTCACCTGATTTAGGAATATCCATTCACCTGATTTAGGAGTAACCCCTACCTGATTTAGGAGTATCCCACAATCTTATCGAGGTAAGATGTGCTCAACCGGCTCTTCTAAAACCTGTCTTTTTTTGTACTGTAGCGGTTTGAAATTCATCCTTATCAGTTTCGGTTTCGTATAGGATTGTTTCATGATATAACCAACTGGAAGGATAAAGAATAACAGGCTTGGCTTGTGATGGAATTGTATGTTTTGAGGATAATGCTATATCACGGGCGTAGAGTGCATTTCACGGCCCCCTCACAGCTCAAATCACATACATTTACTGTATTTTATGAGGGTCCTTCTCCGCCCGTGATATAATCTTTCACCCTATGTATCTTGCCTTCACTTTAAAGCCTATTTGGAAGCCATGTTTTTCAAAAAAAGTATAAAGTGTAGATTCTATATGTGCAAACTGAAGATAAAGACGAACCAATAGCGGGCTTACTTTCTAGCGCAAATTTTGTAAAGCAATAGAAAACGCACAAGACTGTGAGGTTGTCGAAAGATTAATCTTGTGTGACCTTAACAGCCACCGCACCACAGGGATACCATACCTGAGATTTTCTAACCTTTCGTCCCGTAGTTCAGTAATAAGTCCTTCGACCTCCTTCCTCTATTCTTTGCACAATTCGTCAAAACCAATTCCCTCTTGCAGGCCGATATGGATAGGGATCGCTATTGACGTTACATTACGGCCACGGACGGCAGTGAATGGCTGGCGCAATAGCAAAGAAGCGTCATTCAATGGAGACTAGATGGCATTTAGCCACGAAGCACTGCACATACCTAAAAGCTGAGGTTAGTAAAAATTTTATATACAGAAATTTAATGCTTTCAAGGAAGTGTTCAAGGGTTCATTTATAGGACTTCTGGGTTTTCCAGTTTTCTTTGCTCTGCAAAACTTAACACAATTGTTTCCAATTCAAACTGTGAGTTAGCTGTGCCTTGACTTTTACTATTCAATTTGTTTAATGGTTTGATCTGTGAGATAGTCATGCCGTGATTTTCATCAGCCTAGAGGTTGTTTCAGGTACTGATAAAATTTCAAGGTTGAAGAAGTTAATAATTTAAATCAAAATAAATCAGAAATAAGTCAGAACACACACACTGGTATGAGAAATCTTTATTTATATGTATGACCTCCATTGTTTCCTTATGTCATGATTGCATGATGTTTAATTCAAGTTTCCCCCCACTAAATGATGTTTAATAATAGCATGCTACACATTCTTTCCTTTTCCCCCTCTAACAAGTCATATATTATATTTGAATAAAGTTTTCTCAATTTTGATTAATACTTCCCTGTTTAAAAACATTAACTGGGAACTAGTATTTAGAGGTCATGAATGTCATAATGATGGTACATGCAGGGTGGATAAAGGCATTCATTATCCACCCTGGCGGGGGGGGGGGGGGGTCCCAAATAAAGACATTTAAAAAGATATATTATTTATCCCTATTAAGCATAAACGTAGTTATTTACATGCACATATGAATGATAATAACACAACAATGAAGTTCATAGTGGGTAAGTTATGTGCACTGCAAGATACCCCCTGGATCTGTCCCTGGCATGTAAAACTAATTAACAACAGACTACATCAATCAAAATATTTGTTATGACAGTTCCATGTAGCTTAACCTTAACCTTAACCTAATCCCTACCCCTACCCCTACCTCTAAATGGTCTGAAATGGGAAGACATTACCATGTACCTTAACCTTAACCTTAACCTTAACCTTAACCTTAACCTTAACCTAAACCCTACCCCTACCCCTACCCCTAAATGGTCTGAAATGGGAAGACATTACACCCGAAGAAAAGAGGTCATTCTTTTTTTAAATTTCAGTTACTAGTAGCCAATGCATGTAGGGAGAAATGTACTGTAAGCCTTGAGTACTTTTGTGCTTCTATCTTATTTGAACACACTCAGTACATTGACATCTTATACTTTCTTATTAACAACCAATCTATTAATCCAAAAGTTTTATTAATATACTGTGCACACACAATAACAGCACTGTTTAGAAAAGATTTCATGTGACTTTTGGTAGTCTCCCTCGCATCCGTTTTTAGTGTTGGTCATCACACAACGCTCCCTCGACACTAAAAACAAATGCGAGGGAGACTAGACTTTTGGCAGATGAATAGAAAGCAATCGTACAAAGATGTACCAAACAATTTTGAACCAATTAGAGCACACAATTTACAGCACATCAAATCAGAATTCAGAAGCAAAGCAAGGAATAGCACAGCTTTACCATACTTTTTCGTACTCATGAATAATTAATGAGGAGAAAACAAAGCAAATCACTACTGTGATGGTGGTTTGGAAATGTGTTCTTAATTTGCATTAAATTTTGTAAACGTTTTCTTTGATTTTCTCCAAGAAACATTCATGAGTTTGAGAAGTAATTTCAAACACTTGAGAGAGTCCTTCCTCAAAGTCAGTTAAACCTCAAAGTCAGTTAAAAAAACTCACTTTTCGGTGATTGGAAATCGGAGGAAGGACTCTCTCGCATGTTTGAAATATTACATAAATTGTTCAATCTAGAAGATATTAACTCTTCATTTATGGTTACTTGAGTAAGTGAAGAGAAGATAAAGAAGGCCAGTGAGGTGTAGAGTTTCCACGTAGCAAACTATTGCCGCAATCTAATTTTTCCTTTTCCTCTCATTACACTGACAGTCTTGTTGTATGTCAGCTCCTCAACCTTATTATATAAGACCACTTCTAATTTGGGTGCTATTATTTCTTTCTTTGTAGTTAAGGTGATCATAACTCTCTTCCTCTTGATGACAAAGTCCATCGAGTTACCAAGGTAGTCCACACCTGTGATGGATAGTTTCCTACTGGAAGGAGTCAAAGTTGGGTTGAACTCAAGGTGATCTTCTCTAATACGGAACCCTCCGTAGCCAAACAGGACAGCCTGTAGGAAGCCACCTGCACCTGTTATGAAGTTAACAGCTCCCTCCCGATTGATGTTCTCCGTCCATACCTGTAAGAGTCTCTGCATCAGTAGGTTCAAGCAGACCTCTTTACTATGGGCGTAATGTTTTCCCATTTGATCACTTGCCATTCTCTTAAGTATGTTTTCTTTGCTTAATTGTTGTGAGACTGAAGAAATATGAATTTGGATACAACTCAAACAAATAATCTTATTCCCAAGAGAATGACACGTGGTCTGAAATAGGAAAACATTATGCCATAGGAAATTAATAATTCATCATATGGCATACATGTACAAAAGCATCCCATGTGATAACTTGTGTATGTTATCAATCGTGCCTGACCGCCAAATGTCTTAGTACCCATGGTGCAATCATGGTACAGATTTGACTTCCTGTCACAAATACTTGTTGCATACCCACAATCTTAGTTTGCAAGTCACTATAGTCTGGGTTTCAATTCCCTGACTCTTCATCACATGTGAATAGAGTTAGTTACCTAGGTTTTCCTCTGTCCGTCTACAGAACACAAACTAAATTCCAGTTTAATGTGTGAGTTAGCTGTGCCCTGACTTTGATCAGCTCTGAGGTTGTATCAGGGTTCTATCTGTGAATTACTGCTGATAGACTTGTCGTCCGTATCAATAAAAATAGGAAAGTTCTTAAACTTACCTTGAAAGGGCCATTGATATTCTTAAAATTCTTCAAGAAAGCTTTGTTGGCGCGTTTCTTTTCACCAACTTCCAACCATCCAATGGCCGTCATTGCATGTGTCATGGCTGGTCCATGGGCGTCAGTAATGTTCTCGTATATGTCAAGGTCATTATAACGAACCTGTGGAATAAGAGTAATAATACTAGTAATAGGATCAGTTGCTGGTGGAAAGTTCCCGCCAAAAATAATATAAGCCACATTCTTGAACTTAAGATAAGCCACATGCTTGATCGAGTTTCGTATGTGAGGACTGGGTCGAAACTGGACGATCGTGAAAACGGGTGCCATGAACGGTGCCATGAATAGAGACCTTTAGAATCAGGTTTACCGCTAACCGCTAGGGATCAGGCCCAGAAACACGCCCGCAAACACGGAAAAACACTTAGCATCAATGAAATACAAAATGGCAGTTCTTCCAGCAACAACTTCGTTTCGATATGACGCCTTGCAAAATGTCGGAAGTTTGACGAAAGACGCCTGACGTCGAACTGCATTTTGATCTTTGCGGTACCTAGCATGAGCGTGCTAAAGGTCCCTAATATCTCCATTTTCATGGTCTTTTGGTTAATACAACTACATATCTCCCAGTCTCTTTTTTCCTTTCATTTGAAACCCTGCAATGTCCAGAAAGTTCCACAAGACCACAGATTACTAATACCTCTTTGGTCATGTTGTACATGAGCGGATAACCAACAAGAATAGCATCTGCTTGTTTTGTTTTCAGGCCATCATGGAAGTCGTCGAACTCAGGATGATACTGCAGATCTTCGTCAAATGGGATGTACATTTTGGCCGCCACTTTGGCCCAGTATGGGGGAACGTACCTGTTCAAGATTCTACCGCACTTTGGAAGAATAAGAAGGGGGTATGTTAATACTTTGTTTTATTCTTTTGCTATCTCATAACCTGGACTCTCCGACAATAGCTATAGAGGCTGTCATATTATTGGTCCCTACCCCCCACGGGCATTAGGAACAGTTTTCCACCTTTGAAAAGCTCGCAGATCGTTGGTTGAGTTGGAATAAAAAACACGACAAGAATTAGATCTGTTTACAGAGGCGAGGCTTTTGCCCGAAGTTCACTCCACGTTCACGTAACTACGTTTGAATATTTATAACACATTGTTGTTTTGGCCTGGCTTTTACTCCAGGCTCACTTAACTAAGTTTCGTATTTATAACACATTGCTGTATTGGCCTGACTTTCCAACTGCAGCTAGAGACGAGCGTCTTTTGTCTGAAGTTGACCGCTCCATGTTCACGTAACTAAGTTTCATTAATTATTCTTTATAACACATTGCTGTATTGGGCTGACTTTGCAACTACAGTTAGAGGCGAGCTCCTTTTGCCTGAAGTATCACTTACGTTTACTTAACTACGTTTCAGTTGTTATGACACGTTGTATTGGCTGTCAAAGCCTTATTGGTGTTGAGTTTGTAAGCAAAGGGTGCACCCAGTCCAAAAACGCCTGAAAATCCTGGAAAATCCTCCCTCCATAAAAAATCCTGGATTCGCCCTTAAAACCGGTTTGTGGAATTCAATGGATTTCGGCTGTAGCCAATGAAATCTGGAATATAGAATCAGGGATCCAGAATTTAACAATTTTGAGATTTTTTCTTCCTAAATTTCCTAGATTCGTCCGTGTATTTCTCTCTCTACTACTCTATCACTGTCTTACTACCTTAAAGCCACTAACCAAAGCGAATTACGACAATATCATTGGAAAAGTCCCTATAATCTATGTATGACCCATATCTGACTTACCACCTCTGTGGCATGGCAGCTTCACGACACAAGCGTGATGTCGCGCGATGTCGCGCGATCTTCGTGATCTTACATCACGCAGACAAAAATACGGGCCCCAAGGGTAAATACCCCATTACCTCGAGGGCAAACTCAAGATTCTGTTTTGCCACGACGTTAGTATAGAAAGAGTTGTCAACAGGAAACTGGTACTCGTCCGGTGGCATTACGTAGTTGATTTGATATTGATCTTTCTTCTTGTCGTAATACACTCTACTCGACCAGAATTCTGCTGTGTAGTAAACCAACTCGAATCCAATTTGACGAAGCCATTGAATATCCTTGGTTGCGTACCAATATATTCTAGCAGTATAGGCGATGTCCCCAGTGATGTGAACTTGATGTTTACCGTATTTCCAACCAGGAGAAGTTTCGATCCCAGTGAGAGAGCTTTCCCATGGAAACATGGCACCTGAAAAAGGAAGTTTGATAATTGATCTCTTCTCCAAGAGCTCAACGCACAACGTCAACGCACATGCACCTGCCTGCCTTTCCTGCCTGCCCTGTAGACCCTTACACCTATCTAACAGAAAGCTCCATTTTCACCATATCAATATTAACACATCTTGATACCGTCATTCTACATACCTCTATATTGATTCAATCTGGCTATTCGTCTAGCAGCGGGTAATCGATCATATCGATATTGCAGCGATGCTCTTGCGAGATCTGGATACAAGAGCAACAAGAATGGAAACATCCAAATATCCTGGTCCCAAAATGTATGTCCCATGTATTCTTCACCACCAGACAGTCCCCCCGGACTTAAGCCGTACGGCCAGTCAGCCCGGGTCGAGCTCAGTATCTGATACATACTTGCATAGACAGCCTGGGATAGCTCAAGGTTGCCGTCGATATCGATACTGCCGGAGTTCCATAGTTCTTCCCAGGCTTTTGTATGGTGCCACTGCAGAAACCGTGCGCGCCTGTAAGACAAAAGTAAAGATTATTGTGAGCATTGAGCATGGGCATGAGCATTGAGACAATTATAGGTCCTTTGGGCTACCTTTGTTATGGTAAGGAGTCAAATCCAACATAATGAAATGTCTCATGAAAAACTTAAAACAATTTTCCTTTGAATGAAATCAACCTTTTACTTTTGAAAGTAATAATACTCAAGGGAGTAACACATGGTCTGAAATATTGAAAAGTGTCTATATACGTTCTAATAGGACGATTGCACGATTGACCTCTACTACCAGACTCCCTTGCACACTTTCTTTTTTCAGTAAATTATCACCAATTGTCTTACTTTTTTCAAGAGAGAATATACAAACTTGAATAAGAAAGAAAAATTCGCGAGGCATGATGGTAGTGAGAGTCAAATGACGCCATCATGCAAACGTCTATTGGCTGGACAATTACAGCAACTTGGTAGGATCTTCTTACTTTTCCCCTAATCTCCAGGCATTTTCAGCTTGACGCCATGGGTCAAACTTGGTATCAATACTTGTTGCGATTGCTGTAACAAAATACCAAGTCTTCCTGTCATGTGCTTCTATAAAGATGTGGTCAGGAATATCTTGAAATGCAAGAGCCACCTTGGGTTTTAAACTGTCTACCTCTTCTACGGTCTTGATCTAGGGAGGGACATTGATAAACATAAGTGAATTTCTGACAGCGGTTGAAATATAGGCGCATGCGCCTTGCGCCAGTGGTCAGGAAGGAAGTTAGGAGAAGACTGGACACGAGAATGCTGCCATTCAGATTTCCATGAGAAAGAAAAAAGCGACACGGTCGCGGTATTTGAGATTCTGGACATCCAATCAGAACGCTAGGATGAGGCTGCAGTACATATTAATGTGACAAGACACGTCTAATTTAGTTCCTAACTGTTGTACAAACTCCGCTCAATAAATGATACAACGATTATTAATAATCATTTATCATTATCGATAATACACTGACTATGGAAAAAACGCTCAAGTCAATTAAAGGGGGACTAGCACGAAATTTGGTCAGTAAATCGTATGATACACTGACTATGTAAAAGAACGCTCGTATGTCATTTGAAATAGAGTCAGTAAATCGTATGATACTCTGACTATGTAAAAGAACGCTCAAGTCAATTAAGATAAAGTCAGTAAATCGTATGATACACTGACTATGGAAAAAAACGCTCGTATGTCATTTGAAATAGAGTCAGTAAATCGTATGATACACTGACTATGGAAAAAAACGCTCGTATGTCATTTGAAATAGAGTCAGTAAATCGTATGATACACTGACTATGGAAAAGAACGCTCATATGTAAATTGAAATAGAGTCATAAAATCATGTGTGTGCAAATCTGAAGGGAGAGTATGCTGTAAAAGCATAGAATAGATCCCGGTGTATCCATGGTATTCAACCATGGAGTATATACTTAACTGGGACTGCGCAATTTTTTTATTATTATTTTTCATTATCGGTATACTCGGTTTCCTCTTGACCTTTGATTGCTCTGTACCCTGCGAGCAGAGCCTCCTTTTAATTCCTTCTCTTGCCCGTTGAGGAGTTAAAAGGAGATTCTGCTCGCAGGGTAATTGCTCTGATATTGTATTTCAACAAAACAATCCAACATTGTTATACCTTACCTCTCCATAAGCCATCTCCATCCCTAGTTCTTTATCCACGGTGTATTGCTTTAGTCCTATATCGTTCGTATACTCGCCAAAATTATTTGAAATATTGAGTGTGACGTTCTGGCTCAAGTCATTCTTGATTGTTATTTCGACGACAATTAAATGTCTCAGTTGGCGATGCGCATAGAATCTCTGCTCGATCGATAGTGTTTCGTTAATATTCACCACAGCATCAAACCACTTATAGAATATCCCCTTTTTGATATCAAGAGCATAGGAGGAATCACCTTGGATTCCAAATACCTCGAAGGAGAGCGAACAAGTAGATGGAAGACGTGCCCTATGCGTGTGCTGGGTGATGTTGATGGGATAAATCGGATAGAATTTGGGGTACGCCTTGCCATTATAAAGGCCCGAGACGTGAACAGTATCGCTGTATAAAACACTCGCAATATAACCATTCCCGATTGTCGGCATCATGTTTCCAGCTCGGTTCCCGGTGATCGACACGGTGCTGAAATCCTCAGAAGGCATTTTCTTTGTGTACAATAAATTCTCTGTGGATTTTTTTGGTGATGGTCTCATAGCTGTCGTCGACAAGAAGAAAAACTGTAACATAACGAATATCGCTAGACCAAGAAACGCCATGACTAAAGATGGCAATTACTCGGATTTTCCTGTACTAAACCCAGCGCATCTGATGTAAAACAAGACAAGAGCTTAGTGTCGTCGCTAGAATAACGGTATTCTCCAACGCAGCCGCTATTAAGTAACGGAGAAGGCTGCCAAAGATATAATCTATATTGTGCCGGGTCACGTTTTTTCCTGCTGTTGGCTCAGGTTTCAGAGGTTCTTGTGTGTTCGTCTTGAGAACTTGAATCCAAGGAAGCAACGAGACAAGCAGTGTTTGTAATAAGATCCGGTTAACTAAGCGCGCGTTCAAGTTCGATCTGGCAGGCTTGTGATCAGCGTGATAATTTAAATCGAGTAGGGAGGGGTACGTGACTTGTGGTTGCACAAACAGTACTCGTGTCACATGCATGAATCCCGATAAGACCCGCCAAGTTCGTGAGACCCGTGGGTTACCTGTGGGTTTTTTTAATCCTCTTGTGCAATATATTAGCATATTGATATACAATCAGCTGATCACCAAGGGAATGGAAACTTGTACTGAACAGCTTAAAGACACTACTAACTACTTTACTCTGATAAAACCAGGTTATATAATGGACGAAAAGAGAAGAAGAAGAAGAGGGAGGGAAAAAGAGTCAGCATTGACGGAAAAACGCGGGAACCTTTTGATAAAGTCATGAATCACAGTAGTCGCAACTGGACGAAGACTTTACTGCAATTACTGGTCCAACATGGCGAGTAAACCTCCTATCTCTTTGTAGCTGGACAGAATCACGATAAAGGTAAGAGCGGGTTAATATCATTAAGAAAACCCCCTTGAAAAATTTGGCATCTTAAAGTGAAGGAGCACATTTAGTCACCAGGAGTTTGTAAAATTCCTGATAATATTTATTTGTACTTCATCGAGACAGCGCCATGCATAAGCCTCGTAAATAATTTAATTTACTGTGTTCTGAATAAATAAACATTCTTGAGTCATTCAGGTTGAACCTACAAAGTTTTAAAGTGTTTTAAAGCTACGTCTCAGCTTAAACGTTCAAACAGGACACGTGAACTTTGGAAAGCCTATTTATTTCACAAGGATAAAAATTCATTTCACAAAGAGCAGAGTTATCTGTAATAAAGTGAAAAGTATATTGAGCAATCATTCTATTTTACAATATAAATTGAACTCATACTGTTTCTCGACCCTCAGCTCTCCCTAAAGGGACCCCAGTATAACCAAATGAATAGTGTAGTTCTACCTATCGTATCTTGGTACTCGTAAAAATCCACGACCCCTGTGCAAGTACAGCATTTCTCCTAACCTTAACGTATATGTATTCTTTCGTTTATAAATCATAACCACCTCGAGGCGTGGAGATATGGGTCCCTTGCTTATCAAACGTATTCCGAACATCTTTTTCTTGATGGTAAACTCTAGTTTGTTACCCATGTAATGGACACCACGTATTGTTAGCTTCGTACAGCCGCGCGGGAGAGTCGGGTAGAAGTCTAATCGATTTTCTCTGAGACGGAAACCACCGTAGCCGTATATGACGGCCTGTAGGAATCCACCCGCACCGGTTATAAAGTTGACAGCTCCTCGTTTGTTAGTCTGTTCTGTCCAGACCTAAAAACATCGAAAGTAGCATCATTGAATCAAAATATTATTTGGGGGGGGGGGGGGGGGGGTGTAGCACCATTGAATCAAAATATTATGGGGGGGGGGGGGGTTGGGAAGATTATAGGGGGAGGGAAGATCATAGGGAGGGCGTGAATGCTTATTTGTCGCACGGAGACGGGTTAAAGCGGTTGGGTAGACAGTAAATATAGCAAATAGTTTAAACCGTCCTGAATTTGTAAAACGTGTTCTCAACAGCAACAATCCACTAGTGTTAATACGACCGTATTTGTCTATAAATTTGTGATTTCATTCGTACCTTAAATGGCCCTACGATGTTGTCATAGTTTTTCCTAAATTCCCTGTGTGCCTTCCTCTCCATACCCAGTTCTAACCAGCCTATAGCATGCATGGCGTGAGTCATAGCAGGACCATGCTTCGTCGTTATTTCAGAGTAAAAACGAAGATCATTGTAGCGGACCTATGTAACATAATGAAATTATATACAGGGGTGTGTATGTAGAGTATCTACAAAGAGTTCTAGGCTTTGTCTGTAGAAGGAACCCACTTTTTAAAACTGTTACGGGGATTGTCTCGGGAGAGTGAGAGTAGAATGATTTTTTAAAGTTAGTGGAAAGTGACCAACAACAAATTTAATCGTATCATAAAATGTAAGCAAAATTATTGTTAATTCTGTGACAAAAAATACGACATTTTGCGCGCTGCTAGACTCCTTGGGTTCGTCACGCAACCCTATTCTCTACAAACTTATGTTTACTTGAGAAATGTTGAGAAGCGTTGCGTGACACCCCTAAAAACATAGACTCCAGTGTAGAATTCTAGACAGAAGACTGTTGCGAGCAACTGCGTACCGCTACTACTTGTACCATGCCCTAAAATGCGATCGACGCGCATTAGATTCTTTTTTATATATATAATTTTACGCGCGCATCTCAAGTCTTGCACCTCTTGTTGAGCGCCAATATTACAATAAAGCAGCTTTCATACCTGCTTGTCCATGTCGTACATCAACGGAAATCCAATAAGAATCGTGTCTGCTTGTTTTACAGTCATGTTCAGATCGTAGCCATCAAACTCAGGATGATATTTGAGCTTCTTGTCAAATGGGATGTACATCTGTTCGGCAATCTTGTTCCAGCGAGTAGGTACGTATCGACCAAGTAGATTAGATATCTATAGGATTGAAAAATAAGTGGATAGTTATTACTTACATTCCTACAAAGAAAACCATGCGAAATGAATTACTGGGAAAATGAATATATGGGAAAATGACTGATATATGGGAAAATGAATATATGGGATATATGTAGCTTTCTACAGAGTGGTTCTTCATCCATCCATTTCAAATGAAATGTAGAAGTTGATTTTTGCAGAGAAAGGTCTAGAAAAACCCTCGCAGTTTATTTTCATTATGATAAAAATCTTCGTTTATCCCGCATCATTTTATTCTCAAGAACTTGAATGAGAGCTGTGTGTGGAGGAATCAAATTTTCACAATATTTTCTCAATCATACAAAATTAATATTTTCCTTCATAAAGGTACCTTGACGGCAAACTCTAGGTTCTGTTTCGCCACCACGTTCGTATAGATACTGTTATCAACAGGAAACTGGTACTCATCTGGCGGCATCACGAAATGTATGTAATACTTCTCCGCCTTTCTTTTATAATACACCCTGCTTGCCCAGAAATCTGCGGTCTGTTTAACCAGTCGGTACCCAATCTTCTTCAGCCATTGGTAATCTTGGGTTGCCCTCCAGTAGAGCTTTGCTGCGTGAGCGATGTCCCCTGATATGTGGATTTGACTTTCTCCGTAGTAGTCGCCTGGAGAGGTTTCCATACCGCTGAGGGAGCTTTCCCATGGGAACATTGCACCTAGAATCAGATGTATAATATATTGTGCTCTCCTGACCATCCAATTAATCCCTCTTCTCATTTATTCATCCATCCATCCACCCACACATCATTACCCCATCCATCCATCCACTATTCACCCTTCCGTCCATTCATACGTTCATTAAACCACCCCATCCATTTACTTACACATCTATCACATCCGATTTTTCTTTCCACCCATCCACTATTCAGCTAACCACACATCCATTCATCCATGCACCAATTTACCCATCCAGCTATCCATCCACCTGGTCACCCATCCAGCTATCCATCCACCTGGTCACCCATCCAGCTATCCATCCACCTGGTCACCCATCCAGCTATCCATCCACCTGGTCACCCATCCAGCTATCCATCCACCTGGTCACCCATCCAGCTATCCATCCACCTGGTCACCCATCCAGCTATCCATCCACCTGGTCACCCATCCAGCTATTCCCATCCACCTGGTCACCCATCCAGCTATCCATCCACCTGGTCACCCATCCAGCTATCCATCCACCTGGTCACCCATCCAGCTATCCATCCCCCTGGTCACCCATCCAGCTATCCATCCACCTGGTCACCCATCCAGCTATCCATTCACCTGGTCACCCATCCAGCTATCCATCCACCTGGTCACCCATCCAGCTATCCATCCACCTGGTCACCCATCCAGCTATCCATCCACCTGGTCACCCATCCAGCTATCCATCCACCTGGTCACCCATCCAGCTATCCATCCACCTATTCACCCTCCAGCATTCCATCCACCCTGGTCACCATCACAGCTATCCATCCACCTGGTCACCCATCCAGCTATCCATCCACCTGGTCACCCATCCAGCTATCCATCCACCTATTCACCCATCCAGCTATCCATCCACCTGGTCACCCATCCAGCTATCCATCCACGTAAATACAATGTCATAAATGTACTTGGCCTTTTTTTCTTTTAGGAAAGATTGCACATCAAAATCGTTAAGTCCTGATACACTGATTTACATACAGTAAGTTTTCTTACCGTTGAATCCATACTTCTCAGCCAGTATCCGAGCAGCGGGCAATCTCTGGTATCTGTACTCTAAACAACCTCTCGCCAGATCAGGGTGAAGCAACACCAAGAATGGATACATCCAGATATCCTGGTCCCAAAATGTATGCCCCATGTACTCTTCCCCGCCCGGGAGACCACCGGGGCTTAACCCGTACGGCCAGTCAGCACGGGTTGAGCTAAGGATGTAGTACATACTGCCATAAACAGCCTGGGATAACTCCAGGTTGCCTTCAATATCTATCTTGCCTGTATCCCATAACCTTTTCCAAGCTTCCTTATGGCTTTTAAGCAAGCTTTCCTTATCTCTGATAAGGAAGAAGACATCTTTTTAGGTTTAGTTCCTTTGTAAAGAAAAACTTGAAGTAAATGGGAAAATAGTTGTGGTTTGTAAAGACCCTTCATATTTTATCGATAACCAATCTTACCAGGATACCAGCTTTTAGCTGAATGGACCACGCTGCCTAAATAAAGATTCCATAACCTTTTATAAAATAACGGTTATGAATGTCGCGTTCTGATTGGTTGGGAGCGCGTGTTTTATGAGAGCACATTGCACGCGCGCGAACTTTCCGTTGCTTCATTCCTATCTATTATTGTAATTTGTATTTTATAAAAGAAATAAAAAACTTGCTTGCTGTGCTGTGTGCAGACATAACGAACTTGGGGATTGGCAGAACACTCGAGAAGTGTCCAGAAGCACTCCGCTACGCGTCGTGCTTCTCCTAACACTTCTCTCGTGTTCTGCCAACTCCCGCGTGCTTTATGTATCTTTTATCCTTTGATCTGTCCCTGTCCGGTTAAATTCCTGATGCTCTGTCTTCGTGTGGCGGCTCTCTTACAAATATACATTCTCATATTTTTGATTTTGTTTTTAGAACTTTCAATCTACATATTTAGGATGATCTATTTTTTGCTTATTATATAGTCTCATATACACCTGGTTGCGGGAGTGTCGACACGTGGGGGAAGGTAGGGGGTGGATGGGGGGTTGGAGGGGGCATTGATGGTTTGGCGGGGAGGGGATCTGATATGTATATACATTTTACTATTATTTATTATTATTATTCTATTTTGTATATATTTTATCGAGGGCCACCTGAAAATTATCATTTATGGTAACGGTGTTACCCTGTCTAATAAAGTTGTTGTTATTATTATTATTATGGCAGCAGACAGCACGCGCGAGCGTTTTCAATTTCTTCAATAACCATATCCGAAGCAATCTCTGCGTTGATACAGTCAGGAATTTTGTTGAGCAAGGAAAACCTGAGAACCTTCATGCGTGGAGAAAACCCTCGAATCAAGGGAGAGACAAAAGTAGAATGTACTCAAATGTGATGCCGAGTCCAGGAATCAAACCTGAGACCCAAGATACGAGAGACCAGTGTATTACCTCCACGCCACCCTTGATTCCCGATAACCCTCTTCCCCATAGAAAATCATGGATAAGAATAAATATATTAACCTGTTAGCGTCTTCCCATTGTGCTAGCGTTTCATTAACAACAACACCTTTTTCATAGCTAATGCTGCTGGTTATCGCCGTGATGAAGTACCAAGTCTTATTCCTAACTTTGGCGGCAATTGTTAGTGACGAGGGGATCTCCGTCCACACCACTCCAACTTTGGCTTTGAATCCACGAGTATCCTCTGGTTTCCTCACCTGGAGCACACGCAGAAACGTCCGATGTTATTGGTGTAAGTAAAAAATATTAAAGTGTTTTATCATTTTATAAACCACGGTTAAGACGTAAGGCATTCAATAGAGGCTGAGATAGCTCCAAAACGCTATTTTTTGTACGAGGTTACCATAACAACCTCCTGTCCTGTCATTCTTACTGCGCATGCGCATTACAACTCTTTTCATTGATGCTCGCTGATCGAGACAACAGCCGCTACAGGGAAATTGGGTAATACACTCCCGTCAATCACATAATTTTTTCGGTACCTTTATATTCTCTGATTGGCGGCAGTGCATTGCCCTATTTCCCTGTTGCGAATGTTGTCTCGATCAGCGAGCATCAATGAAAAGAGTGGTAAGAACGAATGGGGCCTGGGTTCGAAGGTGAGAACCACATTGAGAAAAGGGTTATTGCGCATGCTCATAAATCGTGATCCAAAACAAAACATTGGAAGGTTGTCTTTCAGGTTATTTACTGTGTCGTGTATTATACATACCTCGCCCACGCCAACCATAAACCCAGGTTTGGGAGAACACTCCTTAAAATTTATATCCCTTGATGGCAGTCCCTTGTTATTTGAAAGACTCAGCGTGACATTCTCACCAAGAGATTTCGTGACAGAAAGTTCCACAACAATCAAATGCTTGCGTGACCGATGAGCATAAATTCTTTGTTCGACTGTAATGCTTTTATCATCGCTCTCAAACCAACGATAAAATACCCCTTCGGACACGTCCAAAGCGTACGAATTTTCTCCACTTCTGTCGACCACGGTAAAATTAATCGCGCAAGTCGAGGGTATCCGAGCTCTATGTGTATGCTCGTAGAAATACAACGGATATATCGGCCATTGTTTAGAGACGGCTTTGCCATTGTAAATACCAGCTACGTGTATTGTATCGGTGTAAATTATCGTCCCAACGAAACCGTTTCCTACAGATGCCATGATTCGCCCAGGCCTACTTCCAGTCACGGTATTCTTGCTGTAAATCTCTTCGAGGTTTTTTGTGTAGAAACGAGTTGGGCTGCCTGTTCTGTCCTTGGCATTGTTAACGTTGATGAGATAAAATATCAGTAAATTGAGTATTGGAATCTTGTTTTGAGAGGTAGTCTTGCTCATCTTCTTAAAGCTTAGGTAGAAGGTTATAAGTTAAGACTGTAAAATATCTAGAAATCCTCAAGGGTCTCAAAGTTGTCAGATATTTTTTAACGGGGATCAAAACAAAGAAGGTCTGTTGCCGGCTAAGCATTGAATGTTGTAATACGATACTAGGTGTGTGATGTCATTACTAAGTTTAAAAACAAGTATATCAGCAAAATTAAATGGACAGTGCACCATTTCTTTTGTTTCCCTTATTTTATTAGTTTTTCTTTTCGTTTGTTTCAAAATTCTCGGTGTCATTTCTTTTCAGCTCTCCCATTTTTTTCCATTTTGTCTTCCACATTTATCATATATTTTTCGCCAGGATTTTGACACAAACACTGAAACTAGAATCCTTATGGCATCTTAACTCTGTCAGTCGTTCTGTCTCATGGCAGATACACTTTGAATTTAAACTTTCAGTCAATTTGACCTGTGGTTTAAGCGTTTGTTTTTGTTTGTTTTGTTTTGTTTTGTTTTGACAAACGAGATAACGAAAACCAGTACAAGGAAAAGCAAATTGTTGGTTTGGTTGACAATTTAAACTGAAGATTTAATTTCCGTTGCTGAAGGGAATTTTGGTAAATTTGATGGCAAATGTACCAGACATTCATATAACTATACATCATATTGAACATTTATTTTTATTTTTTTATTTTATTAGCTAAAGCTCGTTATATCTATTTGAAATAATTCTATACTTATAGAGGTAGTTTAAGCTTATATAAGTACGATTATATAATACCAAAACGGTCTTTATTAAGTTCAATTTGAACATTTCTTTGTGCACTTTCACCTATTTGCATCGCAATTTGAAGTTATTGGCATTCACAGGGCAAGGAAAAAAACTGGGTCGAATTGCCATTGCTGTACATTGTGGGAATGTTTTTAGGGACATTTCCAAGATGGCGTCTATTTGATTCCCTAAAACAGTCGTACAATGCACTGTAATGCCAAATTAAGCCAGTTTTCAGTTCCCTCAACCTTGGAATAGCTATTTATTCTTTTCTTCTTTCGTCTAAATAATTCCATTTGAACCCTATCTTAGCTTTACGTCCCAGCATTGCCCAATTATATATACACATATATGTTTAACATAATTGTGTATGGAATACCTCAGTGTCCTATTTTGTCTAATGTTATACATTAGCCCCTCAAACTTGCGCCCGCTTTCTATTTTTACTGGGTATCTAATTATAATACCGTCCTCTTTTTTAGTCTTACAATTAATCCAATTATATGTCACCAACTATCACCAGCGTCACCATCACGATTGCTACTGCACTATTGCACGTCATCCCCTTCTCCGTCGTCGTCCTTATCGTTATCAAATCTAATGCTGTCGTTATCTTCTTTGCTCTACAACCAAAACCACCACCATCACCATCCTGATATTCAAGCTATTCGCTTGAAAATCTTTTACACGGTCATGTGATCACTGAATCACGTGACCGCAACACGTGATCACTGATGTGCATGCGCATTATTCCTTAGCAGTCCCATAACTTGTAGTGAACAATCGGTGTTCAGTCTGATAGTTTAATATTGTCCTAGCAATTATCTACGTATTTAACATATTAGTTTTCATGCAGGGAGATTTAGTAAAGCAAGTAGGGACTTACTTATTTGAAGTAAGATGATACTTATGCTTACAAATGTACACGAAGACGCCGCCTGAATCTTGGTATGACTACCGATACTGCACTCACAAGACTAGCTTGTTTAATAATTATAACATTGTCCTTGTTTTAATTCATTATCCACGTCCTCGGCTTGGTCTTCTTGTTGTCCTGAGTTTTGCTCTCCTTTCGTTTTCGATTGCAACTGAAACGTGTGTAAAAAATATATGGTTAGAAACACCGCAACCAGTAACCGGCCAGGCTAGCGAGCCCCAGTGGACCAAAGAATAGAATGCTGAACTCCTGTGAAATCAGTCAATGCTTTTGTTTAATAAAAAGGTTTCTCTCATTTACTGCTTTTTTTATAAACATGCGAACTCTGTGTCTCCAAACTGCACTCTGCAATTTGGTTTCTGGCTGTTGTCAATCAAAACTAATCAGTCGGTACCTTTCATATTTTTGACTGGCGGCAGCGAAAAAACAAATTCCTACGGTTCGCATGTTCATGAAAATAGCAGGAAGCTTCTTCTTTCCCAATTCAGACCACCTGTAACGTTGATATTTCATCTACTTCCTTAAAATTCATATCGTACTAAGAATTGTGAAGAGTTACTTACTATCACAAAGCTTGTCCTTGATCTCGTTCATTCTGATCATCAGCTCCCTAAACGTCGACACCCCAATGACGTCACTCTTGCTGGTTGCTATGGATTCCAGCTCTTTCTGATTAGTTGATCTCCCGACACCCACAGCCAGCACGTGAACACCTCGTTGCTTTAATAACCTTGCCTCTTTTGCAACTTTTCTTCTGCTTTCGGATCTGCCGTCTGTCATTAGAATAAATATCTTGAAGATGTCCTGTGCAGGTCGGTATCCTCCGGACTCAGAGAAAAGCTTTGTCCTGGCGAACTCTAGGGCAAACTCAGTTCTCGTTCCTCCCTCCGTGTACTCAATGTCGTCAATGGCATCGTTGACTTCGTCATGGGTAAAATAACTGTTAAAGTCGAACATGACTTTCGCCCTAGTGGAATATCGTATGACACCAACGTGGGTTCCTTTGTAGGATACTTTGAAACTTGCAGTTAGTGCCTTGACAAAACGTTTGGCTTTTTCGAAGTCTTCATGTCCCATGCTTCCTGAGGCATCAATGGCAAAAGCCAAGTCGGTTCTTTCACCACACACTAGGATAACAATATTTATGTTAATTATAATTATAATTATAATAATTATGTTAATATTTATGTTAATTATAATCATAATTATAATAATTATGTTAATGTACTTGTTAATTGTTTTTTCATGAAGTGAAAGACAGCTGTCGTTGCGTTGAATGTTGTGTGTAATTCTATTAGCTGTATGCGTGCACTCTAATTGTCGCTGATAATGTTGGAATGCACCGACAGTGGCTGCCCAGTTAATATAATGGACTTTCTTATTTTTGTTGGATCCAAGAGAGCAACGAAATGCATAGCTGTATTTCCTGTCAATTTTATGTCAGCTTCGACTGCTGCCAAATTTGGTGTCTCTTTTTGTGCTGCCAATTTAATTGGGTGTCACTTTTTGTGCTGCTAATTTGGGTGTCACTTTTTGTGCTGCCAATTTGGGTGTCACTTTTTGTGCTGCCAATTTAATTGGGTGTCACTTTTTGTGCTGCTAATTTGGGTGCCAGCTTTGGGTGATGCTGTTTTAATTTGATCATTAGTTCGCTTTGAGATACAAACATCACTACAAACCGAAATGGTTAACTTAAAAAGTAACAGACGAAAAAGATATTCAAAAAGGACATTGCATACTAACTTTTAATTTTACAAATGAAGGGCAACTTATCCAGACAGTACTCATCGCTCCATTGTCCCCAGTACGGATGACCAGATATCGCAACACAGTCCTGTTCCATTCCTCTGTACACGGCCGAAGGCTCCCCAGGGGCCCAGTTGGTGTAATTATAGGCACTTCCATCGGTCCAATAATACCGGCCTTCCCTAGCCATATCGGAAGCACCAATCCACAGCTTTGTAAATCCAAAGATAGGTCGAAGAAGCTGGAGCCATTGTGCAATCCTGTTTGTGTCTCTCTCGTTTGAAATGCTCAGTAGCTGGCCCCATTCTGTCTTGCGGCAGTAGACATCTGCTTCTGGCCATGATAGCATGTCGTCTTGATTAATGATGAACTTGTACGTCCAGATGTTGTCTTCAAATTCTACCAAAGATGGACATTTAGACAAATGCCTGTGATCAGTCAAATTTGGTGAACGTTCCCCCAGCAACTGGTATTTTGGTATAGCAGCGTTTCCAAATCAAGGATGGATTTTAAAATAATTTTTCATGACAAAGACTTTTTCTTTAAAATACCAAAATAAAGTTCGACATTCAACTGATTTCTATGGCATACGTTTTTTCTCCTGTGATGCTATTCCTGCCCATCAAACCAACGTTGCTTCCCTATAGCAACGGCGTTTTTTAAATGGAAGGCAATGCCAATCCCACCTATCAATCAAGGTTGTTTTTTTATGGTAAAGACACTTTTTAAAAGGCTTTTTTTTATCTTACCGTATCCGAATCGTCGGTGTGAAATCAAACGCTTTGGAACACCTGAAAACAGTTACAGAGATACAGTAAATATTGGTAAATCACTCGAACTAGAGGAAGGAAAGAAAAACCAACTTTCTTCCTCGCTTCCTTCAGTTTTTTCTTTCTTCCTTGATTGATTTCTTTCGATCTTCCTCTTTCTCGATTTCTCTCATTCTTATCCCAACCTTACTTTCTTGTAATTTCGAGAACCAACCTTCAGTTTTGCAGATATATCCCCTCGCGTTATAGCAATCAACTTCTTTCCAAAATACATCTTTACTTGAAGACGTCATCGACAAACACATTTCGTAGTCTTGCTTCTTGCGAGGGTTCCGTGCACTCATATAATGTGCCGCATGGAACATGAACGGCGTCCCATCAAGCCATTCGAAGGAACCAAATTCACGTTTATCGGACGCACCCACCCAGAAATGTCCCGGTTTCTTGAGATGTCCAAGGGACTGAATCTTGCGGTGGAGCCATTCGTTTTCTGCTGGGCTGTTTATACTCGCGAGGTGTCCATTTTCAAACTCGCTGCAGATTTCTTCTGCCTCGTAGAATGTACGGATGTCGTCTTGTTCGTAGACAACTTTGTAAAAATGTTCATCTGATTCGAAGACTATAATCAAGAAATATAGATAATCTTAATTTTGAAACCCTATAACTAGCCATTCCAAAAGATATTTTTGCCATACAGAATGTACAGTGCGCGATAAAAGCGTCGTAAAACATTTTCAAAAGTGACAGTTTGTGAAACATCGACTTTATTTTGAACAAGCACAGTTCAAAGTGTCCAGTGAGAAAATTCGACATATAAGATAGAAAACAATGAAATACTTTGGAACGGGTTTAAAAATCAATTAGAAATCAATAGATATATATGTCAACATCTACAACACAATAACAACGAAAACACAACTTATCAATTAAAGTGTACATAGTGTTAATTGGATTATATTAAGCAGTAATAATTATCTCCACAATAATAGTATGACAAATTCTTTAGTGATTCTGTAATTGTCTTCTTCATTATAAAGGAAACGATTTAAATTTCTAAACAGAGAAACGCATTAGTCAATCATGTGCAGTCGAGACTACGAATGGTTTAATTTCCAAACACGCATCGATGTCGCCTCAAGGTCCAGATGAAATCAATTAGGTTGGCCATGGATGTTTTAATAGACTTGTTAATGCGTTAATAAAGATTGCCCGCAGGATATTTTACCAGAGACAGTATCTTATCTCGTAATAATGATAAATTTAGAATGTTTTGCATGCGTTTCTTTGCGGGATTTTACAGACACACAGTCTGATAACCCAAGTCCATTGATATCCAGTTTCGTGTCGGGTCGATTATCAGTTTGTTTGCCAGCGTAATATAGAATGTCTATGAAGCTATGAAACTCACTTTTCTATAATGCGTTCTTGGATCGATCCGAACATTCACGTGCCAGTTTAGCATCTTTTCTTATTGTGCACATTTTACACATTTTTAGACCATGTGATGCCAACTCTTAGAAGTTGATTCTTGTGTAAATATTTTAACAAGTTCGTCATAAAAGAACAAATTTCAAGGGAATGTTTCTCCTCGCCTCCCTCCGCAAAACCGCTACCCCGAAATTGCATTGCATTATAGTATATGGAGGAAGACTCAAGCCGTGTAGATCTTAACCATCAAACTAATGTAACCTAATCTTGTCAGTATATTCATATTGCATTGCCAAATGTTTTCAATGCACTTTGTGTTTTTTTATTACGCAGTTAAATTCCCCATTGAGAAGGCTTAAAGTATATCTTTGAGACCAATGAACTACACGAGGCCGGGTTGTCCGCCCTTAATTGATTAGGAAACTGGAAAAGCCGATATAATCTCCTCCATATGTTGCAGCTTAATTGCATACCTAGGTCTGTGCTTGCGAGAACAGACACTGGCGTCTTCTGAGATCAATGATTAATACTACACTAGTGCGCGTGATTTCAATCATCCCTATTTGACCCAACTAATCACCATTCTAAGTATTGTCCACAGCGATGAATGTCATATAATATAAATATATCTATGTGTTCGTAGAGTAATTTTCGTATGATTGGAAACTAGCGGCACTGACGTATAGCATGTACACGGTACAACATGCTGTAACGTCGAAATAGCTGTTTTGTTTGCACATAGTTAATAGGAGGGGAATGGTTAGGAAACCTTTTGTTATCAGGTCTTTGTTCGCCTTTTATGTTGAACCGGTCTTGACCGTGCACAATGTTTGATTTATGCTCGTTCATAATTGCAAAATAAGTAAACATAAACTTTGTCTATGGGATTATTGTAAGGAATATTCAAATATCTCTTATAAATCTTTAACTATTTTGAACTAGTAGCCAAAAGAAAGATTTTGGTCTGTTCACTCAGCCATTGCCAACAATGGTAAAACAATGGTAAAACAAAGGATTGTGCACGGTCACGCTTGAAAAAAATGAACAAAGACATATAACAATAGGTTTCATAACCATTCCCCTCTATTATGGTTTGCACAATGTAGCCAATACGATCTTCAATAATGGATGTTTTATTTTCCTAAGCTCAGAAAAAAACTGTTCTAGTTTTAACTCTTCAAGGACTATTATTTTTCTTGTACTGCAGTTGCATTTTATTCCGCTGTTTTGGAGGCTTAACTCTACCTCGGCCTCTGACGAATATTTAAATATACGCTTTTATTGTCGATATTTTAGATCAATAGACCAGTTTCGAATTCCAAATTACCGCTGTGTTCCTTGATTACAGACTCATTTGCACAGGGTTAGCCTCGTATCAGTGTTTAAATATTCACAAATACCAACAGAAAAGTAAAGAATGCACAACTTCAACAATACAAACACTTTGACACTCGACGGACCTTGACTGCAACACGTGAATATTCTGCACAAACTCGAGGCTAACCCTGTGCAAATGAGTCTGTAATAAAGAAACACAGCGGTAATTTGGAATTCGAAACTGGTCTATTGTCCAATCATGATAACATCACAACTCGATCCTTAGTTCATGTTTATTTAGATCAGGTTTATTATATCGATGTGTTATATAATTTGTTCTCTTTGTTGTTCATTGTTCCGCCATCAAATCAACAAAGTACAAGTGTGAAAAAGATATAACTAGCTTAGAAAACTAGTGTGAGCTGCGTCGGTGTTTCTAATGAAACAGACATGATAAAAAGGTAAATTATACACCGTGAAAAAGATGAAAAAACTTACTGACGTTTCGGACGCTAGTCCTTCGTCGGAGTAAAAGAGAAAGAGGTGGTAGAAAGGAGTGTATATAAGATAGAATAAGACAAAAGAAACCAATGAGAATAAGGTAGGCAAGGAAACAAAAACAAACAATAAAAATTAAAAGTACAAGTGTACCTATCTCACTACATCACGGGACAACAAAGGGTGATTATTATCCAAGTAACCTCTTTGCCAGACCGATATAAAACCAAGTCGAGACAGAAAATATCTTTTGGTTATATCTTATTATCATTATTCAATTACTCTGTGTTAATAATAAGACTAAGTAGCTCATCAAAAATGGTTCCTAGGGCACAGACGTGATAGGCCAATCGACGCCCACTCGCTCTTACGAACCATTAATTGGTTTTCTATCATTTTATCCTTGAAAACATGTTACCTGGATAGAGGTTGCCAAAACTATCAAACAAATCGAGACCTAAACATTTAAAAGCAAAGGAATTCAATGCCGGCCTCTCTATTTTATAACACTCAATGTAGCACTCGTGGACCAGAATGAATAATTTCTCGAAATAAGCCACGTCAAATAATAGGCTCTGCCATTATAGATAGATGATGTAGAAAAGTCCTTCTGGCTTACGTACGGCTTTCCTGCTTGTCAGGGTCTGTTTAGCGTATGTTTCTTCGCGCAAATGATTCCGTCAAACCAATACTTTATCTATTCTATTAACATCTTGACCAGCACCAAGGGGTTTTCCGTTGACTCAAAAAACACCAACTCCTTGAAACATGAAGTCTAGTAAAAACCTTTCAAATGAGATGCGATAATATAGATTGGATAACAAGACAAGCTATTTATATAGTCAACGAGTGCACAACGTCAGAAATAATGAATTCATTGACCCTACTCTTCAATACTTTACAAAAATAGTGTTATTTTTTCTCAAATTAGAAATGAAATCGTGACTTGAGTATAAGATAACAACCGCCACAATAAAATCTATCCAAATCCGTGCCGTAATCAATAACCTTCATATCAAACTTGAATAAAGTTTTAGCCATTGAAGATCTCAATTAATGTCTCGATCTGAAGTCTGAAGCTTTAATTAAAATAAAGGCTCTGACCTTGATACTGCCAGAAGTGAATGCTGTCAGACGGCGCAGCATTTTCATTTTATGTAATCCTGACGCGACTTGGCGGGAAAACGGAAACGCTGAGTTTCCGCTTCACTTCCAATGTTCCAACGCAATGAGCCCTTGTGTTAAACAACGAATTTTGACTGTGAATCGATTATAGATTATTTAAAGTAATCAGTGGAGCATTTATGGTGATAATTAGGATGGATAGCTGAAGCATTTCAACTGCGCGGTGTGAATACATTTAACGGTAAAAGAGAGTTTTAGATTTACGTTCACGGCGTTCAACGTGAAACGTCATTTAACCAGTAAGAAATTCTTTTAAATTACTGAAAAGGAATCGCAAAAACGTCCAAGAAGTAGAAAAAAAAAGAATATTTGCGTTTTTTGAAAGGGTTTGTAAAAGGTAAAGTAAAATACAGGAAAACTATGTAAACTTACACGTCTGCTCGCACGCTGGCTGAGGATCGAACTGCGATCTGCAGTGCGAAAATAAATCGATGTCGACTCGTGAACTGTACTTTAACATATGAGATTAGCAAAGAAAGTGATAACACTATAATTACGAGAGGCTTTTAAAACAAAAATCATAACAGAACCAAGTTGAAAAGTTCTTACGTCTTTGGACACTCGTTTGGTGCATAAAAAACTGTCATTAATTGCCTGGAGTAAAAGTGGCAATTTGTGGCCACTTTTGTATATATATATATCATATATATTAATATATAAATAAGGATTAGATTTTAAAATTTGAATTTTTCCAGCATTTGAGTAAAGCCTTGAGGTAGAGTTAGATGCGTGCTTAGCTAAGCAATATAACCACATCTCGAATTTTTATTGCTCAGGAACGCAGACTATTTAAGCCCTTTGCCCTTAGGCTTGGAAATCTGTAGTAAACATGGGCGATATATTTCCTGTTCAGTTCAGAACTGAATGTGTGATTGATCCGCACGAGAAGACTATTACTAGATATTGCAGGATACATGGGCTGTTGTCTAGCCTGAACTAAGCGGATACTAATATTATTACTACAAGCCTCTTTAAGGAATTAGCTCACGCGATCGCATGATCCGGCGCATTAAAGTCTTGTGTAAGTGAGAACAATCATTACAGCCTTCAGATATAACCACTCAGACGGCTGTGTATTGTCCATTCAGTCTCAAAAAGGAAAATCCCTTTTGGCGCAAACTTCTTAAGAAACGAAACGCTTCTAGCTTGCGCTTGTACTTATGTTTGCGTCCCTAGGATTTACGTTCATACGAGAAGTGGGTTCCTCTTCACGAATGTTTCCGACACAAAGTTACAATCTAAAGGAAAAAAGTTACAATCCTGTTCGGATCTCGATCTAAAGTATTCCTAAGATACTAATACTCTCGAAGAAAGAAAACTGAATCCTGCGCATGAGAAAATATACTTTTTAATCCACAATTAATGAAGCTGTGAAGGACCTCTGACACTAATTCTTAACCAACAATTTCCCCTTTTGTGAAAGAAGTGTGAAAAATAATTTCGGAAATAGTATAGTCTTTAGCTGGGGATTTACACTAAAATTCCGCAATAAAACGTCCTCCAAAAACCAACACTGGCATTTAAACCACGGAAAAAAGGAAAGCAAGGAAAGTGGGAGGAGGATGTGCTGGACGGACGCGATTTTTCTAATCCAGTCGTAAAACAACTTGAAAAACTCGCTTGTAAACAAAACGAAACAAAAACAAAAGAGAGAAAATAAAAGCTGCACGAAATAGCCCGCGTTTAATTTCTCATTGTGGTATTCATTTCTCAAAACATTTGGGCAAAATATGTTTTCCTTGCAAACTGCGCTTACGAAAAACTAATAGAATGTGGTGGAAGAACTAATTGGTTTGTAATGGGACGGTCCGACTTTCTGTGTTTCGTGTCTCGAAAATAAAACAACAAAGATATCAATAAGAAGCTTTTTCATTTCTAGATTGAATTCGATCACTTATTTGGAGCTTGAGTATTACCTATATTCATGTGAATGTTCAAGTTAATATGTGATAGAAAAACGAGACAGTACCAAATAAAGTAGAGAAACCACACTCCAAAAATAGGACAAAAATACACATACAAGAAAAACACACAAGCAAAAACTTACTAAATCCAGGGCTGCTCGATTGTAGGGTTTCTTTTGGGAAAGAAACCAAATTAATCAATCGCCACGAACAGCCAAACGTTAACTCCATAAAGTGATGCCATTGTCTGAGTTAGTCTTGTTCGTTTCGCTCTCAAAATGGTTTTGAAGCTTCAACCCTTGACGAGATTGTATAGATACTTCAAATATCCCAGGCTTTCCGCTGACTTGACCTAAAATAGCAATCCCACACTTTAAAGCCTGCCACTGCAACCTAAAACCGAGTGATTTTCAGTCGGTCATCCGAGGCTAGATCGATGGATTTGAAGTCTGTCCAACTCGGAAACAGGCATCATTTCATGCGCAAATGTCGTTGTGAAATAATAGCTTTTTGAATTTATAGGGGGGGAGGGAGGGGGTGGGGTCCAATTCATTAGCGCTAAAGTCGTTGGTTTGCGTTGATGTTTTCATAAAAGATTCTTTACATTTTATATCATTCGGAAACGGAATTGCTTAACATTTCCTTTATGATCGGTAAAAGTTTTAACCTTTAAAAAATGTTCGATGTATGACACCAGCCACGAGTTTCAAAAGTATCATGTTGTCTTCATTCCGCACTATGTCTGCATTCGTTGAATATCTTCTGATTTGGTGGGTATTCCATCGCCCAGAAGCCATGACCTCGACGATTTAATCAAAGCAGATACAATGATACAGCTAAGAAGAAGAAGAATCTAGAGGCTCTTAAAAGCAGTTCCTTGAAACAAACCCGTTATAACGTTTGCGAATGTGCAAATGTGCGCCGCTTTTTTACCATTACAATCGGAGAACGTTTTCCACCTTTCCGTTTATTCTCCTTTTTTTTCTTGTAGTACAAATAGTACAACTCTTTAGTTGATTTAGTGATTTAGAGTTCAGTTTTCGCATTCCAAGTAAAATACTCCCTAGATTATTGTTATTGACCTCTTGATCATACTAAAGGGATTTTACTTAAAAGCAAAGTTGTATCTGCATTGGTCAATAACAGTCAAAGTAAGACCAAAGAACAATGGCATTATTGTCTGCTACTATGCATCATGCTTACCACTTTTCACGGGCCAAGTACAATCACTCGAATGTATCGTGATACAAGTGAATAAAGAAATAATGCTCAAGGGAATGACACGTGCTCTGAAATGGGATCATAATACGCCAAAGCTAAATAAATCTATTTGACGTAAATATGATTGTGTATACAGTAGACAAATATATGATAAAAGTTCATAAATAGTTGATAATAATGCAACACGATACGAAAAAGTTAATATATATATATATATATATATAAATAGCATATTTATAAATACGTTTATTTGCACTTATGTTTCTTATCAGAATGAAAGTGTTATTTCTCGATAACGAAAGGGTTTATCATTCAATAATGAATCGTCCTTGTTTTAAGACGGGCAGCACTTAGCAAGTGGCTAACAAACCTCTCCGTTTCATGATCGAGATTGGGATTTAGAAATTGATCTCGCGGAAAAATTGAAGCACAATTACGAAGCAAATAGAAACTCGACTCGAGTGACAACGAGTCCGGGAATAATTAAGTGAGCCGGGGGAGGGGGTGGGGCACTTCCCTACAACGTCCTCCCCCTCCCCAACCCTTACCATTTTGGGCCGCTACTCAGACTAGGGCATACTATGTGTTTTTATATATGCCAGGCCCTTAAGTGTTTACGTACGTTTCTGTAGACAGTTCACAACCACACCCATTGCATGTTAACTCGTGCCATCTAACCTGGAAGTGCCAATGATGTTTAAACCAACCACAAGATAATGACAAAGAAAACTTTAACAAATGCTGTTGAAAGGTTCGTCTGTCATGTACGATGGGCTTCGGCACTTTAAAATCTGTTTGCTTTATCATATAGATTGTAGAAAAAAATAAGAAATAAGGATTTTTTTATCGATTTACCTCTACGGAACTCACTGCCTTTTGAAATTAAGAAAAATACTACTCTGTCATCATTTAAAACGAAAGTTCGCTTGCATTACAAGTCACTCCTCCATTCAGCTTTTGATCCTGACCGAATAAGAACCTTTAAAACCATTTGTTCTAAATGTGGTTCTGTCGTAACTGCAGTAACAGTCTGTTGTCGATTATTATTTTCTTTCTTTATTATCCATGTCATGTTTGTTGTTAGTTATGTATCTGTTGTAAATCGTATCAATTTGTATAATATGTTGATGTAAGTATGGGGCACGTCAACATGGACTACGAGTCTATTCATGCTCTGTTGTAGCTATTAAATAAATAAATAAATATTCCGGAGATGATGGCGGTGTTGGTGGAGTAAAAACGTCAGTTGAAACGTCCCTTGTTTTTTTAGTGCAAAGACTGAATAGTCACCGAAATTTACATGCCTTTAACTTGCGCGCTTATCCAGTTTATCTGAATTCTTGCTGAATTTTCCACTCAAAACTGGTATTCTCTAATCTAACTGATCTAGAACAAGTTCAAGCATGGTTAGTTATCGATATATGTTTTTTACGTACAAGGTCGGATGCTAGATACTCCCGGATCGACAACACGACATTCCTGTGAACATTAATGTCTAAAGAGGATACAGACTTTCCTTTTATACATTAAAAGTACTAGTCACAAGGGCAAATACTTGAAACTTTTTCAGATATATAATTTTAAAATAACAATGAATTTTAAAATCAAGATTAAGTAATAATAATTGTGTAACAGTACTAGTTATCGTAGATTCATAAGTTTAACACCTATTTTCACTACCGTGTTAAACTTATAAATCTGCGATAACTGTTTCATTAGAAACACCGACGCAGTCCACGTTAGTGTTCACTAGCCATCATCTAATAATTGTGTAGATTTTTAACTGACTAATTTCTCTGAGAGGCTTTATCCGATCATTCTCGAAGGATATTTTTATCAGTTGATCTAAATAGTTTTAATTTTATTTAAAAATTTCTGGCATTCATTCTTTTCGTTCTACTCATTGATGAGGCTCTTAAGGAATCAATGGTAAATAGTTCAGACTTATAGGGGTTTTGACATTAAGATGGTTTTAAAAACCTTGAGAGACCACCAAGCGCTGTGTCTTAATTAAAAGAAGTATGAGCAACGGAATGCCAATGTTAAATTTTAAAACAAGATGTGAAGTACGTGAAGAAGCGAGGCGTTTCATAATATCTGCTGCTTCATGTTCATGGGAGCCATTTTTTAGTTGACTAGTTTACAAGAAATTTCAAATTCCGTTTACTTTCTTTTGCAATTTCAACAAACTTGCAGCCATTTCTACTCCTTTTCATTCTTTCTTGAGTTCAAGCCACCGCTTATAGTAAAACAAATAATTGTAGCGAGTTTTTTAACTGCCTAAAAAGTATGATTGAATAGTTTATGTTTCCTTAACGCTGTTTGATTCAGTTAAAGCCGGAAGCCATTTAAAAGCCAAGTCCGTCCAGTTGCATGAAGTGAAAATGAAAGACTCTTGTTAACATTTTTGATCAGTACCATATAAAGTAGCCAAAATATATCCTGCCATATATATTGAACTTATAGAAGTAGGCCTCCATAAACAATAGAATACCGTACGATGGTAGAAGTGCCGGATCAGCGGTCGTCCACAGACCCCCTGTCTTGAGACCACATTTTGTTAATGCGACCTTCCATATTTATTTAATTGATTCTGCAGACTGCAGAAAATGCAGTATGAAACAAAGCTTACGAGAAAAGTTCCAAAAGACTCGTCTTATTTTCTTGAATTCATATTCTAGTTCTTAATTCTCTGTATGTAGATTTTGATCATTTTGTATATTTTATCAATATTTTGCTTATATTTGTGTGTTATCGTAATAGGACTCCATGATGTCCAATTAAGAAATAATTGGATGAGGAAAATTCCGAGGACTGGCAAAAATCGACTATGAGGCCGTAGGCCGAGTCCAATTTGGCAGTCAGAGGAATTTTTCGAGTCTTATTATTTCTTGATTGGGGAGCATGAAATCCCATTACCTATTAATTATATAGCTACCTAATTAATCCCATATCAACAAGACATGTCCAGTTATCTTCATATCTCATGGGATTTTGAGTCATGTGTTACACCCCAAGAATATCAATAACGATTTTTTTTTCTTTAGTGGATGGGTAGTAATGTTCCACTCAGCCCATGAAGTATTGCCGCTTTGTTTACAACAAGATCTTAACAAGATCAAATTAAACGGGGTGAAAAATACAGCACGTAAAGAAAATGGGTTACTCAACTTTAAACTCCTTGTTTATCTTCGTCTGAAACAAAGTGTTGCTAAATATAAATCCTTTGTTTAGGGTCGCACCCGTCGTGCATACGTGCCAGGTAAAGTTTCCAATGTCCCAGGTGAGCAAATGGTAAAAGATATTTATTCACCATTATAGGTATTTTCTGAACAAGAAACAGGCCACCTTTAGCGCCGGTCAAATTCCCGGTAAGTCATTTACTCCGTTATACAACAAAAACATTCCTAATAATTCTAACAATATTTAATATATTAGAATTTTTACTAAGGGCTGTCATTAATAAAAACATCTACGTATTCTCCCTGAGTTCTAGATAAACTTCAGCCTATTTTCTCGTCCAGGCATTTTAAAGCCAGACGTTATTATTGAACAAGAGGTCTATTGATCGCCTGCCATGTTAATGCCATATGATACTACAGATTCTATATATATGATTTTCGTGATCTTGGCGAAGCTAAATATAATCACATAAACGGGGCAATGCACGTCTGATATGTGGTTTGTTTATTGAATTTCTCTTTCGGCCATGAAATACCCATAATCATTGACTAATTTAGATTCCAGACATTCTGTCATCGATACGTCAATCAGTTCTCGTCGTTAGTATCCCATACCATCATCACAAGCAGAATGAAAGGTTTTACGGGTAGACACGTTTCACGAATCACACCAGACAAAATTAGCAGCCTATAACTAAGGCAGTTTGACGTTGGAATCAAATATGAATCTGACAAACATGAAACTAAGTATTGTACCCTAACTTAGAAATACATTTCTAAAGATTTTATAGACATCACTCTAGCTATATTAAAATGAAATATTTATTCGACTTGAGAAAAAATAGTACTCATCAAGGAAATGACATGCATGTTGACCTAAAACGGTAAGCTGTTTCGTTCGAGGTGGAAGGTGTGGTCAAGAAATGGTTGCAGATTATTGATGGGTACAGCAATGAATAATTGATAGCAACACTCCAAGTCACTTCGCATGCTAGGGGTTCCCTCAAACGGACTGACCTGAAAGAAAGAAAGCGATGTTTTTATTTAGAAGAGAATCAAAACTGGGTCGGCCAAATATTACGTCAAATATGAGATAACGTTTTCATATGACGTCACAGCCGCCATATTGGTTTACACCCAGTTTTTACACCCCTCACAAAACATTTTTTATTATATTTTCATGTGACGTCACAGCCGCCATATTGGTTTACACCCAGTTTTTACACCCCTCACAAAACATTTTTTATTATATTTTCATATGACGACACGGTCGTTATATCGGTTTACACCCAGTTTTTACACCCCTCACAAAACATTCTTTAACCGACTATTAATATACGTTGGTTTCTGACTTACCGTTACACACTCGTGCACGAATCTCAGACACTCTCTCCAACAAAGATTCAAATGACCTAACATTGATCACATCATCTGGTCTAGACGCTATTGTTATCAATTCCCTCCTGTTCACGCTCGGCCCAATCCCCACCGCCACAACATACACACCAGTCTTTTTCAGTTTTCTCGCTTCGTGAGCGACGAGTTTTGAGTTCTCTGACGCCCCGTCTGTCAAAAGGATCATGAATTTGGAGATCATAGGTCTCGCGCCTCCTTCTAAGGTGAACAGACTCTCTCTTGCTGTCTTAAGAGCAACGTGGGTCCGTGTTCCGCCTTGGATATACGCGATATTATCAACTGCCCGAGCAAGGCTTTCGGCTGAGAAGTATTGGTCGAGTCGGAACATGAGTTTTGCTTCGTTAGAGTAGCGGATGACCGCGACGTGGGCTTTCCGAGGCGATACGTCGAATCTCGATATCATTGCTTTGACGAAACGCTTTGCCTGTAAGAAGCCGGGCCCCGTCACACTCCCTGAACTGTCGATGACGAATCCAACATCTACTCGCACGTTACACACTAGGTAAAAATTAAAGGCGAAGTCAAGAAAAGCACCAAAGTCTTTTATAGTCTATCCTTGCACCTGTTTTTGGTCTGTTTGTCTGTCTGTCGATTTACAGCCCTTTTATTCTAAATACCTTTGTGTTCGTCTTTTTATCCCGCGATCGACTATCTGCCTTTTTTGTGTATGAGTTAGTTGTGCCCTGACTAGATCAGATCGGTATATCAGCCCAGATAGAGGTTGTCTCAATAGAGGTTGTCTCATCAGGGTTTGATAAAATACGGGATGAGGTGAACATGGTTAGGCAAACAAGCCAAGCCAGGCACCGTTCGATATACACCTAAATGCAAATCAAACACACAAAAGAACCACTCACTTTTAATCTTACAAATAAACGGCAGCTCCATCAAACACTCTTCGTCGTACCAGCGCACATCGTCCGTTGTTATGGTAGCAACAGCACAGTCACGCCTCTGACCACGTGGTTTCCCCGAAGGCTCATTGGCTGCCCATCTACTGAAGTTCACTGGATTTCCATCAGACCATATGAAGTTGCCTTCGTCGTAAAAATCGCTCGCGCCAATCCACAGCCGTCTGAATCCATACACATCACGCACTTGTCTCAAGGTTTGTTGGACGAGTTGATTTTCATTGGCGTCTTTCGATGCTCAACAAGTGAGCTGTTTCAACGTGCTTACAGTAGATTTCTGCTTCAGGCCAGGGAAGCGTGTCGTAGGACATTAAGATAATCTTATAAATGTAGTTGCCAGTAGTCGAATTCTGATTGTAAAGAGGAAAAAACAGGGAAAATGTTGAGACACTGAGGGGAAAAAATAGTGAAATCTTTTATTCATTTAATTAATTTTTTCCCTTCTCTCACATTCCCTTTCCTTTCCTCGTTTGTGTTGTTATCTTCTGTTATCTTCCGCTTTTCCCCTTTTCTTTTCTTTCTTCTCCTCTCCTCTCCACCTAGCTTCTTTCTTAGGCTTTGTTTCATAAGGCACTTCTCTGTTACTCGTACGTACCGTATCCAAATCTTGTTCGTCCAATAATTCTTTTTGGATAACCTAGGATATTTAAAAAAGATTCTCATGCTGAATTCATGGCCTGTGTCATTTGTCCTGCATCTACATCTAAATGCCCCATGCCAAATCTTTCACACTTTTTAGCAGTGTTAGAAAGCCTACCTTGAATCTTACAAATGTACCCCATTGACTCGTAACAGTCCACGTCGGCCCAAACAGCTCCAGAAGGACTGGACCTGAGATATAAGCATCGCTCATTTTCGTAGCGCTTCTTGTAGATTGATCTGGCGGATGCTAACATGGCCTTGGAATAAACGAACCGTTTGCCATCCATCCACTAAACAACACAAACCAATATAGTCAAACAAAAAAGATATGGCAGCCATGTGTCGTAGGTATTATCAAGGATCCAGGCTATGAGATGTGTTTTTTGAAATACCACGACTAACATTTCGTCGATTGCGTAATGTCCCGAAAGGATAATTTGGTTTGATACTACCTCACGATGAATTCATGAATAAAGGCAGGAGCCGATCCAGAAATGGCAAAAATATATTTACTAGCCATCACCTACATGTTAGTTAGTGTACGATAACAAAGCACTTCTTCTCTTGGTTAGATCAATCAACATGGCGGCTGTTTTATTGTTATTGATATTTCAAGGATTTTGAGTCAGTAACTTTGAAACTAGGAAAATATGTAGCTATACAGCACATGTATATATGGCCGCGGTTTCGCTAGCTTTTTGTATTGATCAACAACAGGAGACACTTAAGTAATACCCTGTTTTACCAATGAATTGATGGTTTTCAAGCATTCCCTAGAGAATTAAATAACAAAAGACACGGCAGTCATGTTGGAGGATATAACAAAAGAATTCATTGACAATTCTTTTGTTAAGTTCCTCCAACATGGCCGCCGTGGAAACCACCAATACTCCAGTCACAGTGCGATTTCGCTATGCATTACTTTGAATATTCATGCATTCTAGTGAAGGTCCGTGGAATAATTTCAAAGTGTCTGTATTGATAAAGCTTTGCATTACTTACTTTACCTTTGGTATAAACCGTTTTTTCGAGATTGCGTGCGCATCCAAAATTAAGGAACTTGAAAGACAAGGATAGCAGAATACGAGTATTATGGTGCATCGCTATGAAATTTTTTTTCGATAAGAATTCATAACATCGATTATTCTCCTCTTTAGATATAAAATTAGCTTCTCAATTTTACAAAATTTGCGTTTTCAATTTTTTGGCTCGTCAAGCTCGGTCAAGATTGGATGCTCACGCAAACTTCAGAACGGTCTATTTGTTAATGTTCTTACACTAACATGAGGCTTAGCCCTGTATAAATGTGTCGGTAATCAAGAACACAGCGGTATCTGACTAATCGAAAACGGCATATTTGAGATGTAGTCTGCCGCTGGCACAAGTGCAGGGAACCGCCATTTTCTCCCCATGCATCGCTGTGAGTACGGAAGGCAATTCTAAAACAATGTTGCAATAGTGTATAACATAATAAATAAAGAATTCCAACTCCACCTGAAAAACCCCTCGACTCTTTTTATCATTTGCTCCCACCCAGAACTTCTCAACCTCATTTGACTGCAATACGAGACGGATTTTACTGTTCAGCCATTCATTTTGGCTGTAGCTCATGATGCTGACAAGGTGTCCATTCTCTTGTTGTTGGCAGATCTCTTCCGCCTCGTAAAATGTTCGTCGGTCGTCTCGCTTGGTCGTGATTTTGTACATGTATCCATCCTTCTCGAATACTGGCAAAAGGAATAATTAAAATTATCTATTAACTACTATTAGCCCCCCTTCAGCAGAAAAACAAAAAAATAAACCTGAAGAATAAGCCTGAAGCGAGATGACGTTTTACCCCCGTCCTCTAGACCATAATAGTTTTTAAAATTCTTTCATATTAAAATTTTTGATTCCTTAGAGGATACAAGAACAATACTCATAATTAAAGAACAAAAGCATTGTGAAAAGGATTATGGTCTAGAGACGGGGGTAAAACGTTATCTCGCTTCAGGCTTATTAATGCCTTTTTTATTGCTTTATGTTGAGTTGATGGACGAAACTCAATTAGGCCCCCCCTAAACTCAATTAGCCCCCCCCCTAATATTTTGGCTGGATCCGCCTTTGAGATCACCCAAGAGGTTGTTTTAAGGTTTGATCTGCCATGACTTACATCACTCAAGAGATTGTTTCACAATATCGATTTATATTTTACCCTATTATTTTTCCATCTCAGATTAAATGTCGTTTCCCTTCCGTTTTCAAGTCAATCATAAGGAAACCTCACTTTTTTTTTCAGTTCAAGAGTCATGTTTATGCTACGAAAGAAGACGCCACTCTTTTTAATCTGAAGTCTACAATATCATCAGCAGATCGACAAAAACATTAGCGAATCTTTGGATTCGGAGGATCACTAAGACCTACAGGGATCTCAACGGGACGGCCGTATGATGACTAGAGTTTCCTGCTGGAAACTGGGCCAAAAATCCAAGGTTTGCTATTCTTTTCGTTGTCCACTATTCCACAAGTATGATCAATATTTGGCAATTAGCATTCTTTCTAGCTTAGCAGGTCAGAGTTGGCAACTACTTCATTATATATCGCCAATTGTAGAAATCGTGTTAAATCTGCAAAAGGATTTTTTTTCTAGATTCAAAACAAGGACCAAAAGCCAAATCATAGACCGAGGTCAGACGGTCCGCAGACGACAACATTATCTTAAAAATATAAAGTCTGTTAAGAGAGAAGATTGTTGTCCTGAAAACTGAAGTGAACTACAGTTCTTGTATTCGATAATCATAGTATTATTGTACGAATGATTACAGTAACGTTATCAGCGACCTTTGGGTTTTGAAATGTTTTCAATCTGCTCTTGTCAGTTGTTGGTCCAAGCCTGGTGGCCATCTCGACGCAGGTTAGTAACCTCTTTCAGTGTAGTTTTTCAGTGTTGCATTGGGCAAAAACTTTTCCGTGCTTTCTACTAAAATAATGCATGTATACTTGCTAGCTATCGTCAAAAGTCTTTTTCGCAATACAAAAGGGACAATGCATAGTGTAAATTTACCACAAAACAAATAGGCACATTTTTCCTCAAGGTCTTCCAAATTACCATTACTGAAAGATTATATTTTGATAATTGGAATGTGTTTTGGGGTTCGTCCTTCTTCAACTTCCCATGAACATTTAATTTTGCGCGGATTTTTTGTTTCTTATTTGCAATATAAAAAATGTTCTCTTCTCCCTGATGTATTTGGTCTAAAATTATCGTGCTACTAGTTTGACGACGTAACCGCTACTGACTCATTCTTAGACATTTGTCTAGTTCCCTTTGACCAAAGAGTAGAAAAGTGAAAAGTTCAGTAGAGACCATGTTCACATTCTTTGGAGTATAAGTCGTAAGGTATACGATTTGAAATCTTCCTAATTTTAAAAACAGTCGAAGATGTCCAAGAAGTTAACACCCTGAAAGTTGCGACACTACATTATCTGTTTTGTTCCTATTTAGTTTTGACTTCCTGAAGCAGACTGCGCGAAATCCAAACTCATTTCTTGGTAACAAAAAGAAGTATTTCCACAGAGTAGATCGTGTTCCTAACCTGTTTCAACATACACTGTATCATGACAACTTTTACTAAGATGACTTCTATGATTCATACTTACTAAATGCTTGAGTTTGCCAGCAACGCAAACACCACACAAGAACAAGAGCGCTCCAAAACAGCTCCATCATCCTCAGAGGTGAATTTCGTTCTGCCTTAATTCTTGGTAAAAAGATTTTGAATTTGATCTGTTTACATTCTAACAGGGCTAAGATACCCTTCTATTCTCTCAGTAAGACCTCAGTTCCTTTGCCAAAATCCAACACCGTTTCGCGCATTCTGATCAGCTTAAAGACTATTGTCTAGAGGATTGAAGTGTCTATCTATAGCAGATTTGCCATATAACAGATTTACCGATGTAATTTGTAGATGCTATTTTGCTCATCCTGATGTACGTGCCGTGGGCAGAAACCAGGGGTCTTGTCTTTGATATTAACGATGTTTTTTGTTTTGATGGTATTTTAGATCCTCCTTCCTTATCTGTCTGATGGATTGCTCACCTACACGATACTACGGTTCATCTAGCAGTGGGGTACATTTTTGTTTTCATATCACGATATCAGTGTGGCATTCCATAGTACCGAAACATCTTTTTTTACCTTGAGCATAGTTTAATTTCCCATTCCAGACCATGTGTCCTTCTCTAGAGTATCATTTCTTTGTTTAACGGTTGTGCATGCGAAGCCACATAAATATGGATGCACCTCAAACAAAGAATATCTTATTCTCAAAAGAAACAGGTGATCTGAAATGGGTAAAACATTTCGCCTAAGATAAAGAGTTTCTTGGCTAACAGGGAAATAAAATAGCAAAGAATTAGCACAAATTCCATCGAGATATTTTCATGTCGGCCACCTTTCCATACTTCGTGTTGCGCATCCCTCGCCAGTTTTCATTTTTTCAATAACATTTTCATTTGGTTCACGAAAAATTGCAACAGTTCGGTGCTTCTGCGGGACAATGAACGTGGTGTTGGCTTTCCTGCTTTCGGTAAAAAACACGAACGCTTATATTATTTGTGATTCGAGTGATGCATCTTGAAGATATCAAGGTTTATACTCTTAATATGTTAATGAGTGTGATGTCGTTTTGGTGTATGTTTAGTTATGTCAGTTATGAGAAAACAAATTTGAATTAAGCTTTCTACAAACCCCAAGTAAGACGTTTTTATGTCTGTCCTCTTATTGACGATAAATTGCGTCATCACATTGTCAAAGTAGTGTAGATTCACGAGGCGTCTATTTGTTTTTTTTACAATAACAAAAACGATAAAAACGCCATTTATAGCGATCAAAACGACCAACGGAAAGAGCACGCGCTCATCTTATCTGTTTATCCTCTTATTGATGATAAAAAATAACCAATCAAAGCGCGAGAAATTCGTAAGTTATTGTACAAAGTGTTTTACTGCCCCAGAAACGTTTATCTAATGCCTATAATAACATTCATCAATATTAGTTATGTGTAACACCAATATAACGAGTACAACACTTCATTCTCCTGTACACATTTTATTTCTGCATATGGTTTACGCAAGTAAAATAAGAATTTTTCCTTCTAATATATATCAACTTTTAATACTCTTAAAATTCTCTATTAATATCTCTCAAATTCTATATCTAACTAATTAACAAAATTCCATTAAATTAACAATGGTTTCACAAACCCAATTATACTCTCTACTTATGTAAAGCAAGCATTACCCGGAATTGATATATTTACACAGTAATGTATATGGTATTTCTACAAGTTAAGAAAGCAAAAAAGGCTGTATTCGAGAGAACCTACATAGCACTCAGTCGATGTAAGGTATTTAGAAAATATTTTGTGTTCTACAGACTCCTGGCATGTGACATCATGGCAGCTCGATTTGGAGGACAAAACAAAATAATTTCAATCTCTTGAGAATTGGAAACCTATTGTTATGTCCTTCAAATTGAGCTGCATTTCCACATGCTGTTGACGGGACCTATTGTTGTTCTATATATTGTATTTAATGTAATTCATTGTTTTTATATAAATACTTTAATTTAACTGCTTACTGTGTAGGTTCTCCCGGCTGTAATCCCTTTTACGCCTAAAAGGACAATAAATGATTTCATCCCTCAATAGTTATATGTTTCTTTCATATGAAAGTTTGATTTGAGAACTAAAGGGAGTAACCAAAACCAAACCCTAACCCCCTCAAAAATAACTCTAGTCCTGGAATTAATGAGATTACTGTGTCATACTTACAGTTAAAAGAAAGCCAACAATCTAGAGAAGTAAAGAAAGCAATGACAGTGTGATGTTATTTCAAAGGTTATGACTTATCTTTAGTCTCTTCTCACGAAATCGTCTGATTTTATGGAATTGCAATGGAAATAAACACAGTACAAAGAGAGTATGCTTGTACAGGTCAATATTGGTTATTTGGTATTGTACTAAAAAAATCCTCTTCTATGGTCTAATGCAAGACTGTAGCCAAAAGCTACAATTAGAAATGCTATACTGTACTGTAATGATTTTCTCTCAGTATTACTTGAGTAATAAGTGCCCCAGAAGAAAAATGAGGAATGGACATTGAATTGTGTAGTTTGGCTTGTAAATAGTAAAGTGAAAATAGCATAATGATAATAAGAAAGCAATGAAAGCCTAATTGAACTGATGATAAAACCAGAGTGACTAGAAGTAATGAACGAGTACTAATAATACCAAGGAATAGTAAAACCTTGAGAAGCCTTTAAATAAAATCTTCGTTCAAATTAAATTTCAAATTTCAGTTCTGCCCTTTCTCCAAGCAAGCAGAATGAGAATCAATTTATCAAAATTCCTCAAAAATATAAAAATAGCAAAAATAACTTAATCCCTTTCTTGGTAAATGACTCTACAGAATCTCAAACCTTTGCAAGAAATTTCAAATCTGTGCAGATCTTCGATCTGTCAAATTTTAAGATAAAAGTTGAGCTCAAAATATTACTTTGTTCATTGATTTGTGTGACTTGCTTGAATAGGTCAGGCAGGTAAATCCGACGACGACTGGCAAGCGTGACATTTGCTTTATTTTAAAATAGATAATAAAAGCAAAGTACCAACTAATGGCTAAATATGATAGAAGGTAAGTTTTATTATATTGTAGACTGACTCGGAGCTGATATGATATCTCGAATTGGATCATTAACTGAGTGTCACGCTTACCTTTCATCAGTCACGCAACCTATTCGTACAAGTAACGATTGCGAGAACACTAGAACTCGGTGATTTACCGATTTCAGTTACTTGTTTCAACTCGTGAAAATAAACCGATGGGGAACTGCTTGACGTGTGTTGGCCATTGAGAAGAGAGCGAAAAAAACTTGACCTCGCTCCATTGTACACCATCGATGATCACTGACAAAGAAAAGATGGGATTGATTTTAATATTGGAATAAAGTGCGGGTGACACTCGGCGATGAGTTGAACAAAAATAATGCAGGCACAATCAAAGGCTGCGATTTCGAGCATCCTTTGAGGAATACTTGGGAAAAAATCCGAGCAAACATGATGTGCACACAAGGCAAAATCTCAATGTGACTTCGGGAATACTTCGGAACACACTCGGAGATAAGTCGAGTCATGATTTTGAGGAATGTGTTCAAGGACAGCCATGAATAAGTTAGCGATGCGCGTATGCTTTCCTTGCTCATGAACACACTGTTTCCTGACATTCCAGCAATGAAAGTTAGTAGAATCTTACCATTAAGAGTACTGCTTTGGCCTTTCGTTGTACAAATAAGCTTGGATAAGTTTGCGACGATTGGTAGGTTTTTAGAATCTGGGTCTTTTTCTTTCGTTTTCTTAATCGACCGCATCATTGATTCAAAACCTAATAAGTTTACATTTACAATACTTTTAGTAAGAAATATGTTGTTCTCTTTTCCCCTCCTATGGATTTCTGTGGACTAGTCACAACTCGCCCTCCAACAGGAGACAGAAATTCACCACCCACTCCTCCCTGGGGACTGCAAGTGAAGAATTTTAGTACCCACCCCCGCCTTCTCCCAAGCCACTTGGGGGCTTTTTTTACATTAAAAAAAATGAATGGTGATATGTCATACCTCTTTGCTTGCGTTCTTTGGTAACCGCCAGCAGTGACAATGCTGATGGTTCTTCGCTGGTAGGCAGTCTGGTCACGACTAAAGACTTGAAGGTGGTTTTCAGTGAACACTGCATGAAAAAAATTGTACGCCAATGATTTTCCATATTATTTAAATCTAATAAGGATAATGTTACTTAAAGTCTAAGTTCGTGCTCTTCGCTCAGTGCTGTTTTGCAGTCTTTGAGTCTCATGTGCGGGTCTTCTCCATGGAAAACTGCGGTCTGCGGTTCGCTTGGTCCAAAGATCCTTTAATAGTTGTTCTAATCATTTGCAAAAAATTATTAAGTCTCCCCTGTTGCATGAAAACAAAAGAATAGTACTTTTCTGCATATAATTAGGACATTTATGCAAAGGCTCACGCTTAATTAATAAGACCTTACTATCTCAAGATAACTTGTATCTGAAGTGTGCAATATGAATGTGCGCGTAGTACATTAATCGTGCTATATAAGATATAGTGCATCGAGGAAACAAAAGTGTGGTACCTTTGATGTTTCTTTTTTATTCCCCGCAACGAGCCAGTAATCGACTTGTAAGTCCATCAACTCATTACCAGGCTGAGGTAGGAATGTTACTATACCAGATTCTTTACTATAGAACAACAAGTACACATAAAAAGTGAGTAGAATATACCTTTACATGCTTTGTTGACTCCATCCCTTTACAGGGCTTTTCAGAAGCAATACAAACAAATATAAATAAAAACATTCATCTATAAAATAGAAATATCTAATATTTTTAGCTAGGGCTTAATGTTTACCCATTTCGAGATCACGTGTTATTCACTTGAGAATAAGTTCAGTTGTACACATATGTATTCATGTGTCTTGTTGTATACAACCGTTAAACAAAATAATATTACTCAGGGGAATGACACGTGGTCTGACGTGAAAATAATACGACCAATAAAGTAAAGAGTTCTATTGACAAAGAACTCTTTCAAAAGTAATCATCCAAACTACTATAAACTATTCATGATAATTTGTCTTATCAACCATAGATTTAATAGATAAGTTCCAAGCTTTCGGCCTACTCGGCCATCCTCAGGGAAATGAAAAACGTTACATATTGACAAAGAAAAACGCGATCAAACCATGCCATATGTGCGCGCGCATTAAATTAAACATATTCGCTCCCGCTCAGGAAAAAATAAATAAAGCAAATTAATTAATTAATTAAAAATTACTATAAACTAGCACAAGGTCATACTCACTTAGGCGGACTAGAGGATGCTGCGGGAGGGGACTGTGAAACAGGGGTCGGAGCTTGTTGATCTCCTCTTGTTGTGCTCTGTATTGGCTGGGTGCCAGTACTCGACGGTTGACCGCTGGTCGTTATGACTTCATCATCTGTGTGGAGAAAACGCGTCTTTATAATGAATTAAAATTTTATGCCATAATCCATTCAACATTTGGGATCAGAAAACTGTGATGCTTTTTCTCAGTCTTTCCTGTCCTTTACTCATTTTTTCTCCTTGTTCACTGGCTCCCCTTGCTTTCTTTTCAATTCTTCTCTCTTCCTTTTTGCTTAGTCTTCCTTTTCTCCTTCCATTCCCCTTCTTATTTTTTCCTTCCTATTGCTTCTTTCCCTTTCCTTCCTCTTTCTTTCGTTCCCTTTATCGTTTTCTTCATAATTGGTGGACATATTACCTAAGTACGGGTCTGTTGATCCAATGCGAACGTCCTTTTGAAGAAAAAAAACACAAAAATCCCATATAAATATATAAAATCCACATAAGTCATTTGTAATCATGGCAATTAAGTCGTCTGTCTGATATTCACCACCAGTAAAACAAGATAACTTACGCAAACGAAGGGTACAAACACTTGTGACGATCCCTCTTCGGTACTACATGAATAAACAAAAACATTTACTAGATTCTAATCGGAATTTTGAAGTTGATTTTTGCTTAATATTGGATGAAAAAGAAATGAAAAACAGTCGCCTTTAACATACGCGGAATCGTCGCGACAAAGGCGTTAGTTAATAAGATATTTTTGACATGAATATGATGGAAACCCTTCGATCCACGTCCACCAACCCTATTTTCTCTCGACGACAAAATTCACGATTCTGCGCATACTATCGAGAAAAATACACTCGAAATGAAAAACGAAGGTAGAAAAGGAATGTAATTGTGTAAAACTGGAATTATGACCACAAAGCACTCACCCTTTGTGTTTAGTATTTATCAAAGCTTCAGCGATGGGGAGGTTATGGATGACAGTTTTGGCCGTCATGTATGTAGTAACACGTTCGCTGATAATGTTAAAATCTGAAACGTATAAAATAAATATGAATAATGTCACTGGTGGTGATGATGATGCAAATCACTTTTAGATTGAAATTCCTACCCCTCAACTTATTCCCATCAACTCAGTATTTCGTGTACTACATCTATATGTTCCAAGGTGAAACATAAGCTACGATACATACCTACAGTTGACTGTGACTGCTCGAACGCGTCCTTCCACACCGTGTCCATAAACATGGAATTATAGGTACTGTCCAGTGCTGCGAGATACTTTGCGATAGGTAGCGCACCTTTGAGAATGACAATAGTATACACAAGCAATGATAAATCAGCAGATAAAAGTCTTTGAATCTCATTATCTGCTCTAAAGGGTTGACATACACGGACCACCATGTACAGACACTCAAAAAGAATTCTATTTAAAACTTGAGACAGGAAATGACGTCACATGAAACCCAGCAACTTGTCATTAGCATATTGGTTCTTACCAAACGGTATGACTAAGAAGCGAATATAGGACTGCCAATCAGGAGGCTTGGATGACAGCTGCTCAACGTATGGTCTTAACACTGCACTGATGTACGGCTCGCTTCCTGCTATACCGATCCGTATGCTGGGCGGGGAACACGAGTTGTTGTTGCAGCTAAAAACGATAATAACCATATATTATAAGATAATTAATTAAAAATAAACATCACAGCTGAATATGTATGGAATGGCAAGTGAGAATGTACAGTTGGTCTCTGCAAGTGGCTTCCAGCTTCAACGATTGTGATTGGATGAAGTTCGTTTTCGTGCGCTTTGATTGGTTCCCAGCGATGCCATTTGGGTATCACAATTGAAAAACGTATATGGCTACTCTCAAATGGCTTTCAGTTCCAACAAACTGCGTTTACATGCCTTTTGATTGGTTCCCAGTGATGCCATTTGAGTATCACAAGTGAAAAACGTATATGGCTACTCTCAAATGGCTTCCAGATTCATCGATTGTTAACGGGATGTGGCGTTGATCTATTCAAAGTGAACTTATTTGAGTGTCACAATACGAAAAAAATTCAACTCGTATAAAAAATGTTTTTACAAGATCCTTCGTCAAAACGGCGTTGTTGTTAGCATTGCTGATGTCCATTTGACGGCCATTGCTGCTATGCCGATGAGTTTACAGTGTCCAACATGCCTGGATAAGTCTATTTAAAACTAGCTTTTACTTACAATTTTTGATACTTGTTGACTATTGTAGAGAACACTGCCTCAAGGTCGGAGTTACATCGAGTACAAATCATTCGTACTTCTTGGTCCCATAGCTTGAGTGCTAACAACTTTGCATAGAAAGAAATTCATCAGAATAGATCAAGGTGAAGGAAAGTGGAGGGGAGGGGTATATCCAATACTGTAGTCAAGAGCGAGGGATTCATAGGCCAATGAGGAATAATAAGGGATAATTAAAAAGCCACCCATCAAGTAGCTTATAAGGCAAGTAGTCAAGCCCTTTGGATGTATATTTAGAGGAAAGGAACAGCGAAGGAAGTGTGTCCAGTAATTGAAGGAGAGGGATTGGAAGTATTGAACAAGCCATACATCAAGTAGCCCATAAGGCAAGTAGTCAAGCCTTCTGGATGAGAAACATGAAAAAAGGAAGGAATTATGTTCAGTACTTATAAGGGAGAGATTCATAAATGAGATTCAAATGAAGTGCCATTACCTGGCCCTGCCACTCAGCAGTATTCACCAGGAGAACATTTTCAGGAATTCGATCATTTGAAGGAAAAGCTGTTGTCAGCTGGTCTGAGAGTGAGCGCTTGGGAAGCTGAAAATAAATAATACTTTATTTGTGAACGAGTAGTCACTCACATCCCATTCATAACTCCACTATTCATTTCCTTTTTAAACTTCCATCCATGTTCCTATTCTTATGAATTGTCTTTCCATTTTTAATATCCCCGTATTTCCATTCCCATTTCATTCCCATTATTTACCTGCAGTTCAATATCACTTTTTCTTCTTTTGTTCATTTGTACTGCTATAAGATCACTCTTGTCTCTTTCTTTAAATGAGGTGCTCCTTTTGACGGGTGCTTCAAGTTCCCCTGTAGCAGGATCTGATGTACTGGTGTTGTCTGAAGGTGTGTCCATCTCTGATGGTGGGCTCAAAGTATCCTAACATTTGAAAAAATGAGGACATTTACTATCAACAACCTCTTGGTTATCTAAGTCAGGAAGTGGCTAACTCATAGATTGAACGCTGAAACAACCTCTTGTTTGATCTAAGTCAGGAAGCGGCTAACTCATAGATTGTACCATGAAAGGACCTTTGGCTATCAAAGTTATGGCTAAGCTAACTCACAGGTTGAACCCTGAAAGAACCTCTGGGATGATCAAAGTCAGGACAAGGCTAACTCACGGATCACGAAGAAAGATAAAAAGTATTTGGTAATAGGGATAGGGTACTGGATGGAAAGTGACTGTATTACTCACAATGTTACATTCAGTTTCTGTGGAAGTGTGACGTTCATCATTATCTGAATGTGACATGCTCTGTACAGTTGGCTCATCTTCTTCATTAATCTTGAAACAAGCAAAGACAAGAATTACATTTAATCTTAACTCTATGAGTTATTGATAGTTAGATAGACAAAAAATGGTAGATAAGATGGACAAAAAAATGGTAGGCAAGATGGATGGAAGCACAGTGGATAGGTGGAAAAATGGAAAGATAGGATGCATCTGAAAAATGGATTGATGCATTGGATGCATGGATAGCTGTATATGTGGATATATAGATGAATGGGATGCACAGATGGATGAATGGGGAGAATGGATGGATGGGAGGGATGCATGGATGGAATTGTATGGATAGATAAATAGAAAGATGAATATACAGGATTAATACGTCAAAAATATATTCTGTACCTTTGCTTGCGCAGGGACAATTTCACAAGAGCTTCTCATATCAAAGAAAGGTCTAAAAACAAAAACTGGATCAGCAATTCAGCATCAAAGTATATACCAAGTGCTACAGCCTTACTTTAACCCTACATTTAATAATTTATAAATTATATTAATATAAATATTGTTCAGTAATACCTTAGTGAGGGTTTTGGCGTCGATGATATCGACACATTGTCTTGGTCCAAAAAATCAGCTTCAAAGTCACTCTCGTCATCCAAATCATCAGTTCCGAACAAGAAATCATCTGTTATCATTTCATTTTCAGGGGGGCTGATGTCGATATCAAGGTACTGGTCAGTGGACCCTTCCAGTTCTTCATCAGCTACCTTGAATTTCTTTAGCAGTGCAATGAACTTTTTCTTGAAGTTGCTCTGGTGCTAATGGAAGAATGGGCATTGTTATACATATCATTATTTTACCATGTTGACAATTACTATGATGATGGTAATGGTGATAAATGATGATGAGGATGACAATGACACTGTCAAGACGACAAAGACAGCAATGATAATAAAGAAGATGATGATGATGACGATGAAGATCATGATGCTAATGATGATTGATTGATCAAAAGATATCTTTAAAGGTACTGCTACTCAAAAAATTCCATGACAATTTGAAATATATTTTGACAAAATATTTCATGGAGAATTAGAGATGGTCAATCTTTAACTATTACCTTGGCCTGCAGCTCTATTTTGCCGTGTCTTAACTTTCTGCCTCTTCTAGGATCATCTTCAATCATGTCCTTCAAAAATTGACACATTGTCACTTTTCATCAAATATTCAAATTTTTTTCACTATATCCACCTTCAACCATCATTAATTTGTCAGAAATGTCAGGACGTTTTACTACTGCTGTAAATCAATCAGCACTCAGCTGTTATAGACAAAATAATAACATGCTCCACTTACTGGATCACCACCACTATCACTAGCCTCCTGGTCTGACATAGAATAGTCATCTTCATCATCAGAAGACTCTCCTTCTCTGTCATCTATGAGAATAACAATTCCACTATCAGTTTTTGCTAATCATATACATGTACTTTATGATCAACCAAACATGTTGGTTGACTGTTGTCCAACTGTCGACCATGCATTGGTCGTGTGTTGGTAGTGCATTGGCCAACTATCAGCCCACACAGGGCCAACTCACATCTACCAGTCCAAGCAACCGCTCACAGCCAGCACTGAGACTTTTTTGAGTCTTGTTGTGGGCTGATGCATGATAAATCAAAAAGGCAAGAGGCATTTTAGTGCCCTTTTTTTTATGTCAAATACAGTAGTACCATTACAGGTAGTCCAGACACACTGTACAATCTATATACAGTACTCACATGGTCCTCCTGGCCTGGAAGTATTTCTGTCAACATCTGTATCAACTGGTTGACTGTTTAAAACAATATGCCATATTAAAAATACAATGGAATTTTAGCACTGGATATACACCAACTTTCCTGTATTTTGATTGGCTGTGTTTTCAATGGTATAGGCTGATAATGCAGTATTATTATGTACCTTGTTAAGGAGCTGACAGTAAACCTAGCCACAGGAGAGGAGCTTCCTTTGGCATACAATTTGAGCTGATTATCCATGTTGAATTGAAGAACCTACATTCCATAGAGAAATGTAAAAAACATTTTATGCTTATATACGTAATATATATACACTGAGCTGGAACAATGTCTAGTCTGATGTTATAATTAATAATAATAATAATAATCATTTATTAACTTACTATAAGGCATTAAAATGATCAAAAGACCTTTACGTGAATGAATTAATAAAAATATGTTACTAACTTCCAGATTGGATTGGAATTTGTTTTCAATTTTTGCAGAAAATTCTTAAAATCAAGGAAAAGACCTAACAAGCTCTACTCCTATGTGTTGCCGAGCCAAGAAATCAAACATAAGATCCCAGAGGTGGTAGGTGAGTGAACTGCCACTATGCACTATGCTACAATATGTCACCCTTGATTCTATATAATGTCTGACATTACGAGGAAATACAACTTACATACCTGCCCCATGTTGACAACCCCAACCGCCAGCGTCTTGAATCCCAGGATAGTTCTGTTTTTGTATCGTTTTCTTCTCTGCAGCATTATCTGAAGGTTATTGCCATTTCTTTTAAGAAAATGAGGGTACTGAAGAAAAAAACAACAAATTAATGATAATTAATAGAACAGTAAGGGAAAGTACCATCCAAAGCATGCCTCATTACAATTTTTCTCACCCTTTAGTGGGTGCACATATTTGGGCCCACACCTTGACCATACCCATCTAATTCTTGTATGTCTATTTCATTGCTCACATGTTCAAACTTGAACCTTCCAATTTTCAAATTTTATATAACCCTGAAAAATTTTCTGGGGGGATCAAAGTCTGGCCATCACTATCTCACATATGAGTTGAGAGGTACTGTAGCTTATTTGATTTTTGTGGATGGAGAAAAACCAGAAAACCTGAGCTCTATTGCATTAGTAATATTTAAAAATTTAAATTCATAAATTAATAAAAAATTAACTACAGTCAGATCTAGAAGTTGTCAAAATAATAAAGCAGCTCAAACTCACCTGTAATGAAAAGGCTAGATCCAGTTCTGTGTCAATTAGACCTGACTTGCGCAGGATTATTTCATTTGATCTTAAAGTCCGCCGAGAGCCCTGTAAATAAGAAATTAAAATTATAATAAATAAATAATAACACATTATTTATATTTAATATTTTTATTATTACAATATTTTTTATAGGATCTTCTTATTTTCAGATCAATAGGATCAATATTTATAATAAATAAATAATAACACATTATTTATATTTAATATTTTTATTAATATTACAATATTATTATAGGATATTCTTATTTTCAGATCAATTTCCAATTTTCTTAATTAATCTCAGATAATAATTATCCCAAAACAATAATTATACATTATGGTATCTTTATTAATAATATTATTATTACCTGCATTGAAACAGATATAATGACTTCTGTGAGGTTAGCCTCTAGGCATTTGATAACTTCCAGCCGAGTTAACTTTAGATTGCAGATTCTATGGATTCAATAGGACAAGGTACATCAACTAAAGTAACTAGCCTCTTCAACCTCCCCCCCCCCCCCCCCCCTCATCACCACTGCAAGTACAGCACTAGTGGCTCAACTGAAAGCACTTCCCAAGGGGGACGTGGAGGGACACATTATACTGTAGAATATGCAAAGCCATAAATTGCCAATAAGCAGATATCGGAGATACACTCTATTGCCTTCAGACAATTGAGAGATTTGGGTCAGTTTCTATAAATTTCATTGCATTGACCCAAATGCCTTGACTTGAAGCAATTGTTTGAAATCAACAGAGTGTAACTCCTATATCTGCTATTAGATGCACAACACAATGGCTTTATACATGTTCATGCAACTAGCAAATTATATATTGACAAAGCTTATAATGATGTCTGGAAAGTCGCTGGTCATGATCAACGACCAAATTAGTTTTAAGCTAGACAAAGATTTGTCCAGACAAGATCTTATTCTGGCCGGTCATTGCCCAAATACAAGCCATTATTTTAAACCCTACAGGTATCATCATTAATTTCATTTCAGGCTGTACTCATAAAAAAACATTAGTGATTGTGTTGAGGTCACTCTCTATAGCCAATTAAGGATTTTTGATCCCACTATAGAAGATCAAAAACAAAATTAAAGCAAATATTAAACTTATTGATCCCTGAAACAGCCTCTGGGCTGATTTGGGCCTCGATAATGTAATTTCTGGATTATGACTTGATCAGCCTATGCAATCAGTCTACTAAAAACAATAGTAGGGAAGTTGCAATCCCTATCTTTAGAAATATCTATCACTGTACTAGACAAAGCAATTCAGCTCTTTGGAATCAGTAATCATTTTTCACTATCTTTAGAAATACCTAATTACAATTTGGAATCAGTAATAATTTTTCACTATCTTTAGAAATATCTAATTACAGTGCTGGCCACAGCATTCAGCTTTTTGGAATCAGTAATAATATTTGGGCCAGTTGAAATAACTTGATTTGATGTTTTTATTCAAGAAAAAGTATTCAAATTGAAATAATTCTTCCAACCATCAAAAACTATTGCTAATGAATACCAATAATTATTTCAATCTTTGAAAACTAATATTAATGAAGGGAAAGGAAAAAAAACAATTAATTTTTAAGTGTTTTTTTTCTTGCTGAAGGTCCTAAAGCTTATAATCCAAAATAAGGAACACTTAAAAATACAATCCATTTCCCGGTAGACAGAATAACAGACAAATTTGCCAGCTGTATTTTGAAAACAAATGTAAATTTTTTAAATGGACAATTTATGTCATACTAATCTTAACAAAAAACATTCTTAAAAAAGAACATGGAAGTTATTATTATGCAAGCATATGTGACCTTAAGTTGATAATTTAATCCAAGTTGTCCACCCTTGTTAACCAATACATTTAGAGATAATGGTTCCAATTAACTTAACCCTGCAGTGGTTTTGAACACAAGATAATGTGAAATAATTACAGATTGTCATCTGAGACTTCCTAAAATTTGTTTCGAATACAAAAATCATGTCAGTGATTTTGATAATCAAAGAGTACTAGCTAGAAAGATGTTTATTTTAGACTATTATACATTTTTTATAATTCCATAAAAAATATCTTCGTTTCAGATATGAATATTTACAGTAGGTTATCCCACTGGTTCTTAATGACAGATAACATCAAAGCATCAAACCTTAAGAAACCTCAGTGTCTTAAAAAAATGACAAATACAGATTACAAAGAAAATATGTCAACATAAAAACAATGAATTCTATTTTTTTTACATGTGTATGTCGGACAGTCAATCTAGAAAACAATAATTATCATAACTGTGATTTAATAAATTGAATTTATAGAGTGGCTATGCATATTGGTTAAGACTAAATGATTGAATTTTCAGTAATAAATATTATTGAACTTTATCAAAATCTAAGAAATAAGATGAGCACAAAGTTATCTTTGTTTAATATTTAATAGTTTATGTAAGATTGACAAATAATTTGTGCATTAGTAATAGTTGTTTCTATAGCCATGTCTAATGTTATGATTCATAGTAATTATTATTTTAAACTGGAGACCAATAGTATGCAGACCATGGTATCTAGGAATCAATAACATAAGGATATCTCACATTTTTGTAAATAAAACATAAATCAAATGGAATTCATAAATTTTGTATCACTAGTAGCACGGATTAAGGTGAAGGTTAAGATGACAACTTCAAGATATGAAGTCGATACCCTGAAGCTGATGTTTACATTCAAGGACAACGGATGTGTTACCTCAAGCATTTAGTTTTTCTACATATTTAAACGTTGTCACCATTTACGTCCGTCAAAAGCAAGCCAGTCTTGAAATCTATCGAAACTAACCTACATACCTTGACAATTGGGCTTAACAAAGGCATTAGAAAATATGAATTTTTGATCATTTCTTTTCAATTGAATTACAAATTTGACACATTTTGCTAATTTTCAGCATCATGTTTGCATTATTTACTTTTGACAAAATATATTTTAAGATCTCGAACTTTTTAGAATCGATTGCTATGATGTCTAATTGTATATCAAAATGAATATTTGAATGACAGACAAGCCTGATCGTTTTGGGCAAAATATTATAATTTACAGTAATAAGATAACTAAAGCTTAAACATAAAATAATCAAATGAATATATGTTTTGACTAGTTTTGAACAAAATAAATACGAACAGTAAGTTGAAACCTTTCATGCAATTAATATTTCCGAGTTCCTGGATATTCCGTGAATTACTCACTAGAAAAAAAGGAGTCGTTGGTGTTAAAAAACGCAAATCGCACTTATAAATGAGCAGAAAGAAGCTGAGAAAAGATTATAATTATATTTTTTCTTTTTTTGGAATTTTTTTGTTTATATCGCGATTGTTTTTGTGTAGCGACATTGCGACTTTAAAGTGTGGTTGAATCGGAGTTCAAGAAAAATAACGTAAAGCCTTAAGGATGATTAGTTATCAAGCATATCAAAACACTAGAAGATTGTACAATAAATGGCAATTTTGACATTAATAAAAACAATCGAATAGAGAAGAAGAGCGAAGGTCACAAGGCTCTAAAACACAAGGAAAGAATATCATGGAACGAGGAAATATTTTTAAGCATTGAGAAGGAAAACGCTAAAATAAATGAAAAGGAGGGTCATTTTTAGCTGTTATCTTTGATTAGCATAGAGGGAATTAATTTTAATGAACAGAATTTCTTCCGCACGATCTTTGAACATAAAAATACAAGTTCCTTAATAACTCAATTGTGAGTCATACTACGGTTCATTTGACTGGAATAGTGGTTGATTGTACTGGTCTAACACTGTACATAAGGGTTAGGATACATGCCGTTTGAATTCTTAAAGTACAAGAAAAAGAAAATAGCAGGTAAGAGAGATACACGACCTCAAAGTGGTCTTCAATTCAAAGCCATGTTGGTCGTGTTGCCCTCGTTTTGTACTCACGATTGAAGCTTTTACCGACAGATTAAAACTAATACAAATGACAAAAAGAATTCTCACCTTGGAATACAATTGGGGGATGTCCTTTCTACTTCCCATGTGGCAAAAAATTTCATAGGAACAGGCCTTTCAGGATTGAGAGAGACTGAGATTTCGCGACCATCAGTTCGGCTCTTGCCCTGATCCGCCATTTTGATTTGAAATGTTTTGGCCAACTACGCATGCGCTATTTATTACACTTCCGGTCACCTACTTTACTAATGGGAAAAAGACGGCACAAATAATGACGAAATATCAACAACAAAACGCTAAGATCGTATTTTCTAGGGCGAAATATTCGGGATCTAATTATGTCATGTCCTTGTAAACTAATTTGTCGAGTTATATTCATCGTGACTTTATACATGCGTCTGGAATATCAAGTAAAAGCAAAATGGGGTGTGCAACGCGTAATCATCATTTTCTCATGTTTAGTTTTGAGAGCGAGGGATTAAAATAGATGAAAATTTATCTAGTTTAGGTCAAGTTTCAAGTCATTTCTTGCCTGAATTGATATATATTTAGAAATACTTGCGATAAAGGGAAAGTAGTCATGTTGGTATTCATTGGTATTTTTGTCACTATGACCATTACCACCGGCTCACAGGACTGGATCAGCAAGGGTAGGTCAGTAAGCAAATAATTAGTAGGCAAATATATTATGACTACAAACTGATGCGTGGGAGTTTATGCTCTCATGCTTTCTTATGAATATTAAAGTACATTGGAAAACGACAAGGTGGCATTAAACATAATCAATGGGTTTTATTTCATCTCTAATTCACTCATAAAAAAGGCGATTATTATATTGAAAAGCGAGGAACTTTCCAATTATTTTTTCCCTTCGACACACAAGAAAAGTTATGCCTTAAGTCTTGCTGTCTGTCTTCGTTGGATATGGCGATTGTATCTTCTGTCTTTGTCTTCAAAGGATAGTCTTTTTTTCCTTTTTCTTTGCAAGTTGTTGCATACAGGTGCAGTGGTTCCAGGTGACGCTGACCTGCAAATCCAACCAACAAACAGAGAATCGACCCGCAGATTGACAGCAATCCGACCGATAATCGACCATCTAACAAAAATAAAACGAGAATTAAAAGACCAGCCGCTGAGACAAACGAATCAACGATGAACACAGAGAACTGGCCATCAGATCATGGTAGACACCCGACCGACGACCAAATGCCGAGCCAATTAACGGACCCGCGACAACCGAGCCTCAAAAATTTCGAAACAAGACAGAAAATCATCAATCGACGACACAAACTAACTGACAGATAAAAACATCTACACTTGTCACATAAGCTGTGTGCGTAAACGACAAGTCATCTGCACTGTGTCACGCAATCGCAGTTTTGCTGGTTTGACGATAGTAACCGCTGACCGCATTGCGTTAACAACCATCGAGATCTGCTTCTTGACTTGTTTCCAATCCTTTGAGCGTTACTCTTTTGGGCTGTGTAGATGGAGTCTGTGATTCCTGCGAACTTGCTGCCTGCGTACAGGTCAAAGATGCTGGGTGCAAATACCAGGTGTCTGCAAAATTAACCAAGAGCAGTTCATTGTACCTGTGCTGTGTCAACATAGATGGCTATATATGATTAGCTTGTCAGGTTTTGCGAAGGGAAGAAACAGGAGAAGCCAGAGAAATGGCTTACTAGCTGCGTACATGGATTGCTACACTATATCAAACTTATATTGTCGATTTGTGGGATTCCTTTTGTTTTAGACATTATGGGCTTCCTTTGTTTAAAGACCAGGTTTCTAAGCTAGATTCAAGATGGAGGACAATTTTAAGTATTTCTTCGCTGTAATATCTGCAGTTTTGATTCATATTTTTGGCATTTTAAAGCTTTTAATTGGCGGGAAAATGCCGGAAAAAAAATCTTGGTTCACTTCCAAATAAGGTAAGCTTAACAAAAAGGGATAACTAGCTAAAAACTAGTGCGAGCCTAACAAAAACTAGTGTTTGACAAATATGAATATAGAAGTGATGGCCACGACCACGTTATATGGGAGAAAGCTTGATACGCATGTATAAATGATTGTTATGAGCACGAGAGCATTACAACTGAAAAGCCGCAGCCTAAAGTGATTCATTTTTGCTACTGGCAAAACAACAATTGGTGCTCTTGCAAAAATGGTGTCATTTCTTCCATGCTCTCTGGGTAAGCTTATAGATCATGCGCTTCCACCAATTAGCAGCATACATGCATAATTACATTGGCACACTGCCACATATTCATGTATAACGTGTTCATATCCGTGTTGTTGCCTACCGATTGCGCAACGCCAAAATACGCCATTTTCTATACGATAAGGGATAGATAAGATTACCTCATGGCAGGTCTACCAGGGAGTCCCTCGGTGTCAATATATGATCTCTCTACCTGAATTAGACGATCATTTGCCATGCGTAGCTGAATGGAAGAAAGTAACGTAAAGTCACATTGCGTTTTCGGCCCAAAATGTGTATGCATATACCCAGGATAATATTTAAACATTAATATATATTAATAACAGCCCGTCGGTACGTGTGATCCAACCAGCTAGGGGTACTTTTTATTGATTGATTTATTTTATCTTTTTGAGGTCAGTTCGTAAAAGGAGTCGGGAGTCGGAATCGGGAATTGGGAATCTGAAAGAGCAAAATCCATGCGCATGAATGAAGCGAACTCCACTTGGGCGTAAAGTTTTCCTATTTCAGACCATGCGACATTCTCTAGAGTATTATTTGTTTTCTTATTCCTATCAAACTGATTCTCAAGGGAATGATAAATGGTCTGGGGATGAAGGAAAACGGTATTCCTGTTTACATAGGGAAACCTTGCTCTAAATGATTAAGTATACAGTTGACATGTCAAAGTCAGTGTACCTCAATCCATTCCCCTGATCCCATAATTCCATGCTCCTATGCGCCCCAGCTTGCAATCATTACAGTGCGGCGAGGACGCCAACCTGTTGCAATAAAATCAGGAGTTTCTTAAAGATTCGTTACACTCCTATTGGGGACTAATATTCGCAATTAGTTTTGTATTACGATTCTCCTATCGCGAGGTAGTTCTGAGCCTTCAATACTGGTTTATATTGGCGACTCTCGGCTCCGGATCGAACACATAGGAGAATCGCTATACAGGTATATATTGCAAAGGCTCAGGTAAATAAAAATATCATGCTCAATAGAATGATTCATCATACGAAGATTCTATTTGTGCGTTCATATTCGAAGAATAAATGATTCAATTCTTGCCTTTTTTTACAAGCTTCCCTAACATCCTTGCTGTCTCCATCAAGGTTGATCCACCGCTGGAGGGATCTACAGCACTAAACACTCAGGCGTCACGATGGCAACCAATGATGACGTAACGATCTGTATCATGTGAACCAAGGTAGTATTAAGTTTGACTTGCGTATTGTTTGTTTAAATTATCCCTCTAAGTGTCTGCCCAGTCAGCTGAATTCCTTGAATGTTTCTAGTATTTTGATTGGTCGAGCTGTTATCGTGCTTTCTGCCATCGGTGAAAGCTATAGAGTTATTTAAACCAATCACGGCGCACATGATTAAAAAATCATGAAAAAAAATCAAGGCAAGGTCACCGGCACGACACGGCACTTGAACAGAAGCGCACGCTCTCATCTCGTGTTTCCTTACGTTTGCTTAAACCATTATTGGCACTTAATCCAGGTAAACAATTCCGCGTTAAAGACATATCGATCTTCGAGGTACGTAAAACAATGAAAAGTTTGGTTTATAGTTTGATTTTCCTTCCTTATCTTTTGCCTATGAAATAGTGTGGAGATTTCCGTGCCTATATGGAAGAACCCGAAAGGCTCGATCAAGAATACACGATCATACACACCACGAATACATTGCTTGGGCTGCCTGTGGTTAAAAGTGTGCTGGCGATTGTGTCCGGTTATTGTTTATCCGATATGCACCGTCAATCGTATATCTAATTGTATTCACTGTACACAGTGTACATTTTCTTTGCAGGGCATTACTCTGGATAATTGACCGTCCTGCCTCACAGCTGTGCCTCATCAGTGGAAGAGTCGATCATGGCAGACGAGCACGAGAAAACAGAGTTTGTCCAAGTTACAGAAGACGAAGCTAAAACAAAAAAGTCACGACGTAAGAGAAGTAAATGTAAATGCACTACGGTTTTTCTAGTTCTGTTGGTTGTGTTTCTCATCGTTGGCGCCTTCATCGGTGGCTACCTCGTCCGACGTGCAGTTTTTGGTGATTGCAAAACAGTGAGTGCAGCTGACGAGGCAGATGACCCGCTCGACAAATTATATTCCGAAGCGATTGATGGCGTTTCTCCGACAAACTTGGAAAAAGAGCTCGAGTAAGCAATCACAAGTTGATAATTAAACATGCTTGACTTCACCGTTTTTGTTTTCAATTTTTAACGACCTATTTCGCGCTTTTGATCGAAATTCTTTCCATGTATTTTTCTAGCTGTTTGTGTTTTTTTCAGTAGAATATACTGAAAAACGCGAGCTTTTTCTAAAGCCATTCAATTTTTGAGTTGTGTATGTGCGTTATTAGAAGCTTTGCATTCAAATGTCGTTTATAAAAAACATTTGCATAAACAGCGTCCTTATTGTGACATCAAAGGTCAGTTACGCTTTCTAAGGATTAAACTGACATATCGTTTATTTGATGTCATACTCACTCTCTTATTTTCTGTCCCGGATTGTTTGCTTATCTTGAACTGCAGTCAGTAGACTTATGACCTTATAGTTTGCCTAAGGATTTAATTTTTAACACTCAAAAAAATCGTTTTTGTTTATTATATGTTTTCCTTTCCAGCTTCATTCTTTCTTTTTGCCTTTTTAAGCAAATGGCCGGTCATCTGTGTAGTCTTGTCTATGCTATGAAAGCCGGAGGGGGAAACTTCAGATTTATTGATACCCTGAACTAGAAAAAACCTCTGGGCTGATCTAAGTCAGGGCACGGCTAACTAATAATAGAAGTGATGAGAAAAATAAAATTGTAATGACCTGAATTTTAATTTTCTCATTAAGGAAGTAACGTTGTAGCGCTTTTCGCGCCATTTTCCTTCTGAGCAAAAACCGTTAATAAGATAACTGCTTTCATTCAGGTACTTTTCCAGCATTCCTCACATCGCTGGCTCGAACGAAAGTCACCAACAAGCAGTCTACATAAAGAATCGTCTTAAAGAAGACTTCGGGTTTGACAGCGCAGAGCTTAGACGCTACGATATTTTACTGTCATATCCAAATAAACCTGGAATAGTGTCGATGTTAAGCCAGAATGGAAGCGTTATGTCGTCGTCTAAGCCTTACGAGAAGATACTTGACCCGGCGGAGAATGATTCTCGCGTTGTCAGTCCATTTAATGCGTACTCGCCGTCAGGTAACGTCAAGGTAATAGTAGAGCTTTTTCAATGTTCCTTCCTTTTTTTTTGTCTTTATTCTAGATAGGGATTATTTTGTCACTAGTCTTTGTTAAAATTTTTATATTCCATAATGGACACCTCTATATTACGGTCACCTCTATATTACGGTCACCTCTATATTACGGTCTCCTCTATATTACGGTCACCTCTATATTACGAACACCTCTATATTACGAACACCTCTATATTACGGACACCTCTATATTACGAACACCTCTATATTACGGTCACCTCTATATTACGGTCACCTCTATATTACGGTCACCTCTATATTACGGACACTTCTTGGGCCAGGATATCAAACCTTATTCAGATTGAATATGAGTCGCTACAGTCTTTAGCACCCTTTGTATAACTGTTTTATTTTACTTCCTTTGGAAATAAGGGAAAGTTAATCTACGCCAATTATGGTCATGAAGATGACTTCAACTACTTAGAATCCCAAGGTGTGAACATCACGGGCAAGATAGTCATCGTACGATACGGAAAACTCTTCCGAGGAGGGAAGGCTCAGAATGCCGAGAAGCGAGGCGCCAAGGGTCTTATCATCTACTCAGACCCTGCAGACTACGCCCCTGAGGGTGTCAACAAAACCTATCCTGATTATCGCTGGCTGTCGAGTGACGGGGTTCAGAGGGGGAACCTATGGATGGTGAAAGGGGATCCACTGACTCCTGGCTATCCTGCTACTGGTAGGTATTGGAACTGCGATGCAATGATCATGTCTATAGAGAGGACTGGATGTAGAGGAGGCGCTCCTCCCCTCTTTTGTCAGGGATTATGTTTTAAAGAAGGATGGCCTTTCTCCAACTGACGTAAGTCGTTGTGTCTATGATCCTATTTAGTAATACCCTAGAATCGCTCTAATGGAGACAGGACCAGCAACTTTTCTTCTCTTCAATATATAATAATGATCTTTACATTCTCTTTAGACGGAATTTACAGGGTACCCAAGGACGATCTTCCATTCCCTAAGATCCCAGTGCACCCAATCTCATGGTCTGATGCGGCACCTCTCCTTAAGTACGTACTCCTCAATATGTTTATAAACTTTATGATCATCAGTTCTCGCAGCGTCATGAGTAGCATAAGGCATGAAAGGGAATAGGTTCTTAATCCTCACTCCAACCACTAACCAAAGGAGGCCAGGAGGGGGTATTTGTCTGGCCTCTCCCCCGAAACCATTCTGGCTTGATTAAACCTGCCAGGGACTAGTAGCTGTTGAGTTCTTCGATGCAGGCGGACCCTCCTGACAAAGATAAGGTTGCAGGTTGTTACTTACACTAGTAAAAAACATTCAGTACAGCGATCGGCACTTGGAACTATGTTCCAAGTAATCGATAGTGGAAGTTTGGAATTTGAAGTAGGTGCGCCTCAATCAAATCTGATTTACATGAGAAAGTATTCAGTTTTATTGTTGTGTCATGGCTGCCATCACGTGATCATGGTGGTATAAAGCCTCGATAATCCGAAATATATATATATACAGGTCTAGTGAAAAACCGTTTTTCGTCCCCATTGATTCTGCGTTTTTAGTGGGGTCAATGGTCAGCAAGATTGTATTGACTTGTGCTTTATTCATCGTATTTAGAACCCTCAAGACAAGAAAAGCACCGAGTGACTGGCAAGGAGGACTCGGATTCAGTTACAATATCGAAATGGATTCATCGGATACAAGGTTTGTCTGCAATGCATTTTGGCATAACGATCCGCTCTCTCCTTCTCACCTCTCCCACGTCGTCCAGTAAATATCGTCATATATATCTACCATACAGAGAGGGAACGACTCTTTGCAACCGTGCATGAGAACTATATCAATGTTAAAGGAATAGAAAATCCGCGCGCGTGCTGTGTGCAGTTATTAAGCACTCGAGGGTTGACAGAACACGAGAGAAGTGTTAGGAGAAGAACGACGCGTAGTTTTCCCATTAGTTAATAATTTTGGTAATTTTATATGTGGCGTAAAAATTATTGAATGTGTAATATTTATAAATAGACACAAGGAAGACAATGAAAATGAAATATAGTATTCTCTATTAGTCTTACTATAGAGACTGATAGGCAATGAAGAGAACGATGGACAATGGACCTTTTCTGAGATGGCCAACATGCTGCATTGTGGACAAACTTTGGTACAAACATCTTTTGTTCATCATGCCATATATGGTGTTGTTTGTACCGAAGCTAGACCACAACTCAGAAAAGGCCTATGAAGGGATGTGATACCATGTGGGATATGCTTAAGATTGATTCTGCGCGTGCGTAATGGATATAATGAAATAAACGTTAAGAATGGCCAAGAATTACCGTATCCTTGGAGCACTAAGTAAATGACTGACGACTGTTTTCTTTTGGTTTATCAGAGAGATCAGGGTCAAAGTGTCGAACAGAATGCAACAAATGCCGGTGTACAACGTCATTGGCACTATCACAGGGTCTGAAGAACCAGGTATATTGCGACCTTTAACCAGTACAGGATATATGCGCAAACTAGAAATATATTGTTCAAGAAGGTATACAAACAACTCCTTAAGATTATCAGTGTACATAAGGGAACGCGAGGTGAGAGCGCGCGTTTCTGCCGTGCCGTGCCGTGCCGGTGACTTTGCCCGATTTTTTCAGTTTCATTGGATAAACGATACTCATGTGCGCTGTGATTGGCTTAAATAACTTAGCGGATTTCACCAATGGTACGTAGCAAATAGCATCTTGTCCAATCAGAATACTAGAAACATTTAAGAGATTCAGCGTACTGGGTAGAAACTAAGAGGAATCATTTAAACGGACAATACGCGAGCCAAACCTAAGTGTACTACCTTGGTTCACGTGATACAGATCGTTACGTCATCATTGGTTGCCATCGTGACGCCTGGGTGTTTGGTGCTGTAGATCCCTCCAGCGGCGGATCAACCTTGATGGAGACAGCAAGGATGTTAGGGAAGCTTGTCAAAAAAGGTAAGAATTGAATCATTTATTCTTCATAATAGACTTTTAGACACATAAACATATTAATATACTCTTCGTAAGATGAATCATTCTCTTGAATATTATGCTTTCGTTTGCCAATGAAGCCTTTGCCAATATCAAAATTACGTAGCGATAGGTGAATCGTGATGAAAAACGAGTGAAAGAAATCTTTAAGAAATTTGTGCTTCTATTTGCAACAGGTTGGCGACCTCGCCGCACTGTAATGATTGCAAGCTGGGGCGCAGAGGAGCATGGAATTATGGGATCAGCTGAATGGGTTGAGGTACACTGACTTTGCCTTTTCGACTCTACATGTGCACTGTATTTTTTAGAGCAAGTTTTCTTATGTGAACAGAATTCAATACTTGGTTTACTTCTTGGTTTTGACTTCTTGACTTTTTTTCCCAGGAATTGGAAAAAATTTTGAATAGCCGTGCCGTAGCTTACATCAATGTCGACAGTGCTGTTACAGGTAAGGTCCTTCCTGAAGTTTGTCAATCCCTTTTCCTGGGGTATGGCATTCGTTATCCCTAAGGTGTAGCGATAATACTCTCCACAAAACACCAAAGTCCCCCTCTAATCGTCAGCCCTTTCGTCCACCAATATTTTCTTTTCGTAGGATCTTATTCCTTTCTTGCCAAGAGTAGTCCTATAATGGACATGGCGCTCTTCCAAGCAACAAAGAAGGTAAAAAACTTTACTTCTTCTCGACTGCTAATCTTTGAAGCACAGCGATTGGGTTTTCAAATAAATCTAAACATTTACTTTTACAAACACAGGTACCTGATCCAAACAATCAAACAGAGACTTTGTACGAATCCTGGAAGACGAAACGACCTGATAAAAAGAAGGAAAATCCAAGGTAAGTCGATGTCAAGGGAGAGGTTTGTGGGGAGGAATTGGCAGTACTGTGAATAACTGATTACGTGATACTGACAGGTCACGTGCTCATTCCCGCCAATTTCAGTTTTCCTTGAATTGGTGGTGTACAAATATAATGATTATTATGAGAATGAGTATTTCTGATGAAATGTAATTCAAATTGGAAAATCAGGAATCATGTCCTGGAACAAGTAGTTCTTGGAATGAAACTAGACGTTTATTTCCTTTCACAGTTCCCTGCGCCATCTTGAAAGGTAACCATGCCTCTGCATCCAAGCGAGATGAACGGTGAGCTTGATAAAGACTATTTTTAACGCCATCAATTATTTACCGTTCGTCTCGCTTCGATGCAAATGCATGCTTACCTAAAGGCGCAGGGAACTGTGAAGGGGACAATCGTAACTTTGCTTTTGCTTCGTATTAGTGTCACAGCCATTGGTGCAGGAAGTGATTTTCTATTCTTCCTCCAACGAATCGGTGTTCCCTGTGTCGACCTGCGTTTCGCTCCACAAAAGGTAATAAATGCTGGTTACTCACTTCCGTTTCCGGTTGATAATACCGCTGTCTTTTTGAATTCTAGGCTCACTGTCAATTGCTCACAAATACAATAGCCAACTTAAAATTATACGAATGTTCGCAGAAACTTAATGAATATGTATGACAATTAGTCTAGTTCTGTATTAAATAGAGGATATTACATGGGCGCGCGGAGATACGGAATTTATCTTCGAGTGTTGAAAACACGAGAATATAAATTTCGTATCTCCAAGCGCCCATGTAATATTCTGTTTATTATATAATTATCCATAAAATCAACTTAACAAGCTTTTTATTATTATAAAAAGTTTCTATTTATGAACTAATAGCTTAAATACACATGGTAACGATATTTTCACGTCTGAAAAAACATGTTATTTTCACATGTGAAAATATCAGTTTTTGTTGCCGGTTTATTGGTCGCTTTGAATTCGGCAATTCCCGCGAGTCACGGCCGATATACTCACGAATCAAGTATTTTATCCATTTCCCGGCTCCCCCAAATACCCTTTCACACCCTGTTAATAGAGTAAAAAATTTAAATAGAACTGTTTCGTTGTATCGAGCAATATGGCCGCTATGGGTTTTTAATTTTCCATTCTCTTGTGAATAGTTGATCAATCAAGAAGTCTATACATAGAATAGATTAAGAGACAAGTTACCTTATAATTCTCCAGTTTGCTCAGTGTTAGCTTCAACTGTGTGCAGAATATTTATGCTTTATAGTGAAGGTCCGTGGAATTTCAAAGTCTTTGTATTGTTGAAGTTGTGCATTCTTTACTTTAACGTTGGTGTTTGTGAATATTTAGACATTGATTCGAGGCTTACCTTGAGTAAATGAGTCTGTAATCAAGGAATACAGCGGTAATTTGGATCTCGAAAAATGTCAATTGACGCCTTTGTCCCCACAGGGAAGTTACCCAGTGTATCACAGCATTCACGATACATTCCGCTGGATAAAAAAATTTATCGACCCAGACTTCCGCTACCACAGCGCGGTTACCAAGGTGATTTTGCGGTTGACATTCAATTTCGTGGACGCACAAGTAGTTCCTTTTGACTTGAATCGACTAGCATCTTCATTAGAGGAGTATGGCAAGGACCTGGACAAGCAGAATAATAAAGTACTGTCTGCAAAAGGAATTTCACTGGGTGAGTTTTCTGTTGTTTGATTTTGACTTTTTTATTCGTTTACGTAGGTGTGTTTTATTGGCGACGACCGTTTATTGTTTGACTATGAATTTCCCCCTCCTTTTTAAGGAAAAGACAAGAAACCTTAAATTTGTGTTTAAGTAACATCTCGCTTAGGCTACGGCCAAACTTACTTAACTGATAATTCTGTATAAATTCAGGAATAGCGGTATCAGCATTTCAAACATCATTGAGTGTCGTATTTCCCTGTGTCTGTTGTCTGCGAGGCAGAACAACGAGTTAACATCGTTCCCGTATCCTTCCTCGATTTTCCAAACTTTTTCTTTTTTTACTTGTCTTTTTTTTCTTTTCTTTTTATCTTTTCTTTTTCAAGAATGTTCATGTCTAATTCGTCATAAAACGACGGTCTTTTTGTTTGCCGCTTTTCCGCACAATCCAAATATGGAATGCATCATACCATATATGGAGTGACCAAGTGCTTGACGCTGCCATACTATGCTTAAGCACTTGGTCAGCAGACGTGATTCTTTCTCTTTTACTCCGACGAAGGACTAGCGTCCGAAGCGTCAGTAAGTTTTTTCATCTTTTTCACGGTTTATAATTTACCTTTTTATCATTACTGTTTCATTAGAAACACCGATGCAGCCCACACTAGTTTTTAGCTAGTTATGTATCTTTTTAAAGAATAGGTGAACTTGATATGTGATAGTACGAAAGAAATCTTAAGTGCGCATGCGCATTATCAATGATTCCAATATTATATGCGATAAATATATTACACATACTATGTTCTGTCTCAGGCTATTTAACTAAGGCTATCGACGAGTTCAAAACATCAGCCAAAGACTTCATGGACCACCTTGCTACACTTAACAATTCCAAGTATGTTAGCTCACGTGAAAAAAATAATTCATGATGTATACATCAAAACATCTTATAGAAAATACAAAGAGAGAAATTTAGATGGACCAAATCCACTTGGTCTTGTTTTCCTTTTCCTAGCTGAAAGGACCACACGTGCTGGTTCAAAAATCCTGAGTGTTTGGGTAGATATTTTGGGGAAAACGCAAGATAACTATACGTTCCTTTCTTTAGACCCCTTCAGCTGCGCATGGCAAATGATCGTCTAATTCAGGTAGAGAGATCATTTATTGACACCGAGGGACTCCCTGGTAGGCCTGCCATGAGGTAATCTTATCTATCCCTTAATCGTATAGAAAATGGCGTATGGCGTTGCGCAATCGGTAGGCAACAACTGTTATGAACAAGTCGTACATACAATATGTGGCAGTTTGCCAATGTAATTATGTGTGCTCTGATTGGTGAAAGTCCGTAGTCTATCAGCAAATGCAAAGAGCACGGCAGAAATGACACAATTTCCCTAGAGCACCATTTTTGCAAAAAATTGACTCACTTTCGGATGCGGCTTTTCAGCTCTATCGCTCTCTTGCTCACGACAATAATTTATACATGCTTGGCAATCCACGTAAGTAGAGTTTAGTTAGGTCTTTCCCTTGATTCAAAGCCATTTCTCTGGCTTCTTCTGTTTATTCCCTTCGCAAAGTCTGACGAGCTAATCAAATATAGCCATTTATGTTGACACAGCACAGGTACAATGAACTGCTCTTGGTTTATTTTGCAGACACCTGGTATTTGCACCCAGCATCTTTGACCTGTACGCTGGCAGCAAGTTCGCAGGAATCACAGACTCCATCTACACAGCCCAAAAGAGTAACGCAACAAAGGATTGGGAACAAGTCAAGAAGCAGATCTCGATGGTTGTTCACGCAATGCGGTCAGCGGTTACTATCGTCAAACCAGCAAAACTGTGATTGCGTGACACAGTGCAGATGACTTATCGTTCACGCACAGCTTATGTGACTAGTGTAGATGTTTTTATCTGTCAGTCAGTTTGTATATAATCGAATGGTGCTCGGCTTGTCGGTCGTTCATTGGCTTGGAGACCTTGTATCGCACTTTTTTAGGCTATTTAGTTGTCGGTCGGGTGTCTACCATAATCTGATGGTCAGTTCTTTGCCTCACATTTGGTCGTCGATCGGGTGTCTACTATCTTTGGTTCATCGTTCGTTTGTCTCACTGGCTGTTTTTTTGGTCGGTTCTCTGTTTATTAGCTCTTTTTTGTTAGATGGTCGATCATCGGTCGGATTCCTGCCAATCTGCTGGTCGATTCTCTGTTGGTTGGTTGGATTCACAGGCCAATGCAGCTGGAACCAATGCAACAGCATGTAAACAAAAGGGGATATAGACTATATGCTATGAAAACGAAAGTTATACAATTGCCACATCCAACCAAAACAGACACCAAGACTTTAGACAACTTTTCTTGGAAAGTTCCTCGATTTTTCAATAAAATAAACGCTTTTTAAAAGAGTAAATTGGAGCACTAATAAAATCCATAGATTATAACTAGTGCCACTGCGTTTCCCATATTCTAATATTCATAATCATTGAAAACAGTAGTTATTTCAGTGTGTCTTATTGACAAAAAGCCTTGTAGTTAACCTGACAGCAACGCAAAAAATTGCGACATAGTTATCCACTCCTTCCATAATAGGGCCTCAATAATAACCTTCATCGCCCAAGTGTTGTTTCATGATCAAGCCGTCTCTTCAGAAATGTTATACTGACTTCTATTGTTGGTGGACACTTCTCACCCACCCTCCATTCCCTCCCGGTTCAAACATACTTCCACTGCTTTACCAAAGACGCAATTTGTCTCGACTGCACGTCATGCTTTATCGGGTTCATTCTGCATGACGCTAAAAGTTTTCGTTCTATCGACCCTAAAGCAGTGCTGTCTTAAATAAGATATATGACTACAGTATATTTGAAGCGCAAATAGTAATAACCCAGTTCATTAGCCATGAAGTATATTTTAGCTGTCCTAGTGGTGTTTGTCTCTGTATTTGGTTATTTCTTCTGCTATCATCAAGATGCAGATTTTACTCTTCTCTTTTACGAGAAGTTCGGTCGTGAACCATGTTCTGTTCTTGGTGGTAAAGTAGTGTGGATTACAGGAGCTTCTAGTGGGATTGGTGAATACTTAGCTTATGAATTAGCTCAATGTGGATGTAAACTGGTTCTTTCTGCACGAAGGAAACACGAGCTGGACAGAGTCAGGGATAAATGTGCAGGTAGCCAATGATGTTTTAAATAATATTTTGTTAAAACTAATTACAACTGACGCAATCAAATTTAAAATCAAACTTTGAGAAAAATCAAATTTTTACGCCTAATCTGCTGCGTAATATGATTTATACAGCACAGCTGAAATCATAATACCAAAGACCAAAACCAGCTTTGCAATCTATAGAACGAGTCACAATAGATATAACAAAAGAGTAGCAGTGTAAAGGTAGCTTGAGTGCAGTCGGACTTTTCTCTTGAATATAGCAGTTAGTTGTTATACTTTCGGCTACACGCATGCAGACTGGTATATAGGCCGGAGAGCGTTTTTGAAACTGCTTTTCAGATATTATAAAAGTCCTGAGTACAGTAAAACCATTGACCCCATTTGGCAATGGCAAATCTTACTGGACTTGAAGATCTCCCGCTGGGGACGAGGGAGGGCGAAAGGACGTCATGTGATTTATAATCTGCGTAGCGGCTCTTGGGGAGGGGGGTTGGGGCGCTACGCTGGCTATGCGTCTTCCTTATATAGGTCTAATAGGGATAATTTGGATGAAACAAAATGAACTTTCTCCAAGATGGTATGAATATGGAAAAATAATAACCCAAAGAATATATGACATTGAGAGGCAAATTTTATGGAGTAATCTCCACAATGATGAAAGGAAAGACGACAGACATAAAAATAAACTCAGAGTCTTTCGTCAGTTCAAAACGGATTATAACTTTGAAGAATATTTAAGTCAAGTCACCAATATTAAGCACAGAGTGGCGCTTACAAAATTAAGAATTAGTAACCATAAGCTTGAAGTAGAAACGGGGAGGTATAAGAGGCCTTATCTCATTTACGATGAAAGGATTTGCCCAGTGTGTAAGTCGGGAGTAGAAAACGAAAAACACTTTCTAGTTTGGTGTCCACTATATGACTCTCATAGAAACGACTTAAGAGAGTTCATAGAAAAAAACACCAGCATTAATTTCAACAATATGAGCGCTGACAGTCGTTTTATGTTCTTAATCAATTCAAAATCAGCGTCTCTACAAAGAGCCATATCAGCATACATTCATCAATGTATGCTGATACGTGAAAATGAATTAAGAAAATTACCTAATACATAGCATATATATATACCTATAATATATTTGGAATCAAACACTCATGTACTATTAGTATAAGGTGCCAAATAAAATTGTATTGTATTGTATTGTATAGGTCTACCCCCTCACACCCCCACCCCCTTCCGTCCTGAAGCAGGCAAGTCTCTACTTGCGTTGCAAAACTCATTTGCAATCTAACATTTTAATTTCTTTATCGCATTGGTGTTGCCACAGAAAAGTACCCGTCATTCGATAAGGAAAAAGACGCTTTAATTCTACCGCTGGATTTGACGAAATTCTCGACTCACACACGACTTACTAGCCAAATGATAGAGCGTTTTGGAAAGGTGAGGACATCGGCAATCACTTCGTGCAATATCGTATTTTAATTATTGACTTTCCACTAAGGAGTATGTATTTATTCGTTTTTTGGCCCTTGCGCCAGAAAACGGATGTTCAAGATGAGGAGCTAAAGGTGACAGTCAATACAAAGGCCCCCGAAAGAACAACATAAACAGAGGCGGCGGAGCCAGGGGGCTCGAGGGGCTTCAGGATAAAAATAGTTTGAGAAGTATTTATTTCGTTCTGGCTTACTTTGGGAAACCTCATAATCACCGCTCAATCGGTCAGGGAGTATCGTCTCGGAATCACTCTATATTCAAGTCTATAATTATACTAAATAGGAGTATCTATCTTGGCAGCTGAGCTAGTCATTCTAATTGAGGGCAGTTTCGATTCAATGTCATACGAAATACTTCAGTATTCTTGTGTATATAAATAGTTGACCTCTTTCGAGTGTTTTAGAAAACCCGTTCGGGTCGGGAGGTGGAAGAATGATTTGAAATGTGAAATGATTTGAAATGTGAAATCTTGATCTGATTCTGTAGATCGATGTTCTAGTAAATAATGGTGGAGTGTCTCAGACATTTGCGGTAGAGGAAGGTCCATTGGAAGTCGAGAAGAACCTACTGGAAACCAATCTGCTTGGGACGATTTCACTGACCAAAGCTGTTCTTCCTCATATGCTGGAGAGACGAGCAGGACAGATTGTTGTTGTGAGCAGCGTCTTTGCGAAATTCGGTAAGAAAAGAAGATAAAGAAACACTCAGAATGGAACCTTATGCAGTCAGTGGTATAGACCCCTTGTACTGAGTCCCTAGAGGAATTGTTCTGGGGACAAAACGCTGGGGGTTTTTTGCACTAGAAAAGACGGCCTATTGTCCCCCAGAACAATTCCTCTAGGAAATGAATGCAAGGGGTCATAGTGCGCGCCTTTAAATTTGTTAAAATTATTTGAATGTTAAAATGTAAATTAAGTTTCGTCGAACTAGTTTTTTTTTAATTTAATTTTTTTCTAATGTTTTAACTGTAAAGTTACGATAATCAAAGGGAATGCCGACGCGTTGTCTCGTTTATTCTTATTGACCTCTTTTAATATGTCCGACCACTTTGTCATCCTGGGAGAAACAAGTGAAGTCAGAGACGTGCATGAACTTATAACTTCTTTCTTTAGACGTGGTGCTTTACTATTTCTGACAACATAACACGTATAAATCACTGGGGTACATTTCGTTGTTTATCGATTGCGGGTGAGAAGACACATGAACTCAAAGACGTGCATGAACTTATAACTTATTTCTTTAGACGTGGTGCTTTACTATTTCTGACAACATAACATGTGTCAATTACTGGGGTACATTTCGTTGTTTATCGATTGCGGGTGAGAAGACACATGAACTCAGACATCTCCATTCATGAACTGATGGATACATCTCAAACAAGCTGCTCTTCCTAGAATTGACTACTTTGACGATACGGCGGTCATGTTGGACCGCAAGGCATTTTGGGGCATCCAGGGGACAAATAAAGCATTGTTGCAGTAGTAATGGTGATTGATATTAACAGCACACCACAAAAGGAATGCAACAAGACGGCACATCGATCACCTTAACCAATAAAAAAAAGACAAACACACGAAACTCTAAATACTTTCCGTCATCTTTGTTTTCTTTGGCCCCCTGGCAAGATGGCTACCGTATCATCGTCCAAGTAGTCCACTGCTCGCAGACTGTTCATAAACTCATGGTGCTGCTTTTGGTTCTCAAACTGTTTCTCGATTTTTAGAAGTAGTCTGTGACTAATTCAAGTAATTCAACAACAGCTTTGTAGTCTTTAGGAGTGATGAGGCACGAGTCTATGAGTAGTCTGTGATCGACATACTTTCTTTTCATATGCTTACTTTTTCAAGATATCTGATCCTGACCAGCCCTTAATTTCCTCGACTGTTTATTTATTTGGAGAGGCGCGACCAGCCCTTAATTCCCTCGACTGTTTATTTATTGGGAGAGGCGCGCCTTTCGGTGATCATGAGGGGTTTAAAAACTACACATAGAGAATAATTTTTATATAACTAAGAATCTAATTCGCAAGAGGATGACACGTGGTTTGAAATGGGAGAGCATTTCGCCCAAACTAAACGGGGCCTGTCTATTGTAATGTATCTTTTCAGGGTTTCCTCGATTGGCCGCGTATAGTGCAAGCAAATTTGGTCTTCAGGTAAGACTTGTGTTTAAATAGTTGTAAGTAACTTTGCAGAAGAAGAGCTAAATTATTTTTGCGTACAAGCTTTCCGAAGTTGGACACGAGAACACGAGAAAATGTTGTGTTTGTGTGTAACGTTATTCCTAACTTTTCGTCAAGAGCCTTACCACTGTTTCATTGCTAAGTGCTGATGGAGACAACAGTCGTGACAGGGAAATCGCGCGATAGACTACTGTCAGTCAAATAAGTTGTTCGGTACCTTTACATCCTCTGTTTATTGACCGCAGCCATAATACTCCAGTTTCGAATACTCCATTTTACAGTTCCGTTCAGTGACCATGAATAATAGTTCATAGCCGAGGCTGGAGTTTCCGCGCATAGCAAAACTACAGTTTATCATGCGCGGTAACTCCAGCCTCGGCTATGAACTATTATTCATGGTCACTGAACGGAACTGTAAAAGTATTCTCTGTTCTACAGGGTTAGCCTCGATTTTTTATGGAATTACCTTGAATATTCATGATTTAATCGAAGGTCCGTGGAATTTCAAAGTGTTTGTGTGGTTGAAGTTGTGCATTCTTTACTTTACTGTTGGTATTTATGAATATTTAGACACTGATTCGAGGCTAATCCTGAGTAAATGAGTCTGTAATCAATGAACACAGCGGTATATGACTCAAATCCAAAAAGGTCTAAAGGTTGCTATCAATAGACATCACTTCCGGCAAATACTATAGTTTGAGGATTTATTTTGACAAGTTTTGACTTAACATCCGCTAAGTCTAAGTTGCCCCTCAGTCAATCGCTTGTTTGCCCCCCTAGTTAACTCCAAAAAACGTCACGTGATCGATAGTAAGCAATTGTCTGGCTTCACTGTCGCGACTGTTGTCTCGTTCAGCACGTAACAACGACAATTAATATATATTGATATTATATATTATCTTTTACTGTATTGTGGGATTTCAGGGATATTTCAGTACACTTCGTTTTGAGACAATGAAAAGGAACATCAAAGTGCTAACGGTTCTGTTTGGTCCTGTTTTGACTGACGTCTTAGGAAACAGACTGACAAACACCGTAAACTTGGTAGGTGTGAGACATGAATATATAATGTTGGTATATATTTAATGATTTATGGTTTATATACAGCGCCGTTTCTAAATGAATATAATCAAAGGCGCTTTACATTGAGAAGTGAATGACAGATTGCTTTTCGTGCAATTTGCAAGCATGAGAGATGGTTAGTATGAAGTGAAAGCACTGAGGATGCTCAGTGCCTGGGTTTCTTTACGTCCTCATTGGTTCTTTTACGTCCATCTGATGTTGGTTAGTAATGATGAGTGTGGAGGGACGGGACCGCCATTTAAAGTGGTCATCCAAGCCACTTGAAAGTCTAACCATTTGCAGATGTAATTACAAAGGCAGCACTTTCTCCCCAGTTATTTTAAGACCCTGAGTGTTGGTCCGACCGGGACTTGAACCACGCTAAAGACCGATGCTCAGCCAACTGAGATAACCGGTTGGCGGTAAAAATATATATTTTGTGCTCTGATTTATATTGATATTTTAATATTTCTATAGCGCAAAATGCATTACATCTAGGATCTAATGTGCTACAACCCAGAAAACATTTCACTCATAATTGTCCATTAACCAGATATCTTTAATATTTAAAAAAAAATTAAAATATTCGAACACGGTATATTAAAATTTATTAAGAAATCAAAATATTTGGCCGTTATCTGTTAACAGATATCTTTTCTTAAAATATCTAAATATTTGAATCACTTATTAAAATATTATGATATTAATGTTAAATAATTTTAAAATATGATTCCAAGGGCTTTCGCCCGGAACAACCTCGCTCCCAAGCACTACAACTTACCTATATTTCTATATCTTCAACTATTTCATTAGTGCCACTCGGTCCACATACTCTCATATTAAATATTAATGTATTTGACAACCAGACGTATAAAGAGACAGACGAGTACAAGCAATCGAGGGATACGTTTGCACAGATAAAGTTTATGACAGTTCAACGGAGTGCAAAGCTTATGGTCGTCACCATGGCGAATGATCTGACCGAAGTTTGGCCATCCATGCAGCCATCGCTGATATCTATCTACATGGCTCAATACATGCCTTCTATTCACCTCAGGTAATTTTTGTTCTTCAGTGTCTTGTCCAAGGGCGTAGCCAGGGGAGCAAAGAGGTCAGCCAACCCCCCTCGTGGCAACAAAACGGCGGCTTTTTCAGTAGATTTGATAAGCTTGTTTTATTTTATTTTTGCGAAAATAAAGCTTAAGATGTAATACGCAAACAAAATCCCGGATTTTTGAGTTTCCCCAATCCCCCCCTTGGCTACGTCCCTGCTTTCTTGTATTGCTTCGTTGTTTCGTCTTCTTTTCCCTTTCCTTTCTTCTCTTCTCTTCTCTTCTCTTCTCATGTTTTTGGCTTTTGTCTTCTTTTCCCTATTTTTCTGTTGTCTTTTATCATCTCGTCTTCTTTTCCCTTTCCTTTCTTCTCTTCTCTTCTCTTCTCTTCTCATGTTTTTGGCTTTTGTCTTCTTTTCCCTATTCTTCTGTTGTCTTTTATCATCTCGTCTTCATTTCCCTTTCCTTTCTTCTCTTCTCTTCTCTTCTCATGTTTTTGGCTTTTGTCTTCTTTTCCCTATTCTTCTGTTGTCTTTTATCATCTCGTCTTCTTTTCCCTTTCCTTTCTTCTCTTCTCTCTTCTTGTTTTTCTCAGCTTTCTAGACCTGACCAATATTCTTATTTTCCAAACTCCTTATGGTTTCTCTCGGGCTTTACTGTTTCAGGGTTTTTGAAAATATCCTCTACAAACTTACCTAAGGTTGCAAGAATACTAGTCTCGTGCAAATGTTAAAGCAGATCTTGAAAGAAAAAACAATTAAGGAAATGACTTGGCCGGGGATTACAGCTCTTCTCAATCACGCCGTCGCGAGGAAGTAGCTTTTGGTGGATGTCAATCAAGGCGTTTCCATGACATTCTATAGGCACGTGCCCTCGAAAGCTTTGTGTTTTCCGGCAATGTTATGGAAACACTTTGGTTGAAGTCCACCAAAACCTTATATATTTTGTCGCGATAGATATTTTTACGATTGGACGCGATTGCCGTACAACTTTAGGCAAGAAGATTCGGACATGATTTATGAAAATTCATATTGAAGACCAAGATAGAAATTCAATAAATTTTAAAAAACATTTTAAGAGAACTTTTAATCCTTCTCCATCCCACTCACCCAATGTAAATGACTTGCTGTCCATTTAATTACGTCACTTCGTCAATTACAATTAGCGTAGTAGTAAGCGTAATTAAGATCAAGGGTGTCCCAAAGCCGTTACACCCAATGATCCATTCCGTGCTTGTTGAAAAAGCTATGTTAAAGTCGAGTAGGCATTGCAGAGCATTTTGGGATGTTTTGGGGGACAAAATAGAAACGAAATAGACACCATCTTGGATGTCTTCTAAAACAGCCCCATGATGCACTGCAGTGCCAACTTGACCCAGCAGTTTTTTCCTCGACCTCGGAATGGCTCATAACATTAATCTTACGTATTCTTGGGGTGTATGTTACATCATGCATAACAAAGCATTCCTAATTAGCTTTCCTTTCCTAAATCAACCAAGGTGGGAGCAATAATGTTTTCAATAATTACCAGATAAACATAACGGCTTCCAGAAATTTTTCTCACAACTACCGCCCCCACCCCTCATCGACTTAATTCTAGCAGACTAAATAATTTCATTGTGTGACACGTTGCATATGCATGAACCAAAACTTTTCGGTCTATCAAACAGCGACCCCCTAAAGTGCTGTTTTGAGTAAGAGAACTACCGTATATTTCAAGCTCAAATATAACCCAGTTTACTAGCCATGAAGTATATTTTAGCTGTCCTAGTGGTGTTTTTCTCTGTATTCGGTTATTTCTTCTGCTATCATCAAGATGCAGATTTGACTCTTCTCTTTTACGAGAAGTTCGGTCGTGAACCATGTTCTGTTCTTGGTGGTAAAGTAGTGTGGATTACAGGAGCTTCTAGTGGGATTGGTGAACACTTAGCTTATGAATTAGCACAATGTGGATGCAAACTGGTTCTTTCTGCACGAAGGGAACACGAGCTGGATAGAGTCAGGGATAAATGTGCAGGTACGTACGTAAGTCAGCTTGGTGAACATGAAAGCTGAGTTTATCTCAACCGACAAACCAATTTCGAGAAGCTAATGCGTGAGTATTTCATTTAAAACAAGTGCCAAAGAAACTATACCTAAATAAGAAAATTAAGGAATTAGTCTTACAAGTGAAATTTTATTGAACTCAAAGTGTGCAGGTTACTCTGCTGGCAGAGTCTCCTTTAGAAATGAAAGGGAGATTGCCGGTGAGGTACTGTACTAGGTGCGATATCTCTGTGTGATCTCTCTATCTAAAAAGATACAGTGTTTTTATGCTTGAGATTTATTCTTGAAGTTCTTTGAAAGGTTCTTCCTAAAGAAATAGAAATTGTGCAGAGGGTGCGAACCTCTAAAGCGCCATCCCACAGATGCAGGGATGGAGCCAGGTGTGGTAAGGGGGGTGACTAGTTACCCTACCCCATTTGTACAAATCAAAAGAAAAGTGTTTGTAAGGAAAAGTAGCTTTTATGCATATACCCCTAAACCCGGACCCGGTCTCGGAGGAAAAAAATATATATATATATAATTAGTATTTTTTGTAGAATTAATTAATATATTTTGTAATACATTTACTTTTTTTTGGGGGGTCCTATTATATATATATATTTTATCATATGACCCGTACGGCCCTGCTCGCGCGCTCTAATAAAACCATTGGAAAAAGTCATGTGATGGGGGCCGGACAGGTTGACGTAAGCGGGCCAGAAAAACCCGTCCGGCCCTGCTCGAATCTGCGCACTTTCTTTTTTTAATTATTTTTATTTTCGTGAGGGTCATATGATAAAATGCTTATTGACTGAGTTAGGTCGGGCCATACGGGAAAATATTTGGCTCTTGGTCATTTGTACGGACCGAGCGGAGCGAGGTCTGTAAGGCATCACCTCGAGCCAAATATTTTACCGCACGGCCCTCCCACTCAGTCAATAAGTACATAGTGCTTAACATGAATTCGTTTCCCTAAGAAGGTGGTGGAGAGGGGCCTGCACTCAGTAATAAATTCAGTACCCTCTTATTAAGTCAACAATATGAAGATTTATTCAGAAAGAAAGCTGAGAATGTGGTGCATTATTGATGCTTGAGTTTTTGCGGGCCCTGTTATTAGTGGTGAACCACTTCCGAAAAAAATATCCACCTCTGATAAGTTGTTCAAATAAAATATTGAATTTTTTAATGATATTTTCCCCGCCCTTGGAGTACTCAGAAATACTTCAGTTTCCTCCTTGGCTAGTCTGCATTCCCAGATTTTCAACTTACATTGAATCTTTTGTTATGATACTCAGAAATTGCCACCCAAAACCATAAATTGTATGACAAGAATAAAGACATACTAGTTCTGCCAATGAATTTAAAGGAGTTCTCATCCCACAGGAACCTTAGCCAGCAGGTTCTAAGTCATTTTAAACAGATAGATATACTTGTGAATAACGCTGGGCGAGCTCAAAGGAGTTGGATGATAAATACGCCATTAGAAGTGGAGAAGGACTTGCTGGATCTTAATCTCGTTGGAACAATATCGCTGACGAAGGCTATTCTTCCTCATATGCTGGAGAGACAAGCAGGACAGATTGTTGTTGTCAGCAGTGACATGGGGAAATATGGTATGTTGCTGATTGCTTGAATAAGATGGATAAGCTTTGAGTGAATCTGAGCAGAGGAGAGGAGATCTAGAGGAGAGAAGTCCCTTGCAGTGCAATGTATAGCTGTATACACAGTAGAGTTAAATAGAAACAAATTGAATCGCATCAAATTGAATCAACAGAAAAAAACAACAGGATCAAAGAATCACTGATAAAGGCATTTGGAAAATGGTTTGAATGTCTACTTAACGATATTTAAATCAGCGACAAAGAAAATATTAATATTAAGAACAGAATCAAATCTACATGTAATTATAAGTATAGGACAGTCTGAATAGAATAGAATGCAGAGTTGAATAGAATAGAATAAAACAGAGTAGCCAATAGATTGGAATGAAATAGAATGGAATAGAGAATAGAATCAATGAGGATAACAAATAATCAACAGACTGAATCTAAGGTGACAGCCCTGAGCTAGAGCTATGAGAGAAACAAAACTTAACAAAAAGGTAGGATGAACGATTCATTATGGTAATGAATGGTTAATATTTATCCATGTATAATGTTTAAGAACAATCTTTTTTTCCTTCCTTTTTAAGGGTTCCCTTATGAGAGTACCTATTCAGCCAGTAAATTTGCTCTTCGTGTAAGAATACAGTATTATATTATTTTATAATTAAAACTATATCATTTTAAGGAACCACAGAGAAAAAAAAGTGTTTTGGACCTGCTTGTTTTCCATTACAATTTCTTTTTAAGAATATACCACAAAAATCCCTGAAAGACTCTCCTTTCTCGACTGTGGTCCTTGTTTTTTGAATATTCTTTCCCTACATGTATATTCAGCATTATAAGCTTAAACTTTACATCCTTACTGATAAATAGTCGTACTAGTTATACTTTCAATTTTTAAGACTCTGCTGGTATATAAATGCATAGCTTTAATTTCATATGTTGGATGCTTGTACCAATATAATTTGGTGCTTTTGTTTGCTGAATTATTTTTCCTTGGTTGGTTGTTGACTTGAAAGTTTATACTCTTTTAACAACCACACATGCTTAAATTATACTTCCAAACTATCATTATATTCTTATATTTACTTCTATTATTACTATGTAACTTGTTCATATATTACCACTTCAATTGTAAAATGTGTGTAAATTTATTATTAAACTTAAACATAATAAACTTTCTTTTTTCTTCCTTTAAAAAGGGTTACTTTAAGAGTCTTAGTTTGGAGTTGGTAGACACGGATATCAATGTGCAAATTGTCTGTCCAGGGCCTGTCAAGTCTAATATAGCAGCTTATGCTATTACAAAGGAAAAAGATAAAGTAAGTTCAGTTAATCTGGTCTCTTTGTACTGTACTTTCAGTAAATAGTGAGGTCTTGAGTGGGGCCAATGTTCAATTTTGAAATGCCAATACATGTGTACACATTTCATATTGAAGTTTTCCACCATATTCAGAAGAACCCTGCATGAATTAATGAAATGTTGGCTGCACATGTGCAGTTTCAGGATTCATGCTCCATTCACAAATATAGCACAATTCTTGATCAAATGTGCATGCATGCATACTATTTATTTGTATTCTGTATACTTATTTTTATTATTCTTTTTGTCAGGCATTCAAAGATACTGATGCCTATGCTGATCCAGGGAAGCGAATGCCAACAGAACGCTGCACCAAACTGATGGCAGTTAGTATGGCTCACAACATGAGTGAAATATGGATTTCCATTCAACCAGATTTGACTTTCACATACATGTCTCAGTACATGCCAACTGTATTTGACCGGTAAGAACTTAATACAGTATACATATGTATTATTGTCACATTCTCATATCCTATCTGCAGACCTGAAATTATGTAGAATAGCTCCAGTAGTACATTGCACAAGATGCACAGGTTTCAATGTTTCAACATTGCTACAAAGATGTACAAACTCTGCCTATCAAAACATCAAAGTGAAGTGCAGATGGCAATTTTAATTTCAATCAAATACAAATAAAAACATAGTATTTGAAAATAGCTTACTTTAATTGGTAAATTGGGAAAGTTTAAAGTAGTCTTGACGTATGGCAGCAAATTAAAGTTACAGGGGATCGAACTCAGCTTTTTTTTTCAAGGAAATATATGTTGGTACATCAACCGATTCCTTGAAAAATGAGCCAATTTCAGTTGCCCCTAACTTTAATACTTTTTATGAAAACTACTTCAAACTTTGCTAAACGAATGTTGTGATTAAACACTAGGGATTATAAAATGAACACATCTAGACAGGAATGCTAACTATTTGTACCATTATGAAGCTTATACTATCTAACGAATAACTAGAATCACAAAGACACGAACTAAATTGCTAATTCTGTAAATACAGTAGAATCATACCTTTTTTCTCCAAGAAAATCTCTTACAAATGGTAGATAACTCCAATACGTATACCTCGTTTAAAGCACGAGGTCGAGTAACAAGATATCTGAAGCTATTAGCTAATAATTAACTTACAACTTTTAAACAAAGGCTGATAATTAGTGGTTTTGCCATTTTTAGGTACAGCAAAGCCAGGTTCCTTGACATAATGAAGGCTATGTTCATGAAAGGCTAGTCTTAAGGTAAATGATGCTAAACATGGCTGTCGCTGCCTGGAAATTTTTTCTTCATATCAAAAAAATAACATTAACATTTCTTCCAAAACTCCTAACAAACAGACGAATGAATGTGAATTTTTTATTATTTCTTATTGTTATTGTTCTTATTTTCTTTTACTTTATTTATTTTATGTTATCTTATCTCCTTTTTTACGTTATTATGCTTCATCAGTCATATTTCTTTTAATTTTAAAACGCTTAACCGTTTCTCTACGACAGGTATTCTGAAAAATTCCAAGAACATCCGAAATGGAAATATTCCAGTTATTCATTTGTAACAATGTTTTGTTTTAATATTTAAAAAATATAACGGAAAGAGTCACGAAACGGTGCGGGTTTAGGCCTGTTAAAAGACCCGAAATCGAGTGTCGACTACGAAAGAATGGCTTCCAGTCAAGGTTGGCCTTGGTACTAGAGCTGACATTGTTTCTGGTTACTAGAGAGAAGCCAGAAAAGGTGTATTCACATCAATTTTTTTGAAGCTTAAAACATGTAAAATTTAATGCTATTCTTAACAAAACCTTCAAGGTTCGCCAAGGTATTTGCTGTTTTATAAACTAATCCGTGTAATAATCATCATGGTTCTATTTTAGTTGGCTTGTACTTTTAAATGAATAAAAACTTACGGTGGCCCCGATAAGGGCGTGACATGCAACGAGTTAGACGAATTGCTGCCAATAGGGTAACACACAACAGACAGAACGAAGCTTGGGAGTGGATAAACAAACAATGAATGGTGAGATAAAACAAAGAACGCAGCTCACATGTAGAACAATACGTACTGTTCACCATAATCCATGCTTTCTTTGTTTTTGTTATTTTATCCAATCCCAAGCTTCGTTCTACCAGTGGACACCGACCCAATAAATAAAGAGTTGCATATCATTAGACTCGAGTTGCTGCAAGACTCAGAGTTGCTGCAAATAAGCAACGAGATGCTGCATGTTAGACGAGTTGCTGCAAATGAGCAACGAGATGCTGCATGTTAAACGAGTTGCTGCAAATAAGAAACAAGTTGCTGCATGTTAGACGACTTGCTACAATTAAGAAACGAGATGCTGCATGTTAGACGAGTTGCTGCAAATAAGAAACAAGTTGCTGCATGTTAGACGACTTGCTGCAAATAAGCAACGAGATGCTGCATGTTAGACGACACTGCAAATAAGAAACGAGATGCTGCATGTTAGACGACTTGCTACAATTAAGAAACGAGATGCTGCATCTTAGACGACTTGCTAAAATTAAGAAACGAGTTGCTGCATGTTAGACGAGTTGCTGCAAATAAGAAACGAGTTGCTGCATGTTAGACGAGTTGCTGCAAATAAGCAACGAGATGCTGCATGTTAGACGACTTGCTGCAAATAAGAAACAAGTTGCTGCATGTTAGACGACTTGCTGCAAATAAGAAACGAGATGCTGCATGTTAGACGACTTGCTACAATTAAGAAACGAGATGCTGCATGTTAGACGAGTTGCTGCAAATAAGCAACGAGATGCTGCATGTTAGACGAGTTGCTGCAAATAAGCAACGAGATGCTGCATGTTAGACGACTTGCTACAATTAAGAAACGAGATGCTGCATGTTAGACGAGTTGCTGCAAATAAGAAACGAGTTGCTGCATGTTAGACGAGTTGCTGCAAATAAGAAACAAGTTGCTGCATGTTAGACGAGTTGCTGCAAATAAGCAACGAGATGCTGCATGTTAGACGACTTGCTGCAAATAAGAAACGAGTTGCTGCATGTTAGACGAGTTGCTGCAAATAAGAAACGAGTTGCTGCATGTTAGACGAGTTGCTGCAAATAAGCAACGAGATGCTGCATGTTAGACGACTTGCTGCAAATAAGAAACAAGTTGCTGCATGTTAGACGACTTGCTGCAAATAAGAAACGAGATACTGCATGTTAGACGACTTGCTACAATTAAGAAACGAGATGCTGCATGTTAGACGAGTTGCTGCAAATAAGAAACGAGTTGCTGCATGTTAGACGAGTTGCTGCAAATAAGAAACAAGTTGCTGCATGTTAGATCGAGTTGTTGCAAATAATTAAACGAGTTGCTGCATGTTAGATCGAGTTGTTGCAAATAATTAAACGAGTTGCTGCATGTTAGGTTTACTGCCAATACCCCGGGCCACCCCCACCTTTAGCTCCTTAAAATACAAAAATACTTATTAAGAAGAGGATAATCGCTAGAAAGTTTATTTACAAAAATAAATACTTTAAATCGATTAGAATTTGTCTAGCGAACACGAATACAAACAAAATATAATTACACAGGAAAATACACTTATTTTTTCCCGATCGAGATTGATTACCTTGGCAATAATTAAAAAAGATATTACCAAATTTATCATAAAACGGCACCAAAAAATAAAAAATGTTATCTGGGTAAGATGGAGTTCAAAAAACCGACAAAATGTTTAAAAAAATCGATCCCACTGTGCCATACCCCCCAGACTTCCGCAGAGCTGAGGCGGCGTATGGACTTCGGACCTGACGGCAATTAAATCCTTCTGCCCTTGGGTGTACGAATTACGCAAAAAATTGTTCTAGCCGAAGCACCAGGGGAGAGACCAGCCAGCCCCCAGACCATATCGGCTAATCCCTTGCATCTCTGCCACGCATGGAATCGGTTGAAAAATACATATCAAAAAGTCTAGTCTATCTGGTGCATTGTTTTCATGGCTATTGTTGTGCTGATTCATATTTTACCGTGGCTCAAGGGAAAAATCTTGGGCTTCATTGCCACTAAGTCAAGTCCGGTTGGGCAAAGTCAGTACCGAAATGGGTGACCTTAAACTAGTACCTAATTAACTTTTTTTGCGAATTTGTTTCGTAACTTTCAGCAACCCTTTTCTTATTTGCAGCAAATTGTTACTTTATATTACTCGTTTTTTACTCGCAGGACTAAACACACATAACATACAGCAACTCGTCTACTAGTTGGGGGACAAAATCACACAAAAAAGCCCCAGCTTATTCATCATCAAAAAGGTCCTTTCGCTGGATGTGAACTTCATTGACCATAACTATTTCACATCCAATTAAAGGACCTCTTACTGGGCTGCCTCTCGATATTTTTAAGAGAAAATAACCTGACATTGGTGTCCTGTTGAGTGTTGTGAACTTTGTAAAACTCCGGCTATTCCGCACTCCTTCACACGCTTCAGAAGGACGCCTTATTTCGATGTGATATTTAATAGAAAATAAGAATAAACTAGTGTCCTTTTGAGTGTTGCGATCATGTTAAAACGCCGGCTATTCCGCACTACTTCACACGCTTCAGAAGGACGCCTTATTTCGATGTGATATCTTATAGAAAATAAGAATAAACTAGTGTCCTTTTGAGTGTTGTGATCATTGTAAAACGCCGGCTATTCCGCACTCCTTCACACGCTTCAGAAGGACGCCTTATTTCGATGTGATATCTAATAGAAAATAAGAATAAACTAGTGTCCTTTTGAGTGTTGTGATCTTTGTAAAACTCCGGCTATTCTGCACTCCTTCACACGCTTCAGAAGGACGCCTTCTGTTGATGTGATATCTAATAGAAAATAAGAATAAACTAGTGTCCTTTTGAGTGTTGTGATCTTTGTAAAACTCCGGCTATTCCGCATTCCTTCACACGCTTCAGAATTTCGATGTGATATCTAATAGAAAATAAGAATAAACTAGTGTCCTTTTGAGTGTTGTGATCTTTGTAAAACTCCGGCTATTCCGTACTCCTTCACACGCTTCAGAATTTCGATGTGATATCTAATAGAAAATAAGAATAAACTAGTGTCCTTTTGAGTGTTGTGATCTTTGTACAACTCCGGCTATTCCGCACTCCTTCACACGCTTCAGAAGGACGCCTTATTACGATGTGATATTTCATAGAAAATAAGAATAAACTAGTGTCCTTTTGAGTGTTGTGATCTTTGTAAAACGCCGGCTATTCCGCACTCCTTCACACGCTTCAGAATTTCGATGTGATATCTAATAGAAAATAAGAATAAACTAGTGTCCTTTTAAGTGTGTGATCTTTGTAAAACTCCGGCTATTCCGCTCTTCTACACACGCTTCAGAAGGACGCCTTATTTCGATGTGATATCTAATAGAAAATAAGAATAAACTAGTGTCCTTTTGAGTGTTGTGATCTTTGTAAAACGCCGGCTAATCCGCACTCCTTCACACGCTTCAGAAGGACGCCTTATTTCAATGTGATATTTAAAAAGGGTACACTAGTGTTCTTTTGAGTGTTGTGATCATTGTAAAACTCCGGCTATTCCGCACTCCTTCACACGTTTCAGAAGGACGCCTTATTTTGATGTGACATCTAATAGAAAATAAGAATAAACTAGTGTCCTTTTGAGTGTTGTGATCTTTGTAAAACTCCGGCTATTCCGCACTCCTTCACACGCTTCAGGAGGACGCCTTATTTCGATGTGATATCTAATAGAAAATAAGAATAAACTAGTGTCCTTTTGAGTGTTGTGATCTTTGTAAAACGCCGGCTATTCCGCACTCCTTCACACGCTTCAGAAGGACGCCTTATTTCGATGTGATATATAATAGAAAATAAGAATAAACTAGTGTCCTTTTGAGTGTTGCGATCATTGTAAAACGCCGGCTATTCCGCACTCCTTCACACGCTTCAGAAGGACGCCTTATTTCAATGTGATATTTAAAAAGGGTACACTAGTGTTCTTTTGAGTGTTGTGATCATTGTAAAACGCCGGCTATTCCGCACTCCTTCACACGCTTCAGAAGGACGCCTTATTTCGATGTGACACTGATCTAATAGAAAATAAGAATAAACTAGTGTCCTTTTGAGTGTTGTGATCTTTGTAAAACGCCGGCTATTCCGAACTACTTCACACGCTTCAGAAGGACGCCTTTTTTCGATGTGATATCTAATAGAAAATAAGAATAAACTAGTGTCCTTTTGAGTGTTGTGATCTTTGTAAAACTCCGGCTATTCCGCACTCCTTCACACGCTTCAGAAGGACGCCTTATTTCGATGTGATATTTAAAAAGGGTACACTAGTGTTCTTTTGAGTGTTGTGATCTTTGTAAAACGCCGGCTATTCCGCACTCCTTCACACGTTTCAGAAGGACGACTTATTTCGATGTGATATCTAATAGAAAATAAGAATAAACTAGTGTCCTTTTGAGTGTTGTGATCTTTGTAAAACTCCGGCTAATCCGCACTCCTTCACACGCTTCAGAAGGACGCCTTATTTCGATGTGATATCTAATAGAAAATAAGAATAAACTAGTGTCCTTTTGAGTGTTGTGATCTTTGTAAAACTCCGGCTATTCCGCACTCCTTCACACGCTTCAGAAGGACGCCTTATTTCAATGTGATATTTAAAAAGGGTACACTAGTGTTCTTTTGAGTGTTGTGATCATTGTAAAACTCCGGCTATTCCGAACTACTTCACACGCTTCAGAAGGACGCCTTTTTTCGATGTGACACTGATCTAATAGAAAATAAGAATAAACTAGTGTCCTTTTGAGTGTTGTGATCTTTGTAAAACGCCGGCTATTCCGAACTACTTCACACGCTTCAGAAGGACGCCTTTTTTCGATGTGATATCTAATAGAAAATAAGAATAAACTAGTGTCCTTTTGAGTGTTGTGATCTTTGTAAAACTCCGGCTATTCCGCACTCCTTCACACGCTTCAGAAGGACGCCTTATTTTGATGTGATATCTAATAGAAAATAAGGATAAACTAGTGTCCTTTTGAGTGTTGTGATCTTTGTAAAACTCCGGCTATTCCGCACTCCTTCACACGTTTCAGAAGGACGACTTATTTCGATGTGATATTTAAAAAGGGTACACTAGTGTTCTTTTGAGTGTTGTGATCATTGTAAAACGCCGGCTATTCCGCACTCCTTCACACGCTTCAGGGCTGAGAAGGACGCCTTTTTTCGATGTGACATCTAATAGAAAATAAGAATAAACTAGTGTCCTTTTGAGTGTAATGATCTTTGTAAAACTCCGGCTATTCCGCACTCCTTCACACGCTTCAGAAGGACGCCTTATTTCGATGTGATATCTAATAGAAAATGAGAATAAACTAGTGTCCTTTTGAGTGTTGCGATCATTGTAAAACGCCGGCTATTCCGCACTACTTCACATGCTTCAGAAGGACGCCTTATTTCGATGTGATATTTAAAAAGGGTACACTAGTTTTCTTTTGAGTGTTGTGATCATTGTAAAACGCCGGCTATTCCGCACTCCTTCACACGCTTCAGAAGGACGCCTTATTTCGATGTGATATCTAATAGAAAATAAGAATAAACTAGTGTCCTTCTGAGTGTTGTGATCTTTGTAAAACTCCGGCTATTCCGCACTCCTTCACACGCTTCAGAAGGACGTCTTATTTCGATGTGATATCTAATAGAAAATAAGAATAAACTAGTGTCCTTTTGAGTGTTGTGATCTTTGTAAAACGCCGGCTATTCCGCACTCCTTCACACGCTTCAGAAGGACGCCTTATTTCGATGTGATATCTAATAGAAAATAAGAAGAAACTAGTGTCCTTTTGAGTGTTGTGATCTTTGTAAAACTCCGGCTATCCCGCACTCCTTCACACGCTTCAGAAGGACGCCTTATTTCGATGTGATATCTAATAGAAAATAAGAATAAACTAGTGTCCTTCTGAGTGTTGTGATCTTTGTAAAACTCCGGCTATTCCGCACTCCTACACACGCTTCAGAAGGACGTCTTATTTCGATGTGATATCTAATAGAAAATAAGAATAAACTAGTGTCCTTTTGAGTGTTGTGATCTTTGTAAAACGCCGGCTATTCCGCAATCCTTCACACGCTTCAGAAGGACGCCTTATTTCGATGTGATATCTAATAGAAAATAAGAATAAACTAGTGTTCTTTTGAGTGTTGCGATCATTGTAAAACGCCGGCTATTCCGCACTCCTTCACACGCTTCAGAAGGACGCCTTATTTCGATGTGATATCTAATAGAAAATAAGAATAAACTAGTGTCCTTTTGAGTGTTGTGATCTTTGTAAAACTCCGGCTATTCCGCACTCCTTCACACGCTTCAGAAGGACGCCTTATTTCGATGTGATATATAATAGAAAATAAGAATAAACTAGTGTTCTTTTGAGTGTTGCGATCATTGTAAAACGCCGGCTATTCCGCACTCCTTCACACGCTTCAGAAGGACGCCTTATTTCGATGTGATATCTAATAGAAAATAAGAATAAACTAGTGTCCTTTTGAGTGTTGTGATCTTTGTAAAACTCCGGCTATTCCGCACTCCTTCACACGCTTCAGAAGGACGCCTTATTTCGATGTGATATCTAATAGAAAATAAGAATAAACTAGTGTCCTTTTGAGTGTTGTGATCTTTGTAAAACGCCGGCTATTCCGCACTCCTTCACACGCTTCAGAAGGACGCCTTATTTCAATGTGATCTTTAAAAAGGGTACACTAGTGTTCTTTTGAGTGTTGTGATCATTGTAAAACGCCGGCTATTCCGCACTCCTTCACACGCTTCAGAAGGACGCCTTATTTCGATGTGACACTGATCTAATAGAAAATAAGAATAAACTAGTGTCCTTTTGAGTGTTGTGATCTTTGTAAAACTCCGGCTATTCCGCACTCCTTCACACGCTTCAGAAGGACGCCTTATTTCGATGTGATATCTAATAGAAAATAAGAATAAACTAGTGTCCTTTTGAGTGTTGTGATCTTTGTAAAACTCCGGCTATTCCGCACTCCTTCACACGCTTCAGAAGGACGCCTTATTTCGATGTGATATTTAAAAAGGGTACACTAGTGTTCTTTTGAGTGTTGTGATCATTGTAAAACGCCGGCTATTCCGCACTCCTTCACACGCTTCAGAAGGACGCCTTATTTCGATGTGATATTTAATAGAAAATAAGAATAAACTAGTGTCCTTTTGAGTGTTGTGATCTTTGTAAAACTCCGGATATTCCGTACTCCTTCACACGCTTCAGAAGGACGCCTTATTTCGATGTGATATTTAATAGAAAATAAGAATAAACTAGTGTCCTTTTGAGTGTTGTGATCTTTGTAAAACTCCGGATATTCCGTACTCCTTCACACGCTTCAGAAGGACGCCTTATTTCGATGTGATATCTAATAGAAAATAAGAATAAACTAGTGTCCTTTTGAGTGTTGCGATCATTATAAAACGCCGGCTATTCAGCACTACTTCATACGCTTCAGAAGGACGCCTTATTTCGATGTGATATTTAATAGAAAATAAGAATAAACTAGTGTCTTTTTGAGTGTTGTGATCTTTGTAAAACTCCGGCTATTCCGCACTCCTTCACACGCTTCAGAAGGACGCCTTCTGTTGATGTAATTTCTAAAATTCAATTCCTCGTGTTAGATCGTCTTACTCTAGTCATTTTACTGGTCAGATTTTTTCTTAAGATTTCTTTTATATTCTAATAGTTTAATAATGCTACAATCTTCTGCAAAAATAATGTGCCACTTTCCCCCCTTGGCTCTAGCAATGTTGCTCAAGGAAATTTTCTACACTGCGAAGCGGTTGGCTGGTAAAATGCATGCGAGACAACATTGCTACGGGGGGAGAGGGGGGATCAGTCCTCCAGAATACTAGAAATATGTGTTGTTTTTTCCCGCTTGCATAACGTTCACATCCAGTGAAAGAGCATTTCTTGTGCATAGTATAATATTCATATATTACAGTCAAAACGTCTCAAGCTTACCCTCCTACGTTCCATTATTCGAATATTGAAATCTATTATTCTTTCCGAGATTACGAAGAATCGGGATTCGAAAGAATAACCGATTCAAGATTCGAATTCTAATTAGATTATGATGTTTCTTTTATGGAATATTCAAATCGGATTTCGAAGTTTGAATGGTAATACATTCTCACTGCGAGTAACTACACACAATGACCGTAGTAAAGATATGGGAAGTTGACCTCCGAGGCAGTTGTTAGCAAGTTGCTAATAGTGGGAATCAGGCGGATTTATCGCTGCGGGGAGGTGGGAGGGGCGTCGATCCTTATGATCCTACTCTTTCCGAACTGGTTCGAAGGGGGCTTACTGGAATATGGGTGGTTATTTATACCGTCCGGGCACATGATGATGTGCGATATAATCCCCTAATACAGATAACTCTCGAGAAATCTGAAAACCGTGTGGTATTTGAGGCGTCGTGCGAAATCCTCCCAGTGGGAATAGGTTATGGAACCTAATGGGTAAGCATTACTTGTTTTGAACAGAATTTAGTAGACCATGACTAGTTCACATCCAGCGAAGGGACCTTTGTCATAATCGCAAAAAAGGTCCTTTCACTGAATGTGAAAAATATTACACCATTATTATTGCACATCCAGTGAACGGACCTCCTTCATATTCGGAAAAGGTCCTTTCAATGGATGTGAAATAATCATGGTGTAATGGAGTTCACATCCAGCGAAAGGACCTTTGGATAACGAGAAAGGTACTTTCAATGGATGTGAAATAATCAGTGGTGTAATGAAGCTCACATCCAGTGAAACTAGTTCCTGGATGTGAAACTAGCCAAAATACAGGAACTCGTTTCTAATTTGTAGTAACTCATCTAACTTGCTGCGTGTCTCTTATGGGCCAAGTTAAAGCAGCAGGCAAATCGTTTATCCTGCAGCAACTCGTTCCTTATTTGCAGCAACTTATCTGACTTACTGTATGTTGCTCATGGGCCACCGTATAAAAACATATGATTTATTTGATGTTGTTGTCACTCCCCTCACCTCATTTGAAATAATGAGTGATTATCTTTCTGGTAGTAATCATTGGCCCTGATCTTTGGGCCTCCTGTGGTTATTACAAGGCTTGGTGGCTCATACAAGACTTTCTTATAACGTTATTTGTTCTTGATTTCTTGATTTTCTTTCTTATTTTTTATTCAATCCTTCGTTATTACAGCATGAAGTATACTGTAGCTGTCCTAGTGGTGTTTGTTTCTGTATTTGGTTATTTCTTCTGGTATCATCAAGATGCAGATTTGACTCTTCTCTTTTACGAGAAGTTCGGTCGTGAACCATGTTCTGTTCTTGGTGGTAAAGTAGTGTGGATTACAGGAGCTTCTAGTGGGATTGGTGAATACTTAGCTTATGAATTAGCTCAATGTGGATGTAAACTGGTTCTTTCTGCACGAAGGAAACACGAGCTGGATAGAGTCAGGGATAAATGTGCAGGTATAAAACGTGGCCATTCAAATGCATGTATCTGAAGCACATTTTTGGGAATATTTAATTTGAGGTGGTAGGTGCATCCTCTATGTTTTCTGTCTCTATAAACAGATATAGTCTTTTTAGGCTTGTAGTTCATTCATGAAGTCCCGCAGTTGAGCTGACAATTGACCACTCAGTATGCACTTCAACGTTCCCTCCCTGTCTGGTCCACATTCCCAGATTTAATTTATATACTTAATTATATATTTAATTTATCAGAGACCTGTTCTAGGTGTGTCCTCTCTGTGTTCTCTCTATCTAAACAGATATAGTCTTCTTAGATTTATAGTTTATTCATGAAGTCCATTGAAAGGTAATCCTTATGAAATAAAATCAGGGGGGGGTAAAAAAGGTGTGCAGAGGGTGTTGACCCCTTCCCGCTCCCGCAGATTAACGCTGGTCCACATTCTCAGATTTACAACTTACATTGTCTTTCATTATGTTATTCAGAAATTGCCATCCAACACCATAAATCGTATGACAAGAATAAGGACATACTAGTTCTGCCAATGGACTTGAAGGAATTCTCATCTCACAGGAACCTTAACCAGCAGGTTTTAAGTCATTTTAAACAGATAGATGTACTTGTGAATAATGCTGGACGCGCTCAAAGGGGTTGGATGAAAAATACTCCAGTGGAAGTGGAGCAGGACTTGTTAGATCTTAATCTTGTTGGAGCAATGTCTCTAACCAAAGCTGTTCTTCCTCATATGCTGGAGAGACGAGCAGGACAGATTGTTGTTGTCAACAGTATCATGGGGAAGTTTGGTATGTTGATGAATGTTTGAATAAAATTGAATAAAGATGTAGAGGATAAGAAAGAAGGGGAGAGAAGTGCCTTGCAGTGCAAGGTGTAGTACAGCTGACTCAGAATAGAATCGAATAGAATCTAATTGAATCAAAGCAAAAGAACAGAATTATAGAATCAAATCTAATTAATTCTAAATAAGTTTGATTAGAATAGAATGTTGTGTACAATATAATAGAGTTGAATAGAATTAAATAGAATAGAGTAGATTAGATTAAAAATCCCTTTTACAGTTCCTTGTTCTTGAAAGGTACACTGTAGCCATGCCTATGCATTGAAGCAAGACAAACAGTGAGCAGCAAACAGTGAAATGAAAGAGACCCTTTATTTAATCACCCTGAACGATGATTCATATGTCTCTATCATTGCAAGGTTACCGCCATTCTTCTTTCAATGCAAAGGCATGGCTACCTTTCAAGATGGTGCAGGAACTGTGAAGGGGACTATTTAAGAATGTAGAATAGAATGTAATAAATGAGAATAACAAGCAGACTGAAAGTAAGATGACAGAGGTCCTAAGCCAGAGCTACATGTATGAGAGAGAAGAAACTTAACAAAGGAAAGATGAAAAAAAAAATGCATTAGTTATGAAATGTAAATACTTATCCATTTATAATGTTTAATAACAATCTTTCTTTTTTTAAGGGTTCCCTTATTTGACTACCTATGCAGCTAGTAAATTTGGTCTTCAAGTAAGACTATTATCTTATGATTAATAACCCATTTTTTCCTTTCAAATTTAAAACAATTATTTTTAAGAATATAGAGTACAAACACATCTTTTTTCATTAAAGAAAGTCCCTGACCTCCTCCTTTGTCTGTGGTCCTGGATGATAGGATATTAACAATTAAAGTTACTTATATTAATTTAATGATTTTGAAAATAAAATATTCATCTAGCATATTAACATTGCTAATCAAAAAGCAGTGGACACCTATGTCGTAGAATTATTTCAAGAATGTTTCTTAACCAATGAGAAGCGTTATTGTTATCTTTCATTATTTCGTGGTTAGAATGTTAATTGTGATTGGCCAAAGAACAATTGAACATTCCTGGAATTCATCCTAGGTGCTCACCTTTTTCAATTAGCACTGTATTGCAATTTTTTCTACATTGTTTTCGGCATTATGAGCTTAAATTTTGCATATTACTTACTGATAGAGAGGCCTGTACTTTCCATTTCTAGAACTCTGCTGGGACAAATTCATAGCTTTATTTCTTTATTGGATGCTTGTACTGTAGATATTGGTCCTTGTTTGTTTTGATTTTATTTACCTCTCTTCTTTTTGTCACTAAAAAGGGTTACTTTAAGAGTCTTCGTTTGGAGTTGGCAGACACAGATATCAATGTTCAAATTGTCTGCCCAGGACATGTCAAGTCTAATATAGCAGCTAATTCAATTACTGAGGAAAAAGATAAAGTAAGTTTAGTTATTCTGGTCTCTTTGTACTTTCTGTGGCTTATAGAGGTCTTAAACACAGGGGGGCTATGTCCCATTTTCACCCCAATACATAGTTACACATTTCATGTTTAAGTTTGCCAGATGCCTATCCACAGGAATCCAGCATGAAAAAAGGTTGCACATGTGCAGTTTCAACAACCATGCTCCATTGGCTAATACAGCACAGTTCTTGACCAATCTTAGTGTGCATGCATACTCTCTATTAGTATTCTACATGTATATAATAATTCTCATTATTCTTTTTGACAGGCATTCAAAGATACTGATGGTTACACAGATCCAGGGGAGCGAATGCCAACAGAACGCTGCACCAAACTGATGGCAGTTGGTATGGCTCACAACATGAGTGAAATATGGATTTCCATTCAACCAGCTTTGACATTGACATACATGTCTCAGTATATGCCAACTGTATTTGACTGGTAAGAACTTTAATACTAACAGTATATTTATGTTATGGATGGCTGCATGTTTTCTGTAATTCATACTAATACAGTAGTAGCCCTCATCCGGGTCCATTGTTCTGTTTCATTTGATATAAGGCTTAGTGTAAACATGGAATTTCACATGTGCTTGGAGTCATTTGCATTTAGATTACAGCACATGTGAAGGTAAACTTTTAAACTGAGGCTGATATTCAGTGCTTTTGCCATTTTCAGGTACAGCAAAGACAGGTTCCTTAATATAATGAAGGCTAGGTTTATTAAGGGCTAATCTTGAGGTAAGAGTGACTAAAAATGGCCGCTGCCTGGAAAGTTTCATTTACTTGTTCTTTGTATCATTAACATTAAGACTTCAAACCCATCAGATCCACAACACACCCCATGTAGACCTAGGCAATCATTTATTTATTTGTTCTTGTTTTTGGAGTGTATCTTTAAAACAATCATCTAGGCTTACAAAAGAAAGGCTATTAATTTTTTTCCCATTATTTTCTCTACAACAGGTATTCTGAAAACATCCAAGAACAGTGGCATACCTAAACTGACATAGTTCAATCTTCGTAGTTAGTGCTTAGGGGAGGAGGCGAAGGTGTTGCATTGTCTTACGAGTACCTTAATTACAGTTTCCTGGTTTTCATTCTTCCTAAAACTATTATTTGTGGCCAAAGAAACTCGTAACTTTCAGTAACAAAACAAACCCCTTTCACCAAAAAGAACTATTACATTTAAATTAGATTTAAGATTCTTTAAAAGTGCATTTTAGCTCTTGAATCACAGCAATGGCATCATAGTGTTCACCATAATAGTGTATGTAAGGTGTTAGGTGCCGGGAAACTGGAAAAAATCTTACGTGATTCGGGTTATTAGAGAGTTTTAGATTTACATTTTTCCTCCCCGCAAACGGTAAACGTGACCACGTTTTCATCGTTTTCTGTATTCAACTTTAACCTCTTGCAAACTTTCTTACCAAAGACAAATATTCTTGTGTTTTCTACTACTTGAACTTTTTTGCGATTCTTTCTAATCTATTTGAAACATTTTTTCACTGGTCAACTGACGTTTCACGTTTGCCGTGAACGTAAATCTAAAACTCTCTATTTGCATCGGCCCGGACTCGGGAATTGTCGAATTCAATGTCCGGGATGTGGGATGTTTGCTTTCTGATGTTCGGGGGAAACATGCTAACAATAATGCTAATAAAATTTCAAACGCCTTTCGATATGTCGAATTTGGTCGTCGCTTACAATTGTCTAACGAGTCCAATTTGAGAACTTTCGAAACATCACGAGAAGACTGTACGATTTTTTACTTATAATACACTCAACAAATTGAGCGACTTAGGGATGAACCATTAGATAATTGATGGGGGGTTTCAGGAATTTTGGTTGCAGGATATTAATTTTTTTGGCTCAAACCCTTGCACGTTATTTTTTTACGTACAGTTAGATATTTTTCTTCTAGCAGAAGAGGTTGCACGATATTGTTTTGAGGTTTAATTGCATCTCGTAAGCTAGGTAAAGTCTAAAACGAGCAAAACGGAAAAGGGTAGTCATTCTTTTTAAAAAAAGATATTGCCAAATTTATTATAAAACTTGCGTTTATTTTTTTTAAAGAAAAAAATCGTATCTGGGTACGATGGGATTCGAAATCACCGACGGAAATTTAAAAAAATTATCGATCCCACTGTGCCATACCCCCGAGACATCCGCAGAGCTGAGGCGGCGTATGGACTTCGGACCTGACGGCGATTAAATCCTTCTGACCTTGGGTGTACTAATTACGCAAGAAAATGGTCTAGCCGAAGCATCAGGGGAGAGACAAACCGGCCCCCAGTCGCCCCCAGACCATATAACCTGATCCATTGCATCTCTGCCACGCACAGAAAAATGTTGCTGGAAAGTCTAATCTATCTGGTGCATTGTTTTCATGGCTATTGTTATGCTGATTTATATTTAACCATGATCCAGTGATAAAAACCTGAGCTTCCATATCATGGCTGAGTCAAGTCTGGATGAACGGAGTTAGTAAATGGATGGGTGACCTGATATTTATGCTAACTAAAACATTTTTGCAAGCCCTTTCTCTATAACTTTCAATCGACTTAAATCCGTTTTAGTTCACTTTGAGTAAACCAGCGTCGAAAATTAAAAACTGCCGGGCATTTAATCGCGATCGGTAGTCTGAACCCATGTAATTAATCATGAAGTAATCACCTGAAGTAGGAGTATCCCTTACCTGAACTAGGAGTATCCCTTACCTGAACTAGGAGTATCCCTTACCTGAACTAGGAGTATCCCTTAACCTGAACTAGGAGTATTCCTTACCTGAACTAGGAGTATCCCTTACCTGAACTAGGGGTATACCCTATGCCTGAACTAGAGTATCCCCTATGTTCATTCAAATCCAGAACGTATACCTGAACTGCAATAGTTCAATCTGCATAGTTATAGCACCGGTATTCAGTTTTGCTGCCAAAAGTCCAACTGTAGTACCCAATCTCTTAGGGGAGGAGAAAGTGTGGGTAATGGAGTACAATTAGCTTGCGGGTTGATACTTTTGATGCTCGTAAAACCATATCTTCTTACGATTAAAAACAAAACAAATTACACCATTGATACCTATTTAGCTTGTTCTTTTAGAATTTAACATCTTAAGCCTTAAAATCAAAGATTGTGGAAAATCAGGAACTGGATTTAGTCCTTGGATTGGACTTTTATCAGGTGGATTGTCGGATCGAGAAATATTTTCTTTAGTTTTTCAACTTAAAATGAATGTTAAAAGTCTAGCATTACCTTAGGAATTACTTTGATGCAGTTATTTTTAGAAATTAGTGAAAAATATGGTATTTATGAAAAGGAAATGGTTAAAAGGTTCATAGTTACGGAAAATTCAACTCCTCGTAGGAAATTCCCAATCACCAGGACTGTGGTTATGCCTAGATGGCTAGAAAAAGATACTCGCAGTCCAGGTCGTCGCGTTAGTCATTTTTAAACACAAAAATCCTACTTTAGGATAGTTTATGCTATAGTAGGGTACGACTACTATCCGACTGCATAAAATTCGGCTGAAAATTCTACTTCTCCAAGGATTTCCTAATCACCAGAAGTGCGGTTATGCCTTTTAGGTGACTTGTTGGGAGATGGCAAGAAAAAATACTCGCAGTCCAGGTCGTCGAGTTAGTCATTTTTAAATACATAAATCTTTATTTTAGGATAGTCTATGCTATCGCAGGGTACGATTACTATCATACTGCATAAAATTCGGCCGAAAATTCTACTCCTCCTAGGATTTCCTAATCACCAAAAGTGCGGTTATGCCTTTGAGGTGACTCGTTGGGAGATGGCTAGAAAAAATACTCGCAGTCCAGGTCGTCGAGTTAGTCATTTTTAAATACATAAATCTTTATTTTAGGATAGTTTATGCTATCGTAGGGTACGACTACTATCATGCTGCATAAAATTCGGCTGAAAATTTAGCTCCTCCTTGGCTCTCCCAATCACCAGGACTGCGATAATCCCTATTAGGTGGCTCGTTGGAAGATGGCAAGAAAAAATACTCGCAGTCCAGGTCGTCGAGTTAGTCGTTATTAAATAAATAAATCCTTATTTTATGATAATGTATGCTATCGTAGGGTACGACTACTATCATGCTGCATAAAATTCGGCTGAAAATTTAGCTCCTCCTAGGCTCTCCCAATCACCAGGACTGCGATAATCCCTATTAGGTGGCTCGTTGGAAGATGGCTAGAAAAAATACTCGCAGTCCAGGTCGTCGAGTTAGTCATTTTTAAATACATAAATCTTTATTTTAGGATAGTTTATGCTATCGTAGGGTACGACTACTATCATGCTGCATAAAATTCGGCTGAAAATTTAGCTCCTCCTAGGCTCTCCCAATCACCAGGACTGCGATAATCCCTATTAGGTGGCTCGTTGGAAGATGGCAAGAAAAAATACTCGCAGTCCAGGTCGTCGAGTTAGTCGTTATTAAATAAATAAATCCTTATTTTATGATAATGTATGCTATCGTAGGGTACGAGTACTATCCGACTGCATAAAATTCGGCTGAAAATTCTACTCCACTTAAGATTTCCTAATCACCAGGACTGCGGTTATCCCTTTTAGGTGGCTAGTTGGGAGATGGCTAAAAAAATACTCGCAGTCCAGGTCGTCGAGTTAGTCGTTATTAAATACATAAATCTTTATTTTAGGATAGCTTATGCTATCGTAGGGTACGACTACTATCATACTGCATAAAATTCGGCTGAAAATTCAACTCCTCCTAGGCTCTCCCAATCACCAGGACTGCGGTAATCCCTTTTAGGTGGCTCGTAGCACAAGACCTTCGATCCCTGTTCTGCAAACAGCGTTTTATAAAGGAATGTATAGACAGAATACTGTAATTTTGATCATTTTTTCCGCTCTACGTTATTCACCTTAAAACACGATTTTCTTTATTGTATTCGATAGTGGATCGATTTTGGACAAGTGAATTTTAGGTGCAAAAGTCCGATGTTCATTTTTCAATGACCCCTACCTAGGCCCTCTGTACTCAATCGAAGAAGAAACATGGCAGACAAGAGGCTTGCAAGTGCCCCAAACAACGGCTTTATCCTCTTTCGTTTCTCTAGTTATCAGCAATCTAGCTATCTGATAATGATGCTAGATGATGAAAGTTGAATAAATTTTTTAATTTATGCCTGTAGTGGATGTACAGGCAGAGATATTCAAGATTTCGTGGTACAATTCCCTCCCTGTCCTACAAAGATCGCTTATAAGGGAATGTATGGGCAGAATATTAGATTTGTGACCATTTTTCGGCTATACGTTATTTACTTAAAAACACGATATTCTTTACCGTATTCGATAGTGGATCGATTTTGGACAAGTGAATTTGAGGTGCGATAGTCAGAACTTCATTTTTAAGTGACCCCCTTCAAGGTCCCTATGTACTCAATCGAACAAGAATTATGGCAGACAATAGGATAGCAAGTACCACAAACAACGGATTTATCCTCTTTCGTTTCTCTAGTTATCAGCAATCTAGCTATCTGATAATGATGCTAGATGATGAAAGTTGAATAAACTTTTTAATTTATGCCTGTAGTGGATTACCAGGCAGAGAAATTCAAGATTTCGTGGTACAATTCCTTCCATGTCCTGCAAAGATCGCTTATAAGGGAATGTATGGGCAGAATACAGCTGGAATTTTTGACCATTTTTCCGCTTTACGTTATTTACCGGCTTAAAAACACGATATTCTTTACCGTATTCGATAGTGGATCGATTTTGGACAAGTGAATTTGAGGTGCGAAAATCAGAACTTCATTTTTTAGTGACCCCCTTCCTAGGTCCTCTGTACTCAATCGAACAAGAAATATGGCAGACAATAGGCTAGCAAGTACCACAAACAACGGATTTATCCTCTTTCGTTTCTCTAGTTATCAGCAATCTAGCTATCTGATAATGATGCTAGATGATGAAAGTTGAATAAACTTTTTAATTTATGCCTCTAGTGGATGAAGAGGCAGAGATATTCAAGATTTCGTGGTACAATTCCTTCCATGTCTTGCAAAGATTGCTTATAAGGGAATGTATGGACAGAATACTAGATTTTTGACCATTTTTCCGTTTTACGTTATTCCCTTGAAAACACGATATTCTTTACCGTATTCGATAGGGGATCGATTTTGGACAAGTGAATTTGAGGTGCGATAGTCAGAACTTCATTTTTCAGTGACACCCTTCAAGGTCCCTATGTACTCAATCGAACAAGAATTATGGCAGACAATAAGCTAGCAAGTACCACAAACAACGGATTTATCCTCTTTCGTTTCTCTAGTTATCAGCAATCTAGCTATCTGATGAGATGCTAGATGATGAAAGTTGAATAAACTTTTTAATTCATCGTTGGGAGATGGCTAGGAAAAATACTCGCAGTCGGCCAGGTCGTCGATGTCCCTTTCTTTTTTCATTTTTAATTACATATGGCTCTCCCAATAACTAGGACTGTGGTTATGCCTTTTAGATGGCTCGTTGTGATTTGGCAAGTAAAAAAACACTCACAGTCCACTAGGTCGTCGAGTTAGTCATTTTTAAATACATAAATCTTTATTTTATGATAGTTTATGCTATCGTAGGGTACGACTACTATCCGACTGCATAAAATTCGGCTGAAAATTGTTTTCCTCCTTGGCTCTCCCAGTCACTAGGAGTGCGGTTACGCCTTTTATGTGGATCTTTGGAAAATGGCCAGAAAAAATACTCGCAGTCCAGGTCGTCGAGTTAGTCATTTTTAAATACATAAATCTTTATTTTAGGATAGTTTATGCTATCGTAGGGTACGACTACTATCCGACTGCATAAAATTGGGCTGAAAGTTCTATTTCCCCTAGGCTCACCCAATCACTAGGAGTGCGGTTATGCCATTAAGGTGACTCGTTGGGACTTTGTCCTTTTGAGTGTTGTGATCTTCGCACGCTTCAGAGAGATGCCTTCTGCCGATGTAATTTCTAAAATAAGCTTCCTTTGGTGCTTTTTTCAAATGTTGTGATCTTGGTAAAACTCGCTGTTACTCACTCCTTCACACTCTTCAGAGGGACGCCTTCTGCCAATGTAATATCTAAGAGAAAAGAAGCTTACTTTGGTGCCCTTTTGAGTGTTGTGAAATTCACACGCTTCAGAAGGACGCCTTCTCTCGATGTAATTTCTTTAGTGATTTTTAATTAGATTTCGTGTTCATTGTAAAACTCGCTGCTACTCACTCCTTAACACGCTTCAGAGGGACGCTTTCTGCCAATGTTTTTTCTAAGAGAAACCAAGCTTACTTTGGTGTCCTTTTGAGTGTTGTGAAATTCACACGCTTCAGAAGGACGCCCACTGTCGATGTAATTTGAAAAATAAGCTTCCTTTGGTGCCCTTTCAAATGTTGTGACCTTCGTAAAAACTCGCTACTACTCTCTTTTTAACACGTTTCAGAGGGACGTCTTCTGCTGATGTAATATCTAAGACAAAACAAGCTTACTTTGGAGTCCTTTTGAGTGTTGTGAAATTCACACGCTTCAGAAGGACGCCTTCTTTCGATGTAGTATGTACGAGAAAATAAGCTTACTTTGGTGTCCTTTTGAGTGTTGTGAAATTCACGCTTCAGAAGGACGCCTTCGTTCGATGTAGTATGTACGAGAAAATAAGCTTACTTTCGTGTTCTTTTGAGTGTTGTGAAATTCACACGCTTCAGAAGGACGCCTTCGTTCGATGTAGTATGTACGAGAAAAAAAGCTTACTTTGGAGTCCTTTTGAGTGTTGTGAAATTCACACGCTTCAGAAGGACGCCTTCGTTCGATGTAGTATGTACGAGAAAATAAGCTTACTTTGGTGTCCTTTTGAGTGTTGTGAAATTCACACGCTTCAGAAGGACGCCTTCGTTCGATGTAGTATGTACGAGAAAATAAGCTTACTTTGGAGTCCTTTTGAGTGTTGTGAAATTCACACGCTTCAGAAGGACGCCTTCGTTCGATGTAGTATGTACGAGAAAATAAGCTTACTTTCGTGTTCTTTTGAGTGTTGTGAAATTCACACGCTTCAGAAGGACGCCTTCCTTCGATGTAGTATGTACGAGAAAATAAGCTTACTTTCGTGTTCTTTTGAGTGTTGTGAAATTCACACGCTTCAGAAGGACGCCTTCGTTCGATGTAGTATGTACGAGAAAATAAGCTTACTTTGGACTCCTTTTGAGTGTTGTGAAATTCACACGCTTCAGAAGGACGCCTTCGTTCGATGTAATTTCTTTAGTGATTTTTTAGACTCAGTGAATTTATTGAACTAATTTTGTCATTTCTTTTTATCTTTATCGAACTAGAATTAAAAAAGGGTACACAAATTAAACTCTTGACTTGTGGCGATGCCTGATCACATGCTAAAACAGAAAGAGAGCAGTCGTTCAGTTACCATAGATAATGCAAAGGCATAAAGAAATATTTAATTCAAGCCTGGATACTGGGTATGGTAACAAAGCATCAATGGCGCTATTTAATTAAAAAACGTAATGCGCAATTAGTGATTATTATTTCTTTCAAACCCTATTTGTTTTATTATAGACTATTCAATAAGTATGGACTGCTGTGGTGCGACCATGATCCAGGTACCGCAGGGAGCCCACTCTTTTCTATTTTTGTACTAATTTAGCAGATTGTGACTCTCCTTTTGTACTTTACACTTTTTCAAATAAAGGGAAATTAGTACCACTTGCAATGTTTACAGCCAGTGAAATGATATTTGCTTCTTATCAACTATTAGATCAATTTCGTGTGTTAATTGTTTTTTAAAGCTAGATGCGAACCAGATTCCAACTTTCCTTTTCTCATAAAGCCGGGAAAAGTTATATATGTTTTGGTTGACCACAACCTATATAACTTTTCGATTACGAAGGTCTTTTCACTGGATGTGAAATAATCATGGTCTAATGAAGCTCACATCCGGTTAAAAAACCTTTTGAATTACAAAAAAGGTCCTTTCACTGGATGTGAAATTGACATGGTGTAATGAAGTTCACATCCAGTGAAAGGACCTTTGGATAACGAGAAAGGTCCTTTCACTGGATGTGAAATAGTCATGGTGTAATGTTAAAGCTCTTTATCGACTCCTAAGCCTAATTTGTCCATTGCGTTTCTTTTTATCTTTGTTAATATTACTTTTTTTTCTTCTGACCAAAAGCTATTTACATTTCGTTCGATTTTGAAAAACCTCCTTTCAATGGACGTGAAAAACACTGAAAAGTCAAACCCCTTTAAATCGGACCTTTCGGATTACGAAAAAGGTCCTTTGACCTCCTTTCAATGGATATGAAATAATCGTCAAAAATGAAGCAAAAAGTGGCTTCTTATTTGTAGCATGTCCCTTAAGGGCCACGTTCAACATGCAACAACTGGCCGTGGCTTCTTATTTGCGGCAACCCGTCTAGCATGCAGCAACCCGTTTTGACTTATTTGCAGCGACCCGTCTAACATGCAGCATGTCGCCATAGGCCATAGTATTAACATGCATTTTATCTATATTTATGATTTTTTGCCAGTAAAATCATTAGGTGGAAATTGAACGATCATCAGTTGCGCGCGCAAACTCTTGGCTCCTCTTCCAGTCCTATAAGAATTTTTTGCAAGTTCTTAAAATTTTAATCTATTTTAAGCTATTAAAAATGATTTCATTTCGAAATACGTTCTAGGTAGATGTCTCATGATTTATACAATGTTACTATCACTCCCCTCGCCTCATTCTAAATATTTTTAAATAATAATCATTGGTCCTGATCTTTGGGCCTCCTGTGGTTATTACAAGGCTTGGTGGCTCATACGAGATTCTTCTTTACTAATTTCTTGAATTTCTTTTTCAGTTTTTATTCAATCCTTCGTTATTACAGCATGAAGTATACTGTAGCTGCCCTAGTGGTGTTTGTCTCTGTATTTGGTTATTTCTTCTGGTATCATCAAGATGCAGATTTGACTCTTCTCTTTTACGAGAAGTTCGGTCGTGAACCATGTTCTGTTCTTGGTGGTAAAGTAGTGTGGATAACAGGAGCTTCTAGTGGGATTGGTGAATACTTAGCTTATGAATTAGCTCAATGTGGATGTAAACTGGTTCTTTCTGCACGAAGGAAACACGAGCTGGACAGAGTCAGAGATAAATGTGCAGGTATAATTGGCGCCCATTCAAATGCATGTTTCTGAACATAGTTAATATTTTTTGTTCTGGAACATAATTTTGGGGATGTTTAATTTATCAGAGACCTGTTCTAGGTGCGTCCTCTCTGTGTTCCCTCTATCTAAACAGATATAGTCTTCATATACTTGTAGTTTATTCATGAAGTCCTTTGAAAGGTAATCCTTAGAAATAAAATCAGGGGGGGGGGGTAAATAAGGTGTGCAGAGGGTGTTGACCCCTTCCCCCTCCCACAGGTTAACGCTGGTCCACATTCCCAGATTTACAACTTACATTGTCTTTCATTATGTTACTCAGAAATTGCCACCCAACACCATAAATTGTATGACAAGAATAAGGACATACTAGTTCTGCCAATGGACTTGAAGGAATTTTCATCCCACAGGAACCTTAACCAGCAGGTTTTAAGTCATTTTAAACAGATAGATGCACTCGTGAATAACGCTGGGCGCAGTCAAAGGGGTTGGATGAAAAATACTCCATTAGAAGTGGAGCAGGACTTGTTGGATCTTAATCTTGTTGGAACAATGTCGTTGACCAAAGCTGTTCTTCCTCATATGCTGGAGAGACGAGCAGGACAGATTGTTGTTGTCAGTAGTATCATGGGGAAGTTTGGTATGTTCATAAGTTCTATGAAATATATGGAACACTGAGTGGAGCAGAGTAGAGTAGAGGAGATTTAGCAGGAGCAGAGAAGCAGCAGAGCCGAAGAGGGCAGAGCAGAGCAGAGCAGAGCAGAGCAGAGCAGAGCAGAGCAGAGCAGAGCAGAGCAGAGCAGAGCAGAGCAGAGCAGAGCAGAGCAGAGCAGAGCAGAGCAGAGCAGAGCAGACATAATGATTATTGACATCTAATAAGAATAATATTTTTTATCAAGGGTTCCCTTATGAGAGTACCTATGCAGCAAGTAAATTTGGTCTTCATGTAAGAATATTATTTTATACTTGAACCTATGGTCTTACTGGTCATAAAATAAAAAAGGGTGGACGAAGTAAAACTGGAATTGAAGGAGCTCTCTTTTTTTGCTGGCCCAGTATGAAACTATTTTAAATGAAGAAAATGAAAAAAGACCCACCCCTAATGTACAGTTTTATAGACAAGCCATCCCTTTTAGAATATCAAAATTAGTGATCCACCCAGGGCTGTTTTTACCGCCACCCCCTTTTTTACAACAAATCATCTTTATGATATTATTCACAATAACAATCCTGCCAAACAAGTTACTTGCCATTTTAACCTGGCAAACCATTCTCTTTCGGACTTCATTGTTTTTGGTCTTTATTTAATTAACGGCAACAATGATTGTCGCAAGACCAAGACTTATTCACCTATTGGGCACTCTTAGTCCCAACGGGATTAATGAACGCTTTGCTTTCAGCTAACCCTTTATTTTGTTTTTTGACTGTTTGTTTTTGTTTCCTTGCCTACCTTGTTCTCATTGGTTTCTTTTGTCTTATTCTATCATATAAACACTCCTTTCTACCACCTCTTTCAACTTTTCACTGTGTATAATTTACCTTTTTATCATTACTCTTACTGATAAGGAGGTGTCCTTTTTTCTTTATTCTTTATTAGATGCTTGTAATGATATTGGTGCTTGATTTTTTTTACCTCTCTTCTTTTTCTTCCTTTCAAAAGGGTTACTTTAAGAGTCTTAGTTTGGAGTTGGCAGACACGGATATCAATGTGCAAATTGTCTGCCCAGGGCCTGTCAAGTCTAATGTAGCTGCTTATGCTATTACTGAGGAAAAAGATAAAGTAGGTTTAGTTAATCTGGTCTCTTTGTACAGTACTTCCAGTGTGTATTGAAGTCTTGACCACAAAGTGCAAGGTTCCATTTTCTCAGCAATACATGTGTACACATTTTAGGCTAAAGTTTATATATCCAGAAAAAGGAATCCTACATGAATTGATGAAAAAATGGCTGCACATCTGTGGTTTCAGCAACCATGCTCTGTTGACTAATACAGCACAGTTCTTGACCAATCAGAGTGTGCATGCATACTCTCTATTAGTGTTCTATATAATAATTCTCAATATTCTTTTTGACAGGCATTCAAAGATACTGATGGTTACACTGATCGAGGGAAGAGAATGCCAACAGAACGCTGCACCAAACTGATGGCAGTTGGTATGGCTCACAACATGAGTGAAATATGGATTTCCATTCAACCAGCTTTGACATTGACATACATGTCTCAGTACATGCCAACTGTATTTGACTGGTAAGAATTTAATACAGTATGTATATGTGTTAGGTGTGACATTCTTGTATTCAGACCTGAAATTGTGTAGCTCTGGAAACTTTACATTGCATATGCATACTAGGTTTCGATTTCTTTGTATTGTTACAATATACTGTATGTACAAACTCCACCTATTTAAAAATCAATCTAAGGTGGTGATACATATTAATAGTATTAGTAAGAGTAGATCTTACATGGGTCTATTGTTCTGTTCCATTTGATGTAAGGCTCACATTAAACATCAAATTTCTCATGTGAGCAAATTGTATTATTTTAATTCATTTGCATTAGATTTCAATGCATGTAAAAATCTTTTAATCTGTCGAAGGACTAGAATCCGAAACGTCAGTATGTTTTTCATCTTTTCACGGTGTAAAATTTAGCTTTTTATCATTACTGTTTCATTAGGATCACCGACGCAGGTCACACTAGTTTTTAGCTAGTTATATCTTCATGTAAGACTAAGGATGATAATCCTTGGTTTTGCCATTTTCAGGTACAGTAAAGACAGGTTCCTTGACATAATGAAGGCTTTGTATATTAAGGGATAGTCTTGAGGTAAGAGTTGCTAAACATGAATGCTGCCACCTTGAAAGTTACTTTTTCTTTGAATCAATTATTATAAAAACATTTCTCCCAAAACTCGATCTTTCCCAAATTCCCTTGAATAATCATGAAACATTATTTTGAAGTGGAGGTTGAACTTTATGAACTACTACTACTCTCTACTTTAAACCATTGTTTCCTGGTCATCCGAGTGAATTTTGGAAAGGTCAACTACTGAACAGTGACAAACAGACAAATAAGTGTGCATTTTTATTTTATTTCATTTTATTATTGTTCTTATTTTTCATTTTCATTTCATTTTATTTTACTTCATCTTATTTTCTACAGCGTAGTATACTGTAGATTCAGTTATTTTTTTATTTCAATTTTATTATTTCTTTTAATTTTTTCTTATTTTTATTTTCCATTACAGAATAACACTGGTTTAAAATGAAATAGAAAATGTGTTCAGATGCTTGGTGCAGTTACAAAGCATAAAGGAGGGAGAGAAGTGTTAGGAGAAGCATGATGCATAGCAGAGCACTTCTCTACACTTCTCTAGTGTTCAGTCAATTCCCAAGTGCTTTATCACTCCACACAGCACAGAATGCAAGTTTTTTTATTATTTATAAAATACGAATAAAAATGACCATTCATTTTGGATTGGAATGGTGCAACTGAAAGTGCGCACATGCTGTGTGTGGGCTCTCATAAAGCACACGCTCCCAACCAATCAGAATGCGCGATTTATATCAGTTATTTTATAAGTGATATTTTTGTTTATTTACTTTTCATTCTTTTTCAAAATGCAGTCAAAATAAACCATGTTTTCTTTATAAAATGTCCTATACATGGACTATTAATTCAGGGGGAGGTGTGGGATGGGATAATGTGGTGGAGAAAGAAGGGTGAAGGGGAATAATTTTACATCAAGAAAGAAAAAATAAACTGGTTCCTTAACCGTTTATTCGGTAGAAATTATGCGTTCGGTGTGTATATAATGAAGTAGAGAAATAAGAGAAAAATATCATATGCCCTTGGTAGGATTCGAATATCGCTCTGGGATCCTCACGAAAACCCTACATTTCATATTCTGGCTGCGTTACCAGCGTGGTTGGTCCTTGTAGTGTAGTGGTTAACACATCGGACTACAATACCGAAGACGTGGGTTCGAATCCTACCAAGGGCATATGATATTTTTCTCTTATTTCTCTACGTTTAATCGGTAGGGCACAGTAATTGATTGAAGGCTGGGGTGGGGTTAGAACAGACATTGATGGTGCAAATCAGGAGTGAAGGGGCATTGTCACTAGTATTCCACCAACGTAAAGGGGATAGGGTAAATATATTATAGCAAACTGTCTCGTAGAAATGAGTTACAAACGATTAAAAATTCAAGTCATCTGATCCCGCACCACGCCTCAAATAGCGATAATTTAATTAATGCATAAATGAATTCATTTTAATGTAAAATCGATAAAATGAGATCGTATTTATTGAAACAGGTGAATTAAGGTGAGTACTTAGTTTCTTGATGTTTGATAAATTTGTGCTTAGTCATTTCTGCAGTATTTTATTAATTGTTTTACTTCTATTTAAAATTAAAGATTACAGGGCCAGGTGTTTCACTTCGAAGACGCTTGTTTGATATCTCGAAAAGTCGGGTGTCAAACACGACATATATTCGGTCTTGGTGTGGGTTAAACACAAGGAATTAGCAGTCAGTTCAAATAATCGACCAGGTAAGAAAAAATATGGACTAAATAACTTAATATTCCTTTATGAATGAATATCTGTCGCAATAAACACGAGCAAAAGAAAGCTGGTTTAGCAGAATTTTAATTTTCAAAAACTGTTGTCGAGTGTTCATGTTTTTAATTTGACATTTAGGTTTAGTTCTCTTGCTTCAAGGACCAGATTCGTAAAAAAAATTCGCTTTGCTTTGCTACATCCTCAATTACCTGAAAAAATCTTCATTTTCTTTTGCTTGAGTTCATTTTTAAAGCTGATTAATATGAAAATATTTCGAGATTGTTATATTCTATGATTCATGATTTCTTACTATTTCTTCGTTTCTTGCTTCAAAAATTGAATCTCAATTCGACTCAGTTGATCAGATCCGTACTTGTCTCTTTTCTTCTCAAATACAACTCGGCTACGACCGTGAAATAAAATTTTTTTCTCGTTCACAAGTCGCTTCTCCATGTGAAAACCGTCTTCGATTAACTCAAAACAAAGAGAACTATTAGTTGTTCTTCATAGTGTTCTCTATCTTATCTCCAAGTTTAATTGCTATCAAACCGAGTTACCACTTTTTTCCCTTCTTGTCTGTTGGTCTGTTGTAGAAAATATCTCTCTCCCTTTTTACTCGAGCTTCTGAAAAAAAACCTAGTCAGAAAACGCTAGTCTTTGAAAAGCCTTTTTAAAATTTATTTTCTATTTACATTTTCGCGCTTGGTGGAAATGCTGTCAAAATTTTAATACTTGCAATTTACTGAATCAATTATGCTTCTATATTTATTAAGAAACCGGTTTTTAATGGGCATGATTGGCACTGTTCTTAGCTTTACTTTCTCTTGCGAAAAATGGTGTTCATTTTGGGGGAAATATTGAAGAAAATAACCGGCCATCTGCTCTTGTGGCGAGGTCGTCAGACGAATATATTAACATCAAATGCACGTCTTCTTGTTTCAGGTCCGGCAAAACAATAAGGATCTACTGGAGATAGTCATCTACTTAAAAAAGGCTCGTTATGTGGCTGTGGACGATTTTAAATCTAGTGCTTGTATACTCGATAACCTGTGATTCCATACTCAAAGAGGATTTAAATTATAGTCACCAACACAGCTACAAGAGAGACCTCGGTGAGTAAAGAAAACAACTTGTTGAAAAAAATATTCCTAATCACTTTGGCTACTGTACATAAAACATTATTGGTGGTTCGGTTCAACGTGATCGGAGCATCGTCCGAGGTTCTCGCTGGAATCAAAAATGGCGTAGCTTAGGTACACTCGCCTCTCATCTATGCGGTCTCGAGTTCGATTCCTGGACTTCGCATCACATGTGAGTAGAGTCTGTTAGGTCTCTCCCTTGATTCACAAAACCTAACATGCTAATTTCCGATTCGATACGAGTTAACCGTACTCTGACTTTGATCAACCGAGAAGTATTTTCATCGCTTGATATCAAATTGATGTTTGGTTGTCTCATTATGGTTTCAGGATACATAATGCTGAAATTGCAATCCACCCCTCCTACACCACTACCTCCACCACCACTAACACCACCACCACCACTACCACCACCAGCACTACCTCCACCACTACCACCACCACCACTACCTCAACCACCAGCACTACCAGCACTACCTCCACCACCACCAGCACTACCACCAGCACTACCACCACCAGAACTACCTCCACCATCACTACCACCTGACCACCAACACTACAACCACCAGCACTACCACCACCAGCACTACCTCCACCACTACCACCACCACCTCTTCCTCCACCACCACTCCCTTCTCAAACACACAATCCCTTAGCTGTCCGGCCTTCTAATTTATAGATCTTTGTGCAACCTTTGATTTCTAATCAGACCAAGAGCCAAATTGTGGAAAGCGTTTCTTGGGAGGACCAAGAAAACGTATAGACGATGTTCCTCCAGCACTGAAGCGAATCGTTGGAGGTGTAACGAGTCCACCAGGCGCATGGCCGTGGCAAACAGCACTGCTGTTCGAGCCTCTTAATAACACACAGATGTGCGGGGGCTCATTGATATCACGTAACTGGGTTGTGTCCGCTGCTCATTGCTTTTTCGGTAGGTACAGTACAGCGACATCCATCCATCCATTCATACATCCATCCCATCCCATCCAATCCCATCCCATACCCTCTCTTCATCCTTCCCTTGTCATAATGGACGAATATATTCTTATCTAGAGGATGATTTGACCAAAAACTCCAAAGACTGGTCCGTAATCCTTGGAGAGCACCACCTAAAGAACACAGACTGGTTTGAACAGGCAAGATTAGTGAGCGCCATCTATACGCACCCAAAATATGATGCTGCTGAGGTTAAGGCACTGAACCAAGATACACTGGTAACAGAACCACCCGACTATGACTTAGGTTAGTATTTACAAACTGTCCAAGGGCACTGACTAAGGGCGCTTGGAATTATGCCGAATCGATGGGTCCGAGAGGTCAGTTCTCAAATGGCACGCGTCAGTTCTTAGAGCTGGACCAATACAGCCCGAAGCAGTCCTAAGAACTGACATGAACCATTTGAGAACCGGCCGCTCGGACCGATAGGTTCAACTTAATGCGAAGCACCCTAATTCCCTACTTGGGGGTTTAAATCATTTCAATTCTCATAAGAAGGGAAAGGTTTTTTTTTCCCGACCCCTAAATTAGGGATTAGGGCAAGGGATAAAATCCTGTATTAATTGAATTTGCTGTGTCTGCAAGTTAAAGCGTGACAAGGAAATGTTTTACAATAACTTACGAATTTCTCGCGCTTTGATTGGTTATTTTTGATCATCAATAAGAGGACAGAAAGATAAAGCTGACGTCAACGACCGCTCGCTCTTTCCGTTGGTTGTTTTGATCACTAAAAATGTTATCGTTTTTGTTATTGTAAAAAACAAATAGACATCATTTTTTGTGTGTCTGTCCTCTTATTGACAATAAATTTCGCCATCACATTGTCTTCACACTACTTTGACAATGTGATGACGCAATTTATCGTCAATAAGAGGACAGACACACAAAAAAATGATGTCAATTTGTTAAATTGACAGGGAGGTTGTAGAGCCTTAGTCGTCTCATATGGGTTGGTGCGTGTATGTGAGGGATACTAATTTTCAGAGAAAACATGTCTGAAATCGTGTTATTTTTCCAGCTTTATTACGTCTTTCCAAGCCAGCCAATCTCAACGAGTTTGTATATCCAATATGTCTTCTACCTGAAGGAGCTAAATTTGAAGAAGGGAAGGAATGCTACGTGACAGGATGGGGGCATACTAAATGGCAAGGGCCCAAACCAATCGTGCTGAGAGAGGCCAAGGTACGTTTAGTTCACGAGGATAAATGTAACGCTGCTAAATCGTACAAGGGTCAAGTCACTAGTAGGGCTTTGTGTGCTGGATTCGAGGAAGGTGGAGTAGACGCATGTCAGTACGACAGCGGTGGACCGCTGGCATGTGAATACGATGGGCGATGGTACCTTACCGGTGTGGTGTCGTGGGGACATGAGTGTGGGCGACCCCGCAAGTATGGTGTTTATGCAGACATGCAAGAAATGAACCAGTGGGTCCTGGATACTATTGCACAACATGAAGGTCAATAATCTTGCTTGACGTTGTCTCATCTTTTACTCTGGTTAACTATCCAGCTGATCTGAGAGGTAATGTTAGCTAATCAAATCGAGAAAACCTGAAAAACTAAAATGTAACCTTTTCTCTTGAAACTTCGAATTTCCAGACCACCAAATGAAGAAAAAAAGTTAAGAAGTCCTTGATACCAATGACACAATTTTTAATGATTTTGATATTTTTATTGTAATGGCGGACACCTCAGTTTCGTAGTGACGTCATTTCTACTTAACTATTTCATATCAGCTGGATGAACTGACGTTTCCAGACAAACAATTCGACAATGATTCCCAAAGACTCAGTATCAATAGGAGTACAATAGGACGACATTTCCTGACTAGCTTAGTGACTTCTTAAAACCTCGAAAATTATATACACAACGTCATGTTGTCTGCATTTATTTACACAAATAAGTTTTTAGAATTCCTTTCTCTGGCAAATCGCATTTAAAATCATTTTCGTGATAATTTTTAGCTTAAAATACATAAAAATAGGCTGGGATAACCGTGTATATTCCTCCAATTCTCCAAGTCGTTATTTGTCGTAACTTGTTTTCTAATTTCCCTAGATTCTCAAGTCTATTAGAAAACGATCTTCCCTAATAAGGTGATACTTAAGTTTTGTTTGTTGTTAAAGACTAATGGGTCTTCCCATGTTGTTGGTTAAATGTGGAGAGTTAAGAGATGTGTTTTTGCCTGTCCGTCGTGTGACTGGCAGCACCTACGCACTAACCGATCATTTGACCCCAAACCATTTTTTACTTAAACATTCAAAAATAAATATATATTAACGATCAAATTAAAATAGGCGATCCAGCGTTGCTAGTGTTAAATTTTGACCGCTCTAAGTTCATTCCTTTAAAACGTGTTTAAAAGGCCAGGGTTGAGGTTTTAAAATGTGCACAGTTAGCACAATCATTTTTCCTAACCTTCAAAGTTGAATTCTTTAACTGTGACTAAAATAAGAATGACGTAACTCGTGCCATACCACACAAACCTCTTGCACTAAATCCCAAGCATCCTGGGGATCAAGACAAGGAATGCATTAAGATTTCAATCCTCAAATAAAGAGAATTCTATCGTTTCGACTCCCAGATTAAGAATTAATGCTACGGGTCTATAAGCTATTGATTATGAAATAACATATAATATGAAAATACTATATACATTGAGAAGTAACAGTAGTTCCACCATAGTTAATAGAGGGGAATGGTTATGAAACCTATTGTTATAAGTCTTTGTTCACTTTTTTCAAGCGTGACCGTGCACAATCCTTTGTTTTACTATTGTTTTACCATTGTTGGCAATGGCTGAGTGAACAGACCAAAATCTTTCTTTTGGCTGCTAGTTCAAGATACTTACAGATTTATAAGAGATATTTGAATATTCCTTACAATAATCCCATAGACAAAGTTTATGTTTACTTATTTTGCAATTTTGGACGAGCATAAATCAAACATTGTGCACGGTCAAGACCGGTTCAACATCACAAGCGAACAAAGACCTGATAACAATAGGTTTCCTAACCATTCCCCTCTATTAACTATGGTTCCACAGAGTGGCTCTTCGTCCACTTTTTGAAGAGGGAGGAAAAAACCGGAATAACACCAAAGAAAAACTTTCCTTTCATTTGCAACACCGAGGGAAACCACATCCTATAATATCCAAATAAATAAAATAAAAAGGTGTTCAGCTTAAGAAATACTTCCAGTATTAGTAGTTAGTATTTTTAAGAACTGAAAAGGGAAGTAAATACAAAGATAGATAAAACCTAAATAAACAAATAAAGAGTTGAATACTTTAATAATACTTTATCAATATGTAAAGACTAAGATAATAATGAACTGTATTTTTAGGATTTGTAAAGAAAATATAAGATTGAAAGAAGTTAAACAGATATAAATAAAAATAATAAAAACTAAATATTGATTTTTTTTTCTATCAGTAATTCTATTTTGAATGTTTGGAGAGAGTTTTTTAATTTTAAAAAAATGTTTTGATTAACTTTATAATCCGAAATGATTTTGGACTTGGCTTCTTTCATATGAAAGGAAAAACTGCTTAAGATTTAGAAGGAAGTAAGACTAATAACAAAAGCTATAATCAATTACAACTATGCAACAAAAGCACCTATCAGTAATTATATTTTGAATGTTTGGAGAGGAATGGTTTTTTTTGGATTAACTTTATAATCCGAAATGATTTTGAACTTTGGCTTCTTTCATATGGAAGGAAAAACTGCTAAAGATTTAGAAGGAAGTAAGACTAATATCAAAAGCTATAATCAATTGCAACTATGCAACTAAAGCACCTTGAAGGAAGCAATAAACAACCTATCACTAACAACACTTGAAACCTCCACAACAACAGCAGAAGCGCCATGATCATTAACAAATACAATGGCAACAACAACCTCTTTCCTAACAAACAATTTTAACAGTGACATTATCAATAGTTACGAGTGTTCAACAGCAACAACAACATTAAAATCAACTTTAACAGCTGGAACAACAACAGCAAAAATACTACCACCGCTACCACCACAACTGCATCAACAACACCACCATCACAGCAAAAACAACACCACTACTTCAACTGCATGACCACCACCACCACAACAGCAACAACAAAACCACCACAGCAAAAAAACACCACTTCTTCAACTGCATGACCACCACCACCACAACAGCATCAACAACACCACCACAGCAAAAACAACGACACTACTTCATCTCCATGACCACCACCACAACAACAGCAACAACAAAACCACCACAGCAAAAAAACACCACTTCTTCAACTGCATGACCACCACCACCACAACAGCATCAACAACACCACCACAGCAAAAACAACACCACTACTTCAACTGCATGACCACCACCACAACAGCATCACCAACAACACCACGGCAAAAACAACACCACTACTTCATCTCCATGACCACCACCACCACAACAGCATCACCAACAACACCACGGCAAAAACAACAACACTACTTCATCTCCATGACCACCACCACAACAGCATCGAAAACAACACCACCACAGCAAAAACAACACCACTACTTCAACTGCATGACCACCACTACCATTAACAAAAGCGCCAGCAACAGCAACAATAGCAATAGCAACTAAAGCAGGACTAAACGACAACATTGGTGATCAAAAATTAAGACAACTTGTCGAAAAATCCCTAAAACTCTAAAAACAAAAAAGAACACTTGAATTTTCTTATCTAGTTGTTGCGACCAAACATGTTTCAATGAGGTATGCAGAGTAATGTAACATATACCAGAATCCACTTGGGTCAAAACACCCGGGTCACGTCACTGATCTAGTGTCCACGACAACAGTGTATTCAAGGGAATTGCAAGACGAGTTTATGCTGCTCGCGTATTGACTTTCACTTTCTCACGAGCACAACAACAACCATTTAATCATGGTTGTAGCACTTCTATCGACGGCTGTCATCTTTGCTGTTCTTCTTCCTTATGAAGGTAAGATATTCTTTCGAAGCTTCCATGTTTTGGGCCTTAATAACTGAATAGTCTTCCTGGGCCTTAATAACTGATCTCTAACGCGTTTGTGTTTGGACTCGACCGACGTTCCATACATCAAATTTTTGACCATTTACCTGTTGTTATGAAAACCTTGCCACTGGAGCTTTCAGTTTGCAACATCGGTGCTTCAAGTGAGAGTTAACCACAAGTCGAATTGTTAAGACTAAATATCGAGCTAGAAGATTAATTATAACGGACTAGTGACACGGAAGTGCTCGGAGTATCTTTGTCTTTTCACATAGATCACTCAAATATTTTGCTCAAAAAAAAAGCAACAGCACTTTTTAGTGTAACTAAGCTACAAGGAGTGCTGTAATATTATTAACCTGTCTATTTTATAGCAAGAGTTTTAAATTTTTGATAGGTTATTCGTAACCCAAATATGCTCGAACCCTTTTACACTTTAGTAGTCCTTTTAAGGAAATATACTGGGCTATCTTGAAGACCAAGAAACATTTTTACGACAAAAATATATACTAATTTCCTAGGAAAATTTATTTTTGTTCAAGCAGTTTGTCAGGAAAGTTTGGCGTCCTATAATGGCACTTTTATTGCTTTGTGGTGGGATTTGCTTCGTCACAAACCAACTTTGTTTCTTTAGATTTTGAAAGAAGTTAAAAGGTCTTTCCAGCTGATTAATATTTACAGTTACAAATTCAGTACTCAATTTTTTGGCTAATTGAAGCATGGCGAGAAGGGCTGTCTTGCTAAGCTCCAGATTTTATCTGATTTTTCTGATGCTTTTTGTTATTTTAAATTCCCAAAAACCTACCAGAAAGCTAAATAATCATGCTATTATTACTTATGTATCTAATGGTCTCGATGTTAAACAATTTCCACCGAGAAATTCAAGATTATCGCGGAGTTGCTCCAATAAACAACAGATGCCGCCATCTTTAAAGTTCAAAGCTGGAGTGTTCATCTCTAAGGCTGGCTTTTTGGCGCTCAGTCTGGTTGTACTTGCTGGTGATGTATCCGTGAATCCCGGTCCTGATGCACTCAACGTATCTTTCCTGTCCGACACTAATTCTACAGGAACCGACTATGAATCTGATTTGGATAGTGCCTCTGTGGAATTTCCCTCCGATGATGAATTCTGCGACCCATATCCTTTCTTTGATTTGGGTCTTGGAAATAAGGGGGTTCGCTTTGGTACGTGGAATGTAAACAGACTGACTTCATCTAAATTTGAACAAATCAAGCTCTTTCTCCTTGGTAAAGATAATCGCTCGCAAGTCGATGTTCTGGCATTGAATGAGACATTCTTAAATCCTAATGTTCCTGACGCAATGTTTTCTGTACCGGGCTTTAGCACATATCGCAGGGATAGGATTGGTAAAACTGGAGGTGGCGTTATGATGTTTGTCAACAACTCACTTAATCATCGCAGAAGAACTGATTTGGAAGATTGTAACCTTGAGGTTATTTGGGTGGAAATCTGTCCCTTCAAATCAAAACGTCCTCTGCTCTTTGCTGCTGTTTATCGACCACCCTCTTATTCCCAGGATATGGATCACAAGCTAGACAAAAACATTGAATCTGCTTATTTATTAAATAAGGAAACGATTTTACTTGGAGATTTCAACGTTAACTTCAATGAACGTCAGAAATTTAAGAAACATCGCCTGATCAGACATATTCTCAGTATGAATTTTAAACAGCTCGTAGAGTCAATAACAAGACCCATAAGTGGCACCTGTCTGGATCATGTTTTCAGTAATTTTCCTGAAAGAATCAAGAAGATAATAACTTATAATTATGGAATCTCCGACCACATTCCAGTATTCTGTGTACGCATTTACAAGAACAATAGCCCAAATTATGGTCCTGGCCCACGCACTATAACCTACAGAGACATGAAAAAATTTAATGAGAATGATTTCAAGGAATCCTTAAAGGAGGTCCCTTGGGACACAGCATTTATGTTCGATGATCTTGATGATGTTTTGAGCACTTGGGAATCTTTATTTAATGGCGTTCTGAATACCTGTTGTCCTTGGCGCCGGAAACGTGTTTCAAAACCTAAACAAGCGCAATGGATGACTAAAGAAGTTATCAAGCAACTTGTGAAACGTGATTTATTGTTAAAGAAAGCCAGACGTTCCAATAATGAACAAGACTGGTCTAATTACAGAACGGCGAGAAATCATGCGTCCAACATGGTTAAATATGCTAAAGCCAAGTTCTACAAAGAGTGTTTCGAAAACAGCAAAGGTAACCCGAAGAAAATGTGGAAAACAATTAAGTCTTTGACTGGTAGTTCCAGTGAGGGAAAGCATGGTAACCATGGATCTGCGGATGACTTTAATCGCCATTTTAGTACAATCGCAGACAAATTGAGAAATTTTCTGCCTGACATACCTTTGGACACCTCGAAACTCATGAACTTTATTGCTTCCAGAAAAGACCCGGAAGAGTGTTTCTCTATTCCACCTGTTGAAAAGAGTTTCATCTATGACAACTTACTAAGCTTAAACTGTTCTAAGGCCATGGGTGTAGACAAAATAAGCGCAAAAATGTTGAAAATCGCTGCTCCTCTCATCGCTTCATCTGTATCAAAGCTTTTGAATATATCAATTGAAAAAGGGGTATTCCCTCATCGATGGAAGACTGCAAAAGTCACCCCATTATTCAAATCTGGTGATCACAATGATATGACTAACTATCGACCAATATCGGTTTTGCCAGTGTTGTCTAAATTGCTCGAGGGGCATGTTCATAACCATCTCTACGACTACCTGAACAAAAACAACCTATTGTATATTCGTCAATCTGGCTTCCGAAAACACCATGGTACTGATACTGCTCTTATCAGGATTGTTGACCAATTGCTTGGTAACCTCGACAACAATCGTGTTAATGGTCTTGTTCTTATTGATTACTGCAAGGCTTTTGACATGGTTGATCATCAGATCTTAATGACAAAGCTATCTGCTTACGGCCTGGCTGAAACCTCAAAAACTTGGTTTGAGTCCTACTTGTCAGGGCGTCGACAGTACGTTACTGTGAATGGTTTGGACTCTGACCTCCAAAATATCCACCATGGAGTTCCTCAGGGCAGTCTTCTGGGCCCTCTTTTGTTTCTCGTTTTCATCAATGATCTCCCATTGAATATTCAATCGTCCGATGTTCATGTTGATCTTTATGCAGATGATACAAGTATTTCGTACGCTTCTGATGTAGAGAGCTTGGCTTCCATGCGTAACAAGTTGGGTAGTGCTTGGAAAGATGTAGAGAACTGGGCTGGTGCTAACAAGCTTCCTCTCAATGAAACAAAGACAAAGTCCATGCTGATTACTGGCAAGCGTTTGTCTACTAAAGTTAGTACCGAGGATAAACAGCTGAATATTGGTACTTCTCATAATAAAACACTGGAACAAGTAGAGTGTTCACGAGTGCTTGGTCTCGAATTGGACACTGAACTGTCATTTGATAATCACGTCAAATATCTTAGCAAAAAAGTTTCTCAAAGATTAGGAGTTTTGAATAAGATTAAATCGTGTTTGCCATTGCAACAAAGAATTTTATACTATAATAGTATGATTAGACCTATTTTAAATTATGCTAGTGTCATTTGGCATATGTGCAAAAAAGATAATCTGAATTATATTATGCGTCTGCAGAAGAGAGCAGCCAGGATAATTCTTGATGCTGAACCTAATTCGGCGTCTGTCACTTTGTTTAATAAGTTACGTTGGTTGCCTTTTTACATCGAGGCTAGAATAGCCAAATGTTTGATTCTTTTCAAACGTACCCAGCTTAGAGTTCCACAATATCTATTAGATTCATTAGTTTTAAATTCTGATGTTCACTCAAGAACTACTCGTTATTCTAAATGTAATTTTGTTTGCCCAAAGTTCAATCGTGTAACAGAGGGTGGGAGGTCATTTGCAGTATCGGCCATTCAAGTTTGGAACACTCTTCCCGTTGAAATTAAGTCTAAACCTAGTGTTAATAGTTTTAAGTCAGCCCTTCAGGATTACTATTTTAAGGAACAGAAATCTATAAATCATTTTAGCCCTTATTGAATTATATTATTTGTAATATATTTACGCCTGATTGCCAGTTTTACAGTTTTATAGTTTATGTTTCATAGTTTTGAAATTTTATAGTTTTTTTTAGTTTTATAGATTTATAGTTTTTATATTGTATGTAGTTTAATATTTAAGGTGAGGGCCACAAGTTTATAAGTGTCATCACTTTTTAGTGTTTACCCTCTTTAAATAAAGTCTATCTATCTATCTATCTTTGAAAACAGCGAGGCTAGATCGAAGAAAACGTTGATTTTTGTTCAAATAAGCGAAGACCTTTTGTTTGCTTTCCGAGCACTATTTTCGTGTTGCTGTCGAAGAAGGGGCTTTTTAGCGTCACCTTATATATCCTGACTAATGACGGCTAATGAAATCATACCATTGACTGATTTCAATTTTCACTTGATCGTCCTAAAGACAAGGCAATCATGTATTTATAAATATTATTATTTTATTAAATCGTAATAATAAACGTTAATTTCTTTCCTCTTTTGGGAAGGGTTTTTTCCCGGAGTAAGCGGCCGTGCGTGCGAGGGTGTGCCAAGACGCGATCGGTCATCATTTTTTTGACAACCAAATATTTTATTTATTTTGTGATTACAATTGATCTTAACTTTTCATGTGAATTTTATAGCTTTTTTACGCTGTTAAGTGTGTATTCCTGCAAGTCCAAGCACACGAGAGCTAAATACGTATATATTTGTGGAGATTTTCTCACATTTAAAAAAGACCTTGGAAACATGTCTCATGGCGAGGGTATTTGTGTTTAGTGCTAATCCTGATAGTTTATGTCGGGAATTCAATTTTTTTTGTTCTTGTGACAGTTGTGGTAGGAAAAGTAAGCAAGGATGTTTTTCCGTCGCCATACGCATCTCCTAAAGCAGACTGGGGACATGAGAGTAATCCTTTACGCGATTCGCAATCGCAGATGAGAGCTATGCCAAGACAAGCATTCCTTTATGTGTCGCGGGGCCAAGGTAAGCTTCCGTTGCTTTTTAATTTACTTGATTTTGGGACTCAGAGAAACTTTGACTGGCTGTAAACGGCGTGACTTTAACCTAACGAAGAAAATGATTATGAAATGAAACTAGTAAAGAAAATGTCAAAAGGAAAATTGAAGGGAAAGCAAAAATGCCTTTTAAGAAAAAAATAGCTTTTTAAATCTCTTTGCAGGGCGCATCAAGGTGACCTCGTGAGAACAGAAAGCGAAATAATTTTAATTTGATATTAATATGTTGCCTCTTTAAACCGGATTTGACTGGTCCTGATGTCCCAGTAGACCTTATGTGCTATGGTACAATGATTTGTACAGTGTTGTATAGGTTATAAGATTCTTTGAGTGGTATACATATTCATGTGTCTTATCGTGTGCAACCGTTAAACAAAGAAATGATACTCTAGGGAATGACACGTGGTCTTGAGAATAAGATTATTTGTTTGAGTGGTATACATATTCATGTGTCTTATCGTGTGCAACCGTTAAATGAACCAATAATAGACAGAAATCATACTCTTGGGGACGCACGTAGTCTGTAGTGTTCAAACATTACAATCAATAAGGTCTACAGGTCTATAGGTCTATATCCTTGACTATTTTACGAGAGAGTTTCCTGGATTTCTCATACTTATTTTCCTGGACAATTTCAGAATGTAACAGTTATAAAAACCTGAGCAGTCCTGACCGCGCACAAAGGGCAGTGTCATCATTGAATGAAGTAATCTGCGACCGCTATCATGCCTTCTCTTCTGGCTGGTACCGATTCACCGGGGATGCTGGTGATAAAATGGCAACATCCTGCGTTCCTATCCTACGCTGTATGGCCTCATCTACTGGATGGTTAAACGGCTTGCATCCTACCAGCTCTACCATTGTTAAGAGTGAAGTCTGCTTCAACTGGAAACAAGATTGTTGCAGTGTTAAAGTCAACATTCGGGTTAAATTGTGCGGTGGATTTTATATCTACGAGTTACCTGCCGTGCCTCAGTGTTATTTGAGATACTGCGGGAATGCTCTAGGTATGTATATAAGTTATATTTGAACATCTTTTTGGGGGTTAAGGTGAAGCAGAGGGAGCAAGCTCTTGGCGAAAATGGAGAGGAGATCACAGGAGAGCCTCTTCCTTTCGCAACCTTCCCTGAAAGTGCCTGCCTGTTGACTAATTTTCAAATAATCTGAGAGTAAATGTATAATTCATTATTTCATAATTCTTTTGTTTAAAATTTGTAAAGTTTACAAAGTTCTTCTTACAAACGTGAAGTAAAGCTTAATTTGTTTTCTTATCTTTCAACAGGTCCAATGAAAAAACCTTCTCGTAAGTTTCAGCTTCAAGGACCAAACTACATAAATCTTGCATTGCCATGCATTATTTCATGTCCAACTTGGCTCCTACTCAATCCCTCTATTTTGTCATTCATTGGTTTATATTGTTATTTTAGAATGTGGTGGTGATATCACTAATCTGGCAGGTGAAATTACCAGTCCAGGATATCCAAAGTACATGGAGCCAATCACCTGTAACTGGACCATCAAGTCACCATTTGATGGGAACATACTGCTGTACTTTGAAAACTTTACACTTGGACATGGGGGGTGTTTGTAAGTATATTTGTTTGGTATTTTAATATCTATTGACTTAGGAAAACATAATAGCAAAGAAAATGTAAAGGAAGACGCACGACCTAGCTGCAGTTCTTGGAGGAGAAACATCGCGATGGAAGAATATGGAAAACGAGGAACAAATATGTTGAAAGTTAAGGACGAAGAGAAGAGGAGAGAGAGGGAGGGAGGGATAGGAGGAAGGATAGGAAGGACAAGCGAATGACAGTGCGGGTGAGAAAGTGAGAAGTCCAATCTCAAGATTTTATTTTCGTCTTTCATTTCAGCTCCAATAACTTAACTGTTGAAGGAGACAGAACAGAAACATTTTGTTACAGACGAGATTTGAACTCGTTTTCCATCCTCGTTCCGAAAAGAACGGTGAATATTTACTACAAATCAGTTTACTGGAACAAGAAGCTGGGATTTAAACTCAAATATTTGATGTTAAAAGAAAAGTTGGACAATGGTAGGTTAATAAAGTAACTTTAATAGACAATCAAGTAGTAGATATTTGGCATCCTATCACAAAGCAGAAGTACGGTTCGATTTGACATATTTCGAATGCTGTAAAAGTAGATAATAGAAGCAATTGCAAATTCGGGAAGAAGTTTTACATACTGCTTAAAATGGGCAAAATTTTACCAAGGCGAGTGCCTTGGTTCGCCTAATACTGGCTACGGCCCTGATAACAGAAGTGATTGCAAATTCGGGTAGAAGTTTTACAAAGTTGTAAAAAAATGGGCATATCTTGGGGAAACTAAAAATGCTACTATTAAACTATTTTAGTGCTATCAGAGAAGCATGGCACAGTGAAAGTATTTGCGTTTGATTTTTTATCCAGTGCATGCAAAGTTTAAGTAATTAGTAGGCCAATAATCCTTTCAATAAATTCTTGAACGCAAATAAATTTACTTGTAGCACAAGCACATAGCCAGTGGAACATCAGAGCCCAGGTTAATGGTCCATCTTCAATTCATGTATCTTGGAAGACGTTTGACAACTCCGTCATGAGCCCTGGTCAAACCCTGTATGGGGTAGTGGTGTTTTGCAAGCCCCTTAAAATTATACAACGTACAGTACATGTTATGGTGCAACATTCAGCTACCCAAGTGGAGGTCACTGGGCTTACTGGAGGCACAGAGTACACGGTCCAAGTTGTGGCATTGCTGAATGATGCAAATATGGTATCTGTGTCCATGTATGGAAGTGATACAGCAAGAATAACTACCAGCAATGGAGGTAAGACATGAATACGTCTTTTGAGTTGCAGTTGCAACCAACAATCCCAACAAATGGCGGGAAATGATGTATTAGACTGAACATTAAATCTCAATGGAATCTATTTTTAAAACTGAATCATACATGTTTTCTTGTTTTTAGAATGCGAAAAGTACAGAAATCTGACATCGGAGAGAAGGTCCCAAAGTGCACCAGGTGGTCTTTACTGTGATCAAAAACAGATAAACACCCCAGCCTGGTATCGTTTCGCAGGAAAGGCTGGTACACAAATTGCGACCTCATGTGTACCCCAAGACAGATGCCATACAGATTCGCCTGGTTGGATGGATGGAACACACCCTTTGGTCCAAGATGGCGTCGTCATGAGAACTGTCTGCTTCCATCGACTCGGGAGTTGCTGTAGGTGGGAAGTCACTATCAGAGTTCGCAATTGTGACGGGTTCTATGTGTACCAACTTCATCGTCCACCTATGTGCGATTTGGGCTACTGTGGAAATAATGGAGGTAACATTTGCATTCCTAAGTCATTACACTTGATTGATCGTACCGTGACGTTGTTATATCCAACCATTCTGATTGGACGCCCATTTCTTAAACTGTGAATGGCTTGATAAATGGCGTTATTTCCTTCACGTAATGTTTCCTTGAAAATTGGTCTATAGTTTTAATTGCCCATATAGTGATCGAAAACTATTAACTCTTATTAAAAACTATCATTTGCTAAGGCTGTGGTAAATTTATCAGAGACGCGTCTGGTACGCTTACAAGTCCTGGTTATCCAAAACGTATCTACTGGAACTCCAAGTGTCTCTGGGATTTTACTGCTCCATCTTTGGCTGGTGTTATCGTTGTTGTCGTAAAAGATCTCAGAATACCTTGTGTGTAAGTACTTTTAACAATCGCTTTTTTGGCTTTTGCATCCTTGCGTTTGCTGTTGTCAGTGTCTGTAGAGCGCCAACCCATCTATAGATCCACTGCAGCTCATTTTCATGCGACGAAACTCAGTTTGGAGAACAATAAAATAGGAAAGCCAATTCATTGCTAGCCTTTCACTTTAAGTTGCATTATGAATATCTGAGGTCTTTAGTGGACAAACCCTTCGAGCTCCAAACTTGTTCTTTCTCGTAGAAAATTTTCTCTGTCGTTTCAAAACGGCGTTGGAAAGCAAGTTGGTCAAGAGTGTGGCATACAGCGATTCTTTACCTGGGTGTCCCAAGGCTCTGCTAAACTGAAGTTCCTCTCTGACAAAGCTGAATCCACATGGGTTGGCTTTGAAGCTCGGTATTTCATCTTCAGTGGCAGTCTTACTGACAGTAAGTTGACCTTCATTTATGGAATGTGTCATAAAGTGTATTCAGAAAGGGTTTTTTTCTTTACTTAGCCTAAAATTTACTTTTGTCTTTTTACTTGTGATGATAATGACTAATAAAATCTTTATCATGGGAGCAGGAACAGATCTATGATCAAGGGTGTGTCCTGAGGGGCACCGCCCCCTTCCCCATTGTTTACGCCATAATTAGTCCTACGCTTTTTTGAAGGGATGCATGATATCTCTATATCTCTACATTTCTTCATTTGGGAAACCCCCCTAACAAATTCGTAAATCCGCCCCTGAGCAGTGGTACACGAGATGGGATTGGAAGATAATAATAATGATGGATGGTTATGATAATTAGAAGGTGATTATCTATTTAAAAAATCTACAAAGCTTTTCGCTGTTGTATCATAGCTTAGGACAATCACAACAGAGCTAGGCTCCAAACTAAGTGAAAGCCCAGAGATCAAATTAGAATTTAGGAGTTGATTTTTGAGGAGGGAGGAAAACCGGAGAACCGAAAAACCCTCGAAGCACAGGAAAGAACCAACAAACAACTCTACTCATACGACATCGAGATCGGCAGGACTCGAACTCGGGTCGCATTGGTGAAAGACGGCGCATTGGCAGAGCACGCCACCGGTGCTTCCCTATTATGATTATGATAATGAGATTGTTGATGAGGTTGATGAAGATGGCGATGATGATGATAATTTTGAGAATAGTGGTAGTGATGACGGTGAGATGATAGAGGATACTGATAGATGTGTTGATCGATGTGTTGATCATCACAGTGAATGAGCGATCTAAGCTAAGAGGATACTGTTGGTGGTGATGGCGGAGATAATGGCGGTGATGATAATATTGTTTCTAATTATTGGGTAATCAATTTTTTCGTTTTCGTGTACTAGTTCCAGATATTCCTCAATGGTCTGGCGTCTCAGCTCAAGTTATGAATTCAACAGCCATAACCGTACAATGGGGTCCTTATTCCAATATTTCTGTTACTGAGTACCTTATTATATGTGTGCCAGATGGATTACCTCTTAATGCCACAATATCCATTAAGGAATATGCCGATGTTTCGCAGTTCTCTCTTGTGGTGTCTGGCTTAATGGAGTACACCAACTATACTGTACAGATTGTGGTACAAACAGGTGATGCAAAGTCGAGCTTCAGTGGTTACAAAGGAAGTCAAAAGACACGCGTAAAGACTAAAGAGGATGGTACGTTCGATTCAATGATCCATCTATCTAGCAATCTGCCCTGCCTACGTACTTTCTTGTTTTATCTACCTGACGCCCTGTTCTTCCTGTATAGCTGACTACTCTCTATCTACCTCTCCACCTATTTATCTATCTACCAATTAACTACCTAACTGCTCAATTAATTACCCGCCTGCCTGTCCCTCTCCCCCTTCCACCCTCCTTCACTCCGCCCTCCTTTCCTTACCTTTCATACCAAGCTACTTATTTATTTATCTACCTACTTACCTACCCACCTATCTACCTACATACCTACCTACCTGCCTGCCTGCCTACCTACCTACCTACCTACCTACCTACCTACCTGCCTGCCTGCCTGCCTACCTGCCTGCCTGCCTGCCTGCCTGCCTGCCTGCCTGCCTGCCTGCCTGCCTGCCTGCCTGCCTGCCTACCTACCTACCTATCTATCTCTTTTTATTCGTAGTTCCAAGCAAAGGCCCGTCTGATGTCAAAGCTGCAAGTGCTGGTACAAACAAAATAATGGTCAGCTGGAACCCCATACCAAAGCACGCGCGTAACGGTATTATTACTCATTACTTCATCTATTACAAGAAATCACTGAAGGCCCAAAGATGGAATGAAATGATAGTTAACAAACCACTGATTAATGATACACGGATGATAGCATATTTAGAGAGACTTGAGCCTGGTAAATATGTGATGCAGATGGCTGGTGCTACGACTGTTGGTGTTGGAACAAAAAGCAAAGAAATTTACTTCACCATTGGTAAGATTAATTCAAATGCATTGTCGCTGTGAGTATGCTTAGTCACGTCAAAGTCACTCACTTGCGCACTGCTATTGCACTGCTTATAACTATTTAATCCCTGGAGCAGGCATCTTATATGAATAGAGGTGTTTGTAGGTTTTAGGGATTGTAGATGCTTATGCAAAAATAAACCACTAAATTTCAATAGGACGATTGCACGATGACATCAATGACCTCTACTACCAGACTCCCTTGCACACTTTCTTTTGTTCAGTCAACTAACACCAATTGTTTTACTATTCTCATGAGGGAATACAAATTTAAATAAGAAATAAAATTCACGAAGCATCTTGGTTATGGGAGTCAAATGACGCCATCATGTAAACGTCCTATTCGATTTGGTACCGTACACGTTTTTCAGAAGTCTCTGGCTCGAGAGACTGAGCAATCACTCACAATGTTATCGACGTAATTTAAATGATGTTTTACATCCAGAAGACATTTTGAAAGCAAGTCTAGAAAGAATTAACGGAAACATGCCAAGTTAGTGCGAAAGGACTTTGAGGGATTCGTTGCAGTACAGACATGCGATTTCCATTCTTCTAATGATCATCGTATTCTAAATTTGAACCGAAATTTTTCTATTCCATGCCATATTTAGTTTTAAAAAATTTCAATGGTTATTTGAATGGACTTGTTATTTTATTGGACTTGTTTCCTAATTAATATTGATAGAAAATGTTAATGGTATACCTATTTTTCTTTGACAGAACAACCCACCACAACCCCCTCACCGACACCAACACCAAAAACACCAAAGAAAGGTAATTTATCAGAAACATTCAAAGAATTACTTTTTTACATTTTCTAAATCCATACCTTGTCAGCATTTCATTGGGCAATTTGCACTAACAGGTCACGTGACCCCGTCCCCGTAAATTTATCAAAAACGAAAAGAGTACCTCGACATTAGTACCTCGACTGCAACGGCTTTAGTATCAAGCAAAAGAATTAGACCGGTGTAAGAGTAAAATAATTCACGGGTTTGTGATAACCCCTGTAATGAAATGCAATGATTTTAATGTCGAAACAATAAAGTAAGCTCTTATTCATTCTCATACTCATTAATAATTCATGAGTAAACCAGCCAATCAAAGGGCTATTTTTGGGTCACATGATGTTACTTGAAACCTAGTAAAGTGCTGTGAAAGGAATTCAGTCTGGAGTAACTGGAACAAAATTAATTCAGTCCTAGTAACTGGAACAAAATTAATTCAGTCCTAGGACTGAATTCATTTTGTTACAGTCACTCCAAGTCGAATAATTAATGAGATGAGAAGTCATTTCAAAGCCTCCAATATCGGACTGGACTCGGCTGCGCCTCGGACTGGAACTAATTGCTTTGACTTGAAATCCCGTCCAGTCCACATTGTCGGCTTTGAAATATTACATAAGTATTATTTTTTATTGTCTTGAGTATTTGGTTTCCCTTGTGTATTGTTACTAAAGCCGTTCCAGTTGAGTGATAGCAACTAATAATCACTAAATAAAAACTATTAGGTAGTAACTATTTAGATTTAATTTTATGGACATAGTGTAAGCACTCTACACTCAAACAAAATCGAGCAACTTGTTTAACTTAATTGGGACTCTACAGAGTACAATTTGGGATTGTACTCCTCTAGTCCAATCAGAATCGAGTGATTTTGTAAAGTTTATTAGTTCCGACTCCCCTTAGCTACCGTTGCTATGTACCACAAGATCAACGAATTATCTAGAATATCTCAGAATTTAAAACTCTGATCGCGAGAAATTGATTTCAAAATGTTTAACTGTTTACTGTCGTGCGAAAAGAATAGAAGTTTGCCTCGTAATCCTTGTAGTACCCTTTAAAGTAGATACTGTGTAGTTGTTGTCTTTGGGACAAGATTTTTAATTCCATTGGGAAAACTGCTATATTGTCTTAGTCGGAACCATAAATTAATGCAATTGGCCCAAGCTAAACAGGTGTAGTCGAATATGAGCTAAACGTGAGCCAACTTATTTCCTTTTTTTCTTCTAGATACGCCAATGTATACATATGGAGAAAAAGCGGGGGACTCTATGATTCCAAACACGGAATTATATTCCACGCAATGTTTCCCAGTTGATATTCCTGATAATGGGCTGCAGTTTCTTGATAAAAGACACCACAAAATTCATGTAAATATATATTCAAAGTAAATATATTTTGCGCCCTTCCCCCCCCCCCCCCCCCCCCTCTTTTAAAGTGATATTTTTTTGATTCAACGTAAAATACGGGAATAGATTACCTCAGGTTTCAGAAGCTAGCTGTACCAGTTCATGCGCCTCTCACTTGGGTCTTGGTTCGGTTCTTGAATTCGTTATCATGTCTGAGTAGAATTTGTTGAATCCCTCAAATCAACACGCTAATTTCCAACTCGATCGGCCCTGACCTCGATACGTTTAAAGACCGTTCCAGGGCTCTATATCTAAGAGTTAAGGTCGTGTTACACTAGACAATTCGCAAAGACGATGTTTTTCGCAACAATGTTTTTCGCAACAATGTTTTCTAAAAAAATGTTCTCGTGTAACATGCGCGCGGTTACGGGTTTTAATGATATTTTGTTGCGGCAACATGTTACCAGTTTTTGAACGACCTTCAAAACTCAAAACATTGTTGCCATCGATTTGTGTTGCCGAGTGCGCCATGCTACACGAAGCCAACTATTAACGCAAGAATGTTGCGCCAAGAATCGTCTCGCGTAACATTCCCTTTAGACTTGCCCTGACTTTGATCAGCCGACCCAGAGGTTGTTTCAGGGTTTTGATAAATTTGATTTATTTAAGTTTTATTTATTTATCTTACGACTTGTGTTTTCTGCGTCTTGTAGTTGATTTCTCAAATATTGACTCACATTTATGTCCTTATTAGCATGATTTTTTGATATTACCGTGTTTGATTACCTTTTCCTTTTCAGATTTGTCGCAATGGTCTTTTAACGTTCGATACACATCTCCTAGTCCGCTGGCCATACAGGTTTAGTGAACTGCGTCCTTGGCTGCAAACATCCGCTATGCTCGCTCCATACTGGGCTCTCAATGATGTCAGAGATTCGTTTGTAAAGTATAACATCTCTAAGGTGTTTTACAACGTATATAGAGACAACGATGTAAACGAGGAGTCGAGGCGAGTTGTCCAGCAAGCCATAGACGATGTCAAGGAATATTATCAAACAAGTGATAACAGACTGAAGCTACCAAGACCATTTAGAGCTACTTGGGTATTAAAAGTGACATGGGTTGATCTGCGACCGATTTCTCCAAACGAACTACCTATGGTAAATTTACTCGTGCTTATATTTTATATACTGGGCAGCGTTGGGTACAACATATACATTAGGACGGGGTTTACTGGGAATAATATCCTCGACTTAGGACTCGCCAAGCGTTATATACCTGAACGAAACTTCCTCTAAGTGGAGAGGAAAAATTAACGTATTCGATGTTCTGGGAGTTCCGGGAGCATTAGCCCGAAATCCCTAGATGGGGGGCTCGCATTCTTGGGCGCTCATGAGTCAACTTATGTCTTTCTTATTCTCAATTTTTGAATAAGAGCTCTTAAAGTATTCCTGTAACACCGCTTTGCACGACATATAGAAGTTTTGCACCATCACATGCCCATGCCCATAATACAGCTTGGGCTACCTGTGGTTAGATGGCAGAACAATAAAATCCCATTACTCTCGGGAATTGAATTCTTTCTTATATAAAACGATTGTATTGTTCCTGCCATCTAACATGGCTGCCGTCACGTAATGGTGCAAAACTCCTATTTGTAGCATAATGTTGCAGTCATATGAAATTAAAGCATTGTTTTATTTTCACCGTTTTTTAAAGAAAAACACGTTTCAAGCAGTAGTCATGACTGATGGCACGTTTTCCTTTGCAATGTACCACTACCAACCCAATGGAATCCAGTGGGCAGCTCCCACAGAAAAGTAAGACTTTGCCGACAATGGCTATCCACCCTTTGTTAATTTATACCAACCTATTTGTGTACTTGCCTAACTACTGTATCTCACCTACCCACCTACCCACTTACCCACCTACCTACCTACCCACCTTCCACCTACCTACCCACCTACCCACCTACCTACCTACCCACCTACCCACCTACCCACCTACCTACCTACCCACCTACCCACCTACCTACCTACCTACCTACCTACCTACCTAATTACCTACCTACCTACCTACCTACCTACCTACCTACCTACCTATCTACCTACCTACATACCACCCATCCATCCACCTACCTACCTAGTACTACCTAAGTACCTGCCTACCTGCCTGCCTACCTACCTACCTACCTACCTACCCACCTACCCACCTACCCACCTACCCACCTACCTACCCACCTACCCGCCTACCTACCCACCTACCTACCTACCTACCCACCTACCTACCTACCTACCTACCTACCTACCCACCTACCTACCTACCTACCCACCTACCTACATACCACCCATCCATCCACCTACCTACCTACCTACATACCACCCATCCATCCACCTACCTACCTATATACTTGCCTACCTCCCTCCCTCTTTCAATACCTCCCATTCCTATCTACAACCCTGCCGTTCTTCCAAAATTTATTGTAATTTTATATTGTTTTTCAGAATTCACTACAATGTGATTCCTCTAGGATATAAATTCCCCGTTGTGGGCCTGAACTCAGGAGAACACAATCGTAACACTCAGCGCTATTATGACGTTTTGGGGTAGGTTGGTAACGCGTTATAACTGATTTAATTGTAATTTACAGATATACAGTTGACCGATTTGTTTTTTTACTCGCAGTTCGGGAAGCTCTGCTATTGAGAAGATAGATGAATTACCTGGCTTAACTGTTTACGCAGGGAAGACGGAAATGCAATTATTGACAAAACATAACAAAATAGGAAAATGGTTCTTTCGCATCGAAGATAGGATAGGACGTATTAATTTTACGGATAGATGCATTGCTTGGTATAAAAAAGGGTCCGATGCAGCAATAAACGTAACCAAGTTACTTCCTTGTCCTTGTGTATTAATGCAAGCTTTCTTCGACAAAAGATTCAAAATGTATCCCAAAGAGTGGCACCGTGTATGTGCAACCACAGTCTTTAAGGTTCTTGACTTTTATCAGGAATGCTGTTATGATAGAACTACCGGAGCACTAATAAAGGAACATCCGGGAGTAGGAACGCCCACAACAATTTATCCAAAGAAGGATGGAGAATATTTACTTTGTTGTACATATAGCAGTATGTGTCATTTGTATTACAAACGAAGGCCTTTTAGTGACTGCTCCGGATATGACCCACCTAAAAGGAGTAAGTACTAATTTGTTGCAAGATCTGCATTAAGTTTTTAAATACAGTGGAACCTGTATTAAGCAAATACCTTCGTGACCTTACCTGGTGTCTGCTTAATAGAGACGTCCAGTGTATAGAGGTTCGTTTTAATGTTAAGGAGGCTCTGGGTAGTTTTGGCCTGGCACACCTAGCCGCATTGAAACGTCTACAACTTCGTCTTGAATAACTCGATCTGCAAGCACGTTTCACACAATGTCACGAAAGGATTAAGGGTTTCAAAAATGATAAATTAGTTTAAAGCGGTCCTTTTCATTATGACGTAATGATGACATCATAGAAATCGTTTATCGCTTATTTTCTCCAAAACAAGACCTAAACTTTCAAAGCAACTTGCACCAGTCGATAGTATTCATCAAGGCACTATTCTCACGAGGTAATACGAATTGGAATATAAAAATTCGGAGTTCACGATTTTGGTAGAATTAGCACAATGATATCATCATGCGAATGGCCTTTGGAGCACATTGATGGTTGATGACATATGAACCAGTCACAGTTCACACACATAATAATTTTTCGTCCAGTCAGAATGCAACTCAACATTATCAGAATTATCTCAAGACAACTGAGTTTCCTCCCACTGCGGCCAAACGTCGTCGGTTTGCATGCACAATATTTTTTCATTTTGATATAACAATTTATGCACTTTAAAAAAGCTAAAAAGCACCTTTGTGGTAAGGACAATTCTATTGTTTCTCAAAGAAATATTTTGGCTAGTACAAATAATAAACATGCCCCATAGAAAAGACAAATAACGCATCATTGTCTGATTTATTTCCAGGCTTGTGTCATGGTGATCCACATTTCGTGACGTTAGATGGCCTGAACTACACCTTCAATGGTCTTGGCGAGTACATCATGACAGACATAAGCAACGGGTTGTTCCAGCTTCAAGCTCGAACCAAGCTGGTCGAGGGTGTAGGCAAAGCTACTGTGTTTGTTTCAGCCGTGGCAAGACAGACAGGAACGAGTGCAGTACAAGTGAACCTTAAATCTGCTGGAGGTACGTTACATGGAGACATTTTTGTTACTATAGAGGCTTTGCACCATCACGTGATGGCAGCCAAGACAAAAGGCACAATAATTTTAAAGTGCTTATAAGCCTTTACACAATATTTTCAGAATTGATTCTTTAGATAGTGAATAGTTGATTGTGAAAATATTTCGTCATTTGAATGTCGGGTCTTTGAGATACGAAGGTTTATATTTCCAATATGTTAATGACTATGACGCAACATAAGGGATTTGAGTTATTTTGTGGCAGTTTTTAATATTGAACGCTGGACGTTTTTTGAAAACAAATTTGTAAGAACCTTTCACGTGAGTCACTAGTAAAAGAGTATGCTTTTAAAATACTGTATTACAGAACGCGTGCAGTGCTGTATATTAAATGATCCCTTATGTTACGTCATAGTCATTAACATATTGGGAATAGAAACCTTCGTATCTCAAAGACCCGACATTCAAATGACGAAATATTTTCACAATCAACTATCCACTATCTAAAGAATCAATTCTGAAAATATTGTACAAGAGCTCATAAGCACTTTAAGGTTTTTTTCCCTTGAGAAACTGAATTATTTCTCATATAAATCAGATTAGACCAGACTCAACTGTTCCTGCCTCTTGTCATGGCTACCATCACGTGATGGTGCAAAGCCTCTATTAGAATGTTTTCCTGAAAAACTTTCGGATCCAAAACGAAAATAGTCCTTCTATAGTTATTAAAATTAGTAAAATGATTCGTTAAGTGAAATTTTATAGTTTTGTGTTTTCTCCAGGTCTAGAAGTATTGGTCAATGGTCTAGTAATAGACCACTCAACTTTGACCAATTCGACTACTCTTTACAATGGTTCCGTTGCTTTATCTCGACCTGACAAGGACTCCATCACTGTACTCTTCCAATGTGGTATCTCAGTCAAGATGACTGACGTCAAAGACTCATTGGCCATCTTTCTTGCTGCTCCAGAGAAATTTAAGGACAAAACTCGTGGTTTGCTGGGTGTTTGGAATGATGATCCTGAAGATGACCTGACAACACCGATGGGTTATGTCCTACCGACCAATGCCAAAGGCAGAACCATACATAATGATTTTGGACAATTATGTAAGTCTGTCGCTCTTTTTCATAGGTGCAAGAAAATAAATAATGATCTACATTTCGAATATATGATCGAGAACTTTGACTTCTTTAAATTTAGAACAAATAACGGTCGTTGTTTACGAATTCATTTCCGCTTTCTGTAATTTCCAGGGCAAGTGACAGAAAGCACTTCACTCTTCACCTACAATGAGGGACAAAGCGTCAACACGTTTTCTAATTCTTCTTTTGAGCCAATGTTTATTGAGGAATATAACTTTACCAGCGATGCTGTAAAACAAGAAGCTCTAGCTAAATGTGATGGAGACGTGAACTGCCTGTTCGACGCAGCGTTGACTAATGATGTTACCATGGGAACGAGTACAAAGATAGTCGGTTCAAATTTCAAGAACGAGTCCGAGGCACTGAGTAAGTTGTTTTCTCTTTCTTTTCGTTTGTCCATCCATCCATCCATCCATTCATCCATTCCTTTTGTACTATCCATACATACATCCATCCGATCCATTTAACCATCCATCCATCCATTATAACTTATTCATTTACTCATGGTACTCATCTTTTTATTCATTTATTCATTCATTCAACCATTCATTTTTTTTTCATTCATCCAGAAAACAAGGTGCCTATCTTCCTAAACCACTCTTCGTTCATCAATGTGACTGTCAACACAACTGCTCGCATAGAGATCTTTGCTATGGATGACGACGGCGATCCACTCACATTTCATGTCAGCGGTGTACTTCCTAAGACCATGGTTAATGACACAGACTCTGGACATAGCATTGTTGTCTCTTGGAAGGTTACAATGGACAAGGTATTTCATTTTTTTAATTTATTAAAGAATTGATCAACCTTTGCATTTCTTTCTTTTATTTTTCACTCGCCTTCGTTGTCACTTCTTCTTTATATACCGTAAGCAGTAATTGACGACTCTTAAGACTGCAGTGTATGCGGGTTTAGCCTCGAATCCAGGATTTGCTTGTTTTGTTATTCTAATTTCCCCTTTTTTTCACCGACCTCAGAAGTGAGGCTAAGCCCACATACACCGAAGTCTTAAGAGTCGTTATTTTTGTATTGAAAAATAGTGTGCCAACCTGAAAAAATGCTTCTTCTTTCTCATCTTTCTCCTCTTTAACTCTATTTCTTTTCTCCTCTTTCCTTCTCCTCTCCCTCTTCCTTTCTCTTTTTTCCTATTCCTTATTTCTCCTCTTCTTCCTCCCTTCATTCATTTCTCTCCCACTCTACTTTACCCGCTCGTTATCACGACATGGCCGTCATTTCGTGTTCCACTGACCTAAATAATAATATTTGTACTTTTATCATATTTTATTATATCTTATCATATCTTATCATATCTATTATCATAACTTACAAGATTCAATTGGAGTTAACGGTGATGGACGACAAAGGCGCCGCAGCTTTATGGAGACCAAAGGTATACGTTTGCGCATGTCACAATGGCGGATACTGCTCTCCAGACTCCAGCAACAACATGTTTGCAGACTCAACCAACGATACATTTCTCATTATGCCGTGTAATTGTATCCATGGTTACACGGGACGATTCTGTGAGAATGACCTTGATGCATGTCAAGCGAATCTTAACCCATGTTATCCGGGTGTCAAATGTACTGACCTCCCTCCCCCTGCGGACGTTTCTGGCTACAAGTGTGGACCTTGTCCTCGTGGCTTTACAGGCGATGGAGCATCATGCTTAGGTATGTAAGGAAAATGCTCAAAACAATAGACCCTTTTACCTTGGGCGTAATGTTTTGCCCATTTCAGACCATGTGTCATTCCCTTGAGTACCATTTCTTTGTTTGGATGTAAATAAAACAAAGAATCCTCTTCTCAGAGGAATGACACTTGGTCTGAAATGGGCAAAACAAACGCCCAATTGGCTAAAGAGGTTTATTTTCATCTTACGGTACCTGACTTAGTACAGGGCAGGAATAGTGATACCCGGTATCCTTTACCTCTGATAGTGAATCCTGGATTTTGTCCATAAATATATCCAAAACTAAAATTCAAATCACAGACGTAAATGTACTGTCTGGTTGTATGCTGAACAGCATATTTGTATTCATAATTAGTCACTATTGGACACTATCGGTGCCCATCACATTAATCAATTAATTAGGGTCCCTATAAGGAACCCTCCTAATTCCCATGAGTGTTTGCTGTGGTGCGCATTTGCAACCAAAAAGCAACCATTGTTGTGAATCATCAAGTGGTAAATGTATTGCATAAACTTTATTTCTTCTCGTAGATCTTGACGAGTGTGAAGGTAGTAATGGTGACTGCAGTCAGATCTGTGTCAATACTCCAGGATCGTTCGTCTGTGACTGTAACCATGGATACCGACTGAGCATTGACCAAAAGACATGTAACGGTATGTGAATAGATTTGATACTGATTTAGGCGTTTCCTCTGGTCGTTTCGTTTAGAGGTTTCCCTCTATATTGCCATTACCATCCCTTGATGTAGTTTATCATATTTCCCAATCCTTTCATTCTTCTCTTTTTTCTGTCAAGTACAGTGCGGACACACAGACTGAGATCACTCTTACAAAGTTAACCAATCACGGACTAGAATAAAAATGTAGCCAATCAGGAGAGAGCAGAATCAGTAGCATATTAATTTATTTCAGCCAATCACAAACTTTTTCTTCCACAGTTATTGTTAAATCTAAAAATCTTTTTCAGATGTATAATCAGATTTAGGCTTTCTTGCTTGCTGATACGGATAGGCCATTTGCGACAGTCACGTGCTAAATCAATTCAGCTAAAGGTCCCTTGGGTAGGGCTCTGCTGAATGGCAAACAAACTTCAAAATGCTTTGTATCTTGAAATAGATTTTATGAGGGGGAATAAAGTATTTTGGAAAAGGTTTTGGATATGACTTTAGTAATCCAGCAATCCAGAGTAAGAGTCAATAGATTATTTCCTAAAAATGGGATATAAGTTGAAGTTTTGGCACTCAAGTTAGATTTCTTGTTTACACTCGTCATTATGACTGGTTAATTTCGTTAAAAAAATGTCCCTCTTAATCTATTCGCTTATTTTCTTGTTTCTGTCAGACGTGGACGAGTGTATTCCTTCAAGCGACTGCATGCATAAATGCAAAAACACCATTGGTAATTACATCTGCGAATGTAATGAAGGCTTCAAAGTTGATCCAAACAACCGAAAGAAATGCGTTCGTAAGTAAAACAAACTTCTTTCTTTTACTTTGTACAATGCAATCCTTCTTAAAGAAGTCATTTTGTTAAATAGCACAGATAACGTAAATGAAAGAGTAATCTTCTTTCACCTAATGCGACTCGAGTTCTCTGGAACCACTATTATTTTCCATTTATTTCTTTATTTTCATTTCTTTGTTTTTTTTGTTTATACAGCCAAGATCCCGTGCACAGTTGGCGATCATGACTGCCAAGACATTTGCTACATAAAAGACGGACGACAACAATGCGCATGTCAGCAGGGATACAAGTTAATGGATGATCAAAAGACATGTGAAGGTGAGTATCTTGACTGAGATTTCGTTGTGCAAAGGCTTGTTGTGTAGGAGACCTTGACATAGAGAGCCACAAGTTGCAAAAGTCAAATGTCACCTTCCAGTTATTAATAGAGTTGTTTAATGTTTTATCTTTTTGATAATCTCTTAATTAAGATGTTTAAATAATAATCTTTAATCGAATTTTCCTTATTTTCTTTTGGTAGACATTGACGAATGTGAACCAAAAATAAAGCGTTGTTCCCAGTATTGTAACAACACAGTAGGCAGTTATAAATGCTGGTGTAAGAACGGATACAGGCTGGATAAGGATCTCATTACGTGCGTGGGTGAGTGAGTGGTCACGTGATATGTACTTTAGTGGTTTCGGGGTTGTCACGTGACCTTTCCCGGTAGTCACGTGGTCTTGTTCACAGTCACTTAACCTTTCCCGTTGAGGAAGTGATCTTCCCATTAGCTTGTCGCCGTCGATATTTGTGTTGTAATGATTCACAGTAGAGTAGTATTTTCAAAATTGTAATCTCGGTATAGACGGTCGGTTGCGAAGCATGTCACGTTCGTTTCTGGGTTGATCACGTGATTGTTGGCCATATTGAAAAGGGTAGTTGATATTTCTATCCCCCACCCCACCCTACCCCAGTAGTGCACGTTGCTGCACTACCCTGATAGTAAGTATAACACAGATTACAGTCACTTGCTCGACTCAGGAACCTGAAGAATCTCGCGAGTGAACTGCGAACATTTTTTTCCATAGATGTGGATGAGTGTATGGAGTTGACCTATCAGTGTTCAGACCCTTCTCAACTGTGTCAAAACACCGAGGGAACGTACAAATGTGTCTGCGGCGAGGGCTTGTACTTAACGAAGAACAACACATGCAGAGGTATGAATCGATAAGAAAATAAGTAAGTCTTAAATGTAGGACAGTTTTCGTAATTCCATTAGAGGAAGACAAACGCAGCGCGTACGTAAATCTAATATATACTCTAAAGCATCTTCTGAGCTGATCAAATTCATGGCACGGCACTAAACGCACAGATCGAATTAGAATTTTGGAATTGAATTGTTTCAATTCTATGTTCCAGAGATTGAAGGACCAGTTTCTCCCGAGAAGCCTGACCCGCCAAAACTCCCTTCGGATAACGAGAGAAGAAATTCCATCAATATAACAGTGAAAGACTTGAATGTTGATAAGGTATGTTTAGTATGGACCATATTTGTAAAGTTTACCTATTTGAACTGTATGTCAAAAATCTAACAAATAGTCCCTTTCACAGTTCCCTTAGCCATCTCTGAATAGTTGACTTATAAACGAGGCTAAGACTGTACAAATGAGTCTGTGGTCTCCAAAAATAGCTGTATGCATCGAATTCGAAACTGGTGTATTAATGGTGGGGATTTTGTTTCTTTTTAACTAGTGGTACAAACCGCTGGACAAGAGCTTTAAGGACGCTGTTGCTAAAGCTGTGACGTTCTACTGCGCAAATAAAGATGAAGACTGCAAGAAAGAACGAGAACGTGAAAGGTCTTTCATTTAATATTATTTTTTAAGTGTTTCGGATTTTGTCATTGCTTTAATTTCAAGGGGGAAAGGGTTGGGGAGTGCGGTGGGGCAAGCGTATGGAAGACGGGAGAACTTACATTGTAGCACTCAGTTGATGTAATGTATCGAGAACATCTATCGTATTCTATAGGGCTTTTAAATTGTGACGTATTTCCGGGTCCAATCACGCCAAAAAATAGCTAAAATCTTGTCATAACTTATTCCCAGGATTTTTTCTCTACCTTCAACAATTAGATATATGAATAAAAAATCCTGCTATGAAGAAAAAGCACAGATAAATGTCTGTAGAAGTCATTATTAAATTGGACCCGAAGTCGTTTTTCGTTCGAATTACGTCACATTTAACAGCTCTCTTGTGCTTCTATCTATCGTATCAGGAGTGATTCATTGTATTTTTATGAATACGTTACATCGACTGCTCGCAACGTAGCCTTTCCCATGAAAAAGCCTTATTTCTATCGTCGCCATGTTTGGTAACTAAACGTGGCGGGTGTCCCTTCTGTTAATTCACTCTCGGTGGCTTCTGAGGACGATTGAGACCCACCAATACTGCATCGGCTCCCTTATCGAAGAGAAGGGACCGGAAGCAAGAGAATGGTAACGAGTTTGCCACTCTCGTCTCTTACTCTAGTTGGACTTTTTTAAGGTTATGGGTTAGGGGCTATTCAAGCTTTACAATAGCTTCTCTAAAGTTGGAGTTGCCAAAGGTATAGTCCAGACGCTGTACCCTCTCCTTTACGGCTCCGCTTTTGTTCCACGACACAGGAAGCCCAAAAACAAAAGTGGAGCGGTAAAGGAGAGAGTACAGCGTCTAAACTACTATGAGTACTAGAAAGATCAACGCTATACGACTTACCTAACATTATCTTCTTTGGCCAAGCTAAGCGTTTCCCCCAAAGTTTAATTACTCAATCCTTGAATGAAGTTTTTTCGGGGGATTATTTTTCAGACGAGCTTTAGACTACGTTCTCTACACCGCTGACCAGGTTCATTTGCTGCCCGATTTTCCAAAGCAAATCAACCTTAGATCACGTGATCTCGCTGCTGTCATTGCTTTCTACGTGGAGTTTCCTCCTGAAGTCGTTCCTAAATCAGGAGATTCCATAGAGGGTGGAACACTGGTGGAAATCGTGCGTTCTGTTAAGACGGATATCGAGAAATCTTTGAATAGAACCATTAGTAGCATTACTTTGTTCAAAGCTCTGGAAACGACAAGTGAACCAGAAAGTTCTAACACTCTGTTCATTATTATCGGTGCGTCAGTTGGTGCTGTGGTACTTCTTGTTATCATTGTCGTTCTTGTCAGAAGGTAAGTTTGGACGCGACGTTTTATCGGTCTATACTTCATTCTTTATTCTGTATTTTGATCTGTATTTAGATTTATTGGTCACATTCATCTCATATTGGCTCTCTGCTCGTCCTTCTCTCTTGCTCTCTCACTGTCTCAGTTTTCTGTCAGTATCTTATTTATATCTGCTTATCCTTCTGTATCCTTGACATTGTGCATTGTCAGTTCTGTCTCTCAGCCTATATTTCTCCTTCATATTTTTTCTGTGTTTTTCTCTTTTCCATTCATTTTCTTCTTCTCATTTCTGGTCATCCTGTCTTCCCTGTCCTCTCTTTTTTTCAAAAGTCACCCTTCATAGATTAAATTCAAAACTCGCACCGATGTGAGGCTTAAGTTGTAAACAAAGGGATCTGGCGTGATTCAAAGCAATCTGGCGTGATTCAAAAGTCACGAATTACGCCAAATCCCTTTGTTAACAACTTAAGCCTCACATCGGTGCGAGTTTTGAATTTGGTCTATTGCATGTGCGTTGTTTTTCCCGCATTATTTATGATTCAAACTATACAGTTTTTCCTTCAATTCAGATTCGCATGCACGAAAAAATCACAAGAAAACAACAAACGAGGAGGGCCATCACCTGGTATCAATAACCAGTCCTTTAATGCCGTGGGTGAAGGTGAAGCTTTCGAATTCCGTCCAGTTTCGACGGAGAACGCACTCAAAGACAGCGGTAACAAATACGTAGAGATTGGCAGGGATAATCCTGATGTAGATTATAGCGAAGTAGCTGAGAAACCCCAGTTGGATGAGAAGTTTTCCACACAAGCAGAGTATAGCGAGATTCCTGCGAAACCTGTTCCTGAAGGCAGTTACGAGGAAACCTGTTGAAGATGAGAAGTACAGTGAGATAGCTGCCAAACCCGCAGGTACAGTAGAGAAGAAAGCTTCGTAGTTTAGATTTGCTGCGCTCGTTAGCTTGATGATTTAGGTACAAAGTAAAAAAGCTGTAAAGTTTCTTTCGTCATTCTCATAAAAAGTGATGAAGAAGATTTAGTAAGGCTGTGAAAAATTTGTGGTACGGACTGAGCTGTGCTGTGACCGTGACCGATACAGTCACGTGACTGTTACATTAACGTATTAGTGTTTTTAAGAACTGAAAGGGAAGTAAATACAAAGATAGATAAAACCTAAATAAATAAATAAAGAGTTGAATACTTTAATAATACTTTATCAATATGTAAAGACTAAAATAATAATGAACTGTATATTTAGGATTTGAAAAGAAAATATAAGATTGAAAGAAGTTAAACAGATATGAACCTTGCAGGAAGCAATAAACAACCAATCACTAGCACCCCACTTGAAACCACCACAACAGCAAAACCGTCATGATCATTAACAAAGACAATGACGACAGCAACAGCAACCTCTTTTCTAACAAACACTTGACAGTGATTATCAGTAGTTATGAGTATTAAACAACAACAACAACATTCGAACCACATTAACAGCTGGAACAACAAAAGCAAAAACACCACCACCACTACAACTGCATGACCACCACCACCACTATTACCACCACAACAGCATCAACACCACTATCAGCAACAAAAGCAACAGCAACAATAGCAATAACAATTAAAGCAGTACTGTGCGACAACATTTACGACAATGTGACGATAGCACCAAACATTACGACAAATTGTCAAAAATCCCAAAAATTGTAAAAACAAAAAAGAACACTTGAAATTTTTTATCTAGTTGTTGCGACCAAACGTATTTTAATTAGGTATGCAAAATAATATAACAAACACCAGAATCGACTTGGGTCAAAACACGCGGGTCACGTCACTGATCTAGTGCCCACAACGCAGTGTACTCAAGGGAAGTGCAAGGCGAGTTTACGCTGCTTCAGTATTGACTTTCATTTTCTCACGAGCACAATAACGACCATTTAATCATGGTTGTAGCACTTCTATCGACGGCTGTCATCTTTGCTGTTCTTCTTCCCCATGAAGGTAAGAAATTCTTTCAAAGCTTCCATGTTTTTGTAGTCTTCCTGGACTTTAATAACTGATCTCTAACGCGTTTGTGATTGGACTCGACCAACATTTTTTTTGGGACAACGGTTTTCTTGTACCCCAAAGTTTTGACCATTCACTTGTTGCTATGAAACCTTGCCACTTGAGCTTTCAGTTTTAAATATGCGACATCGGTGCTTCAAGTAAAAGTTAACTACAAGTCGAATTGTTAAGACTAAATATCGAGCTAGAAGATTAAAGTGCATATGACACGAAAAATTTTTAATGTTAAAAATGTGTAGTTTATTGGCATTAATAAAAATATTACGGTTAAATTCGTTTCAAAAACGTATTTCTCTAGAAATTTAAGAAAATTTAGCACAAGTTTTGACGTCATTTTGTTTACAAGTCTCCAGATGTAGTTGCAAATATACGAAATATGTTTGAATGTAGAATCTTAATTTCAGGTAGTACACTTTTCAGTTTCCCAACATTCGGAAAGTACTATGTAAGCTATCAAATGAAACCCAATAGAATATGCCTTTTGTTGTTATTTTGTACAAATCACAATTTATATTTAGCACATTACTACTGAATCTAGAATGCGTGTCAACAAAATGACGTCACAAATTGGGATTAATTTTCTCAAACATCTCAAGAAATAAGCTTTTGAAACAAATTTCATTACGATATACTTATTATTACTAACGAGCGCTACATTTTAAACGATGAATTTTTTTCGTGTCATATACACTTTAATTATAACGGAATAATGACACGGAAGTGCTCGGAGTATCTTTGTCTTTTTTGACAAAAATCACTCAAATATTTTGCTCAAAAAAAAGCAACAGCACTTTTTAGTGTAACTAAGCTACAAGGAGTGCTGTAATATTATTAACCTGTCTATTTTCTAGCAAGAGTTTTAAATTTTTGATAAATTATTCGTAACCCAAATATATTCGAACCCTTTTACACTTGAGTAGTTCTCTTAAGGAAATATGCTGGGCTATCTTAAAGACCAAGAAACATATTTACGACAAAAATATATACTAATTTCCTAGGAAAATTCATTTTTGTTCAAGCAGTTTGTCAGGAAAGTTTGGCGTCCAATAATGGTATTCTTATTGCTTTGTGGTGGGATTTTCTTCGTCACAAACCAACTTTGCTTTTTTTAGATTTTGAAAGAAGTTGAAAGGTCTTTCCAGATGATTAATATTCACAGTTGCAAAGTCTTTGAAAACAGCAAGGCTACAGCAACGAAGAAAACGTTGATTTTGTCCGAAAAAGCAAAGACCTTTTGTTTGCTTTACGAGCACTATTTTCGTGCTGCTGTACTTGATCGTCCAGAAGACAAGGCAATCATGTCTTTATGAGTATTATTATTTATTAAATCATAATAATAAACGTTAATTTCTTTCCTCTTTCGAGAGGGTTCTTTCCCGGAGTAGGTGGCCGTACATGGAAAGGTGTTGTGCCAAGACGCGATCGGTCATTATTTTTTTGACAACCAAATATTTTATTTATTTTGTGATAACAATTGATCTTAACTTTTCATGTCAATTTTATAGCTTTTTTACGCTGTTAAGTGCGTATTCCTTCAAGTCCAACCACACGTCTAAGTTGTGTGAGATTTTCTCACCTTTACGAAAAAGACCTTAGAGTGGCAAACATATCTTGGCGAGGGTATTTGTGCTGAGTGCTAATCCTGATAGTTTACGTCGGGGCTTTAATTTTCTTTGTTCTTGTGGCAGTTGTGGTGGGAAACGTAAGCAAGGATGTTTTTCCTTCGCCATACGCGTCTTCTAACGCAGACTGGGGACAAGAGAGTGAGCCTTTACCAGATTCGCCGTCGCGGATGAGAGCAATGCCAATGCCTCCGGGCCAAGGTAAGCTTCCGTTGCTTTTTAATTATCTTGTTTTGGAGATCCAGGGAACTTCTGACTGATGTAAACGGTGTGACTAAAACACGATGAAGAAAATAATTTAATAAGAAAACTAATAAAGAAAATATTAAAGGGAAAATTGAGAGCCTTTTAAGAAAAGAAATCGCTTTGTTCGTGTGTTTGCCGGGCTTATAGGTGGCCTCATAAGAAGGCGCCTTCTAGAGTAAGAGTGCAGGGGATGATACGAATGCCTCTTTATACCTTTCGTTTGTCTACTTTGACTAGTTTGTGTCCCAGTATACCTTATTTGTTGTGGTACACTGTTTTTCGTCCATTTATGTTTCATTTTGTCATGATTTCTGCAAGGTCCATTAGGAAACACATATTTTTCTTAGCATTTGGTGAGTGTTTTCCTTGTTGTCCTCGTTAAACAAGAAGGTTTTTTAATATGGTGTCCTTGATTTGTTTATGGTGCATGTATTTTTATATAATTCTTTTAGCAATTGGACCCTTTCCGAAATCTTGGAATGGTTGCGAGGACTCCATTGAGGAAAAAGCTAGCGTTACCGATTCCTTTTAACTTATCGTGTTAGCTTTGCATCAGTCAAGAATGATGATTTCGAGAGAGGCCAATTCCTATAATTCCTAAAGTTCATTACGAGAGTTTCCTGGATTTTTCATACTTATTTTCCTGGACAATTTCAGAATGTAACAGTTATAAAAACCTGAGCAGTCCTGACCGCGCACAAAGGGCAGTGACAACAGTGGATGCAGAAATCTGCGACCGCAATCACGCTTTCTCTTCTGGCTGGTACCGATTCACCGGGGATGCTGGTGATAAAATGGCAACATCCTGCGTTCCTATCTTGCGCTGTATGGCTGCTTCTACTGGATGGTTAAACGGCTTGCATCCTACCGGCTCTAACATTGTTAAGAGTGAAGTTTGCTTCAACTGGAAACAAGATTGTTGCAGTGTTAAAGTCAACGTTCGGGTTAAATTGTGCAGTGGATTTTATATCTACGAGTTACCTGCCGCGCCTCAGTGTTATTTGAGATACTGTGGGAATGCTCTAGGTATGTCTGTGTTAACTGTGAAAATCTTTTTTTGGGAAGGTGTAGGAGAGTGAGCAAACTCTTGGGAAAAATGGACTGGAGAGCAAAGGAGAAAAGGGAGAGCCTCTTCCTTATGCCACCTCCCCTGAGAGCCGTTTCACAGGCTACGATTGTGTCTGCCTGCTGACTAATTTTCAAATTATCGGAGTTCAAGTTTACAAATCCTTCTTAAAAACGTTACGTAAAAACATTTTTTTCTTATCTTTCCACAGGTCCAATGGAAAAACCTTCACGTAAGTTTCAGATTCAAAGTTGTAAACATAAATCAAATATCTGTCCATGGAAATTTGTATTGAGCGCTAAAACATAAAAACAACTGAAGAGCCTGACAGACAGAGAGACTGGTAGGAAGGCAGGCTGACAGATAGGGCAAAATAATGTAAATCTTGCAATGTTCCTGTCCAACATGGCTGCCACGCAAGCCCTCCACTTTGTTATTCATTGGTTTATAACTGTTATTTCAGGATGTGGTGGTAATCTTACCAGCCTGACAGGCCAGATAACCAGTCCAGGATATCCAAACTACATGGAGCCAATCACCTGTCACTGGACCATCGAGTCACCATTTGATGGTTACATACTGCTATACTTTGAAAACATTACACTTGGACATGGAGGGTGTTTGTAAGTATGTTTGTTTTTCCATTGACTTAGGAATAACTAAGGGTAAAGAAAATTAAAGGGAAAACTCGCGACCTGGCTAAAGCTCTTGGGGGGATTAACATGTATTGGACGGGGGAACATCGTGATGAAACTGAATGGAAAGTATAACATGGAAAATGAAGAACATATATGTTGAAAATTAAGAGGCAGGATAGGATGAAGTAAAGAGCGGATGGAGGAAGGGAGGGAGGGAGGGAGGGAGGGAGAGAGGGAGGGAGAGAGGGAGGGAGGGAGGGAGAGAGGGAGGGCGGGTGGTACGGAGGGAGGGTGGTGGGGTGAGGTGGGACGGAGGGTGGGAAGAAAGAAAGAAGGGGGAAAAAGAGCGAAGTACAGAATATCAGGATTTTATTTTGGTCTTTCATTTCAGCTCTAATAACCTAACCGTTGAAGGAGTCAGAACAGAAACATTTTGTAACAGACGAGATTTAAACTCGTTTTCCATCCTCGTTCCGAAAAGAACGGTGAATATTTACTACAAATCAGTCTACTGGAACAGGAAGCTGGGATTTAAACTCAAATATTTGATGTTAAAAGAAAATTTGGACAATGGTAGGTCAATAAAGTAACTTATAAAAGTTTCAATCAAGGAGGAAATATGTAGCATCCAATCACAAAGCAAGAATTGAGAACTTTTCGTAAGCCATAAATACATTGCTTGTATCGTTTGACATCTTTGGAAGGCTATAAAAGGAGATATATCCAGGGCCGTAGCCAGGGCGAAGTTACAACCGAGGCGAAAGACCCCCTCGGGGGTAGCAAGAGCGCCGAAGGCGGAAGAACGACCGCCAAATGTGGGAGTTTCTTGGGGGGTTGGGGGCATGCCCCCCGAGAAATTTTGAAATTCAGACTCTCGGAAATGCAATTTCCAGCGTTTTGAAAGCCTTTTGGTAACCTTTCATAAACAGTTTTAAGCAGAACTTAGTACGCGATCTTATTTCTGTGATTGAATTTATATTTTAGAACACACGGTCCGTTGTACGAAATCGGCCGTATGAAATATTCTAATATTATCAGTCTGATGAAAAAACAACAACAACAATCGACCACATTTTTGTAAAATTTTACCAAGGCGAGTGCCTTGGTTCGCCTAATACTGGCTACGGCCCTGATAACAGAAGTGATTGCAAATTCGGGTAGAAGTTTTACAAAGTTGTGAAAAAATGGGCATATCTTGGGGAAACTAAAAATGCTTCTATTAAACTATTTTATTGCTATCAGAGAGGACACAAGTCAAGGTTTTCTTTAATATTGTGTTTGATTTGTTCAGTACATTAAATTTAAAGAAATAGTCCTTCCAATAAAAGCAAATTAAACTGATTTACTTGCAGCACAAGCACACAGCCACTGGAACATCAGTGCCCAGATTAATGGCCCATCTTCAGTTCATGTATCTTGGAAGACGTTTGACAACTCCGTGATGAGCTCTAGTCAAACCCTTTATGGGGTAGTGGTGGTTTGCAAGCCCCTTAAACTCATACAACGTACAGTACATGTTATGGTGCAACATTCAGCTACCCAAGTGGAGGTCGCTGGGCTTACTGGAGGTATAGAGTACACGGTCCAAGTTGTGGCATTGCTGAATGATGCAAATATGGTATCTGTGTCCATGTATGGAAGTGATACAGCAAGAATAACTACCGGCAATGGAGGTAAGACAGAAATGTGTTTCTTGTGTTGAAGTAGCAGCTAAAGATCCCACCGAATAGCGGGAAAGAATGTATTAGACTGAACCTCCCAAAAAGTAAATCTCTTTACATAACAAAACAACTGAATGTAGTTCCGATGTCAGCTCTTCCATCAAAACCTTTTAAGGGTCCTTGCTTGTCAAAATTTCACTGTACTTTTCTTTTTTAGAATGCGAGAAGTACAGCAATCTGACATCGGAGAGAAGGTCCCAAAGTGCACCAGGTGGTCCTTATTGTGATCAAAATCAGATATACACCCCAGCCTGGTATCGTTTCGTAGGAAAGGCTGGTACGCAAATAGCGACCTCATGTATACCCCAAGACAAATGCCATACATCTTCGCCTGGTTGGATGGATGGAACACACCCTTTAGTCCAAGATGGCGTCGTCATGAGAACTGCCTGCTTCCATTGGTTCGATGATTGCTGTAGGTGGGAAGTCACTATCAGAGTTCGCAATTGTGACGGGTTCTATGTGTACCAACTTAATTCGTCCGCCTGTGTGCAAATTGGGCTTCTGTGGAAATAATGGAGGTAATCCTGACGTTGTTATATCCAACCATTCTGATTAGATGCCAATTTCTTAAACTATGAATGGCTTGATAAATGGCGTCATTTCCGTCACGTAACATTTCCTTGACTTTTGAAAATCGGTCTATAGTTTTAATCATCCTTATAGTGATCGAAAACTATTAACTCTTATTAAAAACTATTATTTTCTAAGGCTGTGGTAAATTTATCAGAGACGCGTCTGGTACGCTTACAAGTCCTGGTTATCCAAAACGTATCTACTGGAACTCCAAGTGTCTCTGGGATTTTACTGCTCCATCTTCGGCTGGTGTTATCGTTGTTGTCGTAAAAGATCTCAGAATACCTTGTGTGTAAGTACTTTTAACAATCGCTTTTTTGGCTTTTGCACCCTTGAGGTTGCTGTTGTCAGTGTCTGTAGAGCGCCAACCCATCTATAGATCCACTGCAGCTCATTTTCATGCGACGAAACTCAGTTTGGAGAACAATAAAATAGAAAAGCCAATTCATTGCTAGCCTTTCACTTTAAGTTGCATTATGAATATATGAGGTCTTTAGTGGACAAACCCTTCGAGCTCCAAACTTGTTCTTTCTCGTAGAACATTTTCTCTGTCGTTTCAAAACGGCGTTGGAAAGCAAGTTGGTCACGAGTGTGGCATACAGCGATTCTTTACCTGGGTGTCTCAAGGCTCTGCTAAACTGAAGTTCCTCTCTGACAAAGCTGAATCCAGATGGGTTGGGTTTGAAGCTCGGTATTTCATCTTCAGTGGCAGTCTTACTGACAGTAAGTTGATATTCATTTATGTGAAATGTGTCATAAAGTGTATTCAGAAAGTTGTTTTTCTTGAGATAAATTTACTTTTGTGTTTTTACTTGTGATGATAATGACTAATAAAATCTTTATCATGGGAGCAGGAACAGATCTATGATCAAGGGCGTGTCCTGTGAGGCACCGCCCCCTTCCCCATTGTTTACGCCATAATTACTCCTACGCTTTTTTGAATCGATGCATAATATCTCTATATCTCTACATTTCTTCATTTGGGAAACCCCCCTAACAAATTCGTAAATCCGCCCGTGGGGAGTAATACACGAGATGGGATTGGAAGATAATAATAATGATGAATGGTTATGATAATTAGGTGATTATCTAAAAAAAAATCTACGAAGTTTTTTGCTGTTGTATCATAGCTTAGGACAATCACAACAGAGCTAGGCTCCAAACTAAGTGAAAGCCCAGAGATCAAATTAGAATTTAGGAGTTGATTTTTGAGGAGGGAGGAAAACCGGAGAACCGAAAAACCCTCGAAGCACAGGAGAGAACCAACAAACAACTCTACTCATACGACATCGAGATCGGCAGGACTCGAACTCGGGTCGCATTGGTGAAAGACGGCGCATTGGCAGAGCACGCCACCGGTGCTTCCCTATTATGATTATGATAATGAGATTGTTGATGAGGTTGATGAAGATGGCGATGATGATAATAATTTTGAGAATAGTGGTAGTGATGACGGTGAGATAATAGAGGATACTGTTGGTGGTGATGGCGGAGATAATGGCGGTGATGATAATATTGTTTCTAATTATTGGGTAACCAATTTTTTCGTTTTCGTGTACTAGTTCCAGATATTCCTCAATGGTCTGGCGTCTCAGCTCAAGCTATCAATTCAACAGCCATAACCGTACAATGGGGCCCTTATTCACATATTTCTGTTACTGAGTACCTTATTATATGTGTGCCAGATGGATTACCTCTTAATGCCACAATATCCATTAAGGAATATGCCGATGTTTCGCAGTTCTCTCTTGTGGTGTCTGGCTTAATGGAGTACACCAGCTATACTGTACAGATTGTGGTACAAACAGGTGATGCAAAGTCGAGCTTCAGTGGTTACAAAGGAAGTCAAAAGACACGCGTAAAGACTAAAGAGGATGGTACGTTCGATTCAATGATCCATCTATCTAGCAATCTGCCCTGCCTACGTACTTTCTTGTTTTATCTACCTAACGCCCTGTTCTTCCTGTACAGCTGACTACTCTCTACCTACCTACTTCCCAACCTATCTATCTATCTACTAATTTACTTCCTAACTGCTTAATAGCGGAGCGCAGTCATACTAAAAATAGCTTTGCATAATTAGACCCCCCGGCGAGATTCGGACAAACAAACCGATAGTTCACTGTGTATTACTGTGAATGAGTACGCTTCAACCCAAAAAAATCGTGATTTCATTGCAAGATGGTCACTACGAAACACTGTTGTTGGGGACAGTGTAAAAATGACTCGAGATATCCTGACAAACTGCCCAGATCGTTGAAAGAAATGGCAGATTTGGTCAAAAAGATATTTCTCCCTTTTCCAAAGCCGTGGAACGATCTTGAGAGATGCCAACGATGGGTTAATGCCTGCTCTCGCGAAGATTTCACTGTAAAATGTATCACAAAAGACACGTATATTTGTGTAGAACATTGGCCTGGGGAAAAGGGACCGACCACAGAATTTCCAGACCCGTTGAAACACAGATAAATCTATGTCCTCCAGCTTGTAATCGGCATACTTCAGCTTTAACTGTGTTGTCCACATAGAACTTTTCCCCGTGCGACTACAGTCCTTTTCGATGTTTCTAATTAAAGCATTTAAGTGCTTTTCTGTCACGAATCTGTATTGTGGTGGTCGAGGATCGAACTCGATTACCTTTATTCGGCTTTTCTTTTTCTTTGAAGGATAATTAGCCTCAGAAAGTCTTTGGGGATTTTTCTTGCGTTTTTTACCCTTGTTCCATGAACATTCCTTACTGGTACATGGTGTTGATACGGTGAACCCGTTTGCCTTTACGTGGTCAGTAAGGTGAAGGAGAACTGCTATAATGTGGCTACAGCGACCTAGCTGGGAGACTTTACATGGATTGCACATCGCATCCAAAGGCACAACGGCACCACTAATACTAGATAAAACAATCGTGACATTATGAGGGTAATCATTTTGCATAGAAGGCCAGACATGAGCGCGTAGAAAGTAGTAATCATCGTTCTTGTTGTCTGTTATATCATGCACAAAGCCGGATTCTACGTATTTTCGTCCGTTTTTAAAGGGTTTATCAGTCATGTGTCCAAGTCCATGGCTCTCGTTTTCGTCGTTCTCTTCCTCGTTGCTTGATGGAAGGGATTCCAAGCCATAGTAGTGCACGTGGCCGTAATTAAACTGCGATGGTATATCGTATGCCGGGAATTTCTTCCATCCGGAATTTGGTATGTCCGGGATCTTTCGTAAATTTGGTTTCTTTACATCATCTCCTGTTTTTTCTCGCAAAGCTTTGGCTTCAAACCATTTTCCATCATCAATACTTGGATCGAGAACATGATTATTGCCTGACGATAAACAATTATTCACGCGTGCGATTAAATCGCTTCGTTTACCGCTAAGTTTCAACCCTCTGCATTTCAGCCAACGTTTCAGCTGCTTTAATGTATAGTTATCCGGCTCGCTTTCAAATTTTGAACCAGGAACGCCATCATTTTCATTGAGAACAGTGATAAAACTCGACGTAATTTTCGAAGTTGCCGCCATGCCATCTCTTAAAGGCTGATTTGTTTGTCCGAATCTCAGCAGGGGTCACAATTTCGTGACGTCACGACTGCGCTCCGCTATTAATTACCCGCCTGCCTGTCCCTCCCCCCCCCCCCCCCTCCCCTCCTTCCACCCTCCATTACTCCGCCCTCCTTTTTTTTACCTTACCGTACCTAACTAGTTAATATTTATTTATCTACCTACTTACCTACCCACCTGAACCAAATTGCCTTCTCTACTATTGAACTCTACTGACGTGTAAAAAGAGAGCTGTGTGAACACATGCACTTTTAACCTTTGTGTAAACTTCTGTAATCCGTGTATCCCGAGCATAAGGGGCTCGCAATACGACGAACACCATTATTATTTTTTAACAGTGCTCCCCACCACCACAGTCCCTGCCACGACACCACCCCTAACACCAGACAAAGGTAAGTTATTTTAAAGTGCATATAAAACATATTTTTAATGATAATAATAATGATATGAAATATAATATAAAACGCGCGCCTTAATGTGTCTGTGCTGTGATATAAACATGCTGGAACATTAGAGCTCGAGAGAAGCAGGCTTAGGAACACTAGGGTAGGGGAGTGTTTCTCTTGCTTTTATAGAATATAGATTTTTGTAAACATGTTTTCGAACGAATTTGCGCGAGCATGTCCTTGACATTTGATATAGACACGCCGCCAGCCAATCAGAGGGCGCGTTTTATATTCCAAATATTTTATAAATCAATGATATAGGTCAATTCTAAGAAAAACGACCGAAAGAATTGTTTGATTTTGATAGCAAAGGGCTACTAGTTTTGATTAAAGATATGCTACTACGAAAGATTTGATTTGTTAACAGTCAGCTTTTCGACAAGATTAAGGGTGATATGTGGTGTATGCCGTATGGTACGACAACAACAACAACGAAATAAAACAAGATTTTACAGTGAGGACACTCTAACCATGAACACTTTGTGCTTTTTTACTCCTTTTTTAACCTGCATCCCTTGAGTGAGTCATTTAGAAATAAGTTGTCTTTTGATCACATAGCATATTTGAGTTCAATCCTCCTTTTTAGAGGGTTTGAAGCAGTAAAAAGCTTAGAAAATAAAAATCTGAATAAAGTCAAGTGTTCATGGTTCTATTGTCTACACTGTAAATTTTTCCAGGCATTTTTTCAAATCTCAAATCTTTTCCTTCGTTTTTTCAGCTTTAAGAATGTATCCATACGGAGAAAGTGCTGGAGACAGTATGGTACCAAACACGAAATATTACATTGCCAGTTGTTTTCGCATTGACATTCCTGGAGATGGGCTGCCGTTCTTTACAAAGAGACATTATATGATTCATGTGAGTAAAAAATTTAAATCTGTCAGGGTTAATTCGTAGGTATGTTCCTGGAATCTCCTAATTTTTTTCTTCCTCAAACTTTTGAATACTTTTGGAATTTTACCGCAGCGCCGTTTTAACCAGAATGGCAACCACGGCTTTTGTTATTTCACGGGGAAATGTTACGAAACGACTGGGAAATGATTGCAAACCACTGTTTTTTGATTTCAGATTTGTCGCAATGGTCTTCTGCTGTTTGAGACTTGGAGGTCAATCCGTTGGCCATACAGGCTGGTGGAAGAACGTCGGTGGCTGAGAGACGCATCTCTATTGGCTCCATACTGGGCGTTAATTGATGTTGATGGTTCATTTGTAAACCGGGGTATTTCCAAAGTGTACTACCAAGCATACAATGACACAGATAACAGCTATAAATCCAGGAAAATGATCCTGCAGGCCACCTATGACGTAGATAACCTGCATCTCAATAAACCCAAGTTATATAATGGAGACTTTACCAAACCTCGAAATTTTAAAGCAAAATGGGTTTTAGTCATCACTTGGGTGAACTTGAGGCCATATGGTGTTGAAAGACTGCGCGACTTCAATCTCGTAAGTTAAGTTTCTTAGTGACTGTCATTACAGCACAGGGAGCCCAAGCAAATAATTGTACCGTATAACATAGGAATGTAATATGTGGAATTCTATATTAATTTGTTGAGTTAGCTTGTGTAGTGTTTTTGTTGTTGTTGTTGTTTTTTTTTTTTCCTTTTCTTTTCTCTATGCTAGATTTTAAGCCAATTCGACAAGTTTTAGATTTTTTACGGACTTACGATTCCTTTGTAATGAGGATCAAGTACATTGCTTGGGCTTCCTGTGATTACAGGCGATAATAGCATGCAGTAGACAAATTAAACTGATATGCTGAATATTACTCCCCCAGACCAACACCTTCCAAGCCGTACTCATAACAAACGGTATTCACTCCTTCGCCATGTACAACTATCCTACAAATGGAATACAATGGGCTGTACCTGCTCCACTGTAAGTAATGAGAATTCCTGACAAATAACGACTTAAATTACCTTAACATAAGGACTGTCACTTTTTGTTTATTCTCAGGGAAAAACACCATCTTTATGAAGGCCGTCCTGGGCTGCCTGTGGCTGGCTGGAATGTTGGCAGGAAGAGTTTGGAACACTATGATCTCCAAGGGTAAATAGTTAATAAATAATATATTTGCCGATTTTTCAAGTGAAGAAAACCCACTTCGAAGTGCATAGGACTGTGGGAGCTAAAAGAGCTCCGCCATGTCGACTTCCTTATTCAGTCCTACAATCCTTTGCGCAATGAACTCGCTACCATTCTTTTGTTGAACTTCTGGAAGGCAGATTTTAGTGTTTAATTTATAGTATTTTGTGGTATGTGGAAATACCTTTTCATCCATTTTATTCTCTTAGTTGTTTTGGGAAGCACGGGTGGTGTAGCGGCGCCTGAGAGGTTTTCTGCGGTTTCTCCTGTTTTCCTCCCTCGATAATTAACTTCTATATTCCAATTCGAACTTCAGTGGACGAAGAGATGCCCTTTAGAAATGCAAATACTAAATCCTATTTTAGTAAATTTTTTCGTTCTTTTCTAAAATTCTGTCTTCGATATTTGCTCATTTCCAGATCTGGCCAAACAGCAATGGTGGGGATCGATACACGATACGGAAAAACAGTCAAAATTGATTTGAGAAAGAGGAAGAAATTTGATGATCAAATTTCGAAGGGAAAATGGTTTTTTTCGTCTGGAGACCGCATTTTACGGTGGAGTAAAACCAGAAGATCTATGTAGAGATTGGCTCAACGCGCACCCAGACCACGCAGATTACACCGAAAAGCTTGAGCCGTGCCCCTGTACAGAAAATCAGGCTAAAACGGACAGCAGATTTAAAATGAATTCAAAAGGATGGCCTTTTATTTGTGCAAAAGTCTGTCTTTTCTACCAATAAAGGATGGGAACAGAAGTGCTGTTACTCTAAATTTACAGGAGCATTGGTCAAAGGGTATCCAGGAGGGGGATATCCGATCTCTTCCAAAATTTACACAACTGGTTTTAAACAAGATGAATTTGCCTATGAAAAATGCTGTGTCGAATCAAGCACGTGTGATTTGTTTTACAAAAAACGACCATCTGACGATTGCTGGAGATACCTCCATCCTCGATCATGTAAGTAGTAACAGTAAGTTAACTTATTTATAGCGCTACAGGAAACCCTTATATGGTGCTTAAGCCTTATAGACCGAGTAGAAAGTAACAATAATTTCTTCTTTCTGATATGGGTTACCTGTGTCTTCATAGGATGACACTTTTAGCCGTATTATACAAGTGCGGCGTAATACGAGAAAAACAATTTGTTTGCACAAGGGTTTGGAAACAATTGGATAACGGTAGAGTGCATACCATATATTAGTCCAGACGCTGGACCCTCCCCTTTACTACTCCGCTTTTGTTCTTAGGCTTCCAGTGTCGCAGAAGGAAGCCAAAAAAACAAAAGCGGAGCTAAGGAAGATTGTCCAGCTTCTGGACTGACCATATATCCGTGAAAGGCTTTGTAAAAAATTTCACAAATTTAAACAAATTAGTAAGCTTAGTAAACCGACAAAACAAGTTTTCATGGATATATAGTATGCACTCTACTACTGGTACATAGGAGATTTTGTATTAAAGTACAATTTTATCAAATGGAGCCAACACGTTCGCGATGACAAACGCAAAGAACTAACAACATGACGTCATGTATATTAATCTCATGCGCATGCACAACTTCTTTCCAAAATACATCTTTGCTTTTTTGTAACCAGGTTGGTTGTGGGGTGATCCACATTTCGTGACGTTAGATGGCCTGAACTACACCTTCAATGGTCTTGGCGAGTACATCATGACAAACATAAGCAACGGGTTGTTCCAGCTTCAAGCTCGAACCAAGCTGGTCGAGGGTGGAGGCAAAGCTACTGTGTTTGTTTCAGCCGTGGCAAGACAAACAGGATCAAGTGCAGTACAAGTGAACCTTAAATCTGCTGGAGGCACGTTAAAGGGAGACATTTTTATTACTATTATATTCTTATTTTTAGTAGGATGTCATCTGAAGAGTGAATTGACAATTTCCTGTTGCAGGATTCTTGACTTTTCTTTTTTTTTTACTTCTTGATACCACTATGACTAGAATCCGTTTCGAATAGACCTCTTTAGCTTGGGCGTAACGTTTTCCCATTTCAGACCACGTGTCATACTCTTGAGAATATGAATAATAAATAATAAATAATAATAATAATAATAATAATAATGATAATGATAATGATAATAATGATAATGATAATAATGATAATAATAATAATAATAATAATGATAACAATGATAATAATAATAATAATAATGATAATAATAATAATAATAATAATGATAATAATAATAATAATGATAATAATAATGATAATAATGATAATAATAATGATAATAATGATAATAATATTAATAATGATAATAATAATAATGATAATAATAATAATAATGATAATAATAATAATAATGATAATAATAATAATAATGATAATAATATTGATAATAATGATAATATTAATAATAAATAATGAATAATAGTAATAATAGTAATGATGATAATAATAATAATAATAATGTTATATGTATAACTACTTAAAAAAGCTAGAACCATAGAAAGAACTGATATAAGATTGTTTGATTCAGTCGTATCTATATTCATGTGTCTTCTCATACGCAAACGTTAAACAAAGAAATGATACTAGTAAATGAAATGTAGTCTCAAACGGAAAACCTAAAATAAAAGGGTCTATTATTTTCATTATTAACTTCTTAGTGACTTCCCAGGTGTAGATGCTGTCAAAAGTTTAATATTTATGGGATCAAATAGTTACTTAATAATATTCTGGATTACACTTATATTTCCGAATATCTTCCAGGTCTGGAAGTGTTAGTCAATGGTACTCTAATAGACCACTCCACTTTGACCAATACAACTACTCGTTACAATGGCTCCTTTGCTTTATCTCGACCTGACAAGGCCTCCATCACTGTACTCTTCCCTTGTGGGATTTCAGTCAAGATGACTGACGTCAAAGACTCCTTGGCCATCCTTCTTGCTGCTCCAGAGAGTTTTAAGAACAAAACTCGTGGTTTGCTGGGTGTTTGGAATGATGATCCTGAAGATGACCTGACAACACCGACCGGTCGTGTCCTACCGACCAATGCCAAAGGCAGAACCATACATAATGAATTTGGACAATTATGTAAGTCTGCCGCCGCTCTTTTTCATGGGTGCAAGGAAATAATTGATGATCTACATTTAGAATATATGATCGAGAACTTTGACTTTTTAAATTTAGAGCAGGTAACAAAAAAAAAGTCGTTTCATTTCCGCTTTCTGTTATTTCCAGGGCAAGTGACAGAAAGCACTTCACTCTTCACCTACAATGAGGGAGAAAGCATCAACACGTTTTCTAATTTTTCTTTTGAGCCAATGTTTATTGACGAGTATTACTTTACCAACGATACTGTAAAACAAGAAGCTCTAGCTAAATGTGAAGGTGACGTGAACTGCCTGTTCGACGCAGCGTTGACTAATGATGTTACCATGGGAACGAGTACAAAGATGGTCGGTTCAAATTTCAAGAACGAGTCCGAGGCACTGAGTAAGTTGTTTTCTCTTTCTTTTCATTTGTCCATCCATCCTTCCATCGATCAACTTATCCATTTACTCATGGTACTCATCTATTTATTCATCCATTCATTTTTTTTTCATTCATCCAGAAAACAAGGTGCCTATCTTTCTAAACCACTCTTCGTTCATCAATGTGACTGTCAACACAACTGCTCGCATAGAGATCTTTGCTAAGGATGAGGACGGCGATCCACTCACATTTCATGTCAGCGGTGTACTTCCTAAGACCATGGTTAATGACACAGACTCTGGACATAGCATTGTTGTCTCTTGGAAGGTTACAATGGACAAGGTATTTTATTTATTTAAATTTAATAAAGAATTGATCGACTTTTGCATTTCTTTCTTTTGTTTTTCACCCTTGGTTGTCAATTCTTCTTTATATACCGTAAACAGTAATTGACGACTCTTAAAACTTCATTGTATGCGTGCTTAACCTCGAATCCAGGATTTGCTTATTTTGTTATTCTAATTTCTACCTTTTTTACCGACACATCTTAAGAGTCTTAAGAATCGTCAATTGCTATTTCACCACAGTTCTGCCCATTCAATTTCCACACTTATTATTTATGGGGGCTTGAAGAACCCAACAAAAATGACCGCTCGCCAACATAAAAATAATAGTGGGCCAACCTGAAAAAATGCTTCTTGTTCTTTCCCATCTTTCTCCTCCTTAACTCTATTTCTTCCCTCGTTTTTCCTTCTCCTCTCCCTCCAATTTTTTTTATTCCACCTTCTTCCTCTTCCTTTCACTTTTATCCTCTTCCTTACTTCTCCTCTTCCTCCTCCGTTAATTCATTCTCTCCCACTTTACCCGCTCGTTATCACAACATGGCCGTCATTTTGTGTTCCACTGACCTACGTAATAATATTTGTACTTTTATCACAACTTACAAGATTCAATTGGAGTTCTCTGTAATGGACGACAAAGGCGCCGCAGCTTTATGGAGACCAAAAGTATACGTTTGCGCATGTCACAATGGTGGATACTGCTCTCCAGATTCCAGTAACAACATGTTTCTAGACTCGACCAACGACACATTCCTTATTATGCCCTGCAATTGTATCCATGGTTACACGGGAAGATTCTGTGAGAATGACCTTGATGCATGTCAAGCGAATCTTAACCCATGCTACCCGGGTGTCAAATGTACTGACCTCCCTCCCCCTGCGGACGTTTCTGGCTACAATTGTGGACTTTGTCCTCGTGGCTTTACAGGCGATGGTGCATCATGCTTAGGTATGTTATGAATATGACAAAACAATAGACCTCTATAGCCTGGGCATAACAGACATAAATGTACTGTCTGGTTGTATGCTGAACAGCATATTTGTGTTCATAATTAGTCACTATTCGACAACCAGTATCAACATTTCACAAGAGGTTTCGCTCTTAGAGGGAGTGTATTTACCGGTACCCATCACAATTAATTAGGGTCCCTATTGAGAACTCCCCTAATTCCCATGAGTGTTTGCTGTGGTGAGCGTTTGCAACCAAAAAGCAACCATTGCTGTGAATCTTCAAGTGGTAAATGTATTGCATAAACTTTATTTCTTTTCGAAGATCTTGACGAGTGTGAAGGTAGTAATGGTGGCTGTAGCCAGATCTGTGTCAATACTCCAGGATCGTTCGTTTGTGACTGTAACCATGGATACCGACTGAGCATTGACCAAAAGACATGTAACGGTATGTGAATAGATTTGATACTCATTTAGGCGTTTCCTCTGGTCGTTTCGTTTACAGGTTTCCCTCTATATTGCCATTACCATTCCTTGATGTAGTTTATCGTATTTCCCAATCCTTTCCTTCTCCCCTTTTTCTATGTCAAGTACAGTGCGGACACACAGACTGAGATCACTCTTACAAAGTAAACCAAAAATGTAGCCAATCAGAAAAGAGCAAATCAGTAGCATATTAATTTATTATTTATTCAGCCAATCACAATCTTTTGTTTTCCATAGTTGTTGTTAAAGGAAAAAACTTTTTCAGATGTATGATCCGATTTAAGCTTTCTTCCCCTTAAAATGATTCCTTTCTTGAAATAGAAAGTATCTTATGAGGGGGAATAAAGTATTTTGAAGAAGGTTTTGGATATAACATTAATTAGTATAATCCAGCAAACTAGTTATTAAATAAAGCCAGTCCGATTTTTTTTTTTTTTTTTTTTTTTTGCCATCGAGTAAGAGTCAATAGATTATTTCCTAAAAAATAAGCTATTGGTTGAAGTTTTGGCACTCAAGTTAGATTTCTTGTTTACACTCGCCATTATGGTTGGTTAATTTCGTTAAAAAAATGTTCCCTCTTAATCTATTCGCTTATTTTCTTGTTTCCTGTCAGACGTGGATGAGTGTATTCCTTCAAGCGACTGCATGCATAAATGCAAAAACACCATTGGTAATTACATCTGCGAATGTAATGAAGGCTTCAAAGTTGATCTAAACAACCGAAAGAAATGTGTTCGTAAGTAAAACAATCTGCTTTCTTTTACTTTGTACAATGCAATCCTTCTTAAAGAAGTCATTTTGCGACTCGAGTTCTCTGGAACCACTATTATTTTCCATTTATTTCTTTATTTTCATTTCTTTGTTTTTTGTTTATACAGCCAAGATCCCGTGCACAGTTGGCGATCATGACTGCCAAGACATTTGCTACATAAAGGACGGACGACAACAATGCGCATGTCAGCAGGGATACAAGTTAATGGATGATCAAAAGACATGTGAAGGTGAGTATCTTGACTGAGATTTCGTTGTGCAAAGGCTTGTTGTGTAGGAGACCTTGACAAAGAGGGCCACAGTTTGCAAACGTCAAATGTCACCTTCCATTTAATAAAGTTGCTTAATGCTTTTTATCTTTTTAATAATCTCTTAATTAAATCTTTTAAATAATAATCTTTAATCGAATTTTCCTTATTTTCGTTTGGTAGATAACGACGAATGTGAACCAAAAATAAAGCGTTGTTCCCAGTATTGTAACAACACAGTAGGCAGTTATAAATGCTGGTGTAAGAACGGATACAGGCTGGATAAGGATCTCATTACGTGCGTGGGTGAGTGAGTGGTAACGTGATATGTACTTTAGTGGTTCCCGGGTTGTCACGTGACCTTTCCCGGTAGTCACGTGGTCTTGTTCACAGTTGTTGGCCATATTGAAAATGGTAGTTGATATTTCTATCCCCCACCCCACCCTTCCCCAGTAAGTGCACGTTGATGCACTACCCTGATAGTAAGTATAACACAGATTACAGTCACTTGCTCGACTCAGGAACCTGAAGAATCTCGCGAGTGAACTGCAAACATTTTTTTCCATAGATGTGGATGAGTGTATGGAGTTGACCTATCAGTGTTCAGACCCTTCACAACTGTGTCGAAACACCGAGGGAACGTACAAATGTGTCTGCGGCGAGGGCTTGTACTTAACGAAGAACAACACATGCAGAGGTATGAATCGATAAGAAAATAAGTAAGTCCTAAATGTAGGACAGTTTTCGTAATTCCATTAGAGGAAGACAAACGCAGCGCGTACGTAAATCTAATATATACCCTAAAGCATCTTCTGAGCTGATCAAATTCATGGTACGCCTATAACTCACAGATCGAATTAGAATTTTGGAATTGAATTGTTTCAATTGTATTTTCCAGAGATCGAAGGACCAGTTTCTCCCGAAAAGCCTGACCCGCCACAACTCCCTACGGAAAACGAGAGAAGAAATTCCATCAATATAACAGTGAAAGACTTGAATGTTGATAAGGTATGTTTAGTATGGTCCATATCTTCAAAATTTACCTATTTACACTATATGTCACAAATCTAACAAATAGTCCTTTTCACAGTTCCCTGAGCCATCTTTGAATAGTTGACTTATAAACGAGGCTAAGACTGTACAATTGAGTCTGTGGTCTGTGGTCTGTGGTCTGTGGTCTGTGGAACAGCGGTATGCATCGAATGCGAAACTTGTGTATTAATGGTGGGGATTTTGTTTCTTTTTAACTAGTGGTACAAACCGTTGGACAAGAGCTTCAAGGACGCTGTTGCTAAAGCTGTGACGTACTACTGCGCAAATAAAGATGAAGACTGCAAGAAAGAACGAGAACGTGAAAGGTCTTTCATTTGATATTATTTTTTAAGTTTTTCGGCTTTTGTCATTGCTAAATTTTAGGGGGGAAAGGGGTGGGGAGTGCGGTATGTATCGAGGACATCTATCGTATTCTATAGGGCTTTTAAATAGTGACGTATTTGCGGGTCCAATCATCAAAAAATCGCTAAAATCTTGCCACAACTTATTCCCAGGATTTATTCTCTACCTACAACAATTAGATATATCAAGGGCACTAGGACACCAAATGTGGTTGGATTTCTATTGGTTTAATTACTCAACCCTTGAATGAAGTTTTTTCGGGGGATTATTTTTCAGACGAGCTTTAGACTACGTTCTCTACACCGCTGACCAGGTTCATTTGCTGCCCGATTTTCCAAAGCAAATCAACCTTGGATCACGTGATCTCGCTGCTGTCATTGCTTTCTACGTGGATTTTCCTCCTGAAATCGTTTCTAAATCAGGAGATTCCATAGAGGGTGGAACACTGGTGGAAATCGTGCGTTCTGTTAAGACGGATATCGAGAAATCTTTGAATAGAACCATTAGTAGCATTACTTTGTTCAAAGCTCTGGAAACGGAAAGTGAACCAGAAAGTTCTAACACTCTGTTCATTATTATCGGTGCGTCAGTTGGTGCTGTGGTACTTCTTGTTATCATTGTCGTTCTCGTCAGAAGGTAAGTTTGGACGCGACGTTTTATCGGTCTATACTTCATTCTTTATTCTGTAATTTGACCCGCGTAGATTTATTGGTCACATTCATCTCATATTGGCTTTCTGCTCGTCCTCCTCTCATGCTCTCTCAATTAATTCATAATTTTTCTACCGGTCTCTACCTATCTGCTTATCCTTCTGTATCCCTGACATTGTCAGTGCATTGTCAGTTCTGCCTCTCAGCCTATATTCTTCCCTTTTTTCTGTTTTGTTCTTTTTTCTATTCATTTTCTTTTACTAATTTCTCGTCTTTCTTTCTTTCCCTGTCCTTTCTTTTCTTTCAAAAATCACCCTTCGTTGCATGTGCCTTGTTTTCCCCGCATTATTTGTGATTCAAACTATACAGTTTTTCCTTCAATTTAGATTCGCATGCACGAAAAAATCACAAGAAAAGAACAACCGAGGAGGGCCATCACCTGGTATCAATAACCAGTCCTTTAATGCCGTGGGTGAAGGTGAAGCTTTCGAATTCCGTCCAGTTTCGACGGAGAACGCACTCAAAGACAGCGGTAACAAATACGTAGAGATTGGCAGGGATAATCCTGATGTAGATTATAGCGAAGTAGCTGAGAAACCCCAGTTGGATGAGAAGTTTTCCACACAAGCAGAGTATAGCGAGATTCCTGCGAAACCTGCTCCTGAAGGCAGTTACGAGGAAACCTGTTGAAGATGAGAAGTACAGTGAGATAGCTGAGAAACCCGCAGGTAAAGTAGAGAAGAAAGCTTTGTAGTTTAGATTTGCTGCGCTCGCTAGCTTGATGATTTAAGTACAAAGTAAAAAAGCTGTAGCGCTTCTTTCGTCATTCCGATAAAAAATGATGCAGAAGATTTAGTAAGGCTGTGAAAAATTTGTGGTACGTACTGAGCTGTGCTGTGACCGTGAGCGTAACAGTGACGTGACCGTTAGAGAAACGTTACCGTGACCGTGACGTGCCTTAGCTAAATATTTTACATGGAGTAGTAGTAATCTCGCGCCAGTGTATGGCTAAACCGATGTCTTTAATAAACCTTTTTAGGTTGGACATAATTTTTCCCCATTTCAGATCACACACCATTAACTAGAAAACACGATTCTTTGAGTTTGTCTTATCCATATTCATGTGTCTTCTCGTACGCATCCGTTACACAAAGAAATGATACTCTAGGTAATGAAAGATAATCTGAAATAGGACAACTTTACGCCAAACCCTGTATTCCATTTCATTCGTAATATACCGCTATAAACCGCAATCAGGAGTAACACTCAGATCTAGAAAAGTCCCCAATTTATCAGCCTTGGGTGTACCGACTATTAACTCAAGCATCAAGTAATACCTTTGTACAAAACCGCAGACTTCCGATAGCCAAACGATGCCATAGATAGAATATCATTGATTACTTTCATAAATAGATAGCCATATCCTTATCTTTTTTACTGTTACAAGGATGATTTTTTTATAAAGATATTTGTATGAATATTTTGTACGAAACTGTGTGCGCACTTGTGTAAATAGACGTAATGCTACATATAATAAATCTTAAAATCTTCGCTTAGCTGTTTTTCCATAAACTCATATAAAGAAAGTCGATTTTAGAATTGATGATTTTGAGGATTGTGTTGATAATGATGATGATGTTCATGATGATGATGGTTTTGATAATGATGATGATATTCATGATGATGATGGCGTTGATAATGATGATGATGTTCATGATGATGATGGTTTTGATAATGATGATGATATTCATGATGATGATGGCGTTGATAATGATGATGATGTTCATGATGATGATGGTTTTGATAATGATGATGATATTCATGATGATGATGGCGTTGATAATGATGATGATATTCATGATGATGATGGCGTTGATAATGATGATAATGTCCATGATGATGATGGTTTTGATAATGATGATGATATTCATGATGATGATGGCGTTGATAATGATGATGATGATGGTTTTGATAATGATGATGATGTCCATGATGATGATGGCGTTGATAATGATGATGATGTTCATGATGATGATGGTTTTGATAATGATGATGATGTCCATGATGATGATGGTTTTGATAATGATGATGATATTCATGATGATGATGGTGTTGATAATGATGATGATGTCCATGATGATGATGGTTTTGATAATGATGATGATATTCATGATGATGATGGCGTTGATAATGATGATGATGTCCATGATGATGATGGTTTTGATAATGATGATGATGTTCATGATGATGATGGTTTTGATAATGATGATGATGTTCATGATGATGATGGCGTTGATAATGATGATAATGTCCATGATGATGATGGTTTTGATAATGATGATGATATTCATGATGATGATGGTGTTGATAATGATGATGATATTCATGATGATGATGGTTTTGATAATGATGATGATGTCCATGATGATGATGGCGTTGATAATGATGATGATGTTCATGATGATGATGGTTTTGATAATGATGATGATGTCCATGATGATGATGGTTTTGATAATGATGATGATATTCATGATGATGATGATGTTAATATTGATGATGACGGCATGATTATTATGATTATTGTCATCTATGTACTGTTTAATAAACGAGCAGGAGTGTTTTATCGGATATAAAACACGAGGCGTAGCCGAGTGGTTTTATACCCGATAAAACACGATCTGCGAGTTTATTGAACGGCTTAAAAAACTCATGATGAATGTTATCATATTGTACTGAATTCTTTACGAAATGAACCAAGTTTGATAGAGAAAATCCAAGTTAAAGTTTATGCAAATGAAGACGAATCTTTATCAGATATAAAACCTCCTTCACGGTCATGATTTCTATTGTGTTTCCTTCATGAATTATTAATGAGTTTTTTAAGTTTATTTGTTAATCTTCAAAACGGAAGTAATTGAAAACATTTGATTGTAAAGAATTTAATTAACATCCATGTCAACACAAATAAGCCCTTCTTTGTCAAAACACTGCAATTGTCTAAGGGCTTTGTTTACACAGCATCCAAGTAGGTCTCCATGCTTCATAGACAAGTCTTAAGTTACAAGTCCACTGGAACCATGAGCATCTTACCATGACGTCAACAAACCACCCTGGTAAACATGATTCCTATCTATAGTAGTATAACAGTATTAGCGCTTTTAATTTATTCCTGTTCAGTAACAGAACAAAATATTTCTTAATAAATGTGACAGTAGCTTGTTAGTTTGGTCAGATCGAGGTAGGATTCGAGCAGTGTTATCTTTGGACTGCGCGCAATGCTGATATCCACTCGCAATGTAGTTTGATTCCCCTTGGCTTGCTATTAATATCCTGTCACAATAAAATAGCACTAGTAGGTCACGCCATAGTCTTCGTCTGCTGTCAGCTTTAATCGCATATCATCCAACTTGGAGCATATTCTGACACAAGCAGTCTCCCCGCTGTATGGACTTTCGTCATTCTGATAAAACTGTTCAAAAATGTTGGTAACACAGTTTCTCGTAGTTCCTGTCACCTTTGCAGTGCTTCTATTATTGCAAGGTAAGATATATTTGAAGTTATATTGGGTTTGATTTCAGGAGCCTTGTACAGGATTATAGCCTTGTTGTTTAGCTTTTATCCTAGTTCAAGATTCCCACTTACGAGCTAGAAAACAGTTGCTCTTACCCGGAAAACAGCTTGGATCAAACCATTAAAAGAAATACAGTTGGGAATTTAGCCCGATACTCTTACTTAAGTGGCGTAGAACAAGATGTGATGTTTCGATAAACCAGGGAAAAATAATGACGTAACGGAATCCCAACTACACACGGAAGTATAAGCTCGATTTCTTACCCAAAACTACTATCAGAACAACACTACGAAAAATTACTTTTTGATAAAAAAGTATTTCACACTACACTACATAAAGATTATATCGCGCTTTCTAAAACTTTTTCTTCAACGCTGCTCATCAAAATTTGATGTACTTAGAAATAGAAGTCTTGTCACGCTGCTCCATTTTACTGAGACGAGTTTTAAACGTTGCAACTGATAAATTAAAGGCTTTGATAAAAAAATTAGCAGATCTGTATATTTGCATCTGCTCAGACTAGGTACAATTTTCTCCAAATCCTAGGAAAAAATTAAGAGGAATTGCTTTTTTATTTTCGTAACTGGAGAAAAATTAATATTTTCGTAATGCTATTTGTATAAAACCAAACATATTGCTACTAATCTGTCGCCTTCAAAGAACATTGTTTTTTACTGGTTGAAGAGTGGATAAAGTCATTATACACCTGCGTGAAAAAAGACTTAGATTTCGTAGACTATCTTGGCGTATGCTATCTTTCATAAAATCTCATTTCTTTCTTATAAAGCAGCTGCTAGTTTGCATTACCGGTAATGCCCTTAGGAACACAGGAATGTTATTATGTTACTGAACTTTACCTCAAACAACTATCTTTTGTCATTTCAGTGACAGTGGCGCAAAAAGTAAACAAAAATGGCAACGCGGAAGACTTAGCTGAAACTTCTGAATTAACTGTCACTTCTGGGGACAAGCACAAAGCGCACGGAAGTAAAGTTCTACCAGAAGGAATGAGTAGCAGGTTAGGCAGTGACATTCCATCGGGTCAAGGTAACTCTCGTAGAGTGTATTTAGTGTAGTTATGTTCCCGTTTCCATTGGGTGGGGACGGGGGGGGTCTCCTATAATAGAAGGGTTCGGATGCTCGTTGGAAAGTTTGAAGATGACCTCTAGAGGTACCTGAGTCGTGACCAATTGGGCATGGCAACTGACTGATTTTTATCCCTTAAAGGCATTCTGGGTATAGGGTTAGAATTAGAAGGGATTTCGCCTGAATTCTCAGTCTAATTCATGGAGCCCGGCTTGGCTTAAAAATAGAATAACCTTAAATTATGGTGATTGATATACGAAAGTGGATAAAGGTCGCAATAATTTCTTTCCTTAAAAATCAGTGAGTCTTGCTAAAAAAGTTACTATCAGAATAATCATCTTTCCTCTGGATTTTTTACATGTTATCTTCTAAAGACGAAGGACATATTCGTGTCTCAATCTTTGAAGGGTGGCAATCATCATGGCGACGTCTCTAACATATCAGAGGGCTGCTAGATGTTTAGATTTACTCTTTACTAAGATGGAGGGAATGACGAAGCAAGGGAAGGTGGGAGGGATGAAAGACGAAGCCGGGAAAGAGAGAGGAAAGAACGGTAATAAAATTCAAGATTTATTTATCCGTTTTTCCGTAATTTCAGAATGCCACGATTACAAAAATCTAAGCAGCCCAGACCGCGCACAAAGAGCTGTAAATATTGAACAACGATATTGCGATCGCGGTGATTATGGTAATTTTACTGCTGGTTGGTATCGTTTCACCGGGGACGCCGGAGATAGAATGGCATCATCTTGTGTTCCTATATTCCGCTGTTCAACTGTTGTTCAGGGCTGGTTAAATGGCTCTCATCCTACTGGCAATTTAACTCTCGCTCGCCGTCGAGTTTGTTTTCACTGGAGTGCAGACTGTTGTTATAAGAAAGTGAATATCTGGATTCGAAAGTGCAATGGTTTCTACATCTACGAGTTGCCGTCAGTACCAACATGTCCAGGAAGGTACTGTGGAAACGGAAAAGGTAGGCTATCATGCTCAAACACTTTGTGGGTAAAAATCCTGGAAAAATCCAGAAATTGTCATCCCGTATTGTTCAAACCTGTTTTTTCTGATTGGCTGTTAGACTATACAGTTATTCCCCAAAATCAGGGCGCGCAGCAGCTCTTGAGCACCTACAAATAAATCCTACAATAGTCCCTTTCACAGGATTAGCACTCGTTCACATGGACCAAAAGGACCTTTGAGTGTATACGATAGAATGAATCTATTGTGTTACTGCCTTTATTTGTTGTTTTATAATACGATGGGTCCTTTTAGAAAATAACCATGAGTTATTTAACTCGCATGCAGCCCTTCACATGTTAAACGGTAGTATTAACTTCGAACATAACAACTTACTTACGAGTTAACTTTCTTTTTCGATTATCTTTGCAGGCCCTTTAAACAATCCTTCAAGTAAGTTCAGTTTACTGAGTGATGAAAATCGCTGCATTAGGTTTAATATATGGCAGGTGGGAAACGTACGGTTTTCCTTAAAGTGCCTATACCACTTTACTTAATATTTTCAGTATTGATTTTACATGAAATGGAGATTTTAATGGTAAAAGATTTTCGTATGATTTGAGTGATGCATCTTGAAGATAACAAGGTTTATACTTCCCAATATGTTAATGAGTGTGATGTCATTAGAGGAATTTGAGTTAACTTCTGATCTCATCGTTTTTAAATTGAAACACTTATTACTATGAGAGAAAAATTTGCTAGTAGTTTTCTATAAACCACGAGTAAGACAATGATGTTATATACAGAATATTTTGCTGCCCCAGAAAAGTATTTGTATATTTAATCTTGCCTATAATGACATCACACTTATTAGCATATTGGAAATATAAACTTTAATAACTTCAAGATGTATCACTCAAATTAAAATAATTTATTTAACAACTACATTTTTAATTCATGTCAACATGAAAAATCCCTTTTGCAATAGTCTACGGAAATTGTTTACATCAGGGTTCAAGAAGGTTTTCATGTTGCATGGACATTTCTTCGTAACAGTTCCACTGGAGCCAGGAACACTTTACTATAACGTCAACAAACCATGTGGTAAACATGAATCAATCATACTTTAATTGATGTTCTCACAGAATGTGGTGGTAATCTTACCAGCCTGACAGGCCAGATAACCAGTCCAGGATATCCCAACTACATGGAGCCAATCACCTGTAACTGGACCATCAAGTCACCATTTGATGGGAGCATACTGCTGTACTTTGAAGACATGACACTCAGTTTCGAAGGCTGTCCGTAAGTTTTATTCCAAAGATCCCACTGCAGGAATACCGCTGCGTTTCTTGATTGCAGACTCATTTACTGGGGTTAGGCTCATTTTTGATTAGCGTAAAAAAGTTCACAAATATCAAGCAAATGCTGTGTAAAGATTGACGACTCCAACAACACAGTCACGCTCTTTGCCATTCCACAGACATTTACTGAAAAACATATCAATATTCGACTCAATTCGAGGCTAATCTCGATCAACAAAAAATTCGAAACTGGAGTGTTCTAAATTCTAAGAATTGTTGTGCTCCCTTGAAATAAAGACTGGAAATCGGTTGGTTGTCTCTTGAAAAGGTTGTTAATATGAAGCTATATAAGTTGAACAGTTTCAAAGCTTGCTTCCTAAAAAAATGCTTAATTATCTTACTGATGTTTTGTGTTTCTATTGTTTTTGAAATAGGTCTAATAATCTAACCATTGTCGCGGAAAACGAAAGACACACCTTTTGTCGCAAGAGAGATCCATTTTACTTGTTTATCACTAAGAGAACTCCATTGCAAATAAAAATCCAGTACGAATCAGTGTACTGGAATAAAATGTCAGGATTTAAGCTTCGATTTGCAGTAATTACAGAAAGTCTGGATAATGGTACGTATTGGATCTCTCTCTTTTTTGTTATTTGTTCTGCTGATACTTAAACTTGCTTTTGTGTGGGTGCCGTTAACCTGGCTGCCAATTAACCGAGCTAGAGGAGGGAAACGGATACAGGACTGGACAAATTAGTTAATATTTTCTTTTATTGTCACTTCAGCTCCCACAACAAGTCAATGGACTATCAATGGTCATGTCAAAAGTAAATCTGCAATTCAAGTATCTTGGACACATCTAAGTGGATCTACCTTGAAACCTGATCAAAATATTTACGGATACGTCGTGCTGTACAAGCCACTTGACTATCTACGCAGCAATTCGTACGTACTTACAAAACCTGACTCTACCAACATCACTATAGCTGGGCTGACTGGAGGAACAGAGTACGAGTTACAAGTAGTTGCATTGATCGAAAGAAATAACATATCATTATCATTATATGGGAGTGCAAAGTTGAACATAACGACATTCAAAGGAGGTAAGAAAATATTTCCTTATGTCAACTGTGCTGTATCCTTTCTTACTCGATTTAGGATAGAATTCTTTTTCGATTCAAGATAAATCCCTTATAATTGAGCCTTAAAAATGTAGCTAGAATACTAAAAGAAAGCAAAGGAATCAGTCCTGATGTATATTACTTTAGATTCCTTGCATGTGACGTCGAAAAAGCTCGATCTGAGGACAAAACAATAGAATTCCGATATCCTGAGAACCTATTGTTATGTCCCCCAGATTGAGCTGCATTCCAATCAAAGTGCAACAATGCTCCACAACAAAATGAACAGTGAGTTTTGGGGAAAATGCGAGTCCGCGGTAAAGGGAGCAGATGGCTTTTGAATTTGTCAAAGGGAGATAGGGTGGGAAGAAAACATGAATAAACGGCGAGAAAAAACTATGACAAGACGTTCCCTGTCCGTTCATTTAAAATAAGTCAACGAGTTCACCATTCTGATAAGGTAAATCTACTCGTGTGACCGTTGACTTCACCGATTATGCAACTATTCGTGTGTTCTGCCTATATTTATACTAATTGTTAAGCATGGTTGCACATTGAATATTTACTGCAGAATGATAAGATTTACAAAGCAAAGATAGCATGACTGCAGTCATTGTGATCTAGTTGAGTCGAAAGCTCGTGAATTTACGAGATTAAATCATGATCAGTATCTTTCTTGTTCTTTTTAGAATGCTATCATTATAATAACTTGACATCATGGACACGAGCTCAAGGTGCTCCAGGGAATAATTACTGTGATCGACATTTCATGGCCGTTCCTAAGTGGTATCGTTTTTGGGGAGAGGCTGGCACACAAATTGCTACATCATGCGTCCATAAGAGTAGATGCGGTACAGCCTCGCCTGGTTGGATGGATGGAACACACCCTTTTGTCCAATATGGCGTCGTCATGAGAACTGTCTGCTTCCACTGGTTCGAAGATTGCTGTAGGTGGAAAGTTACCATTAAAGTTCGCAATTGTGGGAGATTTTATGTTTATCAACTGCATAGTACTCCTGCATGTTACATGCGCTACTGTGGAAACAAAGGAGGTGAGAGTTTCTGGTTTTTTTCCTTCTAATCTATATATATATATATATATATCTAGCAGTTTTTATGCTCATCTTGTTAAGGTTACACAATAGATCAAATACGACAAATTTTGGAAAAGAAATATTCGGGCGTTTCCATTCGGTTATAAAAGTCTTAATAAACATTATTTGAAAAGGCATACTTACATTAGTAATCAAGCAAAATTCAACTGTGTTCTAGCAAATCCCAATTAAATTAAGAAGTATCTTTTTAATGAGAAATCCAGGTTAGATCGGATCAGCCTCGATCCTTTTCATGGTGTTCACTTATCCTTCGTCATTTACTTTGCAATAAATGAATTGGGCTAGTCTTTATTTAATGAGTGTATTAGGATTTTTGAACACAATTAAGGACACCTTTTTAAAATCAATGGCTTTTTACTTTAAGGCTGTGGCAAATCCATCAATGATACAAGTGGAACACTAACCAGCCCTGGATACCCAACCCGTATTTACTGGAACTCAAAATGTCAGTGGAATTTCACAGCTCCTTCTCCATCTGGTGTCATTGTCGTAATAGTAGAACACCTCAGTATACCGATAAGTGCTCGATGCTCGTGAGTATATTTTTGGCCGAGATTCTTAAATTCTTTTATTGCGCCGATGTGCGTCTTAAATGATCTAGTTTTGACATTTAAAGAAAATTATAATCTATCGTTTTCTTCCAAACTTTCAGACGAGATTCTTAAATTCCTTTTATAACGCAGATGTGCGTTTTATATGATCTATGATCTTGACATTTTAACGAAAATTATAATCTATCATTTTCTTCCAAATTTTCTGACGACACACACTACCTCTCGTCTCTCTCTCACACTATCTCTCCCCGACAATTTCGTATTACCGTCTTAATTTGACAATTGCATTTTGAAGAAAAACTTCTCTGCCTTGTTTATGAATATTTTATAACTAGACAAAGGCTGATCGAATGGGTAGGATGAGGAGGAGGTTGCAATCCTCTCAATGATAATGGACCAAATCCACTTGAGTGTAATGCATGTTTTGCCCATTTTAGACTACGTGTCATTCTCTTGAGTATAAGATTATTTGTTTCAGTTGTATCCATATTCGTCTGCCTCCTTTTGTGCTACCGTTAAACAAGGAAATGATTATATAGGGTTTGAAATGGGAAAACAGTGGACAAGATCTATTCCATATAATCCCAAAATTTAGATTAGAAGTGCCAAAATTGCAGAATTTGATACGACCAGCTTTCAATGTAAGAGGCTGCAATCCATTCAAATAACCTAGGTATGCCTATGCTCATAAACATGTTTTTGTCTTGTAGGAAATTTTCTTTGTCATTTGAATACGGCGACGGAAAGCAAGTTGGTCAAGAGTGTGGAGTTCAGCAATTCTTCACCTGGGTGTCTCAAGGTTCTGCTAAACTAAGGTTCTTCTCAGAGAGAGCTGCGTCCAGATGGGTTGGATTTAAAGCTCGATATTTTATCTTCAAGGACGACCTCACTCAAAGTAAGTAAATGGATAATTTAATGATTTTTAAAACAAGTTATCTGAAATGGGTTGTCGTTAGTGGAGAGGTATTCTCGTGGTCTTGCTTATGAGTGTATTTGAATATATTTCTATAGTGGTGGTAGCAATCATACTGTTGGTGGTAGTGTCGGTGGCGGCAGAGGCCAATACCAGTATTAGTGGTAATAGTGGTAAGGGCGTATGTAAAAGTAAGACACTCACTTAATCATGATGAACTTTGTAGTTTTGTCTTAGTTCCAGTTATTCCTCGATGGAATGGCGTCTCAGCACAACCCATTAATTCGACAGCCATAACAGTACGATGGGACCCTTATCCTTCTTCATCTGTCAACTCCCCTGTTACTGAGTACCTCATCATATGTGTGCCAGATGGCCTACCTCTCAATGCTACAGTATTTACCACCAATATATCACATAACTCTTTGGTAGTGACTGGGTTAATGAAGTACACCAACTATACCGTACAGGTCGTAATAAGCACAAATGGAAATATCTCAAGTTTCGGCGACTACAGACGAAGTCAAAGTACAAGCGTGAGAACTAAAGAGGATGGTGAGTTGAGTTTTTCAGGACATTTTTGTCATTAGTGCCATGCATCCTTTAGTCCCTTTGCAGCACGTCGGAATGCTGCTCAATTTAGAGGACATAGCAATAGGTTTCCAATAGTCGCTTTCACAGTTCCTTCGAAGTTCGAAGCTAGACGAACGGTGAGCTTGCAATGATATAGAGACAAGTAAATACTTGTCCAAGGTATTAAAAAAGGTTTATATCATTGCAAGCTCACCGTTCGTCTCGCTTCGATGCAACGACACGGCTGCCTTTCAAGATGGCGCAGGGAACTGTGAAGGAGACTATTCGCAGGAGATTGAAATTCTTTTGGCTTTGTCCTTCAAATTGAGCTGCTTTGAGTAAAATGCAAGGGGTCTATATCAGTTTTAATTTGGTTGTTTTGTTCTCTAGTCCCTAGTGAAGGACCACAGAACCTAACAGCAATGGTAATAGGTAAAGAAATAACGGTCACCTGGCTACCAATACGTGAGCATGCGCGGCATGGTCAGATTAAATCATATGTCATCTATTATAAAAAAGCATGGACCTCTGATGGTTATTCAAATGAGACGGCTGGCAGCTACAATTTCAAAGCCGTTCTAAGGAAACTGGAGCCAGTTACTGAATATCGCATTGAGGTGGCCGGTGTTACATCTATTGGAGTGGGCACCAAGAGTAAAGCAGTCTTTGCTGTCACAGGTATGTCTTGCATATTTTTCCAATTACTGGTTTTCACTTGACGTCATTTCCTGTCTCGTGCGGAAGGTTCATCAGCTGAATCGCATGCGCAAGGTTTCAATAGAATTCTTTAATACTGACAGCACATGATGGTCAGTGTATAACCATCATTTGGAGTAAATAATAAGATTCAAAGATATTTATCAGTCGAATGAAACCAAGTAATGTACTAATATTCCAATAGACAAACGTTAACCTCAGGTATCTTTTCTCGTTCTCCTTGCCTCGGTAGCCAATAGAGTCTCCAGTTGTCACAGTTGTGCGCAGTATTTATGACATGCAACGACGGTCTGATTCAATATTTCTTGATTAGCAGAAGCCAAAAACCTAGAGGTTTAGAATCTTTTGTTAGTTGACTGCATGGGTCTCGTAATTATGAAAATAGATCTAAAACAACTCGTTAAGACTTAAGTAAGGTAACACCAAATTAAACCAACGATAACGATGTATCTCATCTCACGAGAGTTAATTTTAGTAGGAAACCTATAAGCACCTTCAGTTTCGTTTTTCTAGACCTTGTAACCTGTGTAGCGACTTAACATCTTATTCGTTTAATCTTTTGATTTTAATATATTTGATTTTTTTCTTTTCTTAAAGAATGTAAAGATTCTGAATTTGCAAGTAAAAGTCATTTGACATGGACATTCACCAGTCCGCATTACCCTAACCAGTACCCAAGTAACGTTGATTGTACATGGTATATTGGTTCTACTATTGGGAAAGACGTAGATTTGTACATAGTATTTGATGAATTTCATCTGGAGAAGACAACAACTTGCAGGTAAGAAGCAAAGACCATTACTTTTCTTGGAGGTGGGCGGTGGCGGTGGCGGTGGCGGTGGCGGTGGAAGTGGAAGTGGAAGTGGAAGTGGAAGTGGAAGTGGAAGTGGAAGTGGAAGTGGAAGTGGAAGTGGAAGTGGAAGTGGAAGTGGAAGTGGAAGTGGAAGTGGAAGTGGAAGTGGAAGTGGAAGTGGAAGTGGAAGTGGAAGTGGAAGTGGAAGTGGAAGTGGAAGTGGAAGTGGAAGTGGAAGTGGAAGTGGAAGTGGAAGTGGAAGTGGAAGTGGAAGTGGAAGTGGAAGTGGAAGTGGAAACCATAATTCATACTAATTTTCCCCCACCTACAATAAATAAAAAAAAGCTATATTAATATTTACTCATAAAAAGATTATTTATTGCACTTTACTAAAAGTATTTTTAGGTGCATGTGAGGTATTGGCCTCGATTAATTGACTTAAAATATTTACTGCAGCAATATAGCTTATACATTTTATCTTGTCCTTTTTAATGTATTTTGTTTTGTTCCTGTTTTGTATTTCAGTGACTATGTATCAATCAATCAATCCGACGGCAGATCTAGTCAAAGATTTTGTGGAAAGCAAGATCCTTTCGCTGTTAGATTAACGAGTCAATCTGGAATCCTAAAACTCAAGAGTGATGGGGGATTGGAAGAGAATGGTTTCCATGCCCGGGTGTTGGTGGTGACGATTAAAAAACCCTCTAAAGTTACATGTATGTACCAGAGGTTTTTTATTTGATGAGTGGAATGAGTAGTTATCTGTTTTGCTCAGTTGATTGGTTAATTTTGTGGATGTGTCAGTTGGTTGGATGGCATGGCAGAATGGTTTATTTAGTTGGATACGTTGATCGATGGGTTAGTTCACTTGTTTGGTAGGTTGGTTGGTTGTTGGATGGGTTGATGGATGGATGGATGGATGGTTTACTTGTTGGGTGGGTTGATTGATGGATAAGTGGGTGGGTTCACTCGTTGGGTGGGTTGATGGATAGATACGTGGGTTCACTTAATGGGTGGGTTGATAGATAGATACGTGGATTCACTTATGGGTGGGTTGATGGATGGGTGGGTGGATTCACTTGTTGGGTAGGTTGATGGATGGATACGTGGGTTCCATTGTTGGGACAGTTTTTTAACTATTGCGACTACTCTACTTTTATTTATTGACCATCTATTTTCTTTCTTCCAGTTCTTAACAGTACTACAAAAGGAGTTATATATAACAGTACTCTTCAATGGTTAAAACCGAAAATTAACGAGGATATCATTGAATACGTTGTGTTGTATAGCGGAGATGTTTATAATGATATGGTGTGGAAAGCTTCTGTAACTAATACAACCAAGGCAGTACTAACAGGATTAGAACAAAGATTCGAAGAATACACTGTTTTCTTACTGTTCCGCACGATCAATGGAAAAGTATACTTTGGGACTTCGAGTAAATTTAAATTACCTCAACCGAAAGGTACCAAAAGGCGTAAAATGAAGTCTTCAGTTCAATACTCTGACTCGGTGAAAAAAAATAATTATGCCAAGAGATGAAAAGATAATAATATACATCTTGAAATCTTGAAGAAAGAGAAAATACGCGCTCAGACATCAGGGCTTCGTATGCCCCAGGGGTACTACTCCCTATAGTTGATTATACGGGATTATCCGCCTGATAGATGTACTACCCTGGGGGGGAGGGGGGGGGGACATGACAGCGTCATTGGGTATACATGAAAAGCGTAAGAGGTTTAGAGTCCGGAAAGAGTAACGCCACTCGTATTATATGTGCTCTAATAAAGTACACTCGGGCAACCAATCGGAAAGCGTGAGTTATGATAGGTATTTTCTATAAGATATGAATTAAAGCACCAGCATGGGCAATAAGATTAATTAGAAAAATTAATGTTGCAGTCACCTCCACTCCAACGACTACTGAACCTCCGAGAATGCAAGGTATGTTATAGACAAATTACGGTTACCAATTACGGTTCTCACATCTCACCTCGGAGGAATTGGGTTAGATTCCTTGACTCTTTTGTCACTTGTGAAGGGAGGTTCCAATTTCCCTGGCTTATCTCCCTCTGCCAACTTCAACAAGATAAATTTAAAATTATCTTGGAGTTAGCCGCGCCTTGATTTTGTTCAAACCAGATTTGTTTCAGAGTTGAATATATTTGTTAGGCCTGCATTACCCTGGCTTAGATCAGCCCCCGAATATAAGCCCAGAGGCTACGTCAGGGTTGGGCTGAAAAAATGTTTTCAAAGGCAATTCATTCCAAAAATTAGAAGTATATTTTCTGTTCTTTCTGTATATTTTCAGGTTCAACGATATATGATTATGGGGATGTTGCCAGGGACAAAATGGTTCCAAACACACGGGATTTCTCCACACGATGTTTCCGCATTGATATTCCTGATGATGGGATGCAGTTTTATGACAAAAGGCATCACATGGTCCACGTGAGTAATCATTACAATATTCATTTTATACATATAGTGTCAGTCTTGAATAGGTTGCTATCAATAGACGTCGTGAAAATAGTCGAATAAAATAGTTTGAGGACTTTTTTTGATATCTTTTGACTTAGCATCCACTAGTTGCCCCCCCCCCCCAGCAAACCGCTTGTTTGCCCCCCAGTCAACTCCAAAAAAGTCACGTGATTGATAGTAAGCAATACTTGAATGGGGCGCGTCTTGCCGGGACCTCGAGTCTGTTTACCCGCCCCTCATCACGCTTGTTTGCTTTTGTATTTCTTCTTTTGTGTTGTTCTCCATTGTAAGTCAGGCGTGATAAAAGGATCTAAATAAATAAATAAATAAATAAATAATTAATTAAATAGGATGAATTACTTGGACTATACGGCGGCCATCTTGCCAGGGGACAAAACAAAACAAAGATGACGGAAAATATATAGAGTTTCATTTGTTTTTTCTGGGTAAAGTAAAAAATGTGTCATCTTAATTCACTTTATTTTGTATTCTCTCGTGTTGTACTCGTAATATCAATGAACGTCATAATTGTAACAAAGCTTCTTTTGCCCCTTGGACGCCCCATGGTGCCTTGCGATTCAAGATAGCCACCGAGTATCGTCAACGTAGTCTTTAAGCTACACACCGGTTAGAGATAGCACCGTAACAGCGCATTCCACCCATGCCATGATTTACTCAAATCTTTCACACTTCAGTTATAAAGTTTTTTCGTATGTTGAGCCGAGTGCATTTCCTCTTACAGATTTGTCGCAACGGTGCTTTGTTGTTCGAGACACCGCAACTCGTCCGCTGGTCACACAGGTTTAGTGAACGTGATTGGGCGTACAATAAAACAGCCATCATTGCACCTTACTGGGCTCTCACTGATGTAGAAGATCCGTTTGTAATCCATAACATCTCTAAAGTGTTCTACCAAGCTTACGACAACAGTAATGATGAGAGATCCAAGGCAATACTGCAACAAGCCACGTATGATGTGAAGACCTTTCACATGGATGTACAAGGACTTTACGAGAACAGTGAAGATCATCAAAAGCCAAATGAAGACTTTCATGCAAAATGGGTTTTGGTCGTGACGTGGGTTAACCTTCGACCACCTAACGCTCACGATTTGCCTTCCGACCTGGTAATGCGTGAACACAGCTGTGTAAATATACCTCTTTATCTTGGACGCAATTTTTCCTCATTTCAGACTACATCTGATTCTCTCGAGAATAAGATTCTTTGTTTGCTTTGGATCAGTATTTATGTATCTTCTCATACTCATCCATTAAACAAAGAAATGATACTATAGGGAATGACACATTGTCTTGAGAATAAGATTCTTTGTTTGAGTATAGATCAGTATATATATGTATCGTGCTCATCCTTCGAACAAAGAAATGATACTGTAGGGAATGACACCTGGTCTTAAATGTGATAACATTACGCTCAAGTTAAAGAGCTCTACTAAGTTTTTCGTGCTATAAATCATCGCTGATATAAACCAGGATAGTTTTAAAAATACGAAACTTTGCCAAGCGTTGCTTCCATTGAACCAGACACAGCGAGTGAGGTCACTGCTCTTCTACTCGCGATGTTTGGACACGGCACGGTCACCGCACTTCCTCTCCATTACACTTCACAGCCATACGAAATTTGCTCAAAAAGTGACCACGAATTTTTCTCCTAGAACAACACATTTCAAGTCGTGCTCATAACGGACGGAGTATGCTCTTTCGTAATGTATAACTACCCTTCTAATGGAATACAGTGGTCCGCACCAGCACTGGAGTAAGTATTAATGACATATATAAGTGAAATTTAACAAGTGATCTATCATCAATTCTGTGTTCTGATTGGATGAGCTATACTATCGACTAGGCATAAATTTCTAGCCTATTACAGCGAACAGTGCTGGCTTTGTTAACCAAAATTAAACATTAATTTTAACTATGATTTGAAAACTTGTTTGAATCTATATATTTGACAGACTAGAGTGGTTTTCCATTAACCCGTGAAACAAAAGTTACTTATTAGATGGTAATAGCCAGATTTAAACTACAGAAAACAAAGACGTTAGAGCCTAATAGTACTAAATACGTTAAAATGTATTTCACAGGCTTATGAAAATCACTCTAGTTGGATTTGACTAAAACAATTCATTCGGGCTCGATGACTAATTGCTAAATAGTTAAAGGGTGCCTAGTATTATAGCAAACATAAATTCTAGTTATGGCCACTAGTCCAAAATGCTATTTCCCATTTTTGCCTTATGAAACAAGCATAATGGACTTTGATAACACGGAGTCATGTTTATTTGCATGACAATATAAACCTTTGTTTAAACCCGAGTAAGATCGTCCTGAAACGCTTGCTTGAATATGAACCCGTGAGATTACGTGGGGGAAATGTTTTGCTCTAGTCAACGTGCCTGCCTCGTGAGAAAGGTCCATACCTGTGGTTCTTTGATTAATTTCTCTTTCAGAAAGTATTACGAACATTTCACCTATTATCGTGGGCTTCCTGTGGTCGGTTTAAATGGTGGCGAGAAGAAACATGAATACTATCATGTCTTGGGGTAAGCAAAAATACTTAATCCATCCATCCTTCTCTCCCTTTCATTCATCCTTTCATTCATCCATCCATCCTCCCTTCCTCTTCTCTTTCTTCCTTTCCTCTCTCCCTATTTCCCTCCCATCTTTTTATTCATCCATCCATCCTCCTTTTCTCGTCTTCTCCCTCCCTCCCTTTCTTCCTCACTTCCTTACTTCATTTAATTTTTCTTTCATTTTTTTTCCAGATCCGGAGAAACGGGAATAGTTAAAGTTAACTCAATACCTGGTAAAACAGTCAGGATAACTGGCAACAAATATTATGAAAAGGATTTACAGCCTGGAAAATGGTTTTTCCGAGTGGAAACAGCGCTTCCGCGCAATAATATTACTAATGGGGCAGAAAAGTGCAAGAAATGGCTGAAATCCGCACCTGATCATAGACGGTACACTGAACACCTCGAACCCTGTCCATGTACACACAGACAAGCTTCATGGGACGAACGCTTTAGAATGGAACCATATGGATGGCCCATTATTTGCGCAAACTCTATCTTCCCTTCCAATGAGGGATGGAAACAGAAATGCTGTTACTTTGAGGGAGCATTGGTCAAAGGGTATCCTGATGGAGGATATCCGAATTTTCCTAAAACTGACACGTCTGCTACTACACTCTGCTGTACATTTTCAAGCCAGTGCAAGTTATTTTACAAGAAAAGACCATCTGATGACTGTAAGAAATACCAGGAAACCGAGTGGAGTAAGTTGATGACTTATTTAAATGGCGTAGTCAGAGAATGCAACTAATAAACTAAAGGCTTACTAAAAAATTCTTTCTTTTAATCAAAGGTTGGTTGTGGGGTGATCCTCATTTCGTGACGTTAGATGGCCTGAACTACACCTTCAATGGTCTTGGCGAGTACATCATGGCAGACATTAGCAACGGGTTGTTCCAGCTTCAAGCTCGAACCAAGCTGGTCGAGGGTGGAGGCAAAGCTACTGTGTTTGTTTCAGCCGTGTCAAGACAAACAGGATCAAGTGCAGTACAAGTGAACCTTAAATCTGCTGGAGGTTAGTTTGGTCGGCCAACCAGCAGGTTCAGGAAATGAGGGAAAAGATTTTGGAAGGCAATTGAAATTGGATAGCAGCAAACCTTAAACAACAGAGGCTTTGTACACTTGCACGGTAGCGCTTCACTTAGATTATGGTTGGATAAAATGAAAGCGTTATGATATCAGAGAATTGAGTGCAATAATATTATTCAGGATTATACTTATATTTTCATATTGTCTCCAGGTCTAGAAGTGTTAGTCAATGGTACTCTAATAGACCATTCCACTTTGACCAATACAACTACTCGTTACAATGGCTCCTTTGCTTTATCTCGACCTGACAAGGCCTCCATCACTGTACTCTTCCCTTGTGGGATCTCAGTCAAGATGACTGACGTCAAAGACTCCTTGGCCATCCTTCTTGCTGCTCCAGAGAGATTTAAGAACAAAACTCGTGGTTTGCTGGGTGTTTGGAATGATGATCCTGAAGATGACCTGACAACACCGACCGGTCGTGTCCTACCGACCAACCTGACTGGCAGGATGTTACATTCTGAATTTGGTCAAAAATGTAGGTTCAAGTCAAGATTTGACTTGATGAGTTCATACATTCAATGTGTTTTACTAAATCGAATCTTAACTTGGAGTCATTGTTTTGTGTTCACTGAGGCAAATAGAACTGCTCGGCTCGAGCGCAATGTTTTCCATTTCAGACCACGTGTCATTTCCTAGAACGTTATTTCTTTGTTTTACGGTTGCGCTCGGTTGCACATGAGAAGACACGAATATGGATACAACTCAAGGTAATGGAATGACACGTGGTCTGAAATGGGAAAACATTATGCCCGAGTCGAGAAGATCTATTCCGAAAACATATCTTAGATCTATTAAAATATGTTGTTGTTTACAGAGGCATTTCCACTTTCCGTAATTTCCAGGGCAAGTGACAGAAAGCACTTCACTCTTCACCTACAAGGAAGGAGAAAGCATCAACACATTTTCCAACACGTCTTTTGAGCCAATGTTTATTGAAGATTTCACATTCGCCAACGAAACTCTAAAACAAGAAGCTCTTGCGAAATGTGAAGGTGACGTGAACTGTTTGTTCGACGCAGCCTTGACTAATGATGTTACCATGGGAACGAGTACAAAGATAGTCGGTTCAAATTTCAAGAACGACTCCGAGGCACTGAGTAAGTTGGTCAGCTGGGGATGAATTGATAAACTTTTTTAAGTCCCACATGTTATTCTCTTTAGTATTATTTCTCTTTTCTCCAACAACAATTGTTTTACGTAAACATCAATATGGCTCATAATTTATTTGCCTAGATAATGACTTTTTCCCCATTTTAAATCGCATGCCATTCCCTTTAATCAACCAGTTGAGTATTTCTTATCTTGTAACTAGAAAACTCTGTACCGATGTTTCTTAACGACTCTTCGACCTTGTACTTGACGATCAACACAACTGCACGAATAGAGATTTTTGCTAAGGATGACGACGGCGATCCGCTCACTTTTTATGTCAGCGGTATACTTCCTGAGACTCTGGATACTAACACAACCTCTGGAAGTAGCGTTGTTATCTCCTGGAAGGTTACGATGGACAAGGTATTTTATTGAGTATTTTTCAGCTTTACGCTGTACTCTATGACGCATTCGGTTTTGCTTGACGGGTATTTCAAACCACGTGTCATTCCTTGAGTATGAATATTTTTGTTTACTTGTAATGCATGTGAAGATACATGAAAGTTAACGAGAATCGATCAAATCTAAATCAATCAATCAAATTTCTGAAAAGAAGGATAATAGTATAAAATGGGGGTCAAAACTAACTGGCTTTATTTTTTTTTACAACATGACGGCCATTGTTTTCATTCGATTTACTATCGGACACGTTTATTTCCTAGATTAAATTTGAAGTTACTGTAATGGACGACAAAGGTGCTGTAGCTTTACTGAGGCCAGAGGATACACGTGTGCGCATGTCACAATGGTGGATACTGCTCTCCAGATTACAGTAACAACGTATTTGCAGACTCAACCAACGACACATTCTTCATAATGCCGTGTACTTGTATCCATGGTTACACGGGAAGATTCTGTGGACAATGACCTCGATGCCTGTCAAGCGAATCTTAACCCATGTTACCCGGGTGTCAAATGTACTGACCTCCCTCCCCCTGAGGATGTGTTTGGTTACCGATGCTGGGCCTTGTCCTCGTGGCTTCACAGGCGATGGTGCATTATGCTTAGGTTAGTGAACGAAAGCAATGAATTGAGATAAGGAGATAACTCGAAGGCTGTTTGCACGATACAAAAAATGCCTCATATAAAATTCATTATAGATCTTGACGAGTGTGAAGGTAGTAATGGTGGCTTGCAGTCAGATCTGTGTCAATACTACCAGGATCGTTCGTCTGTGACTGTAACCATGGTTACCGACTGAGCATTGACCAAAAGACATGTAACGGTATGTGAATAGATTTGATACTCATTTAGGCGTTTTCTCTGGTCATTTTGATAAGAATGTAGGTGGATGTTGTCAGATATTGATGAGTGTTACCCTTCAAGTGATTGTATGCAGAAATGTACAAACACTGATGGAGGGTACACGTGTGAATGTGATGATGGTTTTAAAGTCGATTCAAGAGATCCAAAGAAGTGTGTTGGTAAGTTAAAAAACCGCATCCGCCCACTCATTCTTCGTTCCTTTTTTTCTTCTTTTCTTTCTACCTTCTCTCCTTCCCTTCCTCCCTACAATTATCTATTCATCCTTGCATCTGACCCACCCATCCACCCTTCCATTCTTTCATCCCTCCCTCCCTCCCTCCCTTCCTTCCCTCCCTTCATCAGTTCGTTCGTTTGTGTTTAAAAACAAGATTTCCCTTGTAATACAGTTGTTTTTTTTTAAATGTCTTCAGCCAAGCAACAGTGTACAAATAGCGACCATGGCTGCAAACACATTTGCTACATAAAGGACGGACAACAACGATGCGCATGTCAGCAGGGATACAAGTTAATGGATGATCAAAAGACATGCGCAGGTGAGGACAACTCATTAAAATAGTCAGGAGATGATTGAGACATTTAGAGAACTGACGACATTACAATTTGTCTCTAGATATTGACGAGTGCAGCACAAGAAAATATCGTTGCAATCAATACTGTCATAATACTGAGGGCAGCTACTCTTGTTCGTGCAAGAAGGGGTTCAGGATGGATAACGATGGTGTCACGTGTGTTGGTGAGTGATCATGTGATGTGACTACGTCATCAGGGACGGATCCAGGAATCAAAGTTAGAGTGGGCCGAAAGAAATGGTGGGCCGGAAAACAAATTCAAGAGAAAACCTTCAAGACCGTATGCAAATACAATTACGTTTTAAAAAAATGCATTACTTAGGAGGGGATGGGTAGGGGAACACGGTTGGACCCGTTAGGCCACCCCTAAATCCGCCCCTGCGTCAGTATCATGTTTAACTACTATGTTTACACCATTGCTTAATTTTAATTTTAATCAGAGATGTAAAAAAAAAAAATCGTAAAATCATATCCTAATTGTTTCCTAGACGTGGACGAATGTATGGAGTTGACTTATCAATGTCCAAATCCTTCACTAATCTGTCTGAATACCGCTGGCTCGTACAAATGTGTCTGTGGGCCCGGGTTGTACTTGACGAAAAACAACAAGTGTAGAGGTATGGAAAAAAATCGGATACTAGGATAATACTTCGATCTGCGTCAATGAATGAAGCATAAATGATGAGAATGACATGAGTAATTTAAACACCATGTAATGGAAAAGGTGTGCTAAATCTGTGAATAAATGATGTACCGACTCGCCTGACCTCGAGCACCCTAGGTTGTTTTTAAACTATTGTTTTGGAAACTAGTTCTTCGACGGAGTAAAGAAACGTGTAGAGGTATTGCTGAACATAGGATAAAACGTGGCATAACTAGCTTGATTTACCTTCTTAATTACCAAGCCTTGGAATCGCTGTAAATATCTTGGAGACAAACATCCCAAGGGCTTAACTTTGCCAGAATTTTGATTTGACAAGGAGTATTGGTCACTCTTTCATTGGCTGAGCGTTCAATGTCTAATTAATCCGTGACCATGCCGTGACCGTGACCGTGCCGTGTGCCCTAGTTTCTAATTTCCCTTTTACAACATGGGCTAGTAGTACGACTAACTTTTTTTTAAATACGTCAGAAATTCCACCTGGAGCTACAACCCCCTCACCCGGACCCGCTCCAACACCAAAACCTCCAACTGACAACGAGAAAGACAATGCAGTTCAAATAACAGTGAAAGAGCTTAACATCACTAAAGTAAGTATAAAGTAAGTTTAATCTAAAGTTTGTCGGTTGTTTTGAAGCTGTGCACCGCATGCAGCTATGAATTTTTAGAAAGCCACACGACACAAACAGCATAATAGAAATATAATAGTAAGAAAAGTATAGAAAATACAGTAAAGGAAAGAGCTTTTAAGCTAGTAAGGGTCTCCGTGGTTATATGGGAACGAGGAGACTCTATTTGATACTGCCATGTACGAACATGTTCTCTTGTTTACATCGCTTGAATCACTCTCGTTTTATTCTTCTTCGTCTAATTTTTCTCCATGTGTTGTTTTCCAGTGGAACGAACAGATCGAAAACAAATTCAAGCGTTCTGTTGCTAAGGCTGTGACTTTATTCTGTGCTTCTAAAGATGAAGAATGTAAGGAGGACCGAAAACGCGAAAGGTACCCTCTTTTTATCTCTTTATACCAGTAGCTAGCCATTGTTGTTTAATATGAGAGATATTTAATACGTACAAGGATGAGAGAGCTTCCTCTACATGCGAGGGAGACAGGTTGTTTGGCATAAAGAAAGATATACTACTCAGTTCTTAAATGAGGTTTTCCCGGCGATTGTTTTTTCAGACGAGCTTTAGACTATATTCTATACACCGCTGACCAGGTTCATTTGCTGCCCGATTTTCCAAAGCAAATCAACCTTGGATCACGTGATCTCGCTGCTGTCATTGCTTTCTACGTGGAGTTTCCTCCTGAAGTCGTTTTTACACCAGGAGATGCCATAGAAGGTGGAACACTGGTGGAAATCGTGCGTTCTGCTAAGGCGGACATCGAGAAATCTTTGAATAGAACCATTAGTAGCATTACTATGAGTAAGAAAGAAGAACCTTCGATCACGAAAAAGCCAGAAAAGTTGACTATTTACGTTATTATCGGTGTGTCATTGGCTGGAGTGCTGTTTATTAGTATTGTTGGTGTACTTATCAGAAGGTAAGGAAACTTGTTGATTTAAGATTTTCTGGTCTAAGTCTATCTGTTTCGTTCCGTCTGTTTGTCTGCCTATTTATCTATTTGTCTGAATGTCTGTGTGTGTCGACTGCCTCAAAGCCGTTTGTCCATCCTTTTGCCTCGTATCTGTTTGTCTGTCTGTCCGTCCGTCCGTCTATTCGTATCTCTAGAAATAAATATGCAAAGTTAGTGTAATGTTACATGCTTCCTCTCTATCATATATAGGTCTCTCATTGTTTTCCATCATTTGTTACGATACACTTTTCATTTTATTTCCTCGTGCAGAGACATAAGTCGTAATGCAACTTTACGCATTAAAACAAACCAAGAAAAGGAAGAAAGGAAAACACGAGCACGTAATGTTAATAACGCCTGCTATGACGACGGGATACCTGGAGAGTTCCGATTGGGTACAGCCCAGTCTACAACCGACATAATCGAAGAGACTGGTAACGAACATGTCCAGACCGTGGAACTTGGTATTGACAACCTCGATGTTGACGTGAAATAGGATGTTACTAGGATATCTTGTGTGCATGATCATTCATGTAGCAAAAGGCATTGCTTCCAGAGAGACAAACTACAAGATTTATCGAGTAACCACCTATTCACCTTGAAATACGTGTATATATTATAACCATTGATGTATTACATGTGATTGAATTGCCTATGTTATATATCATGAAATCGTACAAATGTAAACGCAATTCACTAGTAGACCATCCAATATTCATGCATGAAGACCTTGAATACTAGACTTGAGGTCTTTTCAGTCACTCTTTACCTATGCATCAGGGTTTAGTTGCACTTTAAACTCGGCGACATTTACCGGCTTACTTCTTTTACTACTGTACCTCAGCATTACTCCTTATACATGTTCACTGTATACATGCAGACTTAGTGCTTTATTAACAGACAGGCTTAGCATTGTGCAAGATTAACAGATTACGTTCAAGTTAAATTGGGATATTTTAGAATTCAGACTAGATTGCGAGGTCTTGGCAACAAGGTACTTGTAGGGTGCATACATAATATTATAGAAGGCATAGTCTTATGAATAAAACACTGTACAACATATGACGCTTCTACCCGGTGTATTATATACCAACTCGATTCTACAGCGAAGTATCTCAGTCTGTAGATTTAGCAACATTTCGAAAGTTTTGTTTCATTTAGTGCTGGTGATTTTTGGTCGGTAAAAAAGTGATGAAGGGCGTGGCATTATCATTCATTGAAAAAAACTTGTTCGTAGCTTGGATTTCACCAATCAAATTTATAACGGTCTGTAATCTAGGAAGGCGTTTATGAAATAGCAATCTGGATATAAAGAAGGCGTGGGTTCAACAGAAATCCAGACATACAGAGGGTGTGGATGCAACAGAAATATAGATATACAGAAGGTGCAACGTGGAAAGGAATCCAAACATACAGAAGGTGTGGATGCAACAGAAAGCTGCAAACAGCTCTAAAATAAGGAAACAAAGAAAACTACACTTGTTCGACACGAGTGAAAAACATTTACGCAGGCGTGCCTGCATTTCAGCACGTTTTCCAAGAACAGAGGCTTTGGTCCATCACGTGATGGCAGGAGGTACAATAACGCTCTTTTTCAAGAAACTGAATTCTTTCTGATGTAAATCAGATTAGACTAGATTATTTTTTCCTTCCTCCTGTCATGACTGTCATCATGGGATGGTGCAAAGCATCGATTCAAGAGTGTTTCAGTATGAAAAGAAATGCTCGTTTTCTCCAAATAGATTTAAAAAAATCGTGAGTACACTGTAAAACTACTGTATTACCAAAGACAATATGAAAGAATTAGCCTTAAATTTCAATAAATGACTTAAAGTTTTTTGGAATTTGTCAGTTCGAAAGTCAAATTGATTTGCATATGTTTTATAATAGAACAATTAAGAAGTTTTCGTCTAATTTGTATAGAGACTGTTAGCATGCACAGACGTTTTTCACTGATGTGGATTAATTCATTTTAGCCAGGGATAAGCAGTGTGCTTCTCCATTTGACGAAGAAGCCAAGGTGTCATCACTTGCAAATTGCTATAAACACCATACTTGTGGGGACGTGCGCATTCATGTCCCCACGACACTAAACCTGTTAAGGTACCAGCGTCCTTCATCTTTACAAACCAGCGGCCCGCCACTGTCATACTGACATGCGTCAACCTTTCCTTCCTTGAAGCCAGCGCACAGCGCTCTTTCATGGATGGTGCCGTTGTAGGAATTGGCAACATTGCAGACCCATGTGGGGACAAGGTTGACCTCGGCCTCATTCAGGGCTTCTGGTTTGGTGCCATTCCATCTGGTGTGTCCCCATCCAGTGATGACGCAGGACTTGCCCCAGGGGAAGGTCTTTCGCGGTGGTAACAAACAGATGGGGGATACATATCTGTCCAGAACTGCACGCCGTTCCAGACGAACCAGAGCTGTGCAAGTAAGTGAAAAAATATACAATTAAAAATTGTTAGTAGTTTGACTCAAAATCGATGCTAGTTTTTGAACCGTCGACTCCACTCACTTTTTAAGCACGGAACATAACTAATATCATCTTACCGATATCAAAATCAGGCGGCGTATCAAAGATTCCTTCAAGAAACATAGACTTGTAAAGTGGATGTAAGTAGATAGCCTTCACGTCGATAATCTGTTCGAAAATTTCTTTCTCCTGGAGTTTGTGTTCTCCAAGCACTGCCGCCCAGTGATCACGATTTGTTGATGAATAACTGTCTGTAAAAAAAAAAGAACATTCTTTCAACATTGACAATTAGCAATTCATATAGAGGACCAATAGGTAGTGTCATTTCCACAAAGAGTTCTTTGTTAATTCCATTGTATCCAATTGGGACTTAAGAACTTTAACTTTAAAAGCGGGGAAAACTGTAGAATCCCACCCCAATAAACATTAAAATGAAAATACTGAGTAGGGCTCATGCGTTATCTACGAAACCAAGTCTGGAAATCGATCTTTGGTCGCGGCAAAGGTGATGAGCGAGCACCTTCACCGCTACAAGATCCTGTATATAGTGATGTTATCGAAAGTGCATTGAAGTTTGGCGATGGTATAGGCTTTGCACCATCACAAGATTTACTTGAGAAATAATTCAGTTTCTCGGGTGAAAAGACTCTATTGTAGTGTCTCCTCTCACGGCTGCCATCACGTGATGGTGGTCTAAAGTTGGGTAATCCCATAAAGACTTACCGTGAAAGCAATGCGCCGCAGTAGCCACCCATTCAGGCGAGATCAATACACCACCACAGAACTGTGTTTCGTTTATTAACAGCGCCACCTGCCAAGGCCATGATCCAGGTTCACTTGTTTTACCTCCAACGATTCTTTTCGCTTCGCCTTCGGTCTTATTCCACATTCTTTGCCAACTGTGAAGATATGTATTTGTTAGAAAAACAAACCTTACATGCTGGTGTTGGGAGGGGTGGAGCGTTCTCCTTCGTACTCCCTCCCCCTAAGTATTTCGAATTATTGCGTTGCCACGATAAAGCGCCTAAGAAAACAAGTTTATCATATATTTATTCGTTGGTCCTCAGGCTTTCGTTGGTATCCGTGACTACCAAATGGATTCCAAATAGTCCAAACATTATGATTGGATTCCATAAATATTCTTGCTTTCCGATTGGTTCAGTTCGGAGCCGGAAGCCATCAAAGAGCTAGCACATGAACACACCTACGACTTCCTTCAAGACCACAAGCCGAGATAATTCCCAAATTTGTTTTTCCGTCAGTCCTTGATAGGATTCTCTTTTCAGTAAAAACACTTGAGGCTTTGTTAAAAAATGAAACTTGAGATTCACTGCCTACTCGAGCCCACAAAAAAGATCAGCAAAATACCAGTGAAAGAAAGACATAACATAACATTAAATGCTGCTATATTGTTAGTCTTATGATGATTTTACTATTCTTTTTGTCTCGTATCCTGTACGAACTCAAACCAGCCCTGTGTTTCCCATATCCCACGCGTGTCTTTCAAATCAAATAAGAAATAAGCTTCAATCCTCTCAAAACCAACATTGAATTTTGGCTGGAAAATTGGTTCGGTATATTGAGAGGCACATTAAAATAAAACTGTGTATGGCTATATAAATATTCGCGTCAATAGCTAGAAAACCCCATGTCATCTTATATTAATTTACCTAACGAGATTGCCTCTATGAGTTTTTCAATCTAAAAATTCCATTACACGAACTCACTTCCATTAGACTGCGTATACCCCCTAGAGCTAGCAGATGCATTTTTCTGACTTTCATTAAAAAATTCGATCCAGTTTCCAATTGAATTATACAAAATGAATAACCTCAAAAGAGCACTTAAATAACAGTTCACGGAACACGTACTATACAACTCGTCTTTTTTTCTCTAAAAGTTATTTTTTTACAAAATTAGATATAAGATTGAGCATTTTTTGCATTTAATTACATACTCAATATCTTTGACAAATCCTGAAGAATTCACTAACGAGTGGCTACAGAGAAAGCTAGGATTTCCTAAAGACACTTAAAAGCCAAAGCTTATATATCATTCTGATATCTTCTACTTTGAATTATTCATCGTCCATAGATTTTATGCTTTATTCTCTATATATTGAAGTTGCTAGCAGCTGTACAGAGGTGAAAAGTTTCCCAACGTTAATATAACTTGGGGTGAATTCCAACTTTCCTAAAAATATTTTTTTTCCAAATTCACCCATCTTTCATTTCCTGTTGCGAAAATAAATTCTAATACTTAAGGTAGAATTTCGGAAAATATTAGCCTCTTATTCAAAAAAGCTTTCAATATTGCTTTTTATCAATTTTCTAGCGTTCCTGATCTGGGAAAAATACTTTCGAAATTCAAAAAGTAAATGCGACTTTATTGATTAAATTTTGAAAATAATTTAATTCCCTTTTTTACTATTTTTTTTACCATAAAACTGATATATAAAACATTTTTTTCCAAATATTCTGGGCCAGAATAATAACATGTTTAAATTCCAATTCAAAGCAATCCCACTTTTCCAAATAAAATTGTTTTTTTATTCTTTTATTGCTCTATTTTCTTGCTATCGTCGCATCCAAGATAATTTGATAGAAGGCCTACAGTTGAATGAAAACTGCATTCTTTTAATTTTCAAAACCGTCAAAATTCAAAAACTATAATAAAAGTTAATTGTTTTTGCTCAAGATATAATATTCAAAGGATTCAAAATATCCTGTTTATTTGTACAGATTAAGAAAATAATTAAAGTATATTGTTGGAAGCCTTGTGAGAATAATATATTTTTTATCTGTAGTTTCCTCTCATTACTTTTTGCTATTAGTTTGCAATCACTTTTCTTCCGCGCTTTAATGTCTACTATTCAATATTTTAGTCAAAACACGTGAAAATGAAACAATTCTAGCGGGTCCGTGTAAGATTCCAGCGAGGTTCATCTCGGTGTGAAAGATGGAGCGTCTAGAAATGTTGACCAAAATTAGTGGAAATGGGGAGAAAAACGTTTTTAGTAAAACTGGGCTAGGGGCAGTGACGCACTGATAGCGTCAGGAGAGTCTGGCAAAAAGAAGGAGTTTCTCTTATGTGCAAAAATGTCGATAATAACATTTAGTGCAAATAGGGAAATTGTCTTAAACAAAACAGGGCTAGGACAACGACGCACTTGAAGCGTCAGAAGCCGGCTTGTTTCCTGGCAAAAAGAAAGGGCTTCTTGCGAAATGTTGCATTATAAAATTAAGAAAAAGATACGAAACAATACTTCCTTGTACAAGATATTTTGGTGTCTGAATTCAGAACTAGTTTCAATGAAACTGAGTTATATGAAAAGGAAAGGAAAGGGAAGCAAGGAAGCAAGGAAGCAAGGAAGCAAGAATGAGTGAAAGATAAGAAAAAAAATCAAAAGAAATTAAGAAAGAAATCCGGATTGCAAAATGATCACTTCCCATAGCAATAACGTCGACTTTAAGAAACAAGGCGAAAGAAATTTTCTCAATCAAAATCTGTAGATGTTTACTCTGAAGTATCAAAATCGAACAAATTATAAAATGCACGCACACTAGGACTATGATTTAAGCAAAAAGGGATTTTTAATCTTCGAAGTTTAAAGTTAGAAAACCACTGGCACCTATCTGCCCATATGATTAGCTCATATATTTAGACTATCAAAACCTATCGATCTCTCTGGAAGCATGAAAAAACGTTACTTACAGATGTTCTTCCTTTTTATCTTTACCTTTTTTCGTAATGGTTTTTTTTTTTGGATAATTCGCTGGCTTGCCTGAGGTTTCTGAGTCGTTTATAGACTTTCACTACCCCGGCAAGATGAATCGAACTCCAAAGCTTTGCACCTTCACTAACATATTCACACCAATTCAAATCTTTCATAGCTTGACAGAAAGGCAATTACTGAGACGCGATATTACTTTACCTGAATTGCAAAATGCACCCACAAAAACGAAAGCGAAGAGAATGTTCATCATCTCCAATCGGGTCAAGCAAACAGTTATGGAACGAAAAGATACTTCACAGACCTTTATATATCGGCCAATACCGACCAATACCGGCCAACGATGCCAATCTCTACCAATAGGAGTCCACGTTCTAGGGGAAGTGCGGCAACTGAACTTTAAAGTAAGCGAAAATAAACGATTAAGAGCTTTTCAAAAATATTTGATCTTTGGGAACATTAAATAGAATATTTTGCTGTTCCGTAGTCGGCTTGGCTCTTTCAGACGCAGAAAATTGGCGTTTGGAATTTTGAAAGCACGCTACGAAAATCTGCGCAAGTCTCTGTCTTTTCTCGTCTTTAGGTCGGAAGCGAAAACCCCTTGCCAGTTCTAGATAAAATATGATATTTCAGTCCGGCCTTAGAACTATAAGATTTTGTCATTTTGTCCCCAAAAATTGAGCTGTATTTGGAATATACTTCAAGTTAGGCAAACATGAACATAACACCTTAAAGAATTTTTGTGAAAGCTATTGTTCAAAAGCAAGACAGTGAGTCCTTATATAGTTATACGAGTTAAGTTCTGTATTTTCGTTGATTGATATAAACTTTCCTATGCAGAAAATCAAATGTATCCAAAATATAAAAAATTACTACATTTTTTGGTGATTATAAATACGACAGTCGGCCTTTTTATCATTACTGTTTCATTAGAAACGCAGCTCACACTAGTTTTTAGCTAGTTATCTCTTGTTATACAATAGACTGATTCGCTCCCTTAGTATTAGGATATTAAAAATATCGTCAATACTAGTAAAAAATCAAAATATTACGGTACAATAGTAAGAACATTTCTAAGGATAATACATTCAACACCAATATCTTTATGAATTGGCTCTTTATTTTCACGAAATGAGATTACAATTCACGTCATTGGAGGACTGTATGTCAAGATCGTTTCGAATCCCCGGATTCCATCTGTAATTTAGCAAGAATCTTAGCGATTGCAAGCCTGTTTCTTGGACTTATTTAGAGTGGAATTATTCAGAATTATTATTTCACTTAACGTATGAACGAAATAAAACGAATAAATCGTTAATTTCAGTAGTACAGTAGTTTCGAATGGCAAATTATCCGAGAAAAACAATTGCGCACGGCAAAAACCCTACACTGATCTCGCGAGAAAAAGATTCCTTTTTCATTGAAAAGTAGAGAGTGCACTCAAAAAAGTATTTGGATTTAAATAAAAAACAAAAACATAAGAAAAGAAAAACAATAAAAACGTTTTAAACTGCTTTTTTTTAATTATACTTTTTTGGGGCGTTATTTTTAACATCTTTTAAGAATTTTCAGGCTAAACAACCTTAAAAATACACTTTTGGAAAAGCCTTAATCTTTTAATAGCACATTTACAGTTAATATTCTCACTTTAAATCTCACAGTTACCATTTATTTCGTCCAAGGCCATCTCGCACGGAGTATAAAAGTCGTATAGCTGAACAGAATCAATTCTCAGCCTACGACAGCATATGTTAGATTTGATAATGACTAGCGGTAATTAGTTTGGACTGAGGGGGTGTGTTGAATACAAAAATTAACGTGGAAGTAAGGAAACTTAAACATCGTGTAAAAACGTCATAACTCTATTGTCATTACGAACGTTAGTCCTTCGTTCTTTCACTCTGAAGACGGCGAATGACGTCCGGAAATTCAGTACAGTTAAAACGCTTTTACAAGGTGCTTAAATTTTCTAATTATAGACTCCTTGCATTGATTTCCTAGAGGAATTGTTCTGGGGGACAAAAACAATAGGCTGTCTTTTCTTATGCAAAAAAATACCCATTGTTTTGTCCCCCACAGAACAATTCCTTTCGGGACTCAGTGCAAGGGGTTTATTCACTTGTTACTTTTGTTAATGGTGCACTGCATCATTCGATATTAAACCTATTTAACATGCCGCGTGGCATTAACAGCGCCGACGCCACCCATGTAGTTGCACTCCAAGAATTTGGAGAAGATAATAAGATTCAAAGACTTTATATCAGCCGATTGAAATCCAGTAATATTTTTGAGCAAAAGAAAACACTTAGGTGTCTACTAACGTCTATAAGACTAATACCTAGGTATTTCCTTCACGGATTGAATGGAATCACCATAATTAGACCCCATATATATAATGGTGACCTACTGACGAGCTCCATGAAGTAGCTCTAGTGTTATATATGATTAAGATAATGATCTTGAGAGATTACCAAAGAAAAGTCGGCGTTAAGGAGCACTCGAGGTAGGTAGTCAAGAATAACTCTGTTATCTTTTAGTAATGACATGCCCAAAGGAAGTAAAATGGTTCTAGTCCGCGTTAAGGTGCGGGGATTGGGTTCCACTTCAGACCAGCGGTGATTTTTTCATTGATTTCTTGGTTCTTCTCCCTCCAAAACACCAAAATCGCTAAATCCCTATTTCGATCTTAGCTTTATGTTAACTTTGTAACCGGGTGACCTTATTTTAGATTTTAACAAACTGTTTTACTGACATGCATGTTTAGGTAGACAAAAAAAACAAAAAACTCAACAGTCATTTATATTTATCAAATATTTGAAAAATAAGCGCTCTCTAATTGGATGGATAAAATATTTGAGATATAATGCTTGCGCTGATTGGCTAGCTACCGTGTTGGTGTTTAGAAAACGGAGACACGCTCGCTCAAAGTCGTTAATAAGTATTTTATAAAAATAATATAAAACGTCTTCTTATGTCTCTGTTTTTGGAAATTGAACTTTCTGGGAGCTTTAGAGCACACGAAAAGCATGCAAAAGAAAGCTTGCTCCGCTATTACTTGCTCTATAGATCCTAGCGTGTTTATCGCAGAGTAACAGTGCAGAGACTAGTGCTTGCGCGCTCGTTTTATATTCCTTAATTATGGACCTTTTCTATAAACATGCAGTATAGTTACATTGCTATTCATAGTCTTCAGGACCCTCTGTCGAGTGCTGAAGAATATCAAACGGCTCCACTTCACACTTTACGAACATCTCATCACCAACAACATATCCTTCGTTCTCAACCACGTCGTGTGCGGCAAATTTCCAGATCCCAACTCCAGGATTTCTCTCGCTCTTTGGTCTCTGGTATCCCTCCAGAGTTACGTCGGGGACTATATCCATAATAATGTTTTTCCTTTGGGATTTGTAACGTTTCTGGTCAATGAGAACAAATTTGATGCGATTGGAGTATGGCCATGGTAGCAGTGCGTCATATTTCCCTCGCATAATGATGAGAAATATTGAGATGTACTTGTCCTTTGCGTCCCCATCTCCGTTCAATGTTACACAGCATTTTAATTTATAGCCGTATCGTCCTGTGTAGAACGGGTCGCTGTAGATATCAACGTTCCTACCATTTTTTGCTTCCGTAAGACGATGAGAATACTTATTTATTTTCCACAAGAATCTCCCGTCATACTTGGTAGGCTGCCTCTCAAGCTCGCACAGACGATCTTGAATATCTTCAAATAATGTCTTGTTCTTTTCCATGTGGGATGTTAGCTCTCTGTAACAACGTTCCATAGTAGTTAAGCAAGAATACGCCAGGTCTAAGTGTGTTGCAACAGACAGCTCAAGGTGTTTTGGGAGTTCTGACCGCTTCATCTGCATGCAGAAAGCATAATCAAGCAAAGGAAAAACTACACAAAAATTAATCCTTGATTAATTTAAGATGCAGAAGAAAGCTTAGCTCTTGATTATTTGCAATTTTTGAGATCGAGTCTTGCGATTTAGAACTAATACACTGACTCGTTTTCTTAGGACACTTCCCGCGAATCAATGTTCTTGAACGATGGTTGCAGAGGGGGTAACGAACAAAATTATCTTCTAAAGAACAGAAGTTGTGTGCAAAGGCGCGGGGTGTAGACTGATGGTGTGATCTTCTCGCGACTTAAAATTTCAAGTGGTCTGATGTGTCAATCATACCTTTATGTTGCATCCTGCCTTGGAGTACGAGCACTCAACCACTGTAAGCGGACAAAAATCAGCGATATGTTTCGCCATCTATTTCAAAAACCAAAGTAATTTTAGTCAAATCCACTCTAAGCTTTCTAATTGGCTGCTGATCACGTGACTTGATACCATAATAGTTACCTCATGTCTTGGGATTTTTTTGTATTCACACCCATTGACACATTCAATAGGGAGGTGAGAACAATGTAACTTGTGTTCCTGAGATATATGTGTATACGGTTAAGGAAATTAAATAAGCCGTTTGCATGAAGGCGTCATGGTAGTAAATGACGCAAATACAAGTGTCCTTTTAGACTTAAATTAGACTTAAATTATATTTAATTATACCATAAATAATATCTATTAAACATAAATAATGTTGACGGATCAGGGGGACGATTGCCCTGGATCTAATATCGTTGTTTTCTTTTGTTTCATACATCTATCTTAGCATCACTTACCTCTCCTAAAAAAACTGAGTACGTCTCGTTACAATATTCGCATATTTCCCCACGCCATTGACACGCATTTTGTGCATGCTTCTCAATTTCTTGTCGTGGTAAAACTTCCTCGCAATTCTTATTTGGGCACTGGACGCGTTCATAGGGACACACATTTCGATGTTCCTGGAATAAAACGAGCATTTGTAAGTATTCTTATATCTAGATATGCAGCCTGAAAATACATTAACACAAGTTTATTTTCACATTTCAATTTATTGCAAGTGGGTTCCCTGTGGTTTGCGCACGAGGGTCCGCGTCAAAACTGCGCAATATGTAAATTTGATTCATGACTTGCAAGTGTTGAATCATGGCTGAAAGTTTGAAAATGTATCAAAACAGATTGAAGAAACAGGTAGGAAATAACTACTTCTACGAAATGTTCACTGGTATTAAAGGTTTCTGAGGTATTAATGTTAATATTAGTAATAGAACATTAGAATTTCCTCTGCATGAAATTGCATATTTTTGCATCGAGGAAGACGACCAAGATTAAAGCTTATTATATTCTCTTCGACAAGAATTTATCTCTGTAGGAAGTCTGTAGGAAATCTTTAGAAAGTAGAATTTTTAGCACGAAAGAAATATTTCCCTTATTCACACAGGTAAAATATCTACATAGAACATCAGTTTTAAGCTGTTCAATATTAATATTGATTTGACTGTAGTAAAATTTGGAAATAAGAGTGTCACCCGTACACGGCAATTTGTATTTGCTATTCGTACGGGAGTCAAAAATTTCGTCTATTTTCTCGGAAACTCTTTACTCCAACTTTCCAACCTAGTAATGATTTTTTTGTTTAGACCAGTTAGGCGATTCATGTCAGTGATATTATTTTGATTCAAACTTATTTTTGTCTTGACAGTCTGTTCTCAGTAGCGAGCAACAACTTTCGCGTCACATTTTTTTCGTGTAGTCTGAGGTCAGTGTCACGGCGGGAAATGACATGGTTATGGTTATATGGTTATTACGTTGGAAAAGAATACAGAGTTCCCAAGAAAATCGATGAAATAGCAAATACAAGTCGAATAGCAAATACAAGTCGGCGTACGGGTGACAGATGAATAGCCACTCCGATTTCCGGAAAAAGGTGTGACTGACGGCATAAACAGTAAGAATAGATAATGTCGTATCAACAGCAGAAATAGATAGAGAATAAGTAAGTGAATGTGGCCTACTACTGCCGAAGCCCAAAACCAATTACAGACTTATATGAATTTGAACCTATGACCTTTGGCTTTTCTTAATATTAATTGAAGAGAAAAGTTGCGTAATAAGCCTTTTCACAGTTTAAGAATCGATTCCAATGCGCATGCGATTTTATCCCGAATTTCTCACTTTCGTTTGTCTAAACCTTTTGTTCTTAATTAAACAAAAGAAGGTGAGAAATTCGGGATAAAATCGCATGCGCAGTGGAATCGATTCTTAAACTGTGAAAAGGCTTATTGTCTTTACATACTAAAGTATCTCGTATCTCTCCAGTCCATTCACAGCCATTAGATGCATTCAAACACTTCACTATCAATGACTGTATTGCTCTGTGACAGGCTTGATCTGTGAATACCTACAAAGGTAAATCTTTAGTGTTGTTATATTTTTGGTTATTTCTACTTTTAATTGGGCATAATTTTTTTCTCTTTTAAACTGCTTTGTGAATTCATTCCCTAGAGTATTGATTCTTTGTTTAATAATTTCACATGAAAAGAAGGATGAATATAGTTATGACTTGTACAAAGAAACTAAGAGGAAAACACTAAGAGAAAAACACTGCTGCCCAAGCAATTTAAAATGGTCTAAATTACTTTGATTAGAACAAGTTAACCCTCAAATCAGTGATAGATCTGTGGTATCTGTGGTAGATATAAGAGGTTGACTGGGTGTGTCCCATAGTGTCCTATAAGCACTTTCATAGTTTAAGAATCGATTCCACTGAGCCCCGGGGGAATTCTGGCAATGTACCCCAGTCCCCCCTCCCCCCTACCCCCGTGCACTGTGCATGCGATTTTATCCCGAATTTCTCGCCTTCTTTTGTTTAATGAAGAACAAAAGAGGTTTATACAAAAGAAGGTGAGAAATTCGGGGTAAAATCACATGCACAGTGGAATTGATTCTTAAACTGTGAAAAGGCGTATAGGGTCACATTGTATTCTGCAGTGATGGATCCAGGAATTTTAGAAGTGGGGGGGGGGGGGGAGGGGGCTATTACAAAGGTTTTAACAGGGATGAAAGGAAATGGGGAGGTGGCTTACTGAGCATAATACTGAGAAAATTAAGCAAAAGAGGGGGTGTCTAGCTACCCACTTCACCACCCCTTTATCTGCCCTTGATTCTGTTATTAATAGAGAAAAGTGCTTAAACCAGAAAAAGGGATTACAGTGGATAGAAGAGCATAGTTTTCTCTTACTGTACATGAAATTGAAATGATGATTGCTTGAATGCAAAGACTTGACGAAAAAATCATATAAACTCAAATGAGAGGTCACAACTGTTCCCAGAGAAATACTTGGGGATTTTTGAAATATCAAGTGATCAAGTGGATATGTAAAATTCTTAACATCTTGATTGGTTTTGCTCTGCAAATTAAATTATTATCTATTGAAAATCGCATAGGTGACCTGGCATGATTGTTATCACAGGTTAACAATGGATGGCAGATATAGGCTTTATCAGTGTAAGCCCTAGAACGTCAATATCTCCAATATTGAAGGTAAATTACATGATCTAGATATATTGGGATTATTATTATTAGTTTAAAGATTTTTAGATTTTTACTTCTCTGCTATCCTAAACCAATGGTAAGTTAAAGTAATTTTAGGATGATCAAAATAAGAATGATATTTTTCAATAAAATATTAGTTTGTATAATTAATTTAATGATTAAAGTTTTGCTCTGATTGACTTTGGGAGAGAAGTTTGATTGACCTTCTTTAACTTAGACGTAATGTTTTCACACCATCTGTCATTCCTTATAGTATCATTTATTATATGACTGTGAATCTTAGAGCCTGGACACTAGCAAATCGAGCAATCTGATTGGATTGGATAGATCGCATCGGTCTATATTCTCCGGTATTATCTGGTCAGATCGCATATTAATCTTATGGCAAAAACATCTTTTTCCAAATCGATACATTGGTCATATAATAAAACTCTTATCAACCGAGCTTGGTTGGTCTGTACGGGATAATCTTGACCTCGGTCGGGTACAGACCTCGGTCAAGATTATCCCTTACAGACCTCCCGCTTGGTTAATAAGATCTAACTATTGGTTGCACAAGAGAAGACAAAAAGAATATGGATACAACTCAAACAAAGAATCTTAAAATTCTCATGAAAATGTCTATAAATGTTGTCTGAACTGCGAAAATATGGCCAAGTTTAAAAGAGGTGTATTCGGGCTTAGTATGAACAAACCAGTTGCAATAATTCTTTAAATCGATAATGATAGAGATAAATAATGACTAAAAATAACCAATATCAAATCTTAATATATAAATTAAAATCCTGATTGTTACATGCCTTTTCTACTTCAATCTCATCTCTATCAAGAGGACACAGTGGTACATCTTTTCTGTATGAAAATAAGAAATTATATTAATATTTATTGTTCACATAATAATAATAATAATGGAAACTTTATTATTTTTCATGAATACAGTTGTAAATCTCTCTACGTTATAGGCAATTGACAACTGGCTACTTGAAATTGATTGATATATAAATGATATAGATAGATAGATATATAAAAATTAAAACTTCATTAAGTCTGGGCTTTCCCAAATCTTATTTTTACAACAAAATATATAATACGTGGCTCTAATGGTAAGATTCATTATTTTTTTGATTATATAGTGCTGTTTTTGTCAACTCCAATGTCACTCATCATGTCTAAAAAAAGTAGAACATTCGTCGGACAGGACGCCAAGAAAGCTCATCGAGAGGTTTACAATGCAATTAAATTTACTGCTCAAATCTTTAATCAAATTCTTGTATTTTTCTCTTTTAAAATAATAATAATAATAATAATAATAATAATAATAATAACAACTTTATTCAAGTATTGATGTGTTTTAGTCATCTTAGTCATCACCCTCATAGTCATCATCGTCATTATTATTACTATTATTATTATTATTATTATTATTGTAGTGCTTAATGGATGATAAATGATATAAAGGACTTCTTGATTAGTAATATTTTATTTTTTCATGTTCATGTAAGAGTTCTCAAGCCTTGTCATTTTCATATTTTTCTTCAGTATGAAAAGCAGCACAAGTTCTAAAAATAGTTTATCAACCTGAGGCTTTCCGGTTTGTGTCTAAAATTAAAATTCAGACATTTTATTCATGAATTTTAACTCCTCTTGAAGTAACAATTTTCTTTGATAATTTTTTTGTTAGTTATTTGAAACAACGAAATAATATTTCTCAATTTTTCTAATATTATACTTCAGTTAACGAATGTACAGTGTACGTTATTCATTACACGTTCGAACGTTTTTAATGCGTAGCTGAATTAGTGAAATTTCAATAAAATGTTAGCCACAGTAAACCAGTTTGAAAAAACTATCGAAAAACCGAACATGCTCTTATCGATAAAAGCATTATATGATGATTCCTATTATAAGGAGATAAGGTTGAACCCAAAAAAGCCTGAAGAGCGCATTAGTTATCAGAAATTCTAAATACATATTCATTTTTAAGAGAGTTTTAACTGAGACACTCGATAGCGCTCTAACTCAGTATCACATAGAAGCGGAAGCTTATTTTGTTTCGTTTAGAATTGAATGACCACTTTTCATTTCGTCCATCTCTTTTACACTTTTACTAAATAATACTTATTCGCTGAAGCAGGTGTTTTTTTGTTGTTGTATTTTGTTTCGTTTTGGAAGAAGGTTACGCATTATTAGAATGCTCTAACCAGGAGATTTCAAAAACCTAAGAAACAGAAAAAGTGTGTGCAAAAGACATTATAATTCCCCTCTTAGTGAGAAAACAAACATACCAGAAGTGCATTAGTTTAATCAGTTCAACTTATCAAGATTACTACTAAAGTTTTCGAAGGTCGAAAGATTCGTGATGTTGATTCAGAGGATGTTTATGCTTCAGTGACTGAAATAACAGTATAACATTACCTTAACTCTGGCTCCAAGCAAGCCTTACAGAACCGATGTCCACACTTGGCTATTTGCAATGGTTCACACAAAAGCATCTGACAAATAGGACACTCATAGTCGTTCGGATACGGAGATAAACATTCGTTACTGTACCCGCCTATACTTTCAGTCGCCATTTTTGAATATATTTTCCGTTTTCCGTATATTTTACCCATTCAGGCGAGAAGTACTTGAGATTTGTCGTTACATACAAAACCGCAATAATTTATGACTAGGTACACAGACTAGACGCAAACTGATACGGATACTGATTCATGAGTGAGTGTGTCATGCGCGCGCAAAATGGAAGAATTATAAATGCAGCGCATTTTTTGCGTTTGCTTAATCGTTATTTTCTTTATTAACATTTGAGTTGGTAATTCAGTCTTTTCGTTTCTTGTCTTTTTTTTCTCCCATTTTTTTCTCTTTTTTTTTTGTGGTTTTTCTTTTCTTTTTCTCTTTTCTCTTTCCTTCGACTTATTTTTCGAATTTCCTTTTCCTTTCTTTTCTTTCCCTTCCATTTTTTTCATTTCCTTTTTTCTTTTTTCTTCCTTATATTTTTGCTTTAGGCTGTTTTTTTTATTATTATTTCTAAAATATAAATTGATATAACATGTTATTTATTTTCATTTTCATTTCATTTCATTATTTTCTTTTTTCTTTTCCTTTTATCTTTCATTTCCAGTTGGAATCCCAGTCTTTCCGATTCTTCTTCCGTCCTCTCAAACTTACCCTAACTAATTCAAACTGGTTAGAGCTGTGCTCTGGGGTCATACATGGACTGCGGCTGCCAGGGGCGCGTTCACACGTTTTCAGTACAACCCCATTGAGCTGCGCACGACCTTATTCCCCCTCTTCTTTTCTTTTCCAATTCCTATGTATCTCTCATTCTTGTAACGCTATTGCTATTATCATCTTCATTTCCTTATATACGTTTACATTATTCACGTCCATCTATCATTATAGAATAACTGATTTCTTTCGCACGTCTGATTGGTCGAAAAACCTTTTTATATCAAAGTATTCAAAACGCTCATGTCATTTTCTTCAGCTACGCGTCGTGGTTTCCTACGCTTCTCTCGTGTTCTCTCAGCTTCCCGCGTGTTTATATCAGAATCTTTAAAACGCTCATGCCCTTTTTTCGGCTACTCGTCGTGGTTTCCTACACGCTTCTCTCCTGTTCTCTCAGCATCCTGCATCCTTCTTAAATCAGAGTATCTAAAACCGTTTTAGATTTCTTAATTTTAACTTATATTTTGTCACTGATGTGACCGCTCTAAATGACATGCCGATCGTGTGGTTAGTTATCACACACGTGTATCGCTATTATGTCAGTCAGGTGGGCCAACAGACCACATGGTTGATTGGTCATCTCACATGTCTTGCTTTGTTACATGTCCCATGAAGGTTCACTGTACTGCTTGATTACTGAACAATCTTCGTACCTCAGTCGGACATGCATATCAGTTATTGAAAGCCGGGGTAATTCATATGTTTGACATACCAAGCCACTTCATGTCCTACCCCTAAGTTTTTTGGGTGCTCTTTTCGTTAAGCAAGCATCATGAATGTTTGGTTTTTATAATAAAAGCGCGCCAAAATAGCATTTCAAAATTGCTTCTTTTGGTTGTGAACTTTTTCCTTTGATCGTCAGTTTTTTTTGCACTTTGCATTTACCATGTATTCCATACTCAGGCGTAAATCTTTGAGTCTCGTATAATGGCGTTTTAGTTATTTAATCGAAGCACTAAAAATAGCATTCCAAAATTGCTACTGTTGGTTTAATCTTAATCTCTGTGGCTGCTACTTTGTATATACCTCATACAGCAATATAAATCTTTGATCAGTAATGTAAAACATTTCTTTAAAATTAGAGCTATATGCTTAAAAGCACTACACACCCCTACGTTGAGTAGACTTAATTATCTTTTTTTCTTTCTATATCATTATTTTTTTCCTTCCCTGGGGTCTCGCTCCGGTATTTTGCTGCTTTGATGGGACGCGTCACGTCAAAAATAAGAATAAAAATAAAGATAAAAATACAAATGAAAGTAAAAATAAGAAAATGAAATAAAAATTACTCGAAGCGAAATAGTACCTCTGAAGCTCAGAGTATATTTATCCAGTAATGTACGTCATATATTTCGTATACTTTTTCACGAATATTTGAGATCTTTCGATTTTCGTGCATCATACTTTTGATTATTTTTGCTTAGTTCTTCGTGTTTTTTAACTGTGCTTTCCACTTCAAAGTAATTTGTGTCCTGTATCAATCATCATTTGACAACCTGTCAAGCTGCCAGAAAATGAACCTTTGTATACGGTAAGTAACTCGAGCTCTCCAATTGACATTGCTTTTAGTAGTTACATCCATAATCCACTTGGGAGACCGGAGACCTTTTCAAAGTAGGTTTCTCACAGGCCGCCGTATGTATCCGAATAAAATGACAGCGGTGAGTTTGTTAGTTTACGAGTCAATAAAGCATGGTGCTTTTGTGGTTTGTAAAACGATTGATTCACAATTCTGCATCAAAGTGAAAGCCAAGAGTGAAAGCAGTTATTGCGCTTTTATTCTTTATCTATCAAAAAAATATTTCTATTGTTTTATCGTTAAATCTTTAAAAGCGTTGAATATGAACTCTTTTTACTCTTCAATTTATACTTAATTGAATCATTTTGATCATGCGAAATTATAGCTATTTTTGATGAACTTTCGTTTGTTCCGGTCACTAGCGTCCGAATTCGGCTTTGAAAAGCAGCAGCTTAGCTTATTATAAACTACTAAACCGTACGATGAAACAACTCCTAAAGATGAGTAAAATGAATATTAATTACAGCAAGGCTAATACTCATGGACTGGTTGTCCGTGTCTAAAAATGTATAAGTAAAAAAGAAGATGGAGAAAGCGAAGGCATCAGTAGGATAATGAAGAAGGTAAAAAGAAAATGAAGAAAAAAGAAATAGAAAATGAAACAAAAACTAGGTAAAAACGTTCGCTAAAGTCTGTTGGACCGAAGTCTACTTGATATATAGGTTAAATCAAATAAATAGGTAGCTTCCTTCCAACTTTTCTTCAGAAACTCTTTCACTCTTCTTCACCCTCTAACGTTTTAGAGTTCTCATTGTCCTCTCATTGCCTTTGAAGAAAACTTTCCTGGCCATATGACCACAATTGTTGTTGTTCCATTATAGGCACATCTCACGCTCAACGCTCACTCCTATTAAGTCATCAGCCATCTCCTAATGCGTTAGTGAGAAACATTTTCCCCAAACTCAGTACACCTCTTATTTTTTCACTTTTCCAAATGGCCCAGGTTTTTTTATAATAACATCCTTTCCTATCTTGATACTAATCGGTTTAAAAATATTTTTGCTTCTGTTAATATACTTTAGTTGATGACTTAAAAGTCCGTCAACAATACCAAGCTAGTTAAGAAATCTTATCTTTCTGCAGTGTTTGAATAGCCGACTTTTCCTCGCTATGGCTTTCGCAGTCTTCGTCAGTCTTGTGTCACTGCTACTAAGTTCTTGGTACTCACAAACAGCAATCTTGTCGTAGATCTGAAAAAACCGAGTTAGTAAATCTTCATGTCCGTTGATAAACTGAAATCTTGCAGTCAAATGTGCTTAAAAGGCAGTTTCAATTGTCCTTTACGATTGTTCATTTTGTTACTGATGTATGTCTATTCTATCCTCGTGAGTTATAAGTCAGTACCTAGAGTGGATGTCAATGTCTCGGTAATTCTAGACTCGAATCGCAAGGTTTTAGATGAAGGAACACTTACTGATACGCGTCTGCTGAGAAGAGTCTGAATCAAGCGTCTCTTTTCTTTTCCTTGAGCACAAGTTGCAACTACAAAGCATTAGTTTGTATTCATCCCGGAAAGTCTTGTTCATGACGCCGTAGATGAATGGATTTAGCGTAGTACTCAACTGCCCTAGGAACGTGTACATTAGATACACCTGTCGAGACAGTTCCCAGGTACCCTGACCAAACCCAATGAAGTCAACGATACTGATGGGAATCCAGCAAATCAAGAACCCGCAGACGGTCAAGAAAAGGGTTCGTGTGACATTGATGTCCTCGATGGAAACACGACGGGTTGAAGACTTGTTGTTTGATTTTCTCAAGCTTCGAATGCGTTCTTGGTGCTCTCTCAGCATCTTGAAGACCGTGTAATAGCACGATGTGAGCACAAAGATGGGCACCACGACGTAAATGTACCCCAGAAGTGTAAAGAAATCAACCTCAAGGACTTGAAAGCAGAACACCTTGCCAGCATGGTACTGATAACGATGCCCAGACAACAGATACGGCAGTGGCTCGCAACATGAGAAAATCCAAACTGCTACGATCATGATCTTCGTTTTCTTAGGCGTGAAAAGTCTTTGATACTGCTGAGGACGTACGATTAAAAAGTAGCGGTTGACGGCAACAAGTGTCATGGTCAACAGAGACACACAAGCTAGAGTAGCTATAGCAAAGCCCTGGAATTGACAGACGAATTCTCCAAAAGTGCGCCTACCCGATATGAGGACGGAAAGGCAAGGTGGTGCACATATCGCCGCCATAAGGATATCCGCCAAGGCGAGAGAGACCACGAACTGGTTGGGGATGGTACGAAGGTTACGGTTCTTGTAGACGATCCACAGCACAAGAAAGTTGCCGAGAAGCGCTGTGATGATAAAACAGGCGCAAACACTTGTCTCGAGCGCGACCAAGGTATTTGAACGGCTCGCTAAGAGATATTCATACTTCTTAAGGGAAGATAGAACTGAAGACAGCGTTGATGGAACTGTTGATGGTACTGTTGATGGTACTGTTGAAGGCGTCTGAGAAGTCATTTCTCAGAGAAAACAACTTTGCTGAGCTTTACGAAAAGGTTCATGCAACACCAAAACTGCGACTGGTTGCCGCTTTCGACCAACCTCTATTTATATGACTGTAATTGATATGGATATTTGGATTGGAAAGCGTTTCAATTTTCATCATAAATCTCCACCTATGATTTCCTTTGTCCTCATTGGCTTAGGAGATGCATTCTGCGATAATTCTCGATTCTATAGGTATTGACCAAAATGTCAAAGTCAATTAAGTTTCACTTCATTAAGAGATTTGATGCCCGATCACGGAAACACATGGCTGTCCTAGAGTCTAAATGACGTCACCCGTGGATATATCAAAATAAATTAAAAACTACAAATAGTTTCGATATCTGTAACTTAATAAATCCCAAAACTGAAACAAGTCTGTACTCTTAAAAACCAAATATCGATCCAACTTAAGACATTAAACTAATTACTTGAGTATTTTTTGGCGAAGTTCTAATATGAGTGAGCGAGCTAGGAGACGTTTCAGACATCCTGTATAATGAACTGAGTAATGGCGCCAGTAACGTTGTAGCGGGTTGGAGTTTTCTTTTGCAAATGCACTTCTTAGAAACGACTTTTCTTTCTTCGTTCTTGTTTCGTTTCATTCGATTTATTTGGGATTGGCATTCAGTGATTTTCTTTATTTCTTTATTTTCAACAAGTCCTTTCTGTTTGATGGTTTATTGGAATTCAGTCTGGATTCTCTTATTTATCTTTCCTTCATTTCTTTCTGTAGTCGTTTTATTCTTTTTTCCATTTTTAACATTTTTTCCCCTTTTCCTCTTAGTCTCCCATTCTTTTTTCCTTTCTATCGTTCTCTCGCTTTCTTTTCCTTGCCATTCTTTTCTTCTCTTCTTTATCTTCCTTTTCTGTTGTTTTTTTTTTCTTTTTCCTTTTGACCATTTTTCAATTTCTCTCTCTTTTTATCCCATTCTTGTTTTTCTATCTATCGTTTTCTCGCTTCTTTCCTTTTTCTTTCTTTTCCCATATCCCTTTTCTTTCTTCTTTCCTTCTTTAAAGATCACATTGTCTTTCTTTCTTATCTTTAAGCAAACCTATCTTCCAAACAGACAAAAGACTAATACTGTAGTTATTATGTCTTTTACAGCCAGACTGACGGACCCACCTCACCAGAAAACCAAGTCATAAATCTTTGAACGACTCTAAAATCATCCAATCATGAGAGACGTGAAGAATTTCTCTTTTCTTAACCGGAAGTAATAGTTAGTATTTCTATATGTGTGCCCTTATTTCCCATTAGAGTATTTTGATATAACTTGATATTACCGTGGACATGAGTCAAGTGTGTAAATAGATAAATCTTTTAGTTTTGAAGTGTTTACATGATGGGTGGAAGATGGCAGTCTATCATATGACCCGTACGGCCCTGCTCGCGCGCTCTAATAAAACCATTGGAAAAAGTCACGTGATGGGGGCCGGACGGGTTGACGTAAATGGGCCGGAAAAACCCGTCCGGCCCTGCTCGAATCCGCGCGCTTTCTTTTTTTTAAATTATTTTTATTTTCGTGAGGGTCATATGATAAAATGCTTATTGACTGAGTTAGGTCGGGCCGTACAGGAAAATATTTGGCTCTCGGTCATTTGTACGGATGTCCGTACGGCATCACCTCGAGCCAAATATTTTCCCGTACGGCCCTCCCACTCAGTCAATAAGTACATAATCTGAGACTGACCTCGAATCGTGGAAGGAGTTATATATCATCTTTTTAAATTACAATTTCAAGCAAATTAAAAAAAAAATCTTTTATTTAATTAACTCTTAGTTTTTTTTTGTTTTTTTGTTTTAAATTTTTGCGGCAAACATTTATTTGATCAAGGAAATTTCTGATGGACTCAGACAATAGACCTCTTTACGTTGGGCGTAATATTTTCTCATTTCAGACCACACGTCATTCCTTTAAGTATTACTTCTTTGTTTGATGGTTGTGAATGAGAAAAACATGAATATTGATGACTATTAAAATTCTTAAGGTGACTGCCGACTTTTGGAAATTAATTCAAACTCTTTTTAAAACTTCGATTTTCCAAATTGAAATTTAATGCTGATTTAAAAAATAAATAGGGTGTCTGTTTTCGAGATAATCAGCATTTAATGGAAGCCTACGCACGAGCTTTTGGAGTAAAAATTGCGCCACCGGAAGTGATAAAAAAAAAAAAAAAAGATTCATAAGATAATAGTGGGCTCAAATCGAACGTTCAAAAGTAGGCTAGTCACCTTAAGACTTACTTCTGAGTTCAGCAAAGACAGGAAAAAAACGGAAATCAGAATAACGAAGCAAGAAACTCCTGAATTCGATTGAGGCTAAGCTCGCATACAGTGGAGCTTTAAGAGTCTGTTAATGGATGCAACTCAAACAAAGAATATTATTCTCGAGAGAATGACACTGGTCTGAAAAGGGTAAACATTACGCCCATGCAAGGTAAAGAATGCATTCACCAATTAATTGTTTCCAATTACGTTCTTTAGTCAAACAGCAAGCATTCATTTAATACTATGAGGTTATCTCAACGAATTGTTCAAATCTGGACCGTGCTGTCTCCATGGCAACTTTGATTTTAACCTGTGAATCTATTAATGGGAGGTGACATGTTATGTAGAGTGAAGGTTCTCTAACAGCTAAGTGTTCCCAAGTGGCTTTTGCGAAACTACCATAGCCAGCTCAGGTCCCTGCTAGTTTGAATAAAGATTTGGCAGCTAGCTTTGCGCAGACCTTAATCCTTATACACCGCAGTCGTACATAACGAATTGATATACAATTATGCGAGAGAATAATCCTTTTTTTTTTCTATGTTGATAGCGTGTCAGCACAGTAGTCGAGGTTAAAGCTTCCATGCCTCTTTGTCGCCGTAATCAACCGTTCAAAATTTTTATAATGTACAAAAAAAGATTAGTTTTTTTTGGCGGCGTCCTCATACGCGTGTTCATATATCATTGATAAACTTCGTTCACCAGCTGTTAACAAGTTTCGATATTTTGATGTGCCAGAGCAGCAGGGTTGATAGGTTTTTCAACGTAAAACTGCCGTACGAGGCAAATCAATTCTTCATAAGTTCCTTCGTCTTCATCCTCGTTTTTCATCTCGATTTTCTTCTCTCCGACGCCGTTTTCTTCCGTTTCTTTGCTGTTTTCGTCTAGTTCAGGTTCTAAGGAATTTAACCTAGAAAGAGAGAATTTAAGAAGTTAACCATTTTCTATACATCGGTTCACTGGTCAAACACAAAGCAGTCGAGGTAGGTGCAAATTTGAAATAATCCTTTGAAAGTACCTTGGCGCCTCGCTTGAGCGCTTTGGTTTTGACCAGTGAATCAATGTATGGAACGTAGTGAATATAATCGATTAAACTATATATATTTACAAAATATTTCAGTGAGATATGACCCTCGCGCTGGTTGGCTAAACCCCGATATATATAGACCCCTTGTATGTGACGTCAAAGCAGCTCAATCTGGGGGGCAAAACGTAAAGAATTCCAATCTCCTGAGAATTGAAACCTATTTTGTGCCCCAGATTGAGCTGCATTCCAAAGTGCTGTAAGGGGTCTATTTCAGACGGTGTGACGTCACTCGTGTGGGGAAAAAAAAACTTCCGGGTCTAAAAATTAAGCACAGTTCTACATTTATAAAAATGTTTAAGAATTTGGCAAGATTAATCGTCTTAAGTTCAAATTAATTCTGGTAGTGGTTAGCTCTAAAAACTTGTGTGCGCGTCTGTGATACAAATACTCTGGCAATCTCGTATGCATAGCCGCAGGCCAAAAGAAAAGGCAGGCTCTGGGTACGAAATTGACACTGACAACTGCACAGCATTCGAAAAAGTAAAATAACTCTTGAGTACGCGCCTCGTGTCCCTAAACTTCTCTTGTGCTCAACTCCTTTGGAGCTGCTCACAGTGCACAGCGCGTTAATATCACAGTATAGAGAAACGCGCGCATTTTCTGTATGACTACCACGTGACTATTTTACGTATGTTCTGGATGAACTTATGGACTCGTACTCACGTGATTAGACTTTCTTCGGTCGAATCGGATCTTCTTTCCTCGTCCTTAGAGTTCGGCATTTTTTTCTGAAAAACAACACAGTAGCAGTGTATTTAAACTGAACATTGACAGGATTTTCAATAGAGCGGTTTTCGTATGAGTGGGAAACGATACGACATTTCCGTAGCCTACACTGTTCCTTACCGTAAGTTTGCGCTGTGATTGGTCGAATCACTGGAAGACATTGGGAAGCCGCCTTTACTTTTCTAGTTTTTCCTTTCTTTTCTTATTTAATCTTTCTCCTTTTTTATCTAGACTTTTTTCTTTCGATTTGAAATTTTCTAAGAAACATGATGTTACATTCGATAATAGTGGGAGTTTTTTAAAGATCTCATCATATTATATATTTTTGTCTCGTAGGCTATTAAAAGTCAACAGAACAAGAAAAATTAATAGCATCATTGAGAAAGTCTCTAGATCTTCGTCTTTCAAGGTGAGAAAATATACGCATGAACAATAGCATTCCTTTGATTATCAAAATAAAGTTCAAAATTGTTTCGCTAATCAAAACTGGTCAGACTTTCTCAAAGACTCTCCTAGCGCGTTTAGCCCTATCACGCTCCCCATTCGCCTCCAGTGAGTCAGCGATTGCTCTTGGCGCAAGTGCAATTAAATCTACGGGGATCAAGTACACGGAATATATGAGACGGCTGTCATTTGTATAGTATGTGTAATCTTGCCTACAGCAGATTACATTTAACGATAAGCACAATTACATCACAAGAGGTTTGACGAATTCACTGACTTTTCCGATGAGGCTATTGATCGATAGAGTTGATTCTGAAATTTTGTCAAACCCTTAAAAACCATTTGGTCAGCTGATGTAAGGCAAGGCAAGACTGAGAAATAACACTGGGACATGAAACACAACGAAAAAAGAACACCACACACATACAAAACAGACGTACATGCAGCCATAACGAAACGACAGTAAGAGCCTTTCTTTTACGTATTATCCCAATTTATACTCGAGGAGACGGTATCCACGGCAACCGCGCTTCTTTCTGATCGATATCGCAGCTGCTTTATTAGTTGATCGCAGAAGAAAAATTGCACTTCGTTAAGAATAGAATTACACGAAAGGATCATTTTTATCAAGATAAGACACTGTATAAATAAGTATTATATATGTGGTGGTTTTAATATATGAAAGTATAGTTAAATCTGTGGAATATTGGTGAAGTCATTGTTGAATTATTCAGACGCATTTGTAGAACGCAAGAGTATTCAACCTGTCAAGCTAACAGGAAGCTCTTGCACTTAGGGGATAGATTTTCTTGGTAAAAGATGTCAAATTTAATACTCTTGTTTACCTGAGCTTTTCAAAAGATTCCTTTTCTCGATGGAACTGTTTTTCTCGTCTTCTGAAGCTGGTCTGTGGTTTTTGTTTATTCTTGAAAATGAATCATCTCCTTCGAGGTCGAATTTTGATGATATCGTGTCTTGATCGTCCTTCTCGTCCTCAAAACAACTTCTCCATTGCTCCATGCTGTTTACTTCCCAACGATAAGAATCCCTTATTAATATCTTCCTATTTTCACCTGAATTTCAATCTCTAAAACTAAAAATCATCCAAGAAAAAATACATGAAAACATTACTCAGCTTATTCCTCGAACTACTGACCGTTTGAACCTCTAAGAAAAAAACACGTATTCTGATTGGCGGAAAATTCGATAAAATTGAGTTAATTATTCACGTTTTGCAGGTGTAATTCTGTTCGTCTCTCAGGCTTTGACATGTGACCGACATTAACTATAACAAACAATATTTGTAGTACAAATATAACAGTTAACTAAACTGAAAACGTGATAGTCATAAACGAACTGATATTTTCTTTTAAAAGGATCGTTTTATCTTGCTTGGTTACGTTGCTAAGTTTTCTTTATTTAGTCCAAAAATTTCACTCCACTAATCCATGTTATGATTCAATAATTTTTTTCAATTTCTTCAATACCGTTTAAATCTAAAAATTGCTATGAAACTTGGCTTCCAGTGTAATATGAGAACACATGAGGCCCAAATGATGATCTATTTTATCTCTTCGGCAATAGTAACATGTGGAAAGGTAACATCAAATGTTTACTTCTTTTTTTGTTTTGTTTAATATTTACATACCTGTCAAAGATTTTCAGTTGTCTTGCACATGGTTCCAAGATTTCTAAGACTTGATATTTTGTAGAGACCTTGTGATTTTCTAAATAATTGTATAACCAACATCTTAAAGTTGACTCAAAAAATTCACTTCTGCATTTTGATTAGGCGTAGCTCAGTTGGTGCGCCTTCTTCGATCCTCAGGATCTTAACATCTGTTTCGACTTCTCTCTTTTCTGTGTAGCTTCAGCTTTGAATACCCGTAATAAAGAACGCTGGTAGCCGGTCTAGGGGGTATTAAAGTACACACACATGAGCCCCCTCGGGAGAATTTGCCCGGCATCCACTCTCAGAGTTATGGAAGTAAAATAAATGAACTTTACATGCCCAATCAGTCACCTTCATTCAGTTTATTTCTAACACTGACTCCAGGAATAAATCTTACAAGTTTCTAGTAAATAGCCTATAAATTAAACACTTCTTTCTCTGCTCATCACTGCTATTTTATTTTCATCCATTTAATTGATGGTGCAATAATTTTTAGATAATTGTAATCCGAATTGGAAAATCATTCCCACGTAGGCTTTCTGAATTACACATAAATCAGTAGACATTTAGATACTCTACGGTCGATGATGACAGATCTGCTTGAAAAGTTGCCAGAAACATCTACCTATAGTAGGATGGTCCCTTACGTCAAATTCTAACTACATAAATCAGTTGACCCTTGGACTACAGTCTCGAACAGTCAACTGTGATGGAAAATGACAAGTAAAGCGATGACGATGCTAATGATGGCTACAATGCCAGAACATTCAAATATGTTTCACCTATAGTACGACCCTAAGTTCCTTACGTTAAAATCTAACTACATAAATTTGTAGACACTTAGATACACTACAGAAGATAGGCGATCTACTTGAAAAGTAAAGCCATGAAGATGCTAATGATGGCTAATATGCTAGAAACAGCTAAAGGTGTCTGACCCCCTATAGGCACGTCCGTGTTACATAGACTACCTTCACAGCACTGAACATTACATTTAGCGATATCTCCTGTGCTGTTCATGCTGTTACAGAGCATGTTGCCAGAACACATCGAAGACACGGAACAGTTTCTGGATTCTTGTTCAATAAGGGCCCCTGTCTTTGGGTTTTTGGCTGATACCTTGAGAGTCATACAACGGTCAAATGGCATACCTGGACCATACTCACCGCATTTCTAAAGATAACATAAAAAACATATATTAGTACAGGAGATACATTAGTATATACATTAATACATGTATACCATACATTAGTATATACCATACATTAGTATATACCACATGAGATACATTAGTATATACATTAATACATACATTAGTATATACCATACATTAGTATATACCATACATTAGTATATACCATACATTAGTATATACCATACATTAGTATATACCATACATTAGTATATACCATACATCAGTATATACCATACATCAGTATATACCATACATTAGTATATACCATACATTAGTGTATACCATACATTAGTGTATACCATACATTAGTATACCATACATTAGTATATGCCATACATTAGTATATACCATACATTAGTATACACCATACATTAGTATACACCATACATTAGTATACACCATACATTAGTATATACCATACATTAGTATATACCATACATTAGTATATACCATACATTAGTATATAATATACATCAGTATATAATATACATTAGTATATACCATACATTAGTATATACCATACATTAGTATATACCATACATTAGTATATACCATACATTAGTATATACCATACATCAGTATATACCATGCATCAGTATATACCATACATCAGTATATACCATACATTAGTATATACCATACATTAGTATATACCATACATCAGTATATACCATACATTAGTATATAATATACATCAGTATATAATATACATTAGTATATACCATACATTAGTATACACTCAATTGAAGAATCGTTATCGGGTTCAGAAACATAGAACATAAAAGCTGAGCATGCATCTAATTAACGTAGTTCCCATGTGCCATTTCGGTCTCAGCTTCTATGTTTCTGAACCCGACAATGATTCTTCAATTGAGTGTATACCACTGGAACACTACACAGCAATGAGTATTTATACTTTAGCGCTACATACGCAAATCAATGAATGATTACACTTGCACACTACATGCGCAAACACTTTCACCAAAAATCACTATAAGTTTACATGTGGATAACGTTTTTAATATATAATTTCTTACTTTTTGTTTTGGTGCGCTGCAGCTGATCAAAGGAGTACCCGTACCGTTTGGACCCATTCCCTCTGGACCACATTCGTAACACGACAGTGATACTTTAGATGCTGAAAGGTAAGCTAACTGTTAAATAAAGTACAATAACTTGTAAGAATAAATGACATCTATAATTATAATTGTTTGAGGCCCTTTTCAGATTTAAAATTATATATGATATCTTCCCGTACGAAGACTGTTCGATAAAATGTTATAAATTACCTGGTTTAGGTGTCACTCCACTACCTATAAGGGAAAAAGAGATAGATACTGAGGAAATTATGATGATGATGGCGGTGATATAAGGGTGGTGGTGATTATGAAGGTGGTGGTGATTGAGTGATAATGGTTATGGGATGATGATTGCCATGGTAGTGATGATGATGATTGTTGGGATGATACGATGGTGATAGATTGCATTGGTGGTGACGGTGAATGATGATGATGAAAATTGTTCATGAGAAATGATGTTGATTATTATCCTTCCCTGTTCAAATGATTTTGCGCCGTGGTGTTTAACATATCGCTCCAACTACTGGCATAAAAAGACACCCTGACAGCTGTGCAGTCTATAAATTTTCCAATATTTGCTCCCTCGACATTGATGGTTGCCGTATCAGTAAAACGGTCTATTAAGATCTTCTTAAAAGTATACTCGTGCGAATAGATTACCTGGAGGATTAGAACCATCGTTGCATAAGTCTCCTGCACAGCAGCTCAAGTTACATGATTTTATGTTGGGGTCGTCCTGACTGCACATCCGCTGTTGGGCAGCTTCAGTACACGTCATGCCTCCTACTGTACAGTTTCGCATTTCCATGGTCATTTTCATCATTGCACCACCTGAACCCTGCATCTCCGTCATGGTGCGTAATGTGAAGCATCGGTCATTGGGGGCTGGACAGGTAACCTGGGTTGGGGACTGACAACTGTTTGGACCCATACTGTTTGCTTGACAGACGTTGCATTTGATACCGTATCCTGAGAAATAAAAAATCTTTTTTTAAATCTTTATACGGAGAGTAGTTGTCGAGTTCCCTTTGTGAGAGGCTTGTATTTAATTGAACCTTGGTTCATTGCGTTTCGTGGTGCATACTAGACAAGCCAGCAAAGATACTGAGAAAAAAGGTGATCATTATGCGATAATAGGTGTACCATGTAAATCAGCTGCTGAGCTGAACTGTTGAGCTCCCAGCAGCTGGTCGTATTATTGTGACTAATCTCCGACCACGTGTTGGGCTTTCAATGGGTACACCAAGCCATCTATTCTAGCAGAAAATAACATGTTAAAAATAATGACGGAATGACCTGTCCGCATCTATCCAACAATTATTGGTCACTTATAGAAATCCGTCCGCCCAGGCCATGAGAAATGCTTAAGCAGTGTTTTTACTTAACCCTGTTAAATACTCTGGTCAATAGACTAATAGAGGGTACTAGGTGTTATTTTCATCGTTTTTTTATGATTATATATTACATATTACTTATAGTAAGTAAAATTGGGAAGTAAAATTTTTTTGAAAGCGGTATGATTTACAAAGAAATGTATAGTCATGTGGCAAGACTTGCCACACAACCATATAATATATTTCTTTGTAACTTATAGGGGGACTAGCACGAAATTTGGTCAATTTTAAACGCCAATTTCTTCAACTCATGTGGTGATATATAACCTGATTTTTCTTATTTCACGGAAATTTCGTCGATTTAGGAAGAAAACGGTTACATTTTCGACTTAAAACTCATGAAAAATCGCTGGTCGCCATTGCTTCGTTGTCGCCTGCCGAGTCCGCAAGTTTGCGTCAGCGGTTTCTTCTTGTGACGCCACTTACTCAACAAGCGTCTTGTAAACTAGTAAAATTAAATAGGTAACATGGCGGATGAGAGCTATTCTTGGAGTTCTTCCAACGTTTCTGAGAGTTCTGGCTCAGACCTAGAAGAATTATCTACTTCCACTGGTGCTGAAGACTTTGAGCCGGTGGCTACTCAAGAAGAAAGCCTGAAATATCAACGTGAAGTAGCCGAAGAAGAAGAGCAACTTACTATGTTGAACAAACGCTTTGAAGAAGAGGTGGAAGTTCGCTGAATCATCGTATTTTCAGTCGTATCTCCAGTCGCATTATCAATCGTATTTGAATCATCGTTCGTTAATTGATAATTAGATAATTATATAATTGTTTATCCATACCCGTTCATATAGTGTTTTTGCGATGACTTACTATTTCAATGTACCGTGTAATTCAAGCAAATCAGAACATATCTTATTTGATAGATTTTCGCACGTTACTGTCAGCTGATATCCATAACAGAGTTGAAATAAGTGACTTTTGTTTCGGTAAACACAACAAAAAACGCCACATTGTTCTAAAGCATTTTACCCTTAATTTACGGACTTGGCTTGCAATCCATTGATTGAAATATTACGAATCATTGATCAATAAACAATACATAATGTTGGCGCAATCTGGTCGCTTTAATATAATATGTCGGCGCGCCGCGAAATGTTCACGCAGATGAATATAAAGGTTATTAAAAAGCAAGCAAGAGTACTGCTGATCCTATAAAGTTATGATAGTAATTGTAATTTTGAATTCTCACCACTACCTACCTAAAATCTTAAGAGTATTATAATTTTTTTGGCTAAAGCGTAAAGAAGTTTAGGCTGATCATCTTTCGGCGGCTTCTGTCACTGATAAGTTCGTCCTGACTGTTGATTTCGGGCTTCCAAAGGGTTGGTACAGATCCCGGCTTTAGTATTCTCTTTGAGCCTTCCACATGCACTGCTCTTTCAAAGCAGCTATCCTCAAAATGCTCAGAGCACACAGTGAAACGATTTTCAGGCTCGAAGTTAAGGCGGTGCAACGTGACAAAACGCTTCCACTTCGCGCGTTCCAGCTTGTCAATCGGCGAAGAAAGCATTGAAATGCCATTTTTTTGGATCAGATTTACTACTGCATCCCTGAACCACACAACGATTAGATGGCATTCTTAATAGCTTTCAATTTTTGAGGAAATAAATACAGATAAGGCTCCGAATTACCGGCGCGCTACCCGTACTTCCTAGTCTTCCTTAGAAAAGTTCTCACGTTGATTTGTTTGGGTTGAGTAAGTGACGTCATATGCGCTCGACCCAGTTCTCCCCCGAGAGAACAGACAAGCGACAACTGATTAATGGCGGCCACGAAGAAAAACGAAAATTTAACGAATTTCTTGCGGTAATATGTAAAAAAAATGCTAAGGGTATATTTATGTAAGTAATATTGATCATAACAGCGACTTTTTGAAGAGTTTTGAAAATTTGACCAATTTTCGTGCTATTCCCTTTTTATAGTGATATTGAAAATATCAAATTTTTAGTAGTTACTAAACAAGACATTCTCTTTCGATTTCTGGGGTCAGTTTGCTTGTGGCTTGAATTCGATGCTTTTTTAATGCTAACGAGGAAACCAGAGTGAAGTTGGTGTCAGGTTTTAGAGTCAGATTTTAGAGTCAGGTTTTCGGATCTAGTGTCAGATTTTTTCCGGGGGGCGTCGCATCATGTTGATCACAAAGTGCTCTATATTCGTAGAAACGCTTTTATTTACTATTAAACCCACACCATGCTTTACTCACACGAAATTCCTATACATTCCTTGTCTTCGTGGATCGAAATACTCACCTCAAATAAAATAAACAGCGGTTTCACATTTTTTGAGCTGTTTTATCTACTATCAACGGGCTTCATGCCACAAATACTTCGAGTACCGCTCCTATATATCGAGTTACTGAACCCTTTTATTTCAAAATGTTGACGCACTTTTTCTTAACGAAAAATATCCATGCTTTACGTCGAAGAACCCAAGCCGTAGTTTGGTGTCCAAATAAACTGTCGATGAAGCAGTACACATAAAAGCATTAAGAAATATCACTTGTTGTCAGAGTTTTGAGTCAGATTTTTATGTCACGCCGCGTGAGAGAGTGATCATGTTACAGCGGATTTCATGGTTACAAAATTATCTTTTCAACCATTATATTTTTCTTGAATTTTGACATCTCCCAACAAGCGTCATTTCTACGGGATCTTCATGAACGCACTTGGAAGTCAAAATCTAGTCTCCCGAAGAAATATCACTTGTTGTCAGATTTTTGATTCAGATTTTTCTGTCACGCCGCGTGAGAGAGTGATCATGTTACAGCGGAAAACCCTGTTTATTTTATTTGAGGTAAGTGTTTCGATCCACGAAGACAAGGAATGTATAGGAATTTCGTGTGAGTAAAGCATGGTGTGGGTTTTATAGTAAATAAAAGCGTTTCTACGAATATAGAGCACTTTGTGTTCAACATGATGTGACGCCCCCCGGAAAAAATCTGACAATAGATCCGAAAACCTGACTCTAAAATCTGACTCTAAAACCTGACACCAACTTCACTCTGGTAACGAGGAAAAAACGTAAACAAAGATCGTCCTATAAATATGTTCCTTGTGGACATACGGCCGACTGATGAGACTGCTCAATCAGTTTTGCTCTACGTCAATCATCGCCTTGGCTCTTTTTGCGTCTTGGGCTTCCTCTGGCGAGGACAACTTGCGTTTCTCGTTCCTAGTTTTTCTCTGTTTTTTCTCTGCATAAGATTTAACACAGGGATCCCAACGGAGAATATCTAGAGTAGCCTGCGTACTAACACGCTAGTTTAAACAGAGTATTTTTTAAATAGATGCAGGGAAAGGTTTTTTTTGCAAGTTGCCTATTAAAGCATTTCAAACTTTCAAATTTCTAGTTCTTCACAATTTTCGTTATATATTTTGGCGTATATTTTTTAACTCTTTTCAATACTGTTAATTAAAACAATAGACAATAGTCAAATACAATTTTAAATATCAGATATATATGTTCGGGCAAAACCGCAATATTTTGGACAGGGGTTTACGTGGTTGAGGAGAGATTAGGTTTTCAACAGCTTATTCCACATTGCGTTGATTTTAGGCTTCATAGAGATTTTACAACATAAAATAAATCTTTTAAGTGAGAAGTGGATTTTATACTAAATGAACCTTTTCTTCTCTGTATATAATAACACCGAAACTTTGCTGCCAAAATTGCTATCGTCTACGACTGTCGTTAATGTTCCACTTGCCGGAATCTTGAAGTAGTTTATGTTGAAAAGATTTTTTTTGTGCTCCGGTGGTTTTTTCCCGACCTCGTGGCGATTAGGAAAAAATCCTGTGGGGCACGATATATTTTACACAGTACTAAAATGAGTAACATTAGTAGGTAGCAATGCTGCAACATGGTACTGATTACGTGTGATATCAAATTCCGATTCTTTCATTGCGTGATATGGACTGATACTGATACTCCTTGAAAATGTACAAACATTTCGCCTTTACTTTCACTGTCTAACTAACACAATACATTGACGAGCACTTTCCCTTTACTCAGGTCAAAAAGAGTAACATTTGTAGTAGTAATACTGCAATAAATTACTGATTATTATATCCGATTCTTTCGTTACGTGATTTGGATATCATAATCCGGCGATACTCGGTAAAAAAGTACAATATTTTCGCTTTTATTTTCGAACCAACGCTGTATATCTATGAGGGGTGGTTTCCGCCAAAATGTGGATGTGTATTTTAATATCCAATATTATGTTTTTTGTTGTCTTTTTCTTTTCGCTAATGCTAGTTGACTTTGAAAAAATTCAATTCGGCACAATTCACTTGTTCATATTCCGTTAAAATCACTTTGGAATTTTGTCACATTTTCGTCTTTCGTATTTCTCCGAATTTACGATTCTGTATTCGTAGGAATACGAGGTTGGATAATTACTAGACGGTTAATTAGGTTGGTCGTGTAAAACCGAAATACCAAGAACCTATATTTGATAGTAAATGCAAACGTAAATGTATTTTGCAGGGAGTGATTGCGGCCTATTTTTTCCCAAGCCAGAACCTGATGTTTCTGCGGTTTTCCATATTCTGTGTAGCTGCACGCCGTCCTTCGAAAAAATCAGTTGGTACCTTTTATGTTCTTGACTGGCGGCAGTAAAAAAAGAAAATAATTTCACGATAAACCGTTGAATGTCTGAGTTCGCAGAATATCGAAAACCCATTAATAAATAAAAGATAATATATAATATAATATATCGTTGATGCAAGACGTAAGACAAGTCATAGATGTGTCATGCAAACACCGTTTCAGTAACTATAACCATTAGTGGTCAAAGAAACAACGTGCTTGGGTTTTGAGAATCGATACAATGTCTGCTTCTGTACTATCAAATTTAACTTTAGCTTTGAAATCATCTTTTTTCGACATGTACCAATGAATATGTGCGAGGAAAAAGATCATTGATTGATGTAAAATCTTTTGATGAGACGGTTTTTTCAAACTGATCTGAACAACAGGTCTTGCTGTTTTGGATTAGAGAGCCGCTACTCGGCTAATCGCGTTCAGTTCACGTTACATATAGACTGATTTTTCTACTTGCCCTTAAAGCTCACCTTGTGGGATGATAGCGAGGACGACGACGATAAGGAAAGTTAAATGCTTCATCTTGATAACTGACGGAACAAGTCGAGATCGCAGAAGGCTAGGAAGTCTTGTGATCTCTGCCTCGGTAGTTAAAGAACTTGGCCTATGCCGAACATTTATCATATTCATTTGCATGGTACCGACGTGACACACCTTCATTGACCAATGAAATCGGTTTCCTATGAATTACATATAAATGTAACGCAACCTCCTTAAAGTGACACAAAAGATCGATCATTTCAATAGGCCATTTGCATTATGGCGTCATTTACTACCACTACCAGACTCCATTGCACACTGTCTTTTGTTCTGTTAATTAGCACCAATTGTCTCACTATTCCCTTGAGGAACTACAAATTTGAATATGAAACAAAATTCGCGAAGCATTTTGGTAGTGGTAGTAAAATGACGCCATAATGCAAATGGCCTATTGAATCCCATTTATCGTCATTCCGTCATAGGCATCACTATTGTAATAATCTACGCGTTTTATTTGAAATCCTACATAAACAGAGTCTTAGTTATGCCTTTTCAAACAGAGAATACTTAGCATGGCTTTCTCTGCAGGCATACTGATATTTTACTTTCATTTGGTCACATTAATCTTCACACCACAGGTAGCTCGCCAAAGAAACAAACGAGAAACCCGTAAAAGTACAATCAAAAGTGAACTACTTCTGAGCATCAGCAAGAAAGGAAGTCGTGCGATGACTAATTCGTTGGCAGGCCTGTTGTTCAGAGCATCAAACTTACTAACCGCACCCTATCACCTGTAGTGACGCAACTCATTAGTACAATTTTCAACTCTCGACTTAGTCGTTCAGCCCAAACTGCTTGTAATTCTCTTTCTCCTGATTTCTGTATTTTCAATTTTTTCCCCTTCCTTTCATATTAAGCGTATATAGTCATAGTATTCAAAATGTTTTTAGTTTTTTTTTACCATTTCTTGCTTTTCAAATCGTATATATATAATAACTTCACTGCAGTTAATATATTCCAGTTCTAGTATCGATTCCTCGGAATAAATTACTATTAAAAACTCCGCAATCTGAAAAATGCCAGCTTCATCAAGATTAGTGATACCAAACTAACAGTTCAGTCTTTTATATCAGAAAATACTGGTTGAAAATCATCTTGAAAGTTTATAAATATGTTATTTAACGAATTACTTGGAGTACATTGGAGGTCTAGTGGCCGGTTGTTATGTAAAATGTACAATATCACCGGGAGATCTGTATGAGGATATAGAACAGCAAGCTGCAGGCGAGCTAGTATACTACTTAAAAATGTCTAGATTAATGCTTCTTTTTTAGAGTAAAATTTTTAACATTAAATGTAATCTGGCCGAGATATTTCAAAGTCATCCTTATGCAGATCAGGAAGAATTCTGTATCAAGGGTTTACAGATGCCTTCACGGTAGTGATTTTGTATTGTTCTAATTATTCATACTTTTTTAAATCTCGCCCTTACATCTAACTTGCCGGAGTATTTGCTGAATAGAAAAGTGCTTAGAATAAGATACCAACTGGGAGTCGACTAATGTGAACCAGCCTATGTTGAATTGGACCGCACTGTCTATATTTTGTTCTCAAATAATTGAAATCTTCATGAATAATTAATGACCTTAGAACAATATAAAGTCACTACCGTCGTCTTGATTTGCATAGAGGGAAGGAAAAACTCGAGTTACGATTTTCGAGTTACGATTTTCGAGTTACGATTTTCGAGTTACGATTTTCGAGTTACGATTTTCGAGTTACGATTTTCGAGTTACGATTTTCGAGTTACGATTTTCGAGTTACGATTTTCGAGTTACGATTTTCGAGTTACGATTTTCGAGTTACGATTTTCGAGTTACGATTTTCGAGTTACGATTTTCGAGTTACACACTTTTCGAGATACGCGCTCGGACACACCCATATTTTGGGGCCATGCCCACTTTGACATCTGTGCGTGACTCGATGTCAAACAGCGTTGAAATCAAACTCGACTTACGTAACTCGAACCCAACAGATTGAACCTTATTGAACCAGGCATAAGGTTAACTTTGAAATATCTCGGCCAGATTACATTTAATGTTAAATTTTTCACTCTAAAAGAGAAGCATTAATCTAGACAATATCAAAGTAATATACAATATTCGCATGAGAACTGTATGAGGTTTAAAACAGCTCGCTGTTTGTAATTCTCATACGGATCTCCCGCTCATATTGTACATATTGCATATAAATCAATAAATAAAACGAAACTAATCTGATAATATTTAGCATAAGAGTAAATGGTTCGAACCCATCGTTTGTTGTGAAGTGTGATCGTCCGGATAATTTATATAGTCTTGAGAAAGACTGTTGAATAACTTGAACTTAAACTTAATTTAAAGTTTAAGAATTATTTATGAAATACACCAGGTTTAGCGAAGAGCTAATATTACCCTGGGCCTTCTGTTGTTGAGTCCAGTGAGAAAACTTAAGTGCATTAAATATTTTTAGTGCTCGCTTGTTCAGTAGGAGTTTTTTTGTTTTCAGCGGCCCTTGTCGTTGGTTAAGCTACAAAGCCGGTTCTTCCGTTAAACACAAGAGTAAAAGGAAAAAAATATTCGATCGCTTAAAAAAAAAAACCATTGTAGGCAAAATATTGAAATCAACCCACGTATTTCGAGACTGCGTTTATCGATGTCAAATGTTGAGCCGGATAGGACGGCGCACTTGAGTCGCCAACAAAACACAGAAAAGCAAAACAAAAAAACGCGTCGTTTAAAAATACATTACTTAAACGCATCCGCCTTCTTCTGGTAATCGGTATTACCATCCACTGCTATTTTTCCTCCCAAATAGAAAATGTCATCAATAATTTTTTATCAGAACGAACAAGGAAAAGGTTTCAACAAATAACCTTTTCTTATATAACAAGAATGAAAATACTGGTCTGAAGTGGTAATGACAGTGTGTGTCGTTTTCGTGCATTCGTTTGTTCAGCAAGAAGATTATGCTAATCTGAACAAAGCTATAAATAGATTTGATCATTTAAATCAAATTCTTCCGTAGTTGCTATTTTTATCAGTCGAAATAGCTTAGTTTATTTTTAAGTTTTAGCGCGAATGTTTCGTTCTACGCGATAATTCGTGCTTCCTTCTACAAAAACCCTACGACATTGACGGTGAATACATCTATCTTGAGTATGAACAACAAAGCGAAGCTAGATTGACAGCCACACTGTTGAACATGAATAGAAGTAAAAGAGAGCTAAATTTTAATTTAAAAATTCTTTGTGGTTTTTTTCGTTTTCCTTCATCAAAGCATTTCACCTGCAGTATTCGGAAAAATTGATTTTAATCAAAACTAAAATTGCTGTCATTTACGAAATTAATTTTAGTGATGCGAATGATGTTTTATGAAGCAAATTTTTATCGTAAAGGAAATATTCTTAAAGAAATTCGTCGATATTGCATCATTTGTAATCAATTCGTTAATAAAGGGTGGGGCTTTGATATGGTACAGCCATAATAAAACTGGTTCAGCAGGTTGAAATTAGGCAAGCTGAGTACAAAATCACCGAAAAATAATGACTGCGTACGTTGTATCAGAAGCCCAATAGAAAGAACTCGTTGTTAGCATTGTGTAGCCTGATCTTTTTTTCTTTATTATATTTACTTTTGATTGTTCGTTTTTGGTTACTGCCAGCTAGTTTTGCTTGATGGGTATAAGCCTTATTTTCTCTCGATTTTTTATCATATCTTTTCCTTTAAATGCTTAATGCAAATACTATGTTTTGGCAAAATATGCGTCTATTAATTTCTGTTTATTAGTAAGATGCCCATCTTCACCTTTATCGTCCTACTCTCATCAACATTATTATCATTATTATCCTGTTAACGTGGGAAGTCATCATCATCAACATCAACATTATCATCAACATCATCATGATCCCTCTTCATCGTCTTCTTGATCGACATCCTATTTATTATATTTACTTTTGATTGTTCGTTTTTGGTTACTGCCAGCTAGTTTTGCTTGATGGGTATAAGCCTTATTTTCTCTCGATTTTTTATCATATCTTTTCCTTTAAATGCTTAATGCAAATACTATGTTTTGGCAAAATATGCGTCTATTAATTTCTGTTTATTAGAGAGATGCCCATCTTCACCCTTATCGTCCTACTCTCATCATCATTATTATCATTATTATCCTGTTAACGTGGGAAGTCATCATCATCAACATCATCATCAACATTATCATCATCATCTCATCATCATGATGCCTCTTCATGATCTTCCTGATAGTTATCCTATTATTCATAATCATATTCATCACCGTCATCTTCACCACCATTATCATCACCATTATCATCACCACCATTATCACCATCATCTTATCATCATCATCATCATCCTATTCGTATGTTATAATAAATTCAGTCCACGTACATTTCAACGATTTTAAATCTTTAATTTTGTGACTTTGAGTTACATACTAAGGCATTTACTAATAAACGTCGTATTTCCCATTTCTATCGCTACTTTTTTTCCACGTCCAATTCAATAATTTTTTAAATTTCTTCAATACCGTTAAAATCTAAAAATTACAATGAAACTTGGCTTCCAGTGTAATATGAGAACACATGAGGCCCAAATGATGATCTATTTTATCTCTTCGGCAATAGTAACATGTGGAAAGGTAACATCAAATGTTTACTTCTTTATTTTTGTTTAATTTTTACATACCTGTCAAAGATTTTCAATTGTCTTGCACATGATTCCAAGATTTCTAAGATTCGATATTTTGTAAAGAGGCCTTGTGATTTTCTACATAATTGTATAACCAACATCTTAAAGTTGACTAAAAAAATTCACTTCTGCATTTTGATTAGGCGTAGCTCAGTTGGTGCGCGGCCTTCGGAGCTAGAAGTCTACCTGGACAGTTCGATCCTCAGGATCTTCACATCTGTTTCAATTTTCTGTGTAGCTTCAGCTTTGAATACCCGTAATAAGGAACGATGGTAGCCGGTCTTAGGGTGTATGAAAGTACACACACACGAGCCCCTACATGAGCCCCTTCGGAAGAATTTGCCATCCATTCTCAGAGTTATGGAAATTCAGGATCCAATGAGAAAAATCGTTTACCACTTGAATATTAATTGCTTGGGGTTCCTGTGTGACCCTCTCACCGCCAGGGAGTTGATCAAAGTGTATTGACCAAATAATACTATTCGCATACCAGGAAATAAAGTAACATGTTTGGGATCCCTGTGGCTAAGCTGAGAAATAAACTCATCATTTACACACACAACATTCAGTTTATTTCTAACACTGACTCCAGGAACAAATCTTACAAGTTTCTTATAAATAACCTATTAATTAAACACTTCTATTCTCTGCTAATCACTGCTATCTTATTGTCATCCATTTAATTGATGGTGCAATAATTTTTAGATAATCATAATCCGAATTTGAAAATGATTTCCACGTAGGCTTCTGAATTACACATAAATCAGTAGACACTAAGATACACTACAGTCGATCAATGATGGCAGATCTACTTGAAAAGTTGCCAGAAACATCTACCTATAGAAGGATGGTCCCTTACGTTAAATTCTAACTACAACAATCAGTAGACTATTAGACTAGTCTCGAACAGTCAGCTGTGATGGCAGATCTACTTGAAAAGTTGCCAGAACTACGGCAGACGTTTATAGTTTATAGTAAGACGGTATATTACGTTACTTTCTAACTACATACATCAATAGATGCTTGGATACACTACAGTGATGGAAAATCTGTATGACAAGTAAAGCCATGACGATGCTAATGATTGCTTATATGACAGAAATATTCGAAGGCGTTACTTCTATAGTAGGTAAGTCACAAAAGTGTTTCACCTACAATAGGACTCTAAGTCACAAAGGTGTTTACCTACAATAGGACCCTAAGTCACAAAAGTGTTTCACCTACAATAGGACCCTAAGTCACAAAGGTGTTTACCTACAATAGGACCCTAAGTCACAAAGGTGTTTCACCTACAATAGGACCCTAAGTCACAAAGGTGTTTCACCTATAATAGGACACTAAGCCACATAGTAGGACTCTAAGGCCCCTTCCACACTAAGCCGGTTAAAATTAAATCCGAATCTTTTTTATTCGGTTAGGCCTACCGTCCACATAAGTCGGGGCGAATCCGGAACAATTCTTCACCGAAAACGATTCTTTTTCGAATACGGTCTCCAGAGTGGAACAATTTGAAAACGCCGGCTAACTGTATTAGCGTGGACGGAGAATATTTCGTAGCCGATTTTTTCGGATACGATTACGTCATAATTGTCATGGGAACATAGCGGGAAGGCTAAGAAATTCACCGCGGGCTCAATTTCAGCTTCGATGCACATGCTCAGATGTGCAATGAAGCGTTTTTGTCGCCTCTGATCGGACTAGTGTGGACGCGAAACATTTTATTCGTTTTTATGTGTGGACGGAAAACTTTTTTTCGGTTTCGGTGTGAAAATTTCGGATTTAATTATATCCGGCATAGTGTGGACGGGGCCTAAGTCCCCTACGTTTGATTCTAACTACATAATAGACGCTTATAAACACTACAGTCCACGATGGCAGATCTACTTGAAAATTAAAGCCATGAAGATGCTTATGAGGGTTAATATGCCAGAAACAGCTAAAGGTATCTGACTCCCTTTAGGACCGGATGGAGAAGGGCCAGTAGTTGTCCCATTTCCGCCGTAAGGGCCAGGAGTTGTCTGAGGCACCTTCGTGTTACATAGACTACCTTCACAACACTGAACATTACATTTAGCGATATCTCCTGTGCTGTTCATGCTGTTACAATGCATGTTGCCAGAACACATCGAAGACACGGAACAGTTTCTGGATTCTTGTTCAATAAGGGCCCCTGTCTTTGGGTTCTTGACTGATACCTTGAGAGTCATACAACGGTCAAATGGCATACCTGGAACATACTCACCGCATTTCTAAAGATAACATAAAAAACATATATTACTACAGGAGATACATTAGTATATACATTAATACATACATTAGTGTATGCCATACATTAGTATATACCATACATTAGTATATACCATACATTAGTATATACCATACATTAGTATATACCATACATTAGTATATACCATACATTAGTATATACCATACATTAGTATATACCCTACATTAGTATATACCATACATTAGTATGTACCCTACATTAGTATGTACCATACATTAGTATGTACCATACATTAGTATATACCATACATTAGTATATACCATACATTAGTATGTACCCTACATTAGTATATACCATACATTAGTATGTACCATACATTAGTATATACCATACATTAGTATGTACCATACATTAGTATATACCATACATTAGTATATACCATACATTAGTATATACCATACATTAGTATGTACCATACATTAGTATATACCATACATCAGTATGTACCCTACATTAGTATATACCATACATTAGTATGTACCCTACATTAGTATATACCATACATTAGTATGTACCATACATTAGTATATACCATACATTAGTATGTACCATACATTAGTATGTACCATACATTAGTATATACCCATACATTAGTATGTACCCTACATTAGTATATACCATACATTAGTATGTACCCTACATTAGTATATACCATACATTAGTATGTACCCTACATTAGTATATACCATACATTAGTATGTACCATACATTAGTATATACCATACATCAGTATATACCATACATTAGTATACCATACATTAGTATGTACCTACATTAGTATATACCATACATTAGTATGTACCCTACATTAGTATATACCATAACATTAGTATGTACCCTACATAGTATATACCATACATTAGTATTTACCCTACATTAGTATATACCATACATTAGTATGTCCCATACATTAGTATGTACCCTACATTAGTATATACCATACATTAGTATGTACCATACATTAGTATATACCATACATTAGTATTACATTAGTGTGTACCATACATTAGTATATACCATACATTAGTATTACCAACATTAGTATATACCATACATTACATACATTGTGTATACATACATTAGTATATACCATACATTAGTATATACCATACATTAGTCTATACCATACATTAGTATATACCATACATTAGTATGTACCCTACATTAGTATATACCATACATTAGTATATACCATACATTAGTATATACCCATACATAGATATACCATACATTAGTATATACCATACATTAGTAGTACCATACATTAGTATATACCATACATTAGATATACCATCCATTAGTATGTACCTACATTAGTATATACATACATAGTATATACCATACATTAGTATATACCATACATTAGTATGTACCATACATTAGTAGTACCATACATAGTATATACCATACATTAGTATATACAATCCTTAGTATATACCATACATTAGTATATACCATACATTAGTAGTATATCATTAGTATATACCCATACATTAGTATATACCATACATTAGTATATACCATACATTAGTATATACCATACATTAGTATATACCATACATTAGTGTATACCATACATTAGTATGTACCATACATTAGTGTATATCATTAGTATATACCATACATCAGTATATACCATACATCAGTGTATACCATACATTAGTATATACCATACATCAGTATATACCATACATCAGTATATACCATACATTAGTATATACCATACATCAGTATATACCATACATCAGTATATACCATACATTAGTATATAACATACATTAGTATATATCATTAGTATACACCACTGGAACACTACACAGCAATGATTGATTAAACTTGCACATTACACAAAAACAGCAATGAGTGATTACATTTGTTCACCAATGCGCACAGCATCGAGTGATAAGACTTGCACACTACATGCGTACAGCAATGAGTGATTACACTTGCACATTACACAAAAACAACAATGAGTGATTACATTTGTTCACCAATGCGCACAGCATCGAGTGATAAGACTTGCACACTACATGCGTACAGCAATGAGTGATTACACTTGCACACTATGTGCACAGCAATGAGTAATTACACTTGCACACTATGTGCACAGCAATGAGTGATTACACTTGCAGACTACATGCGCACAGCAATGACACTTGCACACTAGACGCTATCACGCAAAAATCACCAATAATTTACATGTAGATAACTTTTTAACGTATCATTTCTTACTTTTTGTTTTGGTGCGCTGCAGCTGATCAAAGGAGTACCCGTACCGTTTGGAGCCATTCCCTCTGGACCACATTCGTAACACGACAGTGATACGTTAGATGCTGAAAGGTAAGCTAACTGTTAAATAAAGTACAATTATAATTATAATTGTTTGAGCCCCTTTTCAGATTTAAAATTATATATGATATCTTCCCGTACGAAGACTGTTCGATAAAATGTTATAAATTACCTTGTTTAGGTGTCACTCCACTACCTATAAGGGAAAAAGAGATAGATACTGAGGACATTATGATTATGATGGCGGTGATATAATGGTGGTGGTGATTGAGTGATAATGGTTATGGGATGATGATTGCCATGGTAGTGATGATGGTGATTGTTGGGATGATACGATGATGATAGATTGCATTGGTGGTGACGGTGAATGATGATGAAAATTGTTCAATGATTTTGCGCCGTGGTGTTTTACATATCGCTCCATCTACTGGCATAAAAAGACACCCTGACAGCTGTGCAGTCTATAAATTTTCCAATATTTGCTCCCTCGACATTGATGGTTGCTGTATCAGTAAAACGGTCTATTAAGAGTATACTCATGCGAATAGATTACCTGGAGGGTTAGAACCATCGTTGCAAAAGTCTCCTGCACAGCAGCTCAAGTTGCATGATTTTATGTTGGGGTCCTGACACATCCGCTGTTGGAAGGCTTCAGTACACGTCATGCCTCCCAATGTACAGTTTCGCATTTCCATGGTTATTTTCATCATTGCACCACCTGGACCCTGCATCTCCCTCATGGTGCGTAATGTAAAGCATCGGTCATTAGGGGCTGGACAGGTAACCTGGGTTGGGGACTGACAACTGTTTGGACCCATACTGTTTGCTTGACAGGAGTTGCATTTGATACCATATCCTGAGAAATAAAAAATCTTTTTTTAAATCTTTAAACGGAGAGTAGTTATCGAGTTCCCTTTGTAAGAGGCTTGTATTTAATTGAACCTTGGTTCGTTACGTTTCGTGATGTATACTAGAAAATCCGGACAGCGAAGACACCGAGAAAAAGGTGATCATTATGCGATAATAAGTGTACCATGTAAGTCAGCTGCTGAGCTGTTGAGCTCCCAGCAGCTGGTCGTATTATTGTGACTAATCTCCGACCAAGTGTTGGGCTTTCAATGGGTACACCAAGCCATCTATTCTAGCAGAAAATAACATAATAAAAGTACTGACGGAATGACCTGTCCGCATATATCCAACAATTATTGATCACTTATAGAAATCCGTCTGCCCAGGCCATGAGAAATGTTTAAGTAGTGTTTTTACTTAACCCTGTTAAATACTCTTGTCAATAGACTAATAGAGGGTACTAGGTGTTATTTCCATTGGTTTCTTTTATTTTTTAATTTTCTATTTCCAAAGATAAGATTTGTTTCACAATGAAAGATTCTAGGCCGTTTTCATTGAGTTGGTCTATATGCGTGGATTTCACCAAGCCGTGAAATCACAAAGCGTCATTTCCCAATTTTACACTTTTGCTTTTTTGCTAAAACTAGAGTTGTGTATAACTCTTGGCTAACAAGTTGCTTACAGCTGGCTGTGTGGTCTCCAGAAATCAGCAACGTTAATGACTGTATTTTCTGTCGTCTTACTCTAACCGTGCACACTCGAGTTTATTTTATTTTCAATTGTGTAAATGTTATTTTTGTTCTCTTTCTTGTGGACATACGGCCAACGGTCGAGACTACTGCTCTATCCGTTTTGCTTTACATCAATCATTATTGAAAAATAACCTCCTCCGCAGGCTTAGCCTTGGCTCTTTTCGCTCCTTGGGCATTCTGTGGTAAGGACAACTCGTTTCTGGTTTTTCTCTGCCATAAGATTTAACACAGGGATCCCAAGGGAGAATATATATGGAGTGACCTGTGGAAGAGGCTAGTAAAAGAAGCAGGGAAAGATTTTTTGAAATTGCCTATTGAAGCATTTCAAAATTTCAATTCTTTAGTTCTTCAAAAACTTTAATTTTGAATATCTATAATCTATATGTGACCTCTTTCTCTTGTACTCCGACGAAGATCTAGCGTCCGATGTAGTGTATAATTTACCTTTTTATCATTACTGTTTTATTAGAAACACCGACGCAGCTTTCACTAGTTTTTAGCTATTTATCTCTTGTTATAATCTATGTATTGTTTACTTAGATCTGTTAGAAGCCAAAGTGTTTTCCTTTTTATTGGTGTGTATTTTAAACTCTTTTCAATACTGTTACTTGAAATACTCTTCAATAAAAAATGCAATTTTAAATATCAAATTTATACGTCCAAAACTGCGCTATTTTGGACAGCTCGATAAAAAGAATACGTGGTTTAGGAGAGATTAGGTTTTCGACAGCTTAATCTACATTACGTTGATTTTAGGCTTTATAAACAGATTTTAAAACGGAAAATTCATCTTAAGTTTAGAAGTGGATTTTATATTGAATAAACGTTTTCTTCTCTGTATATAATAACACCGAAACTTTGCTGCCAAAAATGCTATCGTCCACGACTGTCGTCAATGTTCCACTTGCCGGAATCTTGACAGTAGTTTATGTTGAAAAGGTTTTTTGTGTGCTCCGGTGGTTTTTTTTCCGACCTCGTGGCGATTAGGAAAGAATCCTGTGGGGCACGATATAGTTTACACAGTACTAAAATGAGTAACATGAGTAAGAAGTTATGCTGCAACATATTACTTGTGAGGAGAGGTATCTCTTGTAATGTGATAAAATTCCGATTCTTTCATTGCGTGATGTGGACTGATATCATTATCCGATACTCTTTGAAAATGCACAAACGTTTCGCCTTTTTTAAGTAACATTTCACTAGTAATACTGCAACATGGTACTGATTACGTTTGAGGATAGTTATCCTGCTCTTGTAATCGATTATTTCCTGCATTACTTGATGTGGATATCATTATCTGATACTCCTTGAAAATGTACAATATTTTCATCTTCGAACCAACGGTATAATTACGATCGTGCCAGTTGTGATTCAAATGATACCAAGCTGTTTTTGGCGTTGTTGTTAGCTGTTGTTGGTCGTGTAAATAAAAAATATTTGGTAGTAAATGCAAATGTAAATGTATTTTACGTAGGACTTGCAGGGAGTGGTTGCGGCCTTTTTTTTTCCCAAGCCAGAACCTGATGTTTCTGCGGTTTTCCATATTCTGCGAATTAGGTTGCTGCGAGCTGCACGCCGTCCATCGAAATAATCAGTTGGTACCTTTTATGTTCTTGACTGGCGGCCGTAAAAAAAGAAAACAATTTACGATGAACCGTTGAATGTCTGAGTTCGCAGAATATCGAAAACCCATTAATAAATAAAATGAAATATAAAATAAAATATATCAAATCATAGATGTGTCATGCTAAGGGCGTATCAGTAGTAACTATAACCACTAGTGGCCCAAGAAACAACCAAAGTGAAGCTAGCGTCGGATTGGCAGCGTCGGATTGATATTCATTGAGATTCAGAATCATTTCCGGGGGAGGTCAAACAGGTCATTCTACTAAAATCCTCTGTTTGTGGCAAAATCACAAACGAATTCCGATTAAACTTTCTACTCTGATTTCTATTTATGATATTCTATGCTCTTAAGTAGAATATACTGCCTATTCTCGACGAATTCACTGATTTTGCTCTCAGCCTCGGATTGGGATCGTATTACATCTCAGCCTCGGATTGGGATCGTATTACATCTCAGCCTCGGATTGGGATTGTATTACATCTCAGCCTCGGATTGGGATCGTATTACATCTCAGCCTCGGATTGGGATTGTATTACATCATTACATCTCAACCTCGGATTGATCATGTTTTTCACATTAAATCTAAAAGATATGATTCAACATTATAAAGACCTTTTCCCTTCCCCGGTTACATTGTTGCATGCAATGGAAGTGAATTTATATGTGAAACACGAACCGTGTGGATGATAAAGATCACTGGCATCAAGGTATCTTTTCTTGACATAATATGGAGAAACACATTTAAATAAACAATGTAGACATGAAATCAAGGTGGTATGAGTGAGGCTCATAGAATTATACTTCATAACACCTTGCCATTTGTTGAAGCTATTTAATTTAAAAAAATTTAATACTCGAGGAAATTAGCTTAAAATTTGAATACGTGTTTACAAATTACTAATAAGTTTACATTATCGCCGCATGCAGTTGTCATCGCGATGGCATTAGAAATGGCAAATTTGTTGATTCATGGTTAATTTGATTGACAAAAGTAAAAAATATATATTTAAATAGCAGTTGTAAACAGCTCTTTAAATCGAAGTTCATGTAAACTTATTTAGCTTCGTATTATTGGACACGGATTCTACAGCTATAGTTTCTTGCCGGGCTATTGATTACCCTGACTATCACGCTTTCAAAGAACAAGTTTATAAAGTTAACATTCCTTAGATATCAGTTAATAAAACAACTTTGAATCGAAAACGGAGATATCAACTCTTTTATGGTTTCAGGTTGAACGGTCTTGCGTAATGGTTTATGAACGGCATAGTATTAAACGATCCTCGGTAGCAACTTATCATGTTCTTACGTTTAAGTCAATCTATCTATCCATCCATCCATCCATTCATAAATCAATCAAAACCTGGCGTCATGAAGCATAAAGCTCGTTCATATCTATGAATAATTATTATCGCGCCAAATTTCTTCTATTATTAGTATGATCCTCACTGTAATTCAGTTTACCTGCAAATGTGGCGAAATAAGCTATTATAATAATTATACAGCTTCTCATTAATCCCATATAGTCAACTGTGCAATTATTTTCCTAATTGGACAGGTTTTGTTGATATGGAATTAATCATGCAGCTATATAATTAATAGGTAATGGGATTTCATACTCCCCAATCATTAGCTAGACTCGAAAAATTCCTCTGACCCTGCCAAATTTGACTCGGCCTACGTCGTCCAAATTTTGTCAGTCCTCGGAATTTTCCTCGTCCAATTATTTCTTAATTGGACAGGATGGAGTCCTATTACAAATACAAAAACTACAAAAGAATCCGAGGCTGAGATGTAATACAATCCCAATCCGAGGCTGAGATGTAATACGATCCCAATCCGAGGCTGAGATGTAATACAATCCCAATCCGAGGCTGAGATGTAACTCAAGCCTAATCCGAGGCTGAGATGTAACTCAAGCCTAATCCGAGGCTGAGAGCAAAATCAGTATAATCAAATGTAAATAGGTTCCGATACGAAGGTTAGAAGTAAAATCGAGTTCACTATGAAAGTTAGAAGGGAATAAATTGAATGTTTGATGATTTATAAGTCAGTCTGTTGAATGTTTCAAACGTGACTTGTAATACGAGTCCAATCCGAGGCTGAGAGCAAAATCAGTGAATTCGTCGAGAATAGGCAGTATATTCTACTTAAGAGCATAGAATATCATAAATAGAAATCAGAGTAGAAAGTTTAATCGGAATTCGTTTGTGATTTTGCCACAAACAGAGGATTTTAGTAGAATGACCTGTTTGACCTCCCCCGGAAATGATTCTGAATCTCAATGAATATCAATCCGACGCTGCCAATCCGACGCTAGCTTCACTTTGGTCAAGAAACAACGTCAGAATCGATACAATGTCTGCTTCTGTACTATCAAATTTAACTTTAGCTTTGAAATCATCTTTTTCGACATGTACCAATGAATATGTGCGAGGAAAAAGATCATTGATTGATGTAAAATCTTTGATTAGACGGTTTTTCAAACTGATCTAAACAACAGGTCTTGCTGTTTTGGATTAGAGAGCCGCTACTCGGCTAATCGCGTTCAGTTCACGTTACATATAGACTGATTTTTCTACTTGCCCTAAAAGCTCACCTTGTGGGATGATAGCGAGGACGACGACGATAAGGAAAGTTAAATGCTTCATCTTGATAACTGACGGAACAAGTCGAGATCGCAGAAGGCTAGGAAGTCTTTTGATCTCTGCCTCGGTAGTTAAAGAACTTGGCCTATGCCGAACATTTATCATATTCATTTGCATGGTACCGACGTGAAACACCTCATTGACCAATGAAATCGGCTTCCTATGAATTACATATAAATGTAACGCAACTACTTGTCATCACCTACACTCCTTAAAGTGACACAAAAGATCGATCATAGAGACCTTCGTAAGTGAACCTAACTGTTTGCAATCAAACGAAATTAGTAATCCGGCCCTCAGTACTCACTTACTGAGGCCGGCTTATGGAGATTTAGCGTCTCTGGAATGCTTTTTCTATTTCCACTAAACTTCCCTTCGCGAGATCTTCATGAAGCATTTTTTTCAAGTCAATACATCCGACAATGTCTATATGGTTTGTCAATAGGAATGTTACTAATTTAGCTTTTGACAGTTTAACATTTTGTAGTATTTTGCAAAAAAAATATAAAGACCCAAGTGAAATCTGTTTTTTTTCTTACAGTAAGAAATGATGCTCAGATATAATTTCCCAAGAAGCATAAGCCGATCGAGTTGTTGGTATTTCTGACCGCCTTTGCGATGACAACCCCGGCAGAGAACAATAGACCTGAAGTCACTCTACATCGCTTCGTTGCCTCTGCCGACGCTTTGTTTTAAAATGTACATACACGCTCAGTTCAAACACGTTCAAAAGTAGGCAGCCACCTTAAAGTACAATCAAAAGTGAGCTGCTACTGAGCATCAGCCAGAAAGGAAGTCGTGCGATGACTAATTCGTTCGCAGGCCTGTTGTTCAGAGCATCAAACTTTCTAACCGCACCCAGTCAACTGTACTGACGCAACTCATTAGTACAATTTTCGGAATAGATTTCTATAAAAACTCAATACTGAAAAGTGCCAGCTTCATCAAAATTAATGATACCAAATTAACAGTTCAGTCTTTTATTTCAGAAAATACTGGTTAAAAAACATCTTGAAGGTTTATAAATATGCTATTTAACGAATTACTTGGAGTACATTGGAGGTCTAGTGGCCGGTTGTTATGTAAAATGTACAATATCACCGGGAGATCTGTATGAGGATATAGAACAGCAAGCTGCAGGCGAGCTAGTATACTACTTAAAAATGTCTAGATTAATGCTTCTTTTTAAGAGTAAAATTTTAACATTAAATGTAATCTGGCCGAGATATTTCAAAGTCATCCTTATGCAGATCAGGAAGAATTCTGTATCAGGGTTTACAGATGCCTTCACGATAGTGATTTTGCCTATGTTGATTTGGAGTGAAATGTCTTTATTTTGTTTATAAATAAATATTAATCAATAAATAAAACGAAACTTATCTGATAATCCTTTTTTAGTATAAGACTGTGAGTGTAGTCTTGATATTTATATAGTCTTGAGAAAGACTGTCGCCCTGTTGGAGGTGACGGACGTTTCAACAACCTGATCTTCAGAGTCCAGCGAGAAAACGAAAATGCATCAAATATTTTATAAGTGCTCTCTCGTTAAATAGGAATTCGTTAAGCCATTTCATCCTTGATCAGTGATATTTATTATTTAATAGCTCGTTGGTGCTTATAAGCAAAGGGTATTTTTCCTAAGACTCTGACTTTGTGCGTTTTCACTATAAAGTCAAGATCTGATCTTGTGATGAGTTTTTTGTTTTCAGCGGATACAAAGCAATTTTTTTCGTTGGCCCAAGAGGAAAAGGAAGTTTTGATCTCCTATCGAAAAAACCATCCTAAGCAAGATATTGAAATCAACCCACGTATTGATAAATATAGAAATATATTCGCAAAAGATTTCAACTCACCGTTTGGGATAAACAACGCTGCAAGAAGGAAGAGTACAGGCAGGATAACCATGGTGGAAAAGACAGTTCAACGGAGAACGACCTATAAAAAGCAGTGTAACAAACCCTTGGCTGAACGACACTGGAATATATAGGTCATGTGACATATGCTATATCAGAATATTGAATAGTGCCATTAAAAATACATTACTGAAACGCATTCGGCTTTCTTCTGGTAATCGGTATTACCATTCACTGCTATTATTCAGTTTCCACCCAAATAGAAAATGTCTTTTTTTTTTTTATCAGAACGACCAAGAAAATGGTTTCAACAAATAACCTTTACTTAACAAGAATGAAAATACTGGTCTGAAGTGGTAATGACAGTGTGCGTCGTTTTCGTGCATTCGTTTGTTCAGCAAGAAGATTATGGTAATCTGAACAAAGCCATAAATAGATTTAATCATTTAAATCATATTCTTTCGTAGTTGTTATTTTTATCAGTCAAAATAGCTTAGTTTTTTTTTAAGTTTTAGCGCGAATGTTTCGTTCTACGCGATTATTCCTGCTTCCCTCTACAAAAACCCTACGACATTGACGGTAAATACATCTATCTTGAGTATGAACAACAAAGCGAAGCTAGATTGACAGCCACACTGTTGAATATGAATAGAAGTAAAAGAGAGCTAAATTTTAATTTAAAAATTCTTTGTGGTTTTTTTCGTTTTCCTTCATCAAAGCATTTCACCTGCATTATTCGGAATAATTGATTTTAACCAAAACTAATACTGCTGTCATTTACGAAATTAATTTTAGTGATGCGAATGATGTTTTATGAAGTAAATTTTTATCGTAAAGAAAATAGTCTCAAAGAAATTCGTCGATATTGCAATCAATTTGGTAATAAAGGGCGGGGCTTTGATATGGTACAGCCATCATGAATAAAACTGGTTCAGCAGGTTGAAATTATGCAAGCTGAGTACAAAATCACCGGGGGGAAATGACTGTGTACGTTGTATCAGAAGCCCAATAGAAGGAACTGCATTGTGTAGCCTGGTCTTTTTTTCTTTATTATATTTACTTTTGATTGGTCGTTTTTGGTTACTGCCAGCTAGTTTTACTCGGATGGGTATAAGCCTTATTTTCTCTCGATTTTTTATCATATCTTTTCCTTTAAATGCTTAATGCAAATACTATGTTTTGGCAAAATATGCGTCTATTAATTTCTGTTTATTAGTAAGATGCCCATCTTCACCTTTATCGTCCTACTCTCATCAACATTATTATCATTATTATCCTGTTAACGTGGGAAGTCATCATCATCAACATCAACATTATCATCAACATCATCATGATCCCTCTTCATCGTCTTCTTGATCGACATCCTATTATTCTTATCATCATCATCATCATCATGGTCCCTCTTCATCATCTTCCTGATAGTCATCCTATTATTCTTATCATCATCATCATCAACATGAAGATGATGGCTAGTGAACACTAGCGTGGACTGCGTCGGTGTTTCTAATGAAACAAGTTATCGTAGAATTATAAGTTGAACACCGTAGTGAAAATAGAAACTGACATTTCGGACGTTAGTCCTTCGTCGGAGTCAATTGATTCCTCTTCATCAAAATGATCCCTCTTCATCATCTTCCTGATAGTCATCCTATTATTCTTATCATCATCATCATCATGATCAATCTACATGATCTTCCTGATAGTTATCCTATTATTCTTATCATCATCATCAACATCATCATGATCCGTTTTCATGATCTTCCTGATAGTTATCCTATTATTCTTATCATCATCATCAACATCATCATGATCCGTCTTCATGATTTTCCTGATAGTTATCCTATTATTCATAATCATATTCATAATCATCTTCACCACCACTGTCATCACCATTATCATCACCACCATTATCACCATCATCTTATCATCATCATCATCCTATTCGTATGTTATAATAAATTCAGTACACGCACATTTCAACGATTTTAAATCTTTAATTTTGTGACTGAGTTACATACTAAGGCATTTACTAATAAACGTCGTATTTCCCATTTCTTTCGCTACTTTTCCACCACGCCCCTTAATAATCCTAGTGTTTTGTTCCATGTTTCGACCTTTTTGAGTGCTTCCCACGCGTCTTCGATGACTGATCAGCAGGTTTAGCTTGATTGGATGGAACTGCTGCTGCTGGGGCTTCCGTAGGTTCTGGTGATGGTTCAGGTGCTGGTTCGGGTGATGGTTCGGGTGCTGGTGCTGGAGCGGGTTCGGGTGCTGGTGCTGGTGCTGGTGCTGGTCCCGGCGCGGGCTTGGGTGCCGGTTTGGGTGCTGGTGCTGGAGTGGGTTCGGGGGCTGGTGCCGGCGCGGGCTCGGGTGTCGGTTCCGGTGCTGGTTCCGGCGCCGGTTCGGGAGCTGGCTCGGGTGCAGGTGTTGGAGCTAGTTTAGTTGTAGGTTTTGGTGTCTTTTGGCTTGTCGTTGTTTCTGGTGCTTTTGTGGTAACTTCAGTTTTAGGTGCGGTGGTGGTTGTTTCTGTTGGCTTCGGTGTTGTCGTCTCAACTGCCTGAGCGGTCTAGATTGTACAAAACAAATTATTTGGTATAAGTAGAGATTTGAGGATATTGTAGTCAGAACATAGGAATAGTTACGTCTTCCAAACGCAACAAATTATTTTTTCCTTGCTTTTTTGCATTCTTACTCTCTCTCCCCAATCCCTCTCTTTGTGTGTCTACGTCTTCATAGAAATAGACCCTTTAAGCTTGGCCGTAATGTTTTCTCATTTCAGACCAAGTGAAATTATCTTAAGAATAAGGCAGATTATTTGATTCAGTTGTGTCCATATTCATGTGCCATTTCATGCGCGATCTTTAAAGATATAATTAACACTTTTGGGAATGACTCGTGGTCCGAAATAAGGAAACGGTATGCCCAAGGTAAAAGAGTCTATTCTTGGAACTACTTTTACTACCCGTTCCTATATAGAGTGCATACCATATATGCGTGAAAAAGTTAAAATTGTACCAAATTAGTGCAAAGTTTTGTACGTTTTTCTACGCTCTCATGAGGTCTACTGAACTTACTAAAATGTGTGAAAATTTGCCCAACTTATTACAAAGTTTTTCACGTATATATGGTATGCACTCTAAATACGTTTCTTCCATTTCTTACCGTTTTTGGTGGCGGTGTCGTTCTAATAACGTTATATTGATAAGGATGAAGAGCGATAAACCTGTATGGATAGGGTATGGCTGCTGCTGGCACGTGCTGATATTTACGACAGCTATGTGGACAGTGTAGATTGATATCCGTATTTGTATGACAATAACCATTCTGAGACCACTCTGGGCATCGAACGTCCTCATCTATGTACTTCATAGATGTTTCTGAAAATATTCAAATAACATTTAGCGATTAAAGAACCAGTGGTTTGGCTAATGTAGACTGAGGTCTTCGATTACAATCCTTCCTTGAGTGTCGAGTAGAATTGATTTAATTCTGAGAATAAGCGGATTCTTTGTTTGAGCTGTATTCATATTCTTGTGTCTTCTCATGCTCACCCGTTAAGCAAAAAATGGTGCGTAGCAATGTCAAGTGGTCTGAAATGGAGAAAGAGGGTGGGTAGGGGGGGGGGGTATATCCTCAGGCAGAAAGGGTCTATATCCTAGGGCCGCCATGTTGGTTGGCTCCGTCATAGCCGACATGTTGGTCGATTTGAACAGAACAAAAGATTCGATTTTGATTTCTTTTGTTCTTTCACCTCATGGCAACGGATGCACACCACCTATAGAAAGCACCATTTTGCGCATCGCATATAGAAAAACATCATGATGCTCCAATAAGATTGATCGTCAAATGATAATACCTGGCCCACACAGCTCGCATGTCATCTTGCAGTTCTGTGCCATAAAATCAGGAAGAAGAAGACAATCTCCATTAGTTTTCCATCCCTCGCAATGTCTTGAGCCCGCCAGATCTTTACATTTCTTAGTGTCTCGTCCTTTCTTCTTACAGAATCGACAGCTCCAGGGACAGTGTTTCAGGACGTATTCAAACCGTTTGAGGCATTCTCCTTCGTTTGCGATTGTCTCGCAGCCTTTTCCTTTGTCCTCGCATTCATCTTCGTCGATGTCAACTGGAGTCGTCGTGAAAATAAAGGTAAAAATATAGAATAGGCCAAAACATTCTCTTCCAATAAATCCCTATTTGGGGGTCATAACTATAAGAAAACTCGTTAAAAAATGCAATCCTCAAGAAAGAAATTTTTTTGTTTTTAACCCCAGCCGTAGCGCACATAGTGGTACATTCTGGGTCTAAGTCTTTTTGCCATGTTATATATGGTGTTTGTTGAACCGCTGCAGAACTAGTATGTACCAAACGACAATTATGAATAAGTATAAACTATAAAATAACTATATTTAGTTTAGTTTATTTGTCACAATATAAACATATACATTTTATAAAACTTGAGACCAGGAGACCTGCTTGAGACATACAAATTTTGTGACTGGCGAAGAAAACAGAACTTTCGTCCCAATTGATATTCCCTCTGCATACAATTTACATACAGTACAAACATGATGAACATTAAAATTGACGAGGAAAAAAACAATAATGAAAGAAAAACATATCATAATTTATCAAAATTCAAATTCAAAAGACTTAAAGGTGGTAAGTAATGTTCCATTTTGGAAACAAAATGATTGGTCACAGACAAAAATTGGAAAAAGATGTTAATACTGGAAACATCCCCCCCCCCCCCCCCCCCCCCCCCTAGTTAAGTAACCTGCACTTACTCTTTTTCCAGTCCACATCTCCGGTTGAATATGCCGGGGCTGGGACTGGGGCTTGGGCTGGGGCTGGTTCAGGTCCAGGTCCCTCCCCACTACTCCCAATATCAGAAGGCTTTTTGGTCTTGTGCGCCATTCTCACCTTTTTAAGGTCTAAAAAAGAAACAATGACGTTAGAATGAAATGCAACGAAGAATGTTATGCGGTTAGTTGAACAGAGAAACAATAGGCTCTAAGTTGACCCAAAATGCATTACTAGAAAGGCTTAGTTACCTATGCTCTTTTTCTCTCTGATTTATATGATTGCGGACGTCATTGGATATGTGTTCATTAGTCACTGTTTGGTGACTATATACAGGGAAGCCTAGCGTTTGCAACGTTACTTCTGGTCCATGTTGTCTCTGATCTATAGGTTTGCGGACGTCAATGGATATGTGTTCATTAGTCACTGCTGTTTGGTGACTACATACAGGGAAGCCTAGTGTTTGCAACTTTACTTATGGTCCGTGCTGTCTCTGATCTAGATGTTTGCGGGCATCATTGATATGTATTCATTAGTCACTGCCTGGTGACTACATACAGGGAAGCCTAGTGTTTACAACGTTACTTATGGTCCGTAATGTCTCTGATCTAGATGTTTGCGGGCATCATTGATATGTATTCATTAGTCACTGCTTGGTGACTATATACAGGGAAGCCTTGGTTTTCTATGCTTCATGTTGCCTCTGACCTTCGAGATTGCGGGCTTAACTCAAGTGGTTTCGCAATAACGAAACCTACGACCGTGAAGAACTGGAGCGAGAGGGCCTCTGTAACCCAAGGAAACTAATATGTGGTTCAAAAGCGTTTTTCGTGTCGTATCTTTTTCTTCTTATATTTTTTGGAGGTTTTCTTCTCAAAGAACTATAAGCCGATCATCTATCTTTGGCCTGGGGCGTTTAGTGTATATGTCAGTACAGTACTTACGTTTGGCTTCAATAAGGTATATAACGATCAGTATTACGAGAAGTTGTTTCCACATCGTAAACTATGAAATAAAAGAATATATTTAACTAACTAAATAGATAAATTTTACCCAGGTTATTTATCATTGACAATAGGACGATTGCACGATGACATCAATGACCTTTACTACCAGACTCCTTTGCACACTTTCTTTTGTTCAGTTACTGATTAGCACCAATTGTCTTACTATTCTCATGAGGGAATACAAATTTGAATAAGAAAGGAAATTCGCAAAGCATCTTGGTTATGGGAATCAAATGACGCTATCATGTAAACGTCCTATTCCAGTTTAAAATGATTATTTTTTCACATAATGAAATAATGGCAAAAAGTTAGACTTTCATGCGACATGTTTTAAGACAACTGAGGTAAAAATTTAGTCGAAAACACACCTTATTTTCTAGCAAAAATACTAAGCCCTGAATTCCAAACGAAAGTAGCAAATGAGATGTAAGAAGGCTGGAGGTCTGCCGTACCTTTCAGCTGTCCTTGTTTTGTCTAAAGTGTCTAGGAGCTCCCGTACGATGGAGTTTTTCAATACTTTTGATCCTGTGACGAATGTGAATCTGTGTCTACTCAGAATAACCTGGTGAGATAACCAATTTGATGTCATTTTATCAACCTTGATTTTGCATGAGCTAAGTGTTGGTGGTGGTGTCTAATGGCTGGATCTGTTTGGTTTATTTGAAGGAGTGTACTCGATTTTGTTTCTTGTAGCATGGTTGATCAGTTTATAAGCCCAAGTTGTGATTATTACTCTACAGGTGGTCATTATTTTAACGATAAATCTGTCAGCAATTCTTTAATAATGAATAATATAAAAGTGATAGAATAGTCAATGGGCGTGTCGGTATTTTTGTTGTTCTTTATTCTCTTTTTATTGATTCAAAAACGACTTTTACAAACTGCTCTTTTTAGGATTCATTTCATTTTCCCGATATCATTTTTCATTTTAAAACAAAGTGATGCCAAAGTTCATATGTTATGTCATTGAGCGTAAAAAACATATTTTCCGAATTCTACGTTTTTTATTTATTTAAGAAAAGGAAATCTATAACAAAAAAGCCTCAAACACTAACTGAGAGATATTTGCCGCCATTTTGTTTAGGATCTTATTCATAGGCAGCCTAGTAATTACCAGTCTCTCGATTCTCATATTCGTCTACGCAGACTAGGGTACTTAGCTTCTTGTCGCAACTGTGCTCCAGGCCTGATTCTATTAGCCATTCCAAGGTTGAGGAAATGACTGGGTCGAGTTGTCATTGCAGTGCATTGTGGGACGGTTTTCATTTCAACTCCTTACTTCATTAATTGTGAATCAAATAGAATGGGTGCTCGGTAGATCAGTCAGCTTATATTTCTTTTCTCGAGTAATGGAGTTATTTGATCATAATGCATGGAAAACATTTGATAAGAAAAAGCAGCGATATTTAATAGTCCAGTTTCGAGTTCCAAATTACATGCACAACTTCAACAATACGAGCACTTTGAAACTTGACGGAACTTGACTGGAACACGCGAATATTCTTCACAAAATCGAATATAACCTGAGTAAATTAGTCTGTAATCAAGAAACACAGCGGTAATTGACCTATTTCACTATAACGTCACTGCTTGTTTATGTGGGGGATAGAATCGCCAAATCCAATAGAAAATTAAACAAAATTTGCTCCTAGCGAAACAGTTTAATCTAAAATGGCCTGGCTTTCAGACATAATATGTGTTAATATGTACTAAAAAATATTCTGAGCGTTTGCTGGCTATTCTACATCGCTTCGTGGATTGATACAGGTTTTAGAACAATTTTCGGTGAATTGCGTTGATTTGGCCCCCTCCGACGACCATGATCCTATTGCGTTTAAACAATAGATTGTTTTGATGTGACGTCATAGTGAATTAGGGCAATTTGGAACTCGCAGGGTCTATTTATACCACTTTCAAGTTCAAATGGACACAATCACACTTTGCTGATCTTTGATATTTTAAATCATTTATATTTAACAATCATGATAGTCAAAATAGTGAATTTTAGCGAGTATTTTATATACCACTTTCAAGTTCAAATGGACACAATCACACTTTGCTGATCTTTGATATTTTAAATCATTTATTTTTAACAATCATGATAGTCAAAATAGTGAATTTTAGTGAGTATTTACTCAAGTTTCTTAAACGCTCCAAGGGCGGATCCAGGAATTTTAGAAGTGGGGTGACTATTAAAAAGGCTTTACCATTATTCGAGTAAAGGTGGGGGAGGGGGGGGGGGGGAGGGGTGACTGTTACTAACGATATACTGAGAAAGTTGAGCAAAAGGAGGGTGACTAGTCACCTATATTACCACCCCTGGTTCCACCCCTTGCACTCAACCCATCAGTTACATTTAATCTTACACTTTTTAAGTGTATTTTAATTTATTTTTCTTAAAAGGATTTATTCGAAATTTTTCTTTAAATTGAGTGGTGTATCGGTCCAAAATTCCTTGAATGGCGACCCTTTGTTTTTCTCGCTTACGTTTCATTGCTGGGGCGTTTTCCGTAACCCTGACCAAGTGTTCAATCTCACGTGAATTTGCTTTTTGGCAGGCTTATGCAAATTGCTAAGAACTGTCGCCATAATTTTCAAAAGCCAGCACTGTATTACTGGAAAAATCGTGCGCGCTCCAAATGATAGAAATATTCTGGAAGTATTTCCTATCAAGAGAGTGTCCAAAAGGCTGGAGGCACTGACGGTATTAGGTCAACACGCTACTTCTTACATATTTTCATTATCTCAAATCGATCGAACGGCGGAACAAAGCACACTCACACACACATTTAAACTGATATTTGAGTAAAATCAATAGTAGTAATCTAAGAAACTTCGTAGTGAGAAAAAATATTTTTCACAGTTCAGATATATTTTTTGAAAATTTGTAAAATATATTAATGATATTTTAGTTATTAGTTCTAGACGAATTTTTTTCCCATTCGCGCAAACCATTCATCATGGTTGCTTTACATTTTCTCTTTTTTACCAAGTGATTTTTGCTTTAAATATTTTCTCATCGATGTCAGCTGAACCATCCACAAGTTCTTCTTCATTTTCTCGGGCTGTAGGTCTCTTGTCACTTCCGCTTCCGCTTCCTCTATCAAATTTTTCTAATTCTTCGTTTTCGCCGGAAGCGTCGGTTAACGTTGAAGATTCAATTTCAGGTGCCTCTGGACCCTCTGGTTGGCTTGGAGCTTCAGTTGGTGAATTTTCGGATGGTTCTGGTGTTTCTTCCTCTTCTGATGGCGGGGATGAGGTTGGTGTAGATTCCTCGGGCTGTTCCGATGGTTCGGGGGTTGGGGATGGTTCTGGGGATGGGGAGGGTTCCGGTGAAGGGGATGGGGTTGGGGTTGGGGTTGGGGATGGAGAGGGTTCTGGCGATGGAGAGGGTTCTGGCGATGGAGAGGGTTCTGGCGATGGAGAGGGTTCTGGCGATGGAGAGGGTTCTGCGATGGAGAGGGTTCTGGCGATGGAGAGGGTTGGTTCTGGAGAGGGTTCTGGCGATGGAGAGGGTTCTGGCGATGGAGAGGGTTCTGGCGATGGAGAGGGCTCTGGCGATGGAGAGGGTTCTGGAGATGGAGCGGGTTCTGGAGATGGAGAGGGTTGTGGTTCTGGAGACGGAGAGGTGGATGGAGCGGTTGGTACTGGTTTTGGTGCTGGTGTGGTCTTGGAGGAGGAGATGTGGGTGGTGGTGGTGGCGCTGGTGCCGGTGCCGGTGCCGGTGCCGGAGACGTCGCGGCGGTAGGAGGTGGTGTTGCAGGAGATCCAGGGGGTCCAGGGGGTCCAGGTACCGGGTATGGTACGGGGTATACAACAGTGGAGGGTGACTGATGGTTAAAAAAAAAGGTTTCGTCATCAGAAGCATTTTCCACGAAAACGAGACGAAATTATCAAGAGCTATAAGCCAATAAGCTCTCTTTCATGCATTGTGATAGGCCATTAATGCCTGTCTAATGATTGACATAAATCGGAATCCATAATGACGGTCACTAATACAGTACAAAATTCAACTCTAGAATTCTCACCTCCGTAGGAGCAGGAGTAGGAGGGATGGGGGTCGGTTGGTAAGGATGAAGTGCTTGGATCGGGTATGGATATGGTTCAGGTGCTGGTTCTACCCTTCGATACTTTCGACAGCTGTGTGGACAGTTCAGGTTGATATCGGTGTCTGTTGTACAGTAACCTGTCTTGCCCCAAAAAGGACAGCGTACGTCTTCATCTTGGTATCTGAATCCAGTTTCTGGTTCAAAATAGAAAGAAACGAATTAATTTCAGTCTTATTCTGGTTAGAGATGTGATCCGGGGTCATGCATTGACTGTGTAGTGGCTGACAGAGATGCCTTCACATTGCTTTCAAGTGTGGTCCCTTAGAGGTGCTGCACCACAGCTGTACTTGTGGTGGGTGGTTAGCGACAACTTATTAATTCTTATTAATTCTTATTAATTCTTATTGCTAATGAGCTCCTTCTGCTTCTACCTCATGATTATCGTAGGATGGTTCCCGAGAAGAGACATCACATGTGAGTATATTTGCTTGTTGGTTCTCTCCTGTGCTCTCAGTTTTTACAGGTTCTAGGGCACTACCTTCCGTAAAAATTAACTCCTAAATTCCAATGTTGTCTAGCTTGAGCCACGAACTGTTGGGTACCTACTGCGTGATTGATGTCAAATATATTGCATTTCCAATTAGTCACTCAATTCTATTTACCTGGTCCACATAGTTCGCATGATCTTTTACAGTTCTGCATCATGTAATCGGGTAAATGAATGCAGTCACCTCTGGATGCCCACTGCCTGCAACTCTCAGCCCCTGCCAAATCTCTGCACCTCTCGGTCCCGTGTTCTGAAATAAGGGAAATGACAGGAAATAATCATGTGATGTTTTAGTATCACGTTTGTCCCAGAAAATGGCGGGAAATAATCACGTGATGTTTTAGTATCACACTGGTCCCAGAAAATGGCGGAAAATAATCACGTGATGCCTTAGTTTCATACTTGTTCCACTGAATGACGGGAAATAATCACGTGACTTCACAGTACGACACACGTCTTGCAACATGGCGGAAAATAGTCCCATTACATCTTGACACACGTGTCGCTACATGGAGGGAAATCATCACGTGACATCTAAGTATTACACACGTGTGGCGACATGGCGTGATATAATCGTATGGCGTCCCAGTACTACTCACAGTCTTACCTTTAGTTCGTTTACAGAATCGGCAGCTCCACGGGCAGGTTTTCTTGGCGTAATGGAATTTTTCTAAGCAATATCCTTCGTCAGCAAAGTTTTCGCAGTCTTCGCTTATATCTTCGCAGTCTTCGGGGTCAATAATAACTAAAAAGGTGTAAAACATAGAGTATATATTTTTTCGGATCCATTTTCTTATTTGCGGCGAAAAATGCGCACAAAATTTTGAGTACAACAAAAGACCAAGGGTATTTGTTTGACTTACTTAACTTCCAGTATTTGAAATGACGCCTGGTGTAATCGTCAACTACTCTTCCATGTTTCTTGCCATTCTTTGATTTAGCTAAACGGATGAAAACAGTTAGATGACACTAATGAAAATAGTTTGTGAATAAGATCAGGGATTAGAATTAGGTTAGTTCGGATGTATATTGAGGATTTGGGGTACGCGATTGCATGAATATATTATTATAAATAATATTTTATATAAAGTTATTATCAGTTATTATTATTATGATCACATCATTCCATTCATTATCATTACATCATTCCATCGTGACTATATAATATGTTTGGAGAAAAGATTATTTGAGCTAAGCGTTTTTATCCGCACCGAGACACACTTTACTCTAGCCATTCTTTGGTCGTTTTTAAAATAGGCGAGTTGGAATTTAATACGTCGAGTGCATCCATGTTGGTGCATGCAGGAGAGGGGAGTTTAGTATTGTTCAAGGCGAATCAGCTGCCACCTGCTGCAGTAAAATTAAAACTTCTACTCTATCTTCAGTTTTTAATTCACCTCGGTCACCATTTGGTTGCGGTTGCTGCTGTTGTGATTGTGGTTGCTGCTGTTGTTGTTCCGGTTGCTGGGGTTGTGGAGATGGTGTTGGTTGTATTTCAGGTCTTGGAGTTGTCTCTGCTGGTGTTTCTGTGGTCTTTTCTCCCTCCAGTTTTTGGGTTGTTTGTCCAGGATTCGTAGTTGTTTGTCCAGGATTCGTAACTGTTTGTCCAGGATTCGTAGTTGTTTGTCCAGGTTTCGTAGTTGTTTGTCCAGGTTTCGCAGTTGTTTGTCCAGGTTTCGTAGTTGTTTGTCCAGGTTTCGTAGTTGTTTGTCCAGGTTTCGCGGTTGTTTGTCCAGGTTTTGTCTGAAACAATAAAACAACAATAGAAGTTTTTGCCCTTTGTCTTGGGAGTAATGTTTTCCCATTTCCATAATAATAAGATTCTTTGTATCCATTCCGTATAAGAACTTTTTAAATCATTAGTGTCATTTTAAGTGTCATTTTTACTTAAGGTAAATCATAATTATAATTATAAATGATACTTACTTTAGGGCACATGCTAATTGTAACAGCCCAGTGCTGATCTACACAATTAGTTACAGTTAGTATAGACCCATCGCCTTGCAGTACTTTGGAATGCAGCTCACGCAAGGACACAAAATAGGTTCCAATTCTCAGGAGATTGAAATTCTTTTTCATTTGTCCCCTAGATTGAGCTGCTTTGACGTCACATGCAAGGGGTCTATCTATATCATGTGTCCTTTATATTATGCACAACCATTAATCAAAGAGATTATACTCAAGGGAATGACCTGTTGTCTGGAATGGAAAAACTACACGCCTTTCAAAGCTTATCTTATCTTATGACGGGCAACCTAGTAATTATTTTTAGTCCACAATAGATACCCCAGTAATTTATATATGGAACGCTAATGACGACTCTAGCCAGCATATGGAGTTTTGAGTGACGAGAATAACTAACCCACTATCAATTAATAACTTGCACTGATCACAGGTAGCCCAGTAATGAATTAATTCCTCACCGTTGGTGGACTTGGAGTTGGTGTTGGCTGGTAAGGATGTAGTGCAATGATTGGATAAGGATATGGTTGAATGGCAGCTGGTACGTTGGTGTATTTGGTGCAACTATAAGGACATTCGTTACTGATTTGAGCATTGATCTTGCAGTAACCATACTTTCCCCAGAATGGACATCGCACATCTCCGTCAGCTTGGTTACTTTCTACAATGTCAAATACGTATATTAATACTCTAGTTTCGAGTTATCAGTTCCGCAGAGAATATTTATGTGTTCCAGTGAGAATCCATGGAATTTCATAGTGTTTGTATTGTTAAAGTTGTTTACTTTACCGTTGGTATTTGTGAATATTTAAACACTGATACGAGTCTAACCCTGAATAAATGAGTCTGTAATCAAGGAACGAAGCGGTAGTTTGGAACTCGATAAAGGTCTATTGTTGACTAGGAGCTTGGCAAATGGTTTGTCTGTACATATGGTCATGATATACAACTATTTCAAAAGGGTTGAATAGGTGATAATCTCTAGAATATAGGTTAATCCAAGATCATGACTGGTGTTTCTTCATATTATTCTTTTCAACGACAGAGGTTTATATTTGAGATATTTAATGTTGCTTGGAACCATTTACAATCAAACAATGCGATCCTACCAAAGTTGGAATATCAAATTATTTATTTATTCATTTGATTTCAAGTTTGTTTTGAAACTTAAAGAAATGAAAAGGAATTTGTAGATTTTAAATTAGGCCTCGATTGAAATCTTGATTTGTGATTGGATTATTTTGTTTGTGGTAGAATGGTGGATAGGTATAGTGCTTTTACCTGGTCCGCATAATTCACAGGATTGCATACAGTTTTGCTGCATATAATCAGGTAGACGTATGCAGTCTCCGTCCTCCTTCCATTTCTTACACTTCTTATCTCCAGCCAGGTCTTCACATTCTGCGGGGTCATACTCTGTTAAAACGATTGAGCGATCCATTAACGTATTTTTTAGACTGGTTGGTTAGGGAAACCATTTATATGTATAACTTGAGAAACCATTTGTTTGCCAGGTTTAGTAGGGAAGCCATTTATATGCTTAGTATGAAAAGCCATTTGTTTGCCAGGTTTAGTAGGGAAGCCAATTATATGCTGAATATGAAAAGCCATTCCTTTGCCAGGTAACACCATACTTTATCGAGTCAAGATACAAATATAAAATCTTCGTCCTACCTTGGCCTCTTTTGCAGAATCGACAGCTCCAAGGACAAGACTGGATAGCGTAGTCTAAACGTTTTAGACACTGCCCTTTGTTAGCGATATTAGCACAGTCTTTGGCTTTATTTGCACAGTTTTCTGGGGCAATGCTTACTATAATGAATAATATAAATAATAAATATTATTATTAGATACCGGGTGTTTCATCTTGGAGAGGCAAACCAGGTACGCTCTGAAAGCCGACGACGAAAAGTACCATCTATCACAACGAGACGCGAACATTTTCCGGAAAGGAATGGCCTTTGACCGTTAAGCACTCACTTTTATTCCATTCAACTGAATTCTTGTCAGAAAGTTCTTCATTATTAGAGTCCTCGCTCTCCTTGTCTAAACCTGCTTAAGAATACCAATATATTTATTGTTTTATTGGTTAGTCACGTGATATATTAGATAGTCAAGTTGTTACTTTCTGCGGTGATTTATCTGAATAACATTTTTCTATTTATTGATGAGCGCGGTGCCTATCACAACTGTCAGTCGTAGGTTCAATCCTAGACCAATCACCTTTTTTTTCTACGGATTTCCTCCCTCCGTACAACCTAATAAACCAAATTTCAATTTGGTCTGTGAGTTAGCCGTGCCCTGACTAACATCAGCCTCGAGGTTGTTTCAGGGTTTGATCTGTGAGTTTAGCCGTGCCCTGACTTCCATCAGCCCAGGGTATCTATGAAATTTTGATTCTGTTTTGAAGATGTATACATACTATTTGGTTTCATTTGAAGTGGATATAGCGCTTGTATTGGTGAAGGAAATTCCGACTTTGCTGCTTTGACGTTGTGGTATTTCCTTACAGCTGTACTGGCACATCTCTGATATTTTTGCTGTTGTGCTGCAGTAACCGCTTTTGCTCCACTCAGTACATCGAGGATCGGTGTCGAATTTGGTCGTTTCTTGAAATAAAGCAAATTAGACCAACTTTACTCTAAGCTCAATTTTCGGTCATGGTCGTTTCAATGCGCTTGAACGACAACCTCACGGCTTAATACCGAGTCTAACCTTCCTTTGGTTGAGCGTTAAGTACCGTAATTCTTTAAGTGCATGCGACGGCATAGCCGCCATGTTGGTTGACTTTAACAACAGTTTTGATATTAATTTTTTTGTAACATTAACCAACATGGCGGTCATATCGTTGTCCCCTTATCCCCATGGGATGTGGTACACGCTATCCGTCTATGTGACCCTGGAGTTCATCACAACGGAGAAAATAAAAGATCTTGTTGGTAGTCTCTTTCGCAGCCGTCATCAATGTCGGTCCCGGGAGGATTTCGGACTGAACCACTCTAAGGGTTGCTGGTTGAAGAAGACTGATTTATTCTTAAAATTTGCTAACTCGTACTCACTAAACTTTAGCGTGTGATTTATCTCTTTCTTTATTTTTGATCCTGTTTTGTTTGGTTATTTTCTAGTTTGAGAAGTCCAAGGTGCAATAGGGCTTGTGGTCCAAGGCTTAAGGTTAGTAAATTATTCCATATTTGTTGACCAGTTTTTCTCTCACTTTTAGCTATCAGGGAACGCAGCTTCGCGCCAAAACGCGCGCGCGCTCGCTTCCCATCTGGGACTTTCCTTTCTTCGCTGCATTTTAGTTGTAGTTATTTGCCTTTGCCTTGGTTCCGATTCGCCTTCGATCAAAACATAACTAACACTCATAAGTAACTGTGTCGTGTTCATTACTATCTTTACCTGGTCCACACATTTCGCACGCTTTCTTGCAGTTCTGTGTCATGTACTCGGGATAAGGAATACAGTCGCCATTTTCGACCCATGTCTTGCAATTGCCTGTTAAATCTTTGCATACCTTTGGATCAAGATCTGAAGAAAAAGAGATGTATTTACTTATTTTCTTCTTTTAACATATTTTGTTGTGTTAGAGCTAATAAACAGTGAAAATCTTTAGAGTAATCTTAAGAGGTTACTCCGAGTACTCCGACTTTCGTTCCTTCTAGTTAAAAAATGAATAATGTTTGAATAGTAGATTATGTAGAATAATGAATGTATAGTACCATGCCTGGTGTGGACACCCTAAATTTGACTCCTTTCGTTGACTTCAAATGGCCTGAATTAAAAAATTCGCTACTTTGTTAGGGCCCCCGGAATGCAGAATAAAACTTGAAAAAAATAAATAAAAAAATAAAAAACAGCCGCTATTTGGTTGCCACGTTTGGGTGCCCAAATGTAAAAAAGTACCATATATGTTATGAGAAAGCCGCCATTTTCTTATCATGAAGGGGGATTCCCTGGGCCCCTCGGCCCTCTCCCTGTTTACGCCCATGCTACGATTTGATCGATATTTAAAAGCAGTGGTTTCAGGAGTGACCAACCTCGTTTCTTGCAAAGCCTGCAGCTCCATGGACACCTTCTGACTGCTATGTCAAATTTTTCCAGACAGTTGTCTTTACTGGAAAAACCAGAGCATTGGTCCCATTTGTCGTTGCAGTCCTCTGGGGCAATAACAACTGAAACACGACATTACAGAAATATCCATGAATACGCAATAGGTGCTGAAATGTGGTTATTGGTTGGTTGGTTGTAATTGGGCTATTAGTTAACATAAGGTTTAAATAATTTGGCATCATAGGATGATTCACATGGAAATTAATGTTTGTCCTGATTCATTAAATAGCATCACGAGATTCTTTCAGCTGATTTATTAGCCTGCGCAGCGGCCCTCTGGTGGGGAATTTTGGGCAAGAGAGGAAGGGAGAGGGAGAGGGGGACTGGGGAGGGGAAGAGGGGAGGGGGACTGGGGAAGAGGGGAAAATTCCCCACCAGAGGGCCGCTACGCAGGCTACTGATTGATATAAATGAATTCTCCCTCAGACGACCATCATTATTAAAATATCCACCTTTTTTCCAGTCGACAGCCTTCGCACTTATCTCTTTACCCTCATCATCTTCTTCTTCAAAATCTACTGCTACTCTGTGCCTTCTGTAATCTAGAGAAATGTAAACTTAATAAACAAAAACTAAAATAATATCTGTAATAAATGTATAAAATGTCTAAAAATAGACAAAAAAAATATTTTGGGCTACCTGTGGTGAAAATAAACCCAGAGTCATCGTAAACTGGGCCTTAGTATAAGTAGCAAGTAATATTAGAAACATTAAGTTTATGATTTTAATTTCAAAAGAAAGATTTTTAAAACTATTCGCTTCAATTCCTATTATTCTCTTTCTTTTTTCACTTTCTTTTTTCATTTTCGTTCTTTTTTGAGCATTCATAGACCTACCTTTACACATTGAAATAGCAATCAAGGCAAACAGTACTGCAAAGCAAGCAGTCCAGTTCATTCTTGGTTTGGTCTGCCTTCTTCAAGAGAACAAAATATACCGTTAATACACTTCAAATACATTTTATTCTTATACAGAGCTTGGTGTTTCCAAACATTCTGAATAATAGAACATAGATTATGCCTGATATTGTTCTTATTGATAATTCTTTGTCATTTTCGATCGGTTTCCATGTCAGGATCTGTCAGACTTTTTAAACCAATTTTTAAAAAAACCTAGATCCTTCAATATGATCAGACGTAACGAGATACCTTAAAATCCAAACCAGGAGCGCTGTGTGTGTTTATTTAAATACTTGATTACCTATCATTATTTACTATTATTTACTATTTATTTGCCTACCTATCGCTTTTCAAGAGTTACCAAAGTTTCTTGACAAAGATATTTTACCAAAATCATTCAATTAAATTAGACTTTAAGAGATACCTTTAAGGTATACATAAAATAGATCTCGGCTATAACACCCATCAATCAATTTTTTCCTCGCTATTCTTGGAATAGTATTTAGGTGCCCCTCTACTTTACAATCTCCAACTTTGTGTGTTTATTTAGGTACCGATCACTATCCGATTCAATAGGATGACAAAAGTATCTCTAGAGAAAATTTTAAAAAAATCCATTAATAAGGATTTTTGATAAGGAATACGTAGGATTAAATATAAAGTAGATCTCTATATAACCAAGTTATCATATTAAAGTTCCAGCTGTGGGTTTATTTAGATATCTATCACATTCCAATGTATCTTTTGTCACTCATTATTTTTGTAGCTTACTAATAGCTTATTCTTTTCACCTGGATTATTTTGACTACCAGAAATATGATCTAACACCCAGAGAAAAAATATTTTCTAACAAAAAAGCTGTAGTCAAAATAGAAAACATACCTGATTGGAGAGAGTTGGACTTCTTTCACGGTTAAATATTTTCAAGTTTCCTATCTAAAGATCTTTTCAAACAATACTATTATTGTTGCTATCAATTGAAAACGAATGAAAAGAAAAGAGTGAATGAAAAATTGATGTGTTTAATGGTCTGGTTTTCTCTCAAGAAAAACGTGGAAAACAGGTTGGTGTATTGAACAACTACATGGAGCTTATTGATCGGTTTTGAAGTCGTTCGCTTCGCTGGCTCGTAAACACGGGAAATTTTTAAAACCTTGAAATTTCCCTTTCTCTGCCCCTTCAAATAACAACTTAAAGGGGAAAAGGAGCAAAGAAGGAAAAAAGGTCGAAAAATCACAAAATGATGTGCAGGACTTATTCTTTGGGAATTCATATCTCTTCGCAATTAAAATCAGCTTTAGAGATTAATTCATTAATTATGAATAACTTTCTTGATGTTATTCTTATTTTTTGTGACTTTCCCTAATTAGCATATTATTTTAAATCAGATGGCATTGGACTGGTTGCCCGTTTCAGACCATATTTCATTCCCTTGAGAGTTGTTCTTTTATGACGAACATGTCCTTAAACCATCTTACAGACCCCATTCGTCGCCCTTTGGTGCTGGTGAAAAGGAAAAATAGAGTCATCCGTTTACGCTTAGATTATAGAGGCTTTGAGACATCACGTGATGGCAGTAACGACGGGAGGCCGGAGCAATGCACTACTTGGTCGATAGAGCGGCAATGTTGTCAGGGGGAGGGGGATACATAAAGTTTCGTGTGTTTTTCTTTCTTTTATGGGTAAAAGTGATTGATGTGTCGTTGTAGTTTATATCAATCGAAGTCGTTACTGTAACAAAGCTTTATTTTTATCCCAGGATGCCCCATAATGCCTTGTGATCCAAGATGGCCGCCGTGTCGTCGACGTTGTGCTTTGCATGTCATGGCTGCCATCACGTGATGGTGCAAAGCCTGTATTGCATAATGACAATATTCCCTACCGTAACCCCCTAGGGGAAATGTGAGAAGGGAGAGTTGCGGGAAAAAAACACGAGGAGATAAAAAAGATAAGTGATCAGTTTTCTAAGCTGTGATTCTTAGTTCGATTTACGTGAAACATAAACATAATTTACTCCGTCAGAATCCCCTACAGATTTTGTAAGTATTCAATCGTTTATACTTTGATTTTAAAGAAACGTTTAAGACAAATTTTCACATATTTTGTAATTTTTATAATTTTCAGTTGACACTCATCTACCTTACTTGACCTTAAGCCAAGTTCACATCGTACAGAAAACTAAAGGTTTTTAACAACGGAGTAACAGTGTAGTTTTTAAATCAAGTAGCGCCCCAGCACGAGGGAGTAAAACAAAGCCTCTATAGAAAACTGAATTAGGTAACTGTGAAGGTAACTGTGAAGGAAATGTTACATCCTACGATTGAATCAGACGTTGCGAGATACCTTAAAATCTAAACCAGAACATCTCTATAGCAACAGAGAATTATATGAGATCCAGCTGTGTGTGTTCATTTATTCCTTTGTAACTTTAATATATAATTATATTTTGACTACCCGACCTATGATCTAACACCCAAAGAAAAAATATTTTCAAACCGAACAGTCGTAGTCAAAATAGAAAACATACCTGATTGGAGAGAGTTGGACTTCTTTCACGGTTAAATATTTTCAAGTTCCCTATCTAAGGATCTTTTCAAACAATACTATTATGGTTGCTATCAATGGAAAACGAATGAAAAGGCAAGAGTAAATGAAAAATTGATGTGTTTAATGGTCTGGTTTTCTCTTAAGAAAAACGTGGAAAACAGGTTGGTGTATTGAACAACTACATGGAGCTTATTGATCGGTTTTGAAGTCGTTCGCTTCGCTGGCTCGTAAATACAGGAAGCAATTTCAAAATCTTGAAATTTCCCTTTCTCTGCCCCTTCAAAAAACATGAAAGAAAGATGGAAGCAAGAGAAAAAGTAGACCAATAATCACAATCAGAACCAACTCTATATTTCAATTAACCATTAATTATGCATAACTTTATTGGCGGGATTCTTATTTCCGCTTGTGACTGTAAATGGCTCTGCTGTGATTGAGGTCATACAACAATCAAAGCAAGGTCTTTTATATAGTAGGTATTTTGATTTTCTTGTTAATCGAGGCATTCGTTATGTTCAAAATATTTAACTGGCATACCCCAAGGTACAATTCTAGGACCATTTTCTTTTTGTATATCAGTAATATGCTTGATTCAGCTAGACTACGGCCTTGAAGTGTAAAACAATTTTTTTTTTTGAGATCTTCATTCGATACCTTAATAAATACCGTAAAATAGTTAAAGTTACTTTATTCAACTCCAAACGGCATTGCGACCATTTTCTTTTTGTATATCAGTAATATGCTTGATTCAGCTAGACTACGGCCTTGAAGTGTAAAACAAATTTTTTTTTTGAGATCTTCATTCGATACCTTAATAAATACCGTAAAATAGTTCAAGTTACTTTATTCAACTTCAAACTGCATTGCGAAACTACTCTACTATAATCTATGCCTCTTCGTATCGTTTTATATACTCATTTAGATTTCTTTTCACACTTTTTGACAGCTAAATTGAAAAAATTTATTAAAAGGTCTATAATTCTTGCAACAAACTCTCTTGTTGCAATGCAAGTTTTCGAATTATGACAGTACAATTCAAAAACCAGGGTAGGAAGGAACACTCGAAGTGTTAGTGTTTCTTGTCATGCTTCTTCGTGCTTTTCCTGGTGTATTTCTTGTGTTTTCTATTTTTCTTGTCGTTCATTTTCGTCATTTTCCTTTTCCTGTGCTTCTTTCCCGAGTCTTTTGGCATGTCACCAGATGCTGGTTCAGACTGAGGAGTGGTTGGCATCGGTGAAGGCATAGGAGCTGGTGTAGGCATGGGTTGGGGTGCTGGCATGGGTGTAGGCATAGGAGCTGGTATAGGTGAGGGTGGGGGTGATGGTTGAGGATATGGTGCTGGTTGAGGCGTAGGCTGCGGTGCTGGTTGGGGGTTAGGTGAGGGTGTGGTGGGTGTGGTAGGGGGAAGGGGAGGCGTTGTCGGAGGAGCTGGATAAGGACTAGGACTAGGATTTGGGTAAGGACTAGGATACGGGTTTGGGTAAGGACTTGGATACGGGCTGGGTGTAGGGTACGGGGTAGGATACGGGCTGGGTGTAGGGTACGGGGTAGGATATGGGCTTGGATAAGGATAAGGATATTGCTGGTATTGATAAGGATGGAGAGCCGACACTGGATATGGGTAAGGTCGAGGAGCTTCTGGGATGTTTCTGTATTTACGGCAACTGTATGGGCATTTTAAATTAATATCAACAGTTGATTTACAGTATCCTGCTTTCGCCCATCCTGGACAGCGGACGTCGACATCGTCGTAGTTGTTTTCTATAATAACGAGAAAATTCTCTTCAGTGAAATGGCAATATTTTTCAAATGCCCTTTTGCTTTACGGGACTTCTAATCACTGGATAGAATTAGCAAATACCACGTCGACGCCAACGCCGTTCTCTTTAAGTTTGGCGAATTCATTAGGAAGTTAAAAATATACGTGGATCATTATTAACCCACATAGAACACTGGCTTCTCGCGATCGTTGAATAACTTTACCTACCATTTACCGCGCAATTGGTCTTGTATATATTGTTTTTACACTCAGAGAAGAGCTAACATGAGTACTAACTGACCTGGACCACACAGCTGACATGATTTCTTGCAGTTTTGTGACATGTAGTCCGGCAGGCGAATACAGTCATTATTTGCGGCCCAGCGTGGACAATTGCCTCGGTTTAAATCTTTGCATACCTTGGTCGAAACTGTAAAACAAGTTTAAATTGTCATGGTTTTGAAAATATCAAATCCTCTTGAGACGCAACATTTATATCCTTCCATGGTAAACGGATCGTAACGTTTCCCTAAAGTAGTCAGGTGGATGGAGGTACCTATATCCACCCACCCTCTCTCTACAAACCATTAAAAAATTATGATAATAATGGTTGGCCATGTTAAGGGTTTTCTTACACCCAAAAGATTCTCGTTCTCCTCTCTTCTTCTTCCTCCTTCCTTTCCTCCTTCTCCTCATTCTTTTCCTTCTCTGTGGTTCAGTTAATTTGATGTTATATTCAGGACAAATAAATTAAAAAAATACTTACGCCCTTTCTTGCTACAAAATCGGCAGCTCCATGGACATTCTTTCTTCATTCTGGAAAACTGCTTAAGACACTGACCAGCATCAGCCAGCCCACTACACTCGTCCTCGTTTTGATCGTTACAATCTTCAGGTGCAATATTCACTGGGAGAAAAAAAAGATCTTGCATTTTGTATGCCCTTTTCAAGCGTATACACTCAATCGAAGAATCGTTGTCGGGTTGAGAAACATAGAACATAGATGCTGAGACCGAAATGGCACATGGGAAATGACATGAATATATTATAATTTATTCATTTGCGCCATCCATGCAGTCGGTTTAGAATGCCAAACGCGTATTAAAAACAGTGGATGATGCCACGGTTCGCCGGTCACAGCATGCATCTAATTAATGTACTTCCCATGTGCCATTTCGGTCTCAGCTTCTATGTTCTGTGTTTCTGAACCCGACAACGAATCTTCAATTGAGTGTATAATGGTGACCTACTCGTCACATTATCAATTCTCACCATTTTTTGATGCCTAGTATAGTCTTTCTTAAAACACAAATTTCAGTTTACAAAACGGTTTATTTAATGACTTTAATATATGAGTACCTTCTTTCCAGTCAATGTTTTCCTCGAGCGCGGTTATGGGGGAGGAACCGCTGTCAAACCCGCTGTCTGAACCGCTGGCGCTCGAATCAGGTGTTTTCTTGTTCGCCAGAGGAATACTCTAAAATTGAAAAGACAAATAAAAGCTGTAAGAATTTTTGTAGGTAATGTTTTTCTGAGATGCATTCTTTTTTCGTTTCTGGTTGAAAGTCCTTGTCTGGTTAATTCTACTAGATTTTTTTTTCTTTTAATCTTGAAGCACAAGTGACGTCATTGCAGTTGTCATGGTTACCTGTAGCATTAGCATCATAAATCAGCGCTCCGGCGAACAACAGAATTAGAATGGTTTTATACATCTTGCCCTAGAAATAAAACAGAAAACTATAAAATAATTCATACGAATAAAGACCTTAGGGTCATGTCAAACTTCGGAACTCGACATGAGCCGAATCCAATTGGAACAATGGATAACAATTCGGTCGTCTTTGATGTCATTAGGTTCGGCTCGGATGAAGTTCTACGTTTGACCTGAAGCCAAATTCTACGAAACTATTGAGGAGAATGACACGTGATCTGAAATGTGAAAATATTACGTCAAAGCCTATTAGGTCTATTCTCGTAATATAGCAGAATATAATTCTTTGTTTGAGTTGAATCTATATTCATGTGTCTTCTCATGCACCACCGTTAAAGGAAATGATGCTCTACGGGAATGACACGTGATCTGAAATAGGAAAAAAATATTAAAACGATAATAGTAATTGTGAAAATAGTCAAGTTAAATTCACTAAGCACACTTATATAACTGACATCATTTTATTGGTTGTTTTAGCGAAATAAAAGATATGGTTCAAGGGGAAAATCCAAGATGGCGCCGAGGCGAATCACGTGATGGGTTCGCTCAAGTGTTTCATTACAGGGTAAGATTCATTGTGCCATATATCAAATTTTATAGATCTATTTTGTTTCTTTTCTTCTCGCTTTTCTTTTAGTAAATGTCCTAGTATTTGTCTAAATTGGTTCATAGTTAATATTAATTAAATGGTTACTGATTAGCCGATGAATTGTTTTAACAAATAAATTGCTCTTTTTTGACTTTGACGTAAGATGAAATCTTTTGTTTTAACGCCACGAATCATAGTCATGGAATGGAGACAAAACAGAAAAAAAACACACAAAAAAAACAACAACAAACAAACAAAACAAAACAAAATTATTTTTTAAAATAATACCTTATATATTGTGAGATAACACAATTTGCCAATTTGTTTATTTTTATTCACTTGCCAATTTAAGTGACACAATTAGATTGATATCGAATGCCCATATTTAAGATTCAGACTTTATAAGTTTCTGACTTTGGTTATTTTACCACCCTTAGCTGTGACAATGATGATAAAATGTATTGTGTTTTTGTGGCTTCATCAGTGATTCATGATCATTCCGGCATTAATATCTGTGATTTTTTCGAATTTATTTACAAATTCGTCGTAAACAATTATTATCACTTTTAATTGCTCGAATCATAACAATTGATTGGATACATGGTCCATACAAAATACTCTAGATGTAACGTTCTTGAAAAGTACTACTTAAATTAAAAATTGACATCGAAAAAAAAAGGACAAAGGACACTGAAAATAATTTACGATTTTTTTAAAATTAATTCTCTCAAAGATAACTCATTTAGCCTTAACATTGTAAATTCGAAAATTAAACAAAAATAGCACAAAAGTCTAGAGATAAAACTACAAAGGCATTGCAACTTACCTCTTATCCTCTTATCCGGCTGCCAACGGAATAGTTATTAAGTGATGACTTGAATGTAAAGAAAAAGGTATAACAGTGAATCTATAGTATGCATGAGCGGACATCAGTGACTATTTGACCTAAAATGTGACTGTTCAATAGAGTGAAAACAGGTCAAGCGTTCCCAACATAGAATTTTCAATGAATTTTTTCGACTTCTCGAATTCCAGTACTGGTCAGTCTAGAATGTTTGAAAAGGGGAATCTTAAGTAAAACAATCCTAAAAAAATATTTATGTAATGTGAAATTTTAACTGAGAGGTCCCAGCGACTGGTTGTGGCGGGTAGGTATGCGGGTGACGTGGGGGGTTTGAGGTCGGCCGACGAAGAAGAAGGGGGGAAGTACCGACACTCAAAAACCGGTACAGAATTTGGTTTTACCTTCTAGGCCCCGTCCACACTATGCCGGATAAATCTAAATCCGCAACTCCCACACCGAAACCGGTGTAAAAACGTTTTCCGTCCACACATGAAAACGGATAAAATGTTTCGTGTCCACACTAGTTCGATCAGAGGCGGCTAAAAAAGCTTTATTGCACATCTGAGCATGTGCATCGAAGCTGGAATTGAGCCCGCGGTGAATTTTTAGCGTTCCTACCATGATCCCATGACAAGCAAGACGTCATCGTATTCGAAAAAATACAATAAATAAATAAAAATTCGGATTGAAATTTATCCGGCATAGTGTGGACGGGGCCTTAGTCTCACCGTCGATATTTTTTTTAGTTATATATTTGTTAATTTTAGTTATTTTCGTTCTTGACTCCTTTGGAAAACCGTTTTAAAAATTTACCAGAGAACCAGCTATCTCCATGATCCCTAGTTAAAGCGCCATTTCTTGATTCGTTGCTAATGAAATCGAGATGTATTATTGAAATTCAAGATTCAATTTATTAACGAAAACTGGCTCATCCAATTGTGGCAACGCCTAACCTTCGTAAAGCTATTTCCAGTATGTGATTTATTTTATGACCATCTTTTAAAGATATTTCATTCTTTTTTCATGGTGCCAGGAACGCTTGACCCGTCCTGATCGTTATCTAACACATTCTTTCCATTTTTGTTCGAAGTTATCGCTCACGACACTCGATAGAAGCACAAGGTGACGGCAACCTGCTTCGAGGTCAAAGAACGTTTTGGATACGAGTTTCAAAACGGCCTTTTATGTTACTAAAACCAATAGATGAGTGCAATTACCTAGTAAATAACTAATGCGGTATCCAAAGATAAACAAGACAGGGAAAATGAAAAGGGTTTTTCTAAGTTGTTTTTTATTTCCTTTTTTATTTTCTATTTCCTTTATTAACTTCTCATTGTAAATAGATATTTATCATTTCATATTTTATATTTATTGCATATACATATATATATTATATTTCATTTCATTTTAATTTAGGTTATTTCTTAATAGATTAGTGCACATGCGCATTTTAAACGAGTATGTGAAATGCTCCTAGGCGTTATGTGGATAAATAAACTATTATTATTATTATTATTATTAACTGTTTGTCCACAAAAGACCGCTGATAGGTATCACGGTTCCAGATAATCACATGTTGCTGTTTGTCTAGTCGCTAAATAACGAGTCAGCGGATTTTGGTAAAAACAAGGGCTCAACTTCTTCCATTAAAAAATGCTTATGGTTCCAAAAAAAACTCAAAATCAGCTGGAATAGATTTTCAGCCCCGGGCCTAAACGTATCATTTTTTACAAATAGATGTTTAATTATACACACCAGGGCCCAGGGCTCTATCAAAATCTTCTGTTGTCGAGTCTCTGACGATCCAGTCATTCAAGGCCGTCCTCTGAAGCCCTCAAGGTTCCTTTAGCCTCTATCTCTCCAAGCCCAATTTAAGAGGAATAGTTGTATTATTTCACATCATTTTTACGTGCTTTAAGGTTTCTAAGCCTACTAAGGCCCATTGATATTTCTTCCGTCCCGAGGGCTCTTTCTGAATCTTTTGGCGATCCCTGACGGTCCTCTAAGTAAATGGCCTCCAGAGTCATTCAAGGTCCTCCTAAGCCCTCCAAGGGTTCGTTTAACCTCTATCTTTCGAAGCCCCATTAAAACAAACTCATTACTAAGGTAAGATGCATAGCATTTAATAAAACAAGTCAATCATAATACATAATAGTGTTACGTCAATGCTTTGGGAATGTTACTTGGTATTTAAATAAATTGCTCTAATTGTCCGCTGGAATAAACATAGAATCCTCTTGGTTGTGCGTGCTGCGTTTTAGCCAATCAACGCCTACAATTCACCGCCGACTGATGCTGTGCAATGCCAATATACACTTATTCCTCTCACAGCATATCAAATATACATATATCGTATTCTTATATTAATGAAAAATGTCTCTTCAATGTGTCAGTTTTTTGTAACATTTTTGTCACTTGTCACTCTGATTCCACTCGTGTTGTTGCTTAACATTGAACAACCACAGAACCAGTTCTTGCCTGTCTCCATGTTGTGTCCATATATACATCGAATTTATTCAGTAAAAGTAAAGTTGCCCTAACATCGATAGCTAATACTTCATACGAAGGGTATTTTATGTATGGAGTGTTGGACTAACATCATTCGGCCAAGGACTTTTCTTTAGCATCTGAATAAAATAACAATAAAACTCTTATTATAATAAATATTTGATGATCAGCGAATTCCAAAAGCCTGAACACATGCAATGTGGAGTAAGCCATGCCCCGACTTCGATCAGTCAGGAGGTTGTTTCAGGCTCGATTCATGTTTTTATGATGGTGTTGGTAGTGATAATGATGATGGCCGACTCACAATTTTAATTCTTTTTGACCACGTGTCACGCCCTTGAGTACTATTCCATTTATTTACTACCGATGAGACCACAGAAATATAACAATAAGGAAGTAGCTTAAAATGCCCAGAATTTTCTCAGGATTTTCCCATTTATGTTGCTATAGTAAACTATACCTTAAAGAGCTTAGGACTTGTGTCGTCTTCGTGCGATCAGTGATTTTTTGAATGGAGGAGGTCCATAAGTTCCAAGTTCTGGTTTGGTTATGATGTAAGCTGGTTGATTGAAGTTTCGTCGTAAGAAGTCACTTTGTGGTTTGTTCTGTTCAGCAGGAGGCTTTGATTGTTCACTAGGCTTCTTTTCAGGGGTTCCGGATGGTTTCTTTTCACCTGGTTTGTTGGCATTACCACCAGCAGGTGGTTGGGGCTGGCCAGGAGCAGGTTGGCCTGAAGGTGGTGCCTGTCCTGGGTATTGTGGTTGTGGTTGACCGTATGGGTACTGTCCCATTGGTTGTCCCATTCCCATTGGTTGTCCCATTCCCATTGGTTGTCCCATTCCCATTGGTTGTCCCATTCCCATTGGTTGTCCCGTCCCATTCCCATTGGTTGTCCCATTCCCATTGGTTGTCCCATTCCCATTGGTTGTCCCATTCCCATTGGTTGTCCCATGGACATTCCCATATCCGGTCCCATTGGCGCGCATGGTGGTTGGGCACACTGCTGCATTGGTTGCGGAGGTGGCATACAAGAAGGTGGACAATTCTGTGGTGGTGGGGGTGGGGGTGGTGGTGGCATACATGGTGGTTGGGGACAAGGCTGAGGTGGTGGTGGAGGCATACATTGAGGTGGACACTGCTGTTGTGGTGGTGGTGGTGGTGGTGGTGGTGGTGGTGGGGGCATGCATGGTGGTTGAGGACACTGCTGCACTTGTGGGAGAGGTTGAGGTTGCATACATTGTGGTGGACACTGCTGTGGTGGGGGTGGTGGTGGAGGAGCAGGAATCTGTGGGCATGGAGGTTGAGCACAAGGCTGAGGTGGTGGTGGAGGCATGCATTGAGGTGGACACTGCTGTTGTGGTGGTGGTGGCGGAGGGGGCATGCATGGTGGCTGAGGACACTGCTGTTGTGGTGGAGGTGGAGGCGGCATGCATGGTGGCTGACCACAAGGCTGTTGTGGTGGTGGCATTGGTGGGGGGCAAGGCGGCTGACCACAAGGCTGTTGTGGCATTGGAGGAATTATCTGTGTAAACTGGAATGAACATGGGTCTTGGCCTTGTTGTCCACATGGCTGTCCCATTCCTCCCATTGGAGCTCCTCCTGGCATTCCAGGCATTTGTCCTGGCATTCCAGGCATTTGTCCTGGCATTCCTGGCATTTGTCCAGGCATTTGTCCCTGCATTCCATACATTCCTCCCATTCCTGGCATTTGTCCTTGCATTCCAGGCATTTGTCCTTGCATTCCATACATTCCTCCTCCCATTCCAGGCATTTGTCCTGGCATTCCGGGCCTCGGCCCTCCCATTCCAGGTTGTGGTCTACCCTGTCCTCCAGCACCGGGGTTTTCACCTGGTTTATTTGGTGGTTGATCCATAATTACTTTGCTGTGAGATTTTATTGCATTTCTGCATGTGAAAAGGCAGTTCTTGAGAACAAATGGCTGGTGACGAGGAATATTACAAAAGTTGTGTTTTCCCCAACCAGCGCATCTACTATCTCTGTCCATAGACAAAATACCTTGATGCACCAAAGAGAAATATTGAAATTAGTTAGGGCATGATAAATTACCTGCCATACCTCTAGGGACATTTATATGAACATTAGGTATCAGAATCGGGATAAGATGGGAAAACGATTTCCTATTGTGGGTTTGCTTTGATTGGATAAGGATGAATTGAAGGAAACCAACTCAAAATTCTTAGGCACGATATTTGGCATACCGCAGGGTACAGTTTTAGAGCCATCAAATATTAGAGGTTTTTTTAAGCTTTATTGTGTGAAATACTTGTACCTGGTTTGCACATGCCGCAAGTAGCTTTGCAATCCCTTGACATCCTAGTTGGACTCAAATCACAGTATTTAGTAAACTTTTTACAGTACCGTGCGTCGTGATCTTTGCACCTGTCATTTTTTCCTGAAAGAAATATATTGTTAAACTTTACTTTTATCGTGATGTTCTAAAATGCATTGTACACAAAATGGCCTCTTTGAATGGTTTCACCAACCTGTATGTCCAGAGGACTGACATTTCTAACACCAGAAATAGACCCCTTTCATTAAATCCCTAATTGCCAATCAGGGGGTCAAAACAAAGAATTCCCTTCTCTTAAGAAATCAGTTATGATATTTTAAAATATTTTCATTGAGTGGACTCACAGGATGGTATTTTTGCATGGATGCCACATTCATTTGCACTGTCTGCATATTTACTACCTTGCATACGTTAGCAAGGTTGCAGAAGTTCATCGCACTCAACAACCAGCATCTGCAGGCCACACATTTTAATGATCGATGCTTGGTATGAATCTATCCGGCCTAAGTAATAGCATTTGCTGATAATTTTGACATTAATAGGCGAAGGAAATAACAAAATGCAAGGATATCATGTTGCTTGACATTACGTTAGCAAACAACGACATAATAAAAGTTCAACCTTCATTGTAACCAGCAACCAGATTCTGGATTTCTGAAAAAATTGTTAACTCATGGTTTACTTACCGACGAGTTTTTTCATGAAGGATGATCTTCTGAATCCAATGCGTGAGATGGACAACCCATCAAGTAATGTCACACAGAGCAGGAGCACTAGAGCTCCGGTTATCGCTGGATTCATGTTGGGGAATTCACTTCTGCAAATAAAAAAAAGCTCTTAGTTTAGAGAGACTGATCGCAATTCTTGTACAACTGTTTGGTATACATCAGTATGCCTTTGTATTGGGCCATTATATTTTCAATTCCCCGTCTAACCTTAATTGGTGGCCAAAAACATTGAAGAAAAACTTGGAAATTTGGAAACAATGGTGGAAAGCATTTTGGACTCTCTTTCATTGTCCCTAGATCAAGTGTCAAGTGGAAATACCAAAGAAGCAAGATGAATGTGGACGATTGATCCTAAAACAGTTGTCAGTTGGTAGTTCTTATACAATAAGAGAAACTGAAGATTATTTATTCACTAAGTAAGTTTGATTTACAGTTATCGATAATAATGACTATTGTAATCATAATGACATAATTGCATGAAAAGTGATTCATTTGGAACGGAAACTGATAGATATAGATGTGTAAGCATCGTCTGTGGTAGGATATGATGGCGTAATTTAACCTACATCTCCAATCAAAACTTTTCGAAGTATTTCTCTTTTCCCTTATCGAATGAGTGAAAAAGATTTTCTCTTAACTGTTATGACAAGAAGACTACAAAATTTAATATTCGAAGAAAGGAATTTAAGCCTAGTTTCGCAATTGTCAAAATCGACGCCATTAACAATTCCACCATCCTCAGAATTAAAGTGGTGAAATTTGGCTACTGACTGAAATATCGCACAACGTTAAGCTGTAAATATGAAATTGTTCTCGTTGATTGTAAGACTTAAAGCAAGGCCAGTAGCAATGCTTGCCACAAAATATGGTGTCCTAGTGAAGATCAGCCAAAGACCCATCTGGTCGACCAGCTTGTTTTTCATGATCAGGGTAGCATGAACTGGACCTGCTGCAGACTAGTGCCAAATTCTCCATAACCTTTCTATGCAAGTTTTGATCTTACCTTCAATCCTCGATTAAAATCCTTAGCATAAAATGTTTCTTCCAAAAACAAAATGTCTACTCTACTTTGTATATCTAGCAGTGGTCGGGTTGGGTAAATCACGGGTGAGCGATGTTCATGGTGTACGTCAAATGACCTCATTAGTTGGACACGGATTCAGCTGGTACTCGATGATGTCATACAGGCGCCAAATTGATCCACCATCAATCAAAAAACTATGTACAGTTATGATGTTTGACAAATATAATTGCAATTTGTTTTATTTCTAATTTCTTAGAAGTTTCCTTGCAAAATTATTAATCTTGTTTATCTTTTATTTATTTATTTATTCTTTTCCAAGGATCAAACTTTTCTCTTGACCTTAAAGTCACTTCGTTGTTTCAGGGTCCTGTTTCACAGAAAATTCCCGAAAATTTTTTGCGTCGTTTTATTGATTTTTCAGAGATTTTTCAACGCGATGAATGATCAAAAGTTGTATTCGTTATTTCTAAAGAAAATTTCAGTTAAATGAAATTAGAAATGGAACTTAGTGACAACATATCAATGTAAGGCCTATGTAAAGTTTCCACTTTTGTTAGCGTTTTTTCTCAATGAAGAATCGAGGTAAAATCATCCTATCCGAAATCTGACCAAATTTTCTTTTTGATGGATTATGATAGAAAATCATAATCAATGACACAGACTGAGTGTGTTAGCAGTAATAGCGAAGAAAATACAGTCCAAAATAAAGTAAACAGAAAAGTTTTGAGTTCATCATGAAATATAGGAAAACTTTCATATGGACAACTTGTCGAAGCCCGCGAAAAAAAAAAAGAATGAAACAGGAATACAACAAGGCGTATTTATATTCTCTTGTCATTTGGTATTTCAAAATAGTGAATTAACCACGGCAATTAGCTACCCATTCATTTATTTCTCGGACAGTTTGAACTGAATTTCTACTGACCCATGAAGAACACCCGTCGAATAAACTCTAACTCGTGTTTGGGTTCACTAGTTAAACTGCAAGTTCAATTTCTCTTACCTCGTGTTGTAACTCTGCCCTTGGGGGTTAACGGACTGTGGTGTGATCCGTAAAGAAAGAACTGTATAATGATCATGAGCCAGTCACAACAAATGATACTATGATTGGGTAAGCTGTCGCTGACTTCAACAGGCGATTAATGATTAAGGACTGGAAGACAGTACACCACCCGTAATGATGTCAAAAACTGTCAGCCATACCAGTCAATATACGCGAAACAGCTTTATTAGATTCGAGGAAATTCGAGGTCAGTCTTCAGCTTAGAAAAACCTAGTTTTTTCAGTCCCGTAAACGATAAGCAAGGTCTGACATATTTCTTTGCGTTGCGGAATTTGTTTGTCGGCGGAAGCTTTTGTTAAAACGTCATAGTTTAATGCAGAGAAAAAATGAATGAAAAATTTCGTTTTGTCGAAAAGGCTTTGTCAATTAGTATTGACAAATTGGATGAATATTTTATATTCATATCTTTCTCTTACGATGGAGGGAGGTTATTGGCTGAGAGATTCAACGAATCATGAAAACCTTCCATTAACATAACTAATCGCGTTGAAAGCCATGGCTACTATAACTCACAGATCAAACCCTGAGGCAACCTGCGGGCTGATCCCAGTTAGGGCATGGGCATGGCTTATACACAGTCTGGGCTGATCGAAGTCACAGTTCGAATTGGAATCTAGATTTCACAATGAAATACATATATTTTTAGTTCAAAGAAAAAATGACGTTATGTAAACCCTTCAAAAAGTCAAAGAAGAGATAACTAGCCAAAAACTAGTGTGAGCTGTGTCGGTGTTTCTAATGAAACAGTAATGATAAAAGGTTAATTTTACACCATGAGAAAAAACTAACTGACGATGAAAAACTAACTAAAGATGAAAAAACTAACTGACGTTTCGGACGCTAGTCCTTCGTCGGAGTAAAAGAGTATGCAGTGATGGCTGTATTTTACTCGCCACAATTGTTATCACTCTCCGATACAGCCGGCGTAAATTCTGATGCAGAATAATCTATTGTCGTCAAAACATGACCTCTATGGTAGATTATTCTGACTACTCTAAAATAACTTGTCTTTAGAGAAAAAAGAAAGTATTTTTGTAATTAGGCAGGATTTTTTTCAGTGTGTTGGTAATTCTTGTTTTGTCTGTAATGACGATATTTCGACATTTGGCTGTCAATATATGCATTTTTGTGAGATATTGTAAAGGTATTAAGAAGTAAAGAAAAACTACTTGCTAAATCTTCTTAGTAGAAAGCGTATGTGTCGGATTAGTGGATTTATAATTGCCATCTCTAAGTACTTGACAGTGGCAAATGAAAGCGATGGATCTTTGAAAATGGATGTGTGAAAATGGATAGATCATATTGGGATGAATGGATACTGGGATGGATGATTGGGATAGATGGATGATTGGTCATGGACGGATGGTTGAGATAAATGGATGGTTTTGATTGATGGATGATCTTAAGCCATGCGTTATTCGCTAACTCTAGCATGCCTCTTTCTAATCTCAAGTAGTTTGACTACGAGAAGGTGCTATGGTATTCTAAGGACGAAAAACAACAAACATTTCGATAGAAAACCACTTAGCGCATCCTTAAGCAACTTTTTCTATTTAACCTAAGCCTCGGTAATCCGATCCTCTAGTGTTGCTGCCTGTCTCCGCCTGTTTACTTGTAGAGTCTAGAGCCTTTTTGGCTTCGTCAATTGAATATGATTTTAAATGGAAAGGACGACTTTATCAGCGGAATCGTAGCAATATACCCTGGAGCTCACTTGTGTGTTGTAGTTCATTGCTGAAAAATACAAGATAACAAATTCATTTTTAAGTTTTTTTTCGTGCGTTCTGATTGGCTGTAGGAACAGGCGATATTTCCTATCTTTAGCCGCGCAAAACAAAATCAAACAAAACAAAATCAAACGAAACGAAATGACAATCCTTTTGCTCCTATTGATGGTTTTCACGGCGGCCATGTTGGAGGAACTTTACAAAAGAATTATCAATGAATTCTTTTGTTATATCCTCCAACATGGCCGCCGTGTCTTTTTTTATTCAATTCTCTTGGGAATGATTGAAAACCATCAATTGCTTACCTTAATTTTTTCGTTAACTTGACGGATATCGACAAAAGGCGGTAATTCATGAAGTCAGATGATTCAGAGGAAAAAACGCATTATAATGGTTATTAGTTTTCTTTTGACGCCAAAGTCTTGCCTAATGAACAGTTTGGCACGTTTGATGAGATAATAAATACAACTGTCGCCAGCAAAACATTCATTGTATAAATATAACCGGACGCGATATGAAAAAGACGAAACAAACAAATGCTGCAATTTCAATGAACCTTTATTTTATACTAATCTGTGTAAACGACTTTACTAATGTGGCTTCCATTTACTTAGTGAAAACCTGGCTCTTCTAGCTAACTCATGGGTATACAAAGATTTATGAATAAATTAACTAAGCGTCTGTGGCTCGTTTGATGGAGCCAACTTAAAGGGCCATCAATATCGACCCAATCAAAGCGTTTTTTTCCCGTCTCGTTTTATTGACATGTTTTGGTAAACACTGTACACAAAAAAAACTCGTTTCTTAAGTTTTCAATAAGCAAAAAACTGGGGTTTTTTTTCGAGGGTTTTTCAATTTTTGTAATCTCGTAACACATCTACCTCTTTTTTCACCTGTTAAATGAAATCTGTCTTTGGGTTTTGAGGTGAGATTATTCCCAAGCATTTTTGAATAGAAAGTCTACCGTTAATGGGCGCAATTTCTGACATATTTGAAACCCATAGAAACCGTAACTAGGACATCTGGATTGAGAGAGTCATGTGTTTTTTTGCCGTAACTCGATATTTGAAGTGGGATTTTATAAGTATGAATTTGCATATTGCGATATTTGCATGCGCGCGAGACTTCTTAATAAAGAAGGTCTTTGGAAAGGACACCACACATAATAGCTCGAAAAGGCACCAATCACTCTGTATTTTAACAGACTTTGAAGGTGAGATTGCATTCGGGGGGAAAAGAAGGAGAAAGCGGAGAAAGATTTGATTCCTGAATTTTCTCACGATTTAAGGTTAGTTTGGTGGTTTGCTACAACAGAATGCGCTTGACGCCAAGGAAATGAAAAAGAATGGCCATACAGCGAGTTTAAAGTGATCAATTTTATGACTCGGGTTACGAGAACGGATTTGAAAGATTGAAAATCGTATAGTGTTTATTTAGCGACGGTTATAAGACAATCCAAAAACATTCATCTGTCTAGTGTGTTTTTGGAGCTGTTATTCTCTTCAAATCTCTTCATCCCATGCCACAAAAGCAATCGTAAAATGTTTAACTGTAAAAGCAGCGATTTTTCTCCTTCTCATGATTCTTTTTTTAACTCACAGGTAGAGCCATCAATCGCCAGAAAAATATTTCCTCCTTGAGGGAATTTCCAAAGGTTTGAATTTAACTAAGAAAGCGTATGAAATTCATCCGGCTTGCTTGAGGACACATTGAACAGAAGCAAGAAAGAAAGCCACAGGGTAGCTTTGTTCTCCTCACAACAGTGATATGAAATACTGACTATAGAAGCAAAGAAACACATATCCAAGGTACTACACGCATTACTATCTTTATTAACTTCAACACTATCCTCTAATGTTTTCTTCTTTTTTTTTCTTTTTTCTTTTTTGCTCATTTCTTTCATCTGTAATACATCGTGGGAAATTTTATCAATTCAGATTCAAATTTTTCAAGCCTTATTCTTAGCTTCTCATTGTATTTCCGGATGCCTAGAAAAGATTACTAGTATTCCTTTCCAAAAGAGATAGTTATGGAAAGAAACTGATTCCGCGAACCTTGGTTATTAAAATAATCATTTTACACCAACACCGTCAGGAAAAGAGGTTAATGTCTAATTTTGTTCACCTCTAGTATACTAATGTAATATTTTTTCCACATGTCCGAACGAAAATTGTCTTCGAATGAAACTAAAAACCAGACGATATTCCTGTTTAGGAATTTCCTCTTTGTATTTCCCTCATAAATTCTAAATAACGCGGAATGATTGTTTTTAAATGATTCGATATAGATAGCCGCAATCGCTTCTTTTCAGCTTTTTTATCTTTGGTGAACTGTAATGTTTAGGGGCCTAAAGGGGTATTTCATTAGCACCTGCGAAAAACAATGACTTAAAAACAATATTAATTACATCGCTGATTCCAGCCCCAAACCTTTTTTAAGTTCTAGATTGACAAGCAAAAATGAACTGTATATACTATCGACTGACATGTACAGATATTTTACGAATTTAATTTTGGAGGATCTACTGCAGAACTGGCAAACTGGGAGGCCATTTGACAATTTCCGTTTCCTAGACAACCGAAGTCCGAGGTTTTTATCTGCTTGGCTGAAATTGAAATCATGATGACGTACTAAGAGCATGAAAAGCCATCCAATAAGAAAACTTTTTTTTTTCGGCAGAAGGCATTTGAACCTGGTTTTAAAAGCAATTTGTTCTCAAAGTAAACAGACCTTTTAATTTATTCAAATGCGGCTTTTGAATCGTTGTGCTGCCTTAAAATATTTCAAAACAGCGCTTTCATCGTTTTTCTGCATTCATTATATTCAGCTAAACCTCGATATACCCTATCTTATAAGCTCACTAGAGAAGCTGAAAGCCGCGATAGATGTTCGAATAAATGTAGTATCAGACTTCAAATCCTATATAGGGATTCAATCAGTCATGATATTTATCATTTGTTATGACATTTGACTTATCGCTAATATACAGAGATGAACTATGGCTATTTGGGGCTGTCTTTAATATTAATACTGAATACTTTTTCCTGACGAATTAGGGCTCGAGTCTTTATGCAAAATTAAACTGAGAATTGGGCCAATACTCTCAATTTTAGAAACGTTGAAAACGACATATTCAATTATTGAATAAACAAGTTATCTGCTTGGCAAATGCCTTATTTTCTTTAGTTTTTATACATTTAGAAAAATGTTTTTGAGATTGCTATATATTAAGAAATACTCATTTTAGATACCGGTTGAATAAGACCGTATAGTTTTCTTTGCTTAGAATTGCATGAATTCCTTGAATATTGAGTTTTCACACATTTAAAAGGTTTTTTGAAATTTCTAAATAATTACATCAAGTGTCCTCACTCTAATATATTATAAAACAGCAACTTGGAAGGTTTTGTGACTATATTAGGGGCTTTTCCTTAGTATTGTGGAGTTTTCTCTACTGCAGAATATTATATGAAGTTTTTTCCTTATTTGGTGGAGTTTTCCCCAATATGAGGGAGTTTTTCGAGTATGTCATTTTGGCTTGACTGACAAGATTAGGAACTGTTTTCCTTTTAATTTGTGCCTTTTGGCAGAGGAAATAAGTATCAGTATTTTGTATAAACAGCAGTAAAACACAAAGCCCTTTCCAAACAGCAAAAGCAATCATTCAATTATTTTTTTTCAAGTACTGTTACTCAAGTTCTACAAATCAGTAAGAAATTAATTAGTAAAAGCATAGCACATTACGATCTTACTAATCCTTACTCTTCAAATGAGCCAATCACAAGCCAGAGACGCACGAGAGTATGGAGTCTGTTTATCTGGCTATAAATCTGTAAAGTGGCTGTTCGTCAGGTGTTTTGGATCTTTTTTAGTATAATTAAGTACTAATTGTTACGACCAACCTAATAGACGTCACTTCCGGTAATAGTTCTTTTTTGATGACTTGCAGAATCCTGGAGGTTGTTTTGGTCTCTTGTTTTCTGGTTTGATGTCGTGAAAATAGTCAAATACAAACATTTGAGGACTTATTTTGATATGTTTTGACTTAGCATCCGCTAGTTGCCCCCCAGTCAACCGCTTTTTTGCCCCTAACCAACTCCAAAACGTCACGTGATTGATAGTAAGCAATTGCTTTGTCATATTTCTACTGCTGTTTTATTACTGGTTTATCAGGCCCCTTTTTGAGACTTTATATTCCATGTCCACTTATTATTAAAGCTTCCCCCTCCCCTCCCCTACTACACGTTTTATTAACTTCAGTCTGTCGTACTTCTCTTCTCAAAATTCTCTGTCAGGTTGTTTTTACTTTTCCTCTCCTCCCATGTTAAGTGAATTGCTCTTACAACTGGTTTGCTAAGCTTTCTCACCCCTACTTGTCGACTGTTCTTAATATCCTCTTTGTGGTAGCTTTCCCTTCCCCTACCCTGTTAAGTGAATTGCTCTTACAACTGGTTTGCTAAAATTTCTCACCCCTACTGTTGTCGACTGTTCTTAATATCCTCCTTGTGGTAGCTTTCCCTTCCCCTACCCTGTTAGGTGAATTGCTCTTGCAAAGTTCCTTCCACTTTACAGCGTTTTCATTTTCATAGCTGATTTGCTCCCCTCCTGACTGTCACTGTCCTTCTCCCTCAGTCAGTAGCAAATCTTTTTTCTCCACCCCTCTCCTTTAGTGTGTTGAGGTGAGGTGGAAAAAGAATAAATAAAAGGCCAAGATCTCTGGAAAATCTACGACAGCAACGTCAATCGGAAGAGTAAATAACTTCACTCTTTGGAGTTTTGCACCTTCGAACTGGATGAGATGATTTTACTGACAATGATTTGAATGAAATCTCTAATGAACTGGACAAATATCCAAAGAGAAGTTATTTACACTTCCGGTTGACGTCGCCGTCGTAGATTTTATAAATCTTAAAATCCTTTTGTGTCTTTATGAAGAAGAGGATTAAAAAGTCATAGGCATTCAAGCTGTCGTAAAATTAGAATAGCCTGTGTAAAAAAAAGTAAGCATATTACATAACGCTTGTAGTCAGTAAGAAAACCTTCATGAAATCGACTTCTACTCGCACCAGCTGTTCAAAGCTAAATCATTCTATACTACACCATTGTTTAATGTTCGTTCAGTGTTTACACACAGAAATGTATGCCTTGTTATTAGTCCTATCACGTCTCGTTCTCTCGCGGGCAATTTTTAATTATCTCTCAATAGCGAAATAATAACTGAACTGAAACTGTGGCTACCATTTGGATTGATAGTAAAAAGATTCCGACAAAAAATGGCGGCTTGTCGTCACCTGATTATCTCCATTGGGTGAGCAGTCATAAGTACTCAGTTAACATTCATAGAAGCCTCAGTTTGTAGTCTCGTTTTTTCGCCCAAGTGATATAGAAAACCTAGTTAGTTCATGTATCTATAGTAGCGCTAGTGCGCTCACTTCTGGGGCTAGGGTTAAAATCTTGGAATCGACACAATTTCTCCCCCAGCCCGCAAAACAGTTTTTACTGCGGTTTTTTAATAAGCTTGTTTTAAATTCAACGTTTGACAGAAATGCTGCAATATGGGGATATCCGAGTGCTCATCATGTACTTATAAAAAATTAAACTGATTTGCACTTATACAAGTGTCTTTTATTGGCCTCTTTACTTATCGATGTTTTCCCATTTCACATGACATGTCATTCTCTTGCGAAATAAATTCTTTATTTGTTTTATATCCATATTCAAGTTTCTTATCGTTTATGACTGTTAAACAAAGAAATGATACTCTGGGGAACGACACATGGTCTGAGCCAAAAAGGTTGGGTTTAATGAGAAAGCATTGAGGGCAATTCAAGCTGACCCTTACCTCTTTCAGTCAAATCTATTGTTTCTTGTGTTACATTTGTTTGATAGGATTAGTCTTGACCAATTGTTAATCGGCAGCGAAAATTTTAGAACCTGAATTAGTAAACTGACAAAAGTACTAGAAAACAAAAGGATAGAAAGCAACAATCGCCAGAACTGGAAATAGAAAAAGGAGTTAAAAAGCTTACCATCTCCTTACGTAGTGGTTTGATTAGGTGAGACATGGTAGATAGACAAGAGAGAAAAATCGCAGCAATGTAACAATATGTAGATGATGGCTAGTGAAACGTCAGTTTTCTATTTTCACTACGGTGTAAAACTTATAAATCTACGATAACTTGTTTCATTAGAAACACCGACGCAGTCCACGCTAGTTTCACTAGCCATCATCTACATATTGTTACATTGCTGCGATTTTTCTCTCTCGTCTATCTACCATGTCTCACCTAATCAAACCACTACGTAAGGAGATGGTAAGCTTTTTAACTCCTTTTCCTATTTCCAGTTCTGGCGATTGTTGCTTTCTATCCTTTTGTTTTCTTTTTGTTTTATGGCTTGTTTTCTTCTTATTGGTTTGTTTTCTCTATCCTCTACTATATAAACATCTCTCTCACTCTTACTTTCTATTGACTCCGACGAAGGACTAACGTCCGAAACGTCAGTTTTCTATTTTCACTACGGTGTAAAACTTATAAATCTACGATAACTTGTTTCATTAGAAACACCGACGCAGTCCACGCTAGTTTCATTAGCCATCATCTGACAAAAGTACTCTTCAGTGAAAAACGGAAAAGGAAAGAAGGAAAGAGAGAAAAAAAGAGAGAGTGTGAGTGAGTGAGTGAGTGAAAGAAAGAAAGAAAAACAATACTTGAAAGAAGTTAGGCAAAGGAAGAAAGAAAGAAAGAAAGAAAAAAGAAAGAAAAAAAAAACTACTTGAAAGAAGTTAGGCAAAGGAAGAAAAAAAGAAACTTAACTAAATTTAATAACCATCGTGCGTTGACATTCAGTAATTCACGCTTGATCTGTCGTTTAATGTTGTTGAAATGATAACAGGATTTCATTTCATACTAGATCGTGCGCAAATCCTTAATGAAAAATTCACGAATTCATGGACATGGCCAATTATGACGTCACAAGATGGAGTAACCTAACCACCACCATGAATGATTCAATGCTATTATGCTATGATATATCCTATAGAACAAAGAAATTCTCTTAATTGATTCTGTATTACCATATTCTGGTAATTCTACCCAAATCCTGCTTTGCGTGATAGCATCGAACGAACAACCTCCCTACACCTGCCGCACGCATTTTAGAAGCTAAAGCTAAAGATAGGCGAGGAACGCTGCTATAGTATAGTAAAACCTTAGGTGCTTTTGGAGGCCAAATTTAAAAGTACAGGTATAGGTAAGTTCAAATGCAAGAAGAAAAAAATGACCAGGGGAGGTAGCAAATGGCAACAAGAAGGTCAGAGGAAAAAATGAAGTTATTGTAGGAGAGTATAACATTTATAACGCGCATATTACATATGCTCACATATTATTATGACTATAGAAGAGGTTGGTAATATAAAAGGAGGGGAAAAGAATGTTATGGTCAAAAACTGACGTGTTGGATGCGATGTACAATAATAGATATACTTTTTGTAAATTTTTGCGGTATCTTCAAACATTTGGACATCAAACAATGACAGAATGGGGGCGAAATACCAAGGATGACGAAAAAAGCTATACGAAAACACATCGTGCTCTTGATAACAAAGAACAACAAATATTTAACCGATGGTCCTCTTAATGTAGTCTTAACTTCCAGGCAAGATGCTTATTTGTAAATCCGAGCAACATCCTTGGTTGATATAATCCATCCTTTTGTGACAGTGAGTTCCTGCTCACTCAAGCCTTCACCTTGTTGGCTAGCTTGATAATTCTTATTAATCTATATTCACATGAACAAGTGCATTCCTGCTCAAGCCTTCACCTTGTTGGTTAGCTCGATAATCCTATTAATCTATATTCACATGAACAAGTGCATTCCTGCTCAAGCCTTCACCTTTTTGGTTAGCTCGATAATCCTATTAATCTATATTCACATGAACAAGTGCATTGAGCTCTTAATCCGATCCTACAAGAGCTTACAAATTCGACTGGCAAGATAGACGGCACTGAGAATATACTAGAGTTGCTACTTATATTGAAGTTTTATTTTTAACCTGAACGTCTTCCTAATTTACGAGTGGCGGACAAGAGATCGAGGCATGGCTATTCCAATATGCTATGATCATTACTGAGGTTTTTGTACAATCAACGAGATCGGATATGCTATTTCCATTACTGACCTCGCCGCCAACTTACAAATAATCCGTTCAGGATCTCGTAAACCTATTACGGTTTTATCACGACTAAAACTAAGCTCAAAAATAGAAATGTTTTAGAAAAAAACTGGTATTTCTCTCGATAGATCTTGAAGCTTACAGGAATTGCGCTTTGAAATAATTCCGTCTTTCATTTGTACAGAGTGAAAAAATATCAATTATCCTAAAGACATTCAGTATTCGAGACATTGAAACAGGAAGTTAGGCAGACACCAGAAAATGAAATTCTGTATGCTACGACAGATACTGAAGCGATACCATTAAAATAAATAATTATTTATATAATATAAAAACAATAAATGTTGATATTTACAACTAAGCTTAGGGCAACCCGCGGCAAAGTTGTATACAGGTTCAAGGAATTCAATAACGTGTCAATAATAATAATAATATTGATAATACTAATAATTAAATTTTTCGTTTAAAAAATTCAAGGAATTCAATGACGTGTCAATAATAATAATAAAATAATAATATTGTTAATACTAATGATCAAGTTTTTCGTTTAAAAAATTCAAGGAATTCAATAACGTGTCAATAATAATAATGATGATATATTGTTCAAATGATATCACAACGAATATGATCAGATATTAATATTATAAGTATAATATTATATATAATGATAATAATACAAAAAATATAATAATGATAATGTAGTAAATATAGTTATGATAAGAAATATAATAAATTAAACGGTTTTTCACAAATAAGCGCATTTTTTCGTTCAGGGCTTTTTAGCACTCGGGAAATTTCCCCCTCAAACGCTTTTTAAATAATTAAGTCAGTTAACTGTCCTGGAGGCGAGGGTGAAACAAATACTATAACCCACAATGCATTGCTATCAGCGCTTGACGTCATAGGCGAAGTTTTTCAATTACTCTCTACTTTCTTTCAGTTGTTGAATTAGGAATAGAATTACGATTTGACGCAGACGTTCGACGTCAAACGTGGTAAAGCATAGACTATATCCTCTAGTGAAAGGACGATCAGAACACAATTGAAAGCATAAAGAGCTGTACTCTTAATATGTACTACTTTTAATTGAGCTGAGCGTGCATTTAACTTTTTTTTGTTTCTTTAAAGATTCTCCAGCTTGGCCATTTTTAATTTTAACCAGAAAAGTCACAGTCTTTTCTTCTTCTCGCACGCTCTCTGAAGGCACAAAGCATGTTAGCCTAAACGGAGCAAATAAGCGCGATATGTTGCATTTCATTTTTTTACGTCTTTTCTTACTGAGGGTATTCCAGCTTGGTCTTTTTGTATCAGAAGATTAATTAGCAAATTTGTTTTCGCACGTTCCCTGAAGGCACAAAGCATGTTAGCCGAAACGGAGCTCAGTATGTTGTATTCAGGTCTATGACTTTGAATACATCTAAAAGCCAGCCGGTTACTTCCTTGACCTGATGTAATCATGACGAGTCTATGACATCATCATTACATCATCGTGACGTCACTGTACCTGGTGTTCGCAGTGTTTTGCACCTGTTTTCTAACGAGTTATTTTCCTTCCCTTTTAGATTTCTTTCATTTGTACGAAATGTCTTCAGCAAGTAACAACTCTCTGCCAGCCAACAAGGCGGCCTTAAGAGAGACGGTCAAGGTTCTACGAGGACACGCTGGTATACAACGAATCAAGGTATCGCGAGCCTGTACGGACTTAATGAATTATTGCTTAGAACACGCCAAAAATGATTATCTGCTTCAAGGAGGCTCGCCGTCAGGAAATCCTTACAAGGAAGGAAAAAACTGCCCTGTTATGTGACTTATTTACTGATAGCTGATTGGTTGGAAGGAGAGGTGTCTTATTTCAAGAGTGATGTCATTGGCTTCAGCTGATTGGTCAAGTAGAGCTTCACTTCAAACCATGTGATCAAATTAAACTAAACATGTGATTTTTTTCATTCGAATTTTCAATTGGCGTTAAGAGACATTGAGGACGTTAACATTTAGAAGGTTGTTCTAATTTCTATGACAAAATATAAACATCTAACATAATATATTTTCTTTACGGTTCGACAGAGAGTCACGTAACTCACCAGTGTGAGGCAGGATTAGCCTTGGTTTTTTTTTCTTCGATTCAATTTAGGTGCGCAAACATTTTTTCTCTCCAATTTATACATTTTCTACTCGCTGTTGGTATGTGAGACTGTTGTGACACTCAAGCGAGGCTGACCCTGCCTGTGTGCGCCCGCAGTCAGTGAACCCAGCATCTTAATACGAATTCAAAAAGCCTTATTTGACGGACCTGCAATCAATAAAGAAGTACTTCACGTTGAACTGAACGCCTTAGGTAAACACTTTGGCCACCAGGTAAGCAGGATTTTGCGGTGGTTTACTTTATAAGGAATTCAACCTATTTTATTTAAAACCGTATAGAATCAAAATACAAAGAAATAATACTCAAGGAATTGTAAAGGACTGAAAGTAAATACGACAACGTTCAACAAGCCAAGCTAAATAATTTAAGTTAATATTAAAACATATAAAATATATATAAACAAGTGTGACACAAATATTCATGACTTTTTTCAGCACTTTCTTACTTTCGTTTCCAATATGGCATACGTTAGGAAATCATCTTTAATTTCTCAAGAGAATTTTCTGCCTTCTAACTAAGCATTCTGGTAATGAAATGTAGTACGTGACGTCATCATACAAATGATCCATGTCAGGGGCGGATCCAGGAATTTGTTGAGGGAGGGGTGCAGCTCACATAGTTAATCCAGGGAGGGGTATACCCCTTCAAAGGGAAAAAACATTATTTTGTATTGGTTCGAGACAGTCGAAACAAATTCGAAACAGGGAGGGGTGTGCGCCCCCTGCACCCCTCCACTGGATCTGCCACTGCATGTGAGATGACGTCAATCATTTCCTTTGCAAATTGGCAATTCGAAATTTATTGGTAGTCCAGTAGAGATTTCTTGTGTCACAGTTAGTCCAGTAATGATTCCTTGTGTCAGCCACAGGTAGTCCAGTAATGATTCCTAATGATCACTTGACCTCAATTATTAAGTGGTCTCTTATGTTTTTATTCTGAGGCAGGACCTTAAATACTGTTATCTAGTAAAACAAAAACGTTTTTGTGTGATTGAAATGCATATTAAAATCAATCTCTTGTTTTATTAAAAAATCACTGATGACCACTCACAATCGTTATTGTTACACACAATTATTATTATTTAAATGTATAGAAATATGATCATACAGTGAATCCAAAAATACCCCAGAAGTTCACTTATATTGTACCCTCAATAAAACAAACGATGGATTTTAGGGTGCGAGGCTGCGTCTAGGTTTGCGACCCTAATCAAAGAGAGGTACTTTCTTGTACTTTTACCACTAAAAATGCCAAAAAACAAATCATCTATTTTAAGTAATTAAAAAACTTCCTCAAGTTTGATTTTTTACGAGAAATTTGCGTGCACTGTATAGGTCGCGGATAGTTTTTCTAAGAGGGTCCTACATGGAAGGGAGTGACAATGGCTGCTAAGTCATCGTCAATACATTAGAAATATCGGGTCTGCTGGTCACAGCAAGGCTGGTCATCTATGGTCTAGGGGCCTACTAACCTCTCCCTTAGGCTTCGGCCGAGCTTCCTGATCAGTCTGTAAATCCAGGGATAACGTTGTCGGGGCCGAAATCCCGGTGTAGCCGTAAATGCTTTGCGCTGCCATACGACGATTCAGCTCTCGATGTCCGGAAGTATGGTCCTGATATATTTTTAATCACCAAAAAAGGTCTTTCTGACAAATTCTACTTTTTACTGCGGTTTTCGATATTCTGCGAACTCGGACATCTCAACGGTTTTGCTGTGAATTTTTTTTTACTGCCGCCAATCAACGACATAAAAAATAACAACTGATTATTGTTGATTGACGGCAGCGAAAAAACAAATTTCATCGTGCAGCTCGTACATCTACCGAGTTCACAGAATAACGAAAACCGCAGTAATTAGAACATTTTTGAGAAAAAGTGAACGATTCCTATTAAGTCTGCGTCTAATTTTTACTTTCTTTGCGAACCTACTTTGTTGGCATTCTGTGGACGAAAATGATTGTCGACTCAATGCCATAGATCACAACAAGTACATAAGACATCATTGGTTGCATAAGAGGGTCATTAGTGTTCCATTCATTCTCATTTCCGCAAACCAAAGTGAACGCGGGCTCTAGTATGGCCGACACTGAAGTCAACTGAATGCGCATGTCAAGACAGGCAAGCGCATGCTGTCGGTACAATCTAAGAGGGTCTTCAAGGTTATCTACTAATTGATATTCTAGTTGATAACTTCTGTTTTAAATAAGAATTTCTTAATGAGATCCGCTGGTATTTTCTTTGGAAGAACGGGCCGCAACGCGACAACGAAGAGCAAACATTTGATTATGATACTGTCCGAGTTAAGCCGAGTTAGCCTTTGGTACTCGGTGTAAGGTGAAATGAGTCATTAGGAACACATATAAAGTATAAAATTTACTGTTATAGGAGTGAACTTCATTCAAGGCTGATGAGTTCAGATTAAGTGATGCTTTCGTCAAGGGTCTGGCGTGAAATCGTTCGTACATTCTTGGCTATTTATCATATTGTTAAATTTATTAAATATCAAATTAAATTAATACTCAACGCGGGAATACTCTTGGACAGTAAGTTCATCATACACACAACTCTACCATTCCGCACAAAGTCGTTTGTATTACTGAAAATGTTGAAAAACTAATTGGCTGCTTATACTCCAACTAGAATTGCAGGCGCACCGCTTTAAAAAATCAATTTCATCTGATCATATTCCCCGAAGTAACAAAATCTATTAGATTAAAAACTCCATCTTTCTAAATAATATTCATAGCGATTTTTGGTAAACACAAGTAGCTAATAGTTTTATGTTGCCCTAATATTAGCTTGAAAGCGGTGCGCTTTTATTGAGTCTTTGAGCTTTTATTGAATTTTATTTTCGGCAAAACTGAGTAGCTGTCAGCTATGGCGTTTCGGCAAAGCATCAGAGGATGTCGGTAAAATTGCCAGCCGAACTCAAGACAGAACCAATATCTGTCAGAACTACAGTTTGCTCCGAACAGATAATATCAGACAAGCTGGAATCAACTTTCTTAAAACTTTATGCAGAAACGCTCTTGGATCATGTAATAGATTTTTCTGGAATTGCCATGTCGTTACTCTCGTAAAAACTTTTCTTTTTGGATTCGGTTTTAGTAATTCTGAATTTTCATTTTGCCACAATTATTTGATATTTGTAACGCATTCTAACAGAAAAGATGTCTTCCTTGTCCGGCAAATTAGCTTTTCCTGTTTTGAATTCGTTATGGGTTTTTAAAAAAATGCTAATTAATAAATGCGCTTAAACGACATGCGTCTGACTTTGGGTGTTGTTCAAAGCGGAAAACCTCGATGAACGAAGAGAACCTGATGATCCATTCACAAACATTTGTATTGTGTCTTTTGCAGGTTCTTGAGTCTCACCACACATTCCACCAGATGTAACAATACATCCTACACGTGTTTGACAATGAACTAAGACGCGCTGCGACCTGTTTTTGGCAATAGTGGCAATAAGAAGGGTTTCATATAAGTAGACCGTTATAAAATTATAGCAGCGATAGTCACAACACCAACTGGGGATTACGAAAACGGTTATTCACTCCATAGGCAATTACGAGATTATTCAGTCCCACTGATAGAGAATGGCATAAACACTGAAATGTTACAGTGACACTCCGTGAATAGGATGAAGACTCTTGCAGCCCGGCATAAATCCAAGTTAGCAGGACAAGGATAAACTTAGCTAGGTAATTGAAGAAACTGGGGAGCGAGGAAACTAGTATAAAATTGGACACGCTTTCACTGAAGAGCCGGACTAGTGAAAACGATCGTCTCTTAGTTACTGGGCTATGTGGTCGTAGTGAACTGGTGTTAGCAGCGTCCGTACCAATGCTTTGTCATAAAGACATCAAATAGTGCAGATGTTTGATAAGATGGGCTATTAATGACTGGGGTTTGGTAATTCCGTTAAGTTATTAATGTTTGTGACATGCAATAAGTATCATGTTGAGTACAACAAAAAAAAAAAAAGTAAAAAGTATTTCAAAGCATTGCTAATGGCATCCAGGTCGTGGCATCATATTATTAATGCTTATATACAAAGCGGTGGGTAGAATGACATTACTTGCAAATACAGGTCGTTTTGTAGCGGAATTCAAATCACGAAACGCCGGAACAGCTCGCGGCAATGTTTTTCCACAGCGCATCCAGACCAGTTGCTGTCGAAATCCCGCAAAAGCACGTGACATGACTTGCAGCTGCAAGTCCGCATGCATAGGATTTTATGACTGAACACACGTGCACTTATTATGTAATAACCCACCGGGAATATTTAATCCTAGTTGTGCATCGCAGCCAATCGTGAAGTTAGTTACCTTTCATATGCGCTCAAGATTCGCGCGCGCAATGATGATCAAACTCATGCAGAAATTAAAGTGTAGATAGAACTAATACTTTCCGGAAAATATCATGGCATGAACTGACTGAATCACTCAACTAAAACCACAAGAATTTTATTCAAGCAACAAATTGGTTTTGAAACTTTTCAATTCCAAGACTTGAAACAATGGAGTACACGGCGAAGGTGAATGTCATGTCATGTCGGCTTGAACACTGGGAAACTATAAAAGGAACCCAAACTCACTAAAAGTGCTCCGGAAATTATAAGAATTTGCATTGGAGACCACACGGCAAGTTGAGCTATAAAAAGAGGAAACAGCTTAAATCCTACTTGAAGGAAAAGTCGATGATTTTCTGTACAAGGTACAAGAGCACAACATGATTAGGTTATGTACAACAGGAAGAGAATTATTAACACAGGCGTCAATGTCAATGTAATAATTTTTGATAAAGGTATTTCAAGTGACTGAGAGCAATTTGGCGTTTTACCGGTCTTCAGTCGCAAAGTTTCCTGACAACCAAGAGGAATAGCTGCAGCAATGCTGATAAAAAATATACGAATATGAAGCAAGATATATAATCTGCAAAGATCTGTTTAGTGTGACTTCAGAAGTTTCTACGTGGTTACATGCCATAATCGATCATTGCAATGTATCTTTGTAGAAAGAGAAAAAACTTGTTTTCTTCATAGTCTTTTTATGTCTCTCGTTATTAATATGAAATGAGAATTCAGATGTAGTATACACTTTTACATTCAGATGTTTAATGGATTTTGAGTTGTATGGAATTCATGTGGTTAGGTGGGGGCTGGTTTGGGTTGGGTTAGGGAAAATGAGTAGCGGTTGAGTCAGCTGAGCACAAAAATAAACGCTAAATGAGCCACTTATAAACAATGCTTATGTTATCGTTCTTGTTATCATGTGGTTGCCTTCGTGGCGAAATGGTGAAGGTTATTGTAAGCATGATGTCTTCTTTAAAACATGCCTTGGAATTTAATCTCGCTAGTAAAATTTCGCATTTAAAGCAATTAGCATGGTTAATGTGTCTGAAGATATCTAATCGCAAGAAGTTCTATTTTTTGTGTTTGAACTTTAGAGAAGTCAATATGCATTTGTGTGACGATTTGGCTGCTAATGTTAGCATTACGTGACGTCATAACTAGTCACGCAATAGAGGTAATTGTTAGCGCTTTTTAAAAAATTATTTATTTAAATATTTGTTATAAAGGGAAACATAATTGACCTCTCAGTTATCTAACGTTTGGCCCTCAAAGTATAAGATCATTCTATTTAACCTGTTTTGGAAAGGCATCATACCACGAAACAGTGTACTGGAAAACACATCTTTCGTTTGTCGAAATATCCTAGCGTACTCCTCAGATCCTTTGTCAATATTGCTCGCGCAAGCTGGGATGGTAGTTGACTGAAAGTTCCGGTTATAAATATACTGCCCTTCTCGCACGTGCATACCGGGTTGGTTGTTATTTTCTGAGATAAACGCCCTGATTCGAAAGCGAGTCAACAACTGTCCAAGTAAAAAATAACTACCAAATGTCACCTAATCTGTGAAATATTCACAAAGTCCTACCAGAATCTTTAGAAAACTTGTCTTGTGTTGTTTACCCCGACGCTGTTCAATTTCATTTCTCGGTGGCTGCGCGCACCGCGCGCACGACGTACGACGTACATTCAACAAAGACCGTGGCACCAACCAACTTGCACCACGCAAATATCACATGAAATAGCGCTGTAGTGAAGCCCGATGCAGAAAACGAAAATAGCTGTCAATTTCACAACTCGGCATTATGACTCTATAGAAGTGACTGACATATTTGTGACGCTTTCTTGGCCGGTGTATCTTTTATACTACTGACAGGAAATGATGAAATAATATATTTCATTATCTCAAAATATTGGTAATACGCTCGCGCAAATTAGTTTTACCTTGCTTATCATCTAACGTCAGTTGAGCAAAACCAATTGTACGAATTAAAAGTTTTGCATTGAAAATCTTAAAATAGGATATGACGTCATAGTTTCGGTAAAAGCCCTTACCGGCCGGAGGCTTTGGATCGATCGAACGTTTGTCACACATGCCATATTGAAATTATGCTGGCCAAGTACGGAGTTCTTATTTTAGCCGTTCTGATATTATCAATAACGGTAAGTTTTTCAAATATTTATATCCATACGTATATTTAGATTTAATTTTTTTGCTTTATTGCTAAGGAGATGCCATTAATGGTTTGATAATTCATTCCAAACACACTCTCGAGAGAACATGATCAACGCCATTGGTGAATGAAATATTCCTGGACGAAATCCTTCGCTTTTCGGTCGTATTTTACTTAAATTTCACGCTGAATATCTAGTCAGATCTTCGAACAGTAGGTTTATATGCAGGATGGATTAATTTGAAGACCAAAATGAGCATTAGATCGATGAATATTTACATTATGATTTAATATTCCTAGACGAATGCAAACCCATATGTGACACTTCTACATTGAAACCATCATATTTTACACAATTTTTCAGACAGATTTGTGTGAAACCCTGGCTTAATAGCTCGGTTATAATGGTTTTTTTTCAAATGGTTTTCTTGCTCTTGTTGGAGACGTGTTAGAATTATAGCTTATCGAGGTCAGAACTCGTGGTAGATTCATCGAAGAACAGAAACACATGTGACAACATGGCTATGTTCAAATGAATTCAAATATTTGTATTATTTCTCCCTTTCGTACGATATATATTGCTGTAGTTCCCGAGTTCTTTATTATACATCGAAGTTCTATTACAATTGAAATAATTTTTATCTCTTTTGCATCACGATACGAAGCGATAATGACTTGGTAAGCCTGAAAGCCTTGTTTCATTGAAAAGGATTGTTCACTTTTGACAACAAGCTACTGTAGCGCCATTTTGCTTTGCCAGCTCATTTAGTAAACTAAAAAATTATCGAGTTAATACTTAAAGATAGGAGGTTTTTGAAGGTGGAGAAAAGGAGATAACATAGCTTTGTTTTTATGTAGCTTTGGAGTTTGAGAAACAATGTCTTTTAGCAATGTTTTTACTCCAAGCTCAGCGGGAATTCTGTTGACGTATCTTCAAAACATCTTCTAGAGTGTCGTCCAAAGGGACACGAAATCCCCTTTTGTACGGACTTTCCCCAAGTATAATTCCTAATCTCTTGTTTAGGAAACTTTCCTGGTTATTCTAAGCTCAACTCGAGGAATTATATTGCCCAACACTTACTCAAGGCTTTGCTTTTTCGGTTCGCTGACTATTGACCCTCCCACAACTATATTCTTGTTCAAACTTGCCCAGTAAGCAAATTTTTTATGTAGACATTTTATTTCGTAAGTTAGATTACTTCGCGTCATATTACTAAATAATTGACAGGTACTATAAGTTTACTTTTTAAATGTGTATGTAGAACACAAACCTCGAGTCAATCGAATTTTCGAAGGAAGTATTTTGTGGTCAATATTATTGGCACACGAATGTGATATTTTGCCTGATATTACTACGGTAGTATGAATATTATATATGACTCCGCCATGCTAAAACAATGCGAGTTCATTAGGAATTCGTTGAAAGTCGTGTCATTTTCAATAGTTACTCCAAGACCAATGCTAATGCTTTCAAGACTACTTTAATGGCTTAGGTAAATATCGAAATCTTATTCGTACTGTACAAAATATAACGAGATCTTTATCTCAACTAAGATAATTAGCTTTTAGTGGCGGATTTGAGAAAAATAAGGATTTTTCTTATCTCTAAATTGTATTTTTACTTTCTCATACTAAAATATGGGCTACTAAGAGCCAAACATGAAGCATTGATGCATAAAAATTCACGTTACATCTTTTGAGCACTGCTAGGATTTCTTAAACAAAAACTCCATCGCGAATTTTGAATTCTTTTCGCGTCGAATTGTTGTTCGTATTGTTTGTTTTTGTTATTGGTTTCTCTCTTTGAAGCGAAGCTGTCAGCTAAAAAAAGGTTTAATTCATCTCAATCATCACTCAAATAGTGAATATTATAGCACAATCCATCTTGCTTCTCCAGGCAACAATTATGACGGAAGTGTTTTTGTTCTTTTTAATTTTTTTTTCGTTATAGTGTGAGTCTGTTATCGTGGGGGGAATTTGTGCTGATACTACTAGTGCGTGGTCCAAAAACGTAATTTAGCCAAATTTCCACAGCGCGCCTCTTCGTTCCTTCGTGTATTCAATTTCTGCTATTGAATTGATTATTTCCGGCCACGTCTGACAATTTTTTATTAGTGTACAAAAAAAAGGACTATTCTCCCAACAAGGACAAATTTTTTTATCACCGAATCCCAGTCTTTATAAATAGATACAACTATGTATAAAGCCCGTTAGTGAAATTACGAAAACGCTTGCTCAAAAATCAGTTTTTTTTATTGCATTGCAATCTATCCTTGTCTCGCGAAAAGGGTATTACGATTTCAAATTTTCATGCAATCGTTTGTTGACATTTCGGGCCGCTTTTTAAAAAGTCACGACTAACTTGTTTTGGTATTCAAGTTGTTAAACTAAACCAAAAGTATGTTAACGGAAATCTTTGGGGGTTACTCGTGTGTGGCTGGCTGCTCACTAGACCTTTGAAAGAATGTTAAAATACGACATTATAATTTGGAAAACCGACATGTGCCAAAACGTCGTAATATAAAGGTATTTCCTTACCAACCAGACTAATCTAGATTTGATTACACTACAAATTTATACTGTATGAAGTTCCAAATCGTTTTTAAAAACTAAGAAAGCTTAGCAAGTTTGACACGAAAAAATGACGAAAAGTATGCAGGATTCCCAGAAATTTATGCTCCATTTCACTTTTATTTTTTATTTTTATTATTTTTATCAAATAAATTACAAATAAGTCTTACGAAATCATCTTGCCTACTTCGCAAAGTATAACTTCATTTCCCCCCCGAAATCAATACTCATTATTTATTTAAAACTTTAGGAAAACCTTCATTAATTATTTTAACGAAAAGTCTTAACTCAGTGACTTCATTAGGTAATTATTGAAAACAAGATATACTTGAAATATTTTCGAAGGGTTGCAATCAACGGCCGAGGAAATCCGCTTGACAGAAACAAGAAAGGAATCCACTTTGCCGTGTAGTTTCGTTATCAGTGGATCAAGGCATAGATCTATAATTGATATTTTGTCTGAAGAGTTTATCATCTTTTTATCATCTTTCCCTAATGCTTATTCATAACATTTTACAAAAACACCATTTATTAGTATTCATACATTTACGCTAAAACGGCTAAAAACGACGATAATATCTTAGCATTTAGGCGCCGTAGCTATCAGCTTTAACGTTTCCAGAGGAAAGAATTTAAGAGTAAATTTAATTCTGTGTGATTGAAAAGGCATAGTTTGAGCTACAGCAAAATATCTCAATCCTGCTTTTACGGCCAATATTTCCGTTCGTTAAAGACATTAAAATATCTTGCCTTCCAGCTGGACGGGTTTGCTATGTTTAAGAGTTCGATGTTGTACACGAAGAGAACTATTTGTCTTGTTTCGCTTTTAGAAACTAACCTTTCATATGCTGTGAGTAGTTAATGTCACTCACTGCGCATTTGGCACATTTCACCTTTCTCACTATCATCCTACGCAAAAGTTTCCTGAAGTTTACACATATTTGTAATTTTACTTTCTTTCTCTCCGGTAATTACTCCAAACTTTTAAAAATATTGTTCAAGAAAGATACAGATAAACTTGGTGTTTATGAATACATTTGAGTTTCTTTAACTCATTGTTTCGTATTCTGTACCTTTTCTGTTATTATTACTTGCGGGTTTGCAACGGATGGACGAAATTTCTTTCTAATTTTTAAAATTATACGACTTATTTCGTCCGTCAAACTTATTTTAGAAGGGAATTTATTTGCTAAAGGCATTTATCTCGATACCAGATAACGGATTCAACCTTCAGGATGAAGCAGTGACCTTGCTTGCAACGTGCCCATACAAGTATCACTTTCATTTAAAAAAATTGTTTACAACCAAACTTCACTCTCTAAATTTAATAGCCAGTAAACTACTTCGCAAACTGCTCGGATTACTTTTTTATATTTTGGTATTTTTTTTTTTCCTGAAGCGAGAAAAATATTTATAGTTACTGCAGTGGAGTTTTGAAGTCAGTATTAACGAAGTCTTCGCCATTTTTTCATAGTTTAATTAATTAATTTTTCTCTCTTCGATATTTTCATTTGAGGTTAATTTGGTGATAGTTTTCGATTTCTTAGAAAACAAACATTTTCAAGGGTATGACAGACAGATTTCTCAACGTCACGCTATGAGTCAAGAGCTGTCACCGTTGCTAAGCCATTTTACTTTGTACATCATTGTCATAAAGACAGTTCTTGTAAACTCATCTTAATCTCTCAAAAATTCCTAATTTTGGAGTTAAAATCTTATCTCTTTGTTCTCTTATTATGACTTAATCATTTCTATGAGTTTCTGGAGGATTGTAGTAGTTTTACTAAACGTTAAATACGCTCAATATCCACCAGAAGTTAAATTTCGTTTTTACTCGTCATTCCATCAGCAAGAATGTCACTTATCGTATAACCTTGGGTCATCAGCACATTCAAAGGTGGCTGTTTGCCGAACCTATAAGGCACCTGTGCATGCTATTGTCATCATGAAATCTTTCATATCATCTGTCAGCGAATTCTCGTAGTTCTGAACTTCAGAGTGGGATGAGTTTTGGAAGAGTTATTAAATTTTAATGTGGGAAAACTTGCTAATTGAATGATGTTTCTCAGCTGGGTTTCTTTATGGAAAAAAAATTCCTTCGCGAGCTAATTCATCTTTTATCTCTAGAAGCGTTTGATTCTGTCTTAAAAAGTAAAGACATTTCGGCCCAAACGAATAGAATTTTATCTAAAAAGTACATACAAATTAAACTTAAGACATTTTCTAAAATCCTAAAGTTATGGCGCTTTTTAATGCCCGGAACAAATAGACCTCATTAACAATTCATTAGTTGATTGTTGGCTACCGGGCTTCACAATTAGAGAGAAAGAGAAATTCACGTTGCTAGTAAAACTGTCCTCCATAGCGCTAAAGCCCACTGACCTTTGGTCAGCAGAAAACGTTTTAAACGTATCCCCTCTAAGGAACTATGATGAAGTAATGGTTCGTATTACTGCAGATGAAATCAAAGAGTGAAGTCAGCGAACCACACTTTCTTAATAAGGCTTCGATAACAATAATCATAGAAAAACAATACTAACAAAGTCTTGGCGTGTGGCATGGAGTTAGCGAGCCTTTCCAAGGTCGTAGTGGTCAAACTCGAGACTTTGATAAACGGCTAATGTCTGAGGTTTTATTGATATCTCGCAACGAGTGAAGTCACTAAATCATCGAAAATCTTTAGCACCGTTCGAGTGGACGGACGTCTTAGTTCGTAGTTGCTTAATGCCTCCAGCAGCAGATTGGGCCAGTCTGTAGAGCAAAGCTTGAGGGACGATCTAGTCACGCTGCTAGTGTCCTCTTGTGGAAATTTCACGTGCGCAGACCTTAAACTCAGTACCTACAATGGATCACTTCAAAACCATTCTCGTAATTTTTTCAAGTGTATGTATACATGTTGCTATTTCTATTTTATTCATATTCTAGAAATTTTGTAGATCTATTTCTTTGTTTCTTTCTTTGCATTACGAAATTTGTAAGAATCTATCTAACACTGACAAGAGCTGAAGAAGATGAAACAAACAAAACTCCATATATTTTCTTAAATGATAATAGTAGCACTGAGAGAATTTTTTTCTTTGACTGCCGGATTTATTCAGTGGTGAATTATTTTCTAGAGGAAGAATATATCGGATACGCAAGCATCCTTCATTCCGCATTCCCCTTAGGCACGTAATAACCCAGTACTGAAGCTCGAAAGAAAAAAAAACCGAACTAGAATTAAAATTTATTTCTTCAAAGATTCTATTTTGACATAACATTAAAATCTAGCCATCATTTCTGTCCTTTTTTCTTAATGTCCACAAGGAAACATTGAGTAATCGATTTCCGCCATACTTGTCAAAGCTAACACGCGTCGACACGTCTTGGCGCATCGAATAGAAGCTGTCATAAAACTGCATTCTTTTTCTTTAATTAAAAACTCCTAGGTCCTGGCTAGAGCTTTGTGATTATCGATCGTCTTTGTGTTTTTAGTTAACGTATGTCAATCTAATTATACATTTGGATTTTCGATTTATTGTCCTAGTTTTTAAGGGAAATTTAAATAGCTTGTATGTGTTATTAAGGTACAAATGTTTTAAAAGGCTAAGATTGTGAAGATTGTTTTCCATGTCATACTGGAGACATTGGTCTGTGAATAGTTCTTAAGGTGATTAATTTACAATGTCCAATTCCTAGTCATTTTGATTCCAGGTACCTTAGGCATGATTAGCTTTTTTGAGTGTGGTTTAGAAAACTTGTTTGCTGCAGATTTTAGAAGGCTGTCGGCAACCAAAGTGTTTGGTTTCCAAAGAGTCGCGCTCGCAATGTTTTTGTCGATAGGTTTTTATCCTGAGAACGCTAAACTTTCTTCATTTTGCATCCGTACTTGCTTCGATAACAATTGAGAACTAGTCGTTTGTTTTTGAAAGGAAGAAAGAAAAAAATCGAAGCTGGAGAAAACCTTAGAACGGAAAAATCTGGACGAGAAAGAAGAAGAGCATAAAAACGGAATAACGTTTCATTTACCTCAACCTCAAATGGCACTTCTTATTGATTCATTCCTTCGAGCAAGTGCTTGGGTACCAATTTTTGTATAATAACTTTGTTCTTCATATCCTGTAATACGATGTCTTTTGACTCTCTCTCATCCCCAATTCCTTACAAATGTAATACGTTTAAACCATGCTTTCTTGTTTTTGCAGGTGATATATGCGACTCATATTTGCGGCTTGTGTCCAGCTGGATTCTTTTATAAAGGGTGTGTGAATAATTCGTCTCCATTTTGCGAGAGGTGCACTGAAGGCACATTCAAAGTTGGACTAAATAGCATAAGACAATGTACCAAGTGCAGACAGTGTGGACTGAATAGTGTTATAATTAACAAATGTAATGTAACGCACGACACCAAGTGTCGATGCCGAGATGGTTATTATTTCGATAAAGATAAATCACAGTGTATCAGATGCTCGAAATGTGTAGGGAAAAATAACGTCGTAGTCAGGAAATGCAACGGCACGCACAACACGGTTTGCAGGTGTAAGGATGGTTATTATTTCGACACTGGAGCATTATATTGTTCGCGATGTAAAAACTGTAAGAGAGGCCATGGAGTGGTAAAGAACTGCACGAGCACAACCAACACACGATGTCAAAGATGTGTTAAGGTGAGTCGACGCTGAATTTAATTACCTAGATTGACGATTTCATGAAGCATGATAGAGGTACGATGGTGTTGTTCAAGATGATGGCTATGATGATGTGGTGATGACGATGATGGTAGAAATAACGATAAATAATGGTGATGCTGATAATGATCGCTATGATGATGATGATGGATGATGGCTATGATGATGAACACTATGACAGTGGTGAGCGGGTCCCGGATAATGATGGTGATGATAACGATGATGATGATGATAATGGCTATGACTTTAATGATTAAAGCGACATGAAAGAGAATAACCCGTTAATAACTCTGGTTATAATGGAAGCGATGGTCAATGATAGGGGTGATGAAGCTCGTTGATGACGACAACGATCCTTTCTTTGATATATACTCGATATATAATTTTTCTTTTCTTTTTCCTCCCAGGGAATAACATTTTCTAATCTAGGAAGTAAAACAGAACCTTGTCGTTCGTGTAAAAGGTGTGGGCCAAATGAACAAGTAGATTTACATTGTAATCGAAAGAGAGATACAATCTGCAAAGCTGTTCCTGAGAACAAAATTAAAACTTTTATATTACAAAACAAATCAAAATGGCCAGAATCGTTCTCTAACGGAACGACAGGAAGACCAAAGACAACGAGCATCCCTACAGAGCTCTTTGATGCTACGAACGGTAAGAAATAACTATTATTAGAGCAAGGTCGGAAATTACGTTATCCGAATTTATTTCCAAGGGTCTTTCGTCCGGAATAACCTCGTTCCCAAGCACTATAACTTATCTATATTTCTATACACTGTTATTAGAGTGAAGGCATTTAAATAGTCAAATAGACACGAAAGAAAACAATGGAATTAGGGTCTACTAATATGTGTATTGGTCTAAATGTCTACTAGTATTTTTATACTACACAAGTGAATTTCATAAAAATCTGGCGCTCTCATTGGTCACGATTTATATCTTATGCTGTTATATTCACCTACAGATTAATATAACACGCACGCACGTGCACGCTCGTTTGTCTTGGAAACCGCTGTTATATGTGTTTTTTTTTCAAACGTCACTTCTCCGATTTTCGTCCCTTCGCAGAAATTAACGCTTTCTGTTCACTCCAGTGATATATTAACTCACGGTGCTCCTGCACTCTTCACAGCAGAAATTAATTAAACGACTTTATTTGTGTTTTAGCAGGTATAGATGGTCCAACCTCTAGTATAGTGGGGGCCAAGAGGATAACGTCAAATAAAACTAGTAATGGTGGCTTCTCGACCGTTCAAATGATATCGACGATCGTTGGAGGGATCCTAGGATTGGCTTTGCTATTATCGTGTGTACTTTATGTCTTTTGGCGAAGAAACAAAACAGCTACTGCTCAGTCAACAACGAACATTGTGAAAACAAGTAAGTATTGCTTGTTTTATGGATGCCATGCTGGTTGTATTTGACCAGAGAATTAATTCTTTGGTTTCTTTTGCTGTTCAACCCCAACATGGTCTCTATTTCTTTTGTTGTGTCGTTGAGCTAATAGCACACTATGGTAACCACACAATTAAAATAGTGATTGTTGCCATAGTAACTACACCAGTTTAAAACTGAAAATGGGAACTCACCATAGCAACCGTACAGTTGAGGAAGTGATTATTTCCTTAGTAACCACACTCAAGTTAAGAATAAAATTGTCACCAGAAAAACCGTACAAAAGATAAAGAAATGATCGTAACCATAGTATCCACACTACAGTTAATGTCACCATAGTAACCGTATATATAATGATGTGAAATTGATTGTTACTACAGTATAATGCAGTTTCAGAAGAGATAACTAGCTAAAAACTAGTGTGACCTGCGTCGGTGTTTCTAATGAAAGAGTAATGATAGAAGGGTAAATTATACACCGTGTAAAGATGAAAAAACTGACTGACGTTTCAGGTACTTGAGCAGTAGGTGTTACCATAGCAACCGTAATGTTATTGTTTCTTCAGCGCCACCTTCTTATCCTCACCATCCCAAAGAAACTGAGACCAATAGGTTGAGCAGAACGCCATTGGTGACCGGTTCCACAGGTATGGTGGATTATGAATTTTCCGTCCGTTTTTCATTTTCTCATCTCCTTTTCTCTCATCTTTACTTCTTGCTAACATCCCGCTACCAAGTCATAGCAGAATGGGTATATGTAGGGGCAAATTAATTTCCGCAACGCGTCGTGCTTCTTCTTACTATTCTCTCATGCTCTTCCATTACTCAGGTGTGTTTATGATCGAACACAACACGAGTGCGCATTTTCTATTAATTAACAAATGAAACGAAAAGCTCCCGACGATCCCCCGTTTGCACGCTTCGTCATCGCGGCCATGTTAATAAGTCTTTTTATTACCTTCCATTTTTACTTGACCACAAATATGTGACGCTCTTGGCAATGATTGCAAGCCACCTTCTTCCATCCTTGTCACCATCGCCACCCTCATAATGCAGTTTCAGAAGAGATAACTAGCTCACCCTCACCCTCACTCGTACATGCACATCATTTTTCAAAACATTTCAACCGTTTTTTTTATGTTGTAATGCATTTTGATATATCACTGGCGCTTAGCCTGAAAACTAAGACTGTTTCTTTATTAAAATACCTAATTGAAGAGACATTTATCCTTATACTACAATGATACCAACCAAAAGAATAAACTACATGTATCCTCAACATAATTCAAGAATAAATAGCGATAGGACCATTTCTAAGACAATTTTCCTTTTTTCCCCAGAGTTATTGAGAAACGCCAGCTTCTCAATAATAGAAGAGTTAAGTTCCTGCCTTAACCCCAGAGGGCGTTGGAAAACGCTTGCGGCAAAACTTGGTTATACAAGTAAGGACATCTTAAACTTCGATATAGAACCGTCCAAGTCAACCGAGAACATGCTGAATGATTGGGGTCATCTCAGAGACAGCACGGTACATAAGCTGTACGAAGTCCTTGTTGGAATGAAATGGAGTCACGAGGCAGAATTAGTTTGTAAATATACATAAACATTTCTTACACCTGTTTGTTGCCGGACCCTGATCGGAAACGGGCGATCTGATACTAAACGATACACGTGTGCTTCTATGTTTTCTGCATAAAATACAAAAAAAAGTTTCTAACTCAAAGGTCATGCTTCATCATTCCAATCTAGAAGGAAACTGCGTTGTTTGGCATTGAACATATTGCATTTTGCAGCGTGTTACTTGGTCAGATCTTAGAATTCAGTTCCCCGACCGACAACGACTCTAGAAATAGTTGGATACCATCTGTGTGATATTAAGTATATCTTCTAAAGTTGTCTATCCTCAATGCTTGGAACTGAAGGGTTGATGAGGTGAGTGTTAAAGATTAAATGATTTAAGGGGCTGGCTTTTATTCAAGTTGGTGAAATATCTAAGTATTTCCTATCTAATTTCTTATGAAAACATTACAATCTCGTATTTTATGAAGTTCAGCTGTTTTCCCTCCGTTTCATTCATTTTTCCCCTCTCTCTGAAATGTGATCTGGGTGGGAAAAGTGGGATGGCATCAAAATGCACATCTATTATATTAGAACAATAAGCCTGAAGCAAGGTGACGTTTTACCCCCGTCTCTACTCAGACCATAATCCTTTTCACATTGCTTTTGTTCTTTAATTATGACTATTGTTCCTGTAAGTCTCAAAGGAATCAGAAATTTTAATATGAAAGAATTTTAAAAACTATTATGGTCTAGAGTCGGGGGTAAAACGTCATCTCGCTTCAGGCTTATTAAAGTATATCTTTGGGGATTTTGATATTTAAAGAATATTGATTTTGAAGTGGTTAAGAATGTTTTGAAGTTAGCAGTTTAAATAAACTAATCATATCGCGAAGCAATTGACCTCGATAGGATTGTCGAATCACTACGACTGTCAATTGATATAAATTATTGGACGTTTATCGTATTTTGTCGAACATTTGAAAAGAAATATTGGAGCTTCTACGCATGCGCAAAATGTAACTGATGTCTGGTGCGCATGTCAAAATTGTGGTAGACCGCCGTTATCGTTCACTTTTATTGACGAAGGTGGTTCGCATGAACTTGAGCATTTGATGCTCTGATTGGAGTAGTCACTCTTGGTGACGTATAGCTACGTGTCGTAGTAGGTTTCCGAGAAAACGTTTTATTGTAGAACTTTGGTCACGTGATAGTTGGGACTTGTCTCACCCAATGGTGGAGCCCAGTCCATAGCCCCCAGGGGGCAAGTATCCCGGTTGTCACGTGATTAAAGTAGCGTATTTAAATCAAAAATAGTATTAATATTAGTGGTATTAGACAATGTAATGAATTTGTATATAACAAAAGTTAAGCTTAGTTTGTTTTGGGGCCATTTTTGATAACTTTTTTCCTTTTTTCCTTTCTTTTATTATTCAATTCCGTCAAGATTCGCTCAGTTTTCTCACCTAGAGATTCTGTTCGTATTTCATTCTGTCAATTTTTCGCAAGAGGAATCAGTAGCTAACGAAACTGTCAGCACTCATTAATCTTTTATTAATCCATTAATTTTATATTAAAGCCGTTCATTGGATTCCAATAACCTAGAACGCACGTGCTAATTGTTAATCCGCTTTTCATTGCTAAGTAATGATGATTTATTAACTTACATTAACCAATTAACTGTTAATTGAGTGTAACTTGTAGCAAGATAACCATATCACATTTTGTCATTACGTCACTGCGCGGTAGTCTGGTTACTAGGCAACAGTGCGAGGAATTTTGGGTCCACAATACTATACGAAACAAGTTCTTAGGATCCAAGGCGTTATTCTTCTATGACGTCAGACGTGCCAGCCTGGACTTTTCCTAGAACATGGTGCATTATGGTCTAGCTTGGGTACTAACATCTTTTTACTCCTTATGAGGTGTTGTTTTGTACTCAAGCTAGACCATAATGCATCCTGTTTATCAAACTCAGAAAAGATCTCTTGCACAGCCCAGTATCCTGCGCATTTTTTAGATGACAAATAGTTTAATGATGACGTAAATTGAACCAATTGAAAAACGCTTATTGTTTAGTTTCAATCAATGAAAGATTTGCTTTGTATACTTATTCACTTTTCATGAAATATTCAAGTATGGGTTTTACCCAAAATATCTGCACTTTAATATTGTTATTTTCTACTATTATATTTGTATTACCAATGAATTGAGGTAAAGCTAGATAAAACTTTTTGATTACAATTGACGCCACGTGACAAAAGTCACGTGACATGCTTTTAAGTTAAGAAAAAATAACGATATAAACAAAAACTTTTGAAAATCATTTTCCTTACATTATCGAAGTTTATTTTGATAAAAATAAGTATATGCTTCTAGAATTTTTTGTAGTTATTGTAGTTTATAGGTTTGCTGTCGTTTATGCAAACAAAACGCGCGAATAATCTCAGGGCTTCATTCGCAACGAATTCGGTTTTAGCTTGTGTCGTTGGTGACTTGGACGCTAGCTTTGTTTTGAAGCATTGTATAGAAAAAATCTAACTTTGATAAATTTACTCGCAATCATTTAACGTTGTAATCAATGATTCTAGATTGTTAAACAGCACGATCTTTCTGTTTATACCGATGTTTGGATAGACTAAGACCGAGTTTAGGTGAGTGGCCGATTACGCGTATTCAGGGGTAGAAAATGGGAACGACGTCGCTTTTTCACAAGCTAGTAATATTGCAACTAAAACCAATAATATTTGATACTTAACTTCATGCCAGAACAAATTTAGTATGAATGGGAGACAAGTATTTCATTGATGAACCAAAGTTCTTAGTTTAGAACCAATCGAATGGCGAATAAACCATTAATGGCTAATTATTCTGGGTAGCGACACGAGTGAAAAACGTCCGCGCATGCTCTGAATCCGTACGCAAATTAGTCAAAACATATGTAAATTTGACTTTCAAACTAGTCTCCTACGCAGCCGCGTTGCGTGACGAAACTAATAGCGGCAGCGTAGGAGACTACTTTCAAACATGCCTGATACATCGGACTTCACAAAATGTCAAACTTAGTGTCCATGCTAAAACCTTAAGGCTAATTCTGTCATATTGTGTTTCTTAATGCAGTATCTTGGTCTGACAAAAGTATACTCTCGAACTTTTTAGTATACTTGGAGGAAATAAACATTTATTTTCTCACTCAAACTCTCCAAAATTCTAGAAAACGTGCTAAAATGCAGACATGCGCAGACATTTTTCTCTAGTGTCCTCAGTAGCACTTTCACTGCAATGTTCTTAGTTCAAGACCAATCATGATGCGAAGAACCTAGCCAATCACAAACTGGGATGGAGAAGCTATTTATTTGAATTCCCTTTGTTTCCCATTCATGCAAAATCTAAAATAGGGACATTGAAATTCCTATTCGGTCATATTAATACGCTAATTTTAAAAATAAAATTGGGTTTATTTTACCCAATATTTTGCAATCAAAAAAAGACGTTATAAACAATTGGAATTAATTTTGCTCTAAAGTTTGAATAAGCATCCTGAGATGGACCAAGACGGCCCAACCTTGGAAGTCTTGCCTTGAGCGCAGTTAGTCACCTGGGTACGAAAACCGAATATCAATCCCGTACGTTTCCCATGATGCTTTACGATTGAACTTTTGCTTCTGAATACATATTTTTATAAATATTTTTCGTTATTTGGTCTTTAAAAGCCACTGATTCTTTTGCTTCCTGATGCGTTTTTCATCTTTAGAGAGGGATTACTTTAAGGAATTAAAAAATTCATCAGGTAAAATTTGAACTTCTGGGGAGGTTCAAACCAGTTTTATTTTGATGAGTTAAGTATGAACTACAGCTCTCTACCATCCAATAAAAAAGCACCTTACCTAAAGATAACTATTATCCTTAAGATATACATATATATCTAATTGATTTAAGTTTGAGTCAAACGACTTTATAAGTCCATCAATCTTATATTCTGCTAGAGTGATTTTAATAGGCATGTGAAAAACATACTTACTTGGCTTCCCTGTCAGTGTCTTATGGACCATTTTTTGAGTTCCAGATTACCGCTGTGTTCCTTGATTACATACTAATTTTCTCAGACTTAGCCTTGTATCGACGTCAAAATATTCACAAACACCAAAAGTAAAGTAAAGAATGCACAAAATCAATGATAAAAACATATTGAAATTCTATGGACCTTGACTGGAACATGTGAATATTCTACATCAAATCGAAGCTAATCCTGAGCAACAGATAACTTGAAACTGAAGTATTTCACAGTTTTATTACAATCACTCTTGGTTTGAAGTATTTTATTTAATTATAATAAGTCAAGATAGCTTGATAGATTAGTTTACATGGAAGTGAATTGCTGATAATAATCAGAGATAAGGTTTGAAACACTGAACTAGCAAGGGTGGGGATACGAAAGTGAAAAATAGACAGCGAAAAGCAATAGCCTATCGAAAAGTAGGGCTGAATATTCCATATTTTAAACAAATTTTGTGTCCCTAATTTATGACCACTTTCTTGATAGTGCACTATCTATATCAACAAAGCAGCTCCATCTGGAGGACAAAACAAAAGAATTCCAATCTCCTGAGAATTGTAAGCTATTGTTTTGTCCCCCCAGATTGAACTGCATTCCAAAGTGCTGCAAGGGGTCTATTGATTGTCTTCACTCTAAAATGTTTTCCCATTTCAAACCAGAATGAGATTCTTCATTTGAGTTGTATTCATGGTCATGTGCCTTCTGGTGCACAAACATTAAACAAAGAAATGATACTCAAGAGAATGACACGTGGTCTGGAATGGAAAACATTGTCTTTGTTTATTTTCTCTTTCTATTCTTACTGCAATCACTGAAAAGATTTTTGCACTTCCATGTGAACTCATCCAAAGTGACTTAATCATATTTGGTATGATCAGGATTAATCCTTTATTTAATCAAAGTTTTCAATATGAAAGCTTTTCAACCCTTTGTTTGGATTGAATTATTGGATATTTTTAATTACCCATTGAGTTATAATTATTTCACACACACACACACACACACAAGAGAAGCAGAGACATATATGTGAATCTCTGAATCTATTTTATTAATGAGAGTATAAAATAAGTATTAATTATCTTATGCACTATCATAAATGAAGTTTTCAGTAATAAAAAAAGTTTTTGTATGTCTGTTGTTTTCGTGTTTTTCCATTGAAATAATCTGTTAAACACAATATTCCTTCTTGTCTTGCATTTTTCGTTCCCAGTGCATACCTCCTTACGGTGTGTCAAACTAAGTAGATTTGGCATTGCAAAGCATTTTGGGGCTGTTTGGGGATACATTTCCAATATGGCGTCTGTTTAGTTTAAAACAGCCCCACAATGCACTGGAATGCCAACTCGACCCAGTTTTTCCCTTAACCTCGGAATAGTTAATACACCGAATCGAAATATGGTGGCTAATTTAAAAAGCTATTGTTCTGCACTGACTAGCGACTGACTAGCCTCTCATACATGTGAAAACGCTTTTAGAGGCTAGTCAGTGCAGAACAATAGCTTTTCAAATTAGCCACCATATTTCGATTCGGTGTATAGTCGTTTTCCTTTTGAACTTGGAAACTTGAACCAGACAAAAGCCAAACTTACCCCTCATTCACACTAATTTACGTGACACATTACGTTACGCATCCTGTACGGTACGCACAGCCATACTTGTGATTTGAAATTTTGCGATAATCCAAGAATATTCCAAAATAATAACATTCAATGTTCTGCAAAATTTGCTCTTCCTGGTTTTAGAGCCTCCTTATTAATTTGCGTAAATTATAGCCAATTCTTGCAAATAGCAAATGTGGAAAACTGTTTTAAAGAAAGATTTTTTTAGGGTGGTAGACTCGACGAGGTATGTATTTGTTTATTATTGACTATTCAAAAGTTTGGACTGCCTGTGGTGTGACAAGTGCTTTTCTACACTTGTTCCTAGGCAATAGTTTTTTTATTAATTAACACTGAGTGTTTTCTAGTGTACGTCTTATATTGTGCCCCTCCGTCTCAGTGTTCATTAAGATATGTACTGGCTGAAAATGGATTTTATAAAAGAGCACTGTTCAGGTCAGGTCAGGTTTTCGAACTTGCTACTGGTACCATGTAACCCAGTACTACCTGCCACATGGAAGGGTCATCGGTGTCTAAACCGGCTCCCCCACTGGCTATCCAGTGAGGAGGGTGGCTTGACTCCCAACAGGATTAAAAATAAAACCTGTCAAAGGGTGGAGGAGGTCGTAGGAGACAAGAGCCATCAAGCAAGCGTCTTCTCGGATGATGGCGTAAAACCGGAGCTCCCGTTTGCTTGCACTTGACCCCCGATAAAGTGGACGTAAAAGATCATGTTGTATTTTTCGTAAGAGTAGGGGATTGTTACCCGATAGAACAGTCCGACCTTTAGTCGTGGTTTCGTCTGTGTGCGTTTATTTATTTTATTTATTTTCGTATCATTTATTTATTAATTATTTCCTGTGGTATGGGTTGTGTAGCGGCAGCCACAGGCGCCAAGCAAAGCTCACAGACTACCACAGTTTGTGGTTTTTCTTTTTGTTTAAAGCGCCTAGAGCAGATTTGGATAGGCGCTATATAAATATTTATCATTATTTATTATTAATAGCAGTTGCATGTCCGGTATTTTTTTAACGCATTTCTAAATCATGCAATTACCTACATTCTAATCGCAATTGTTGGTCAGTTGATTGCCGGACATGGAGTACTAGCAATTGTATGTCCGGTAATCTAATACACTCGTTGATAATTCGTCAAATTACCTACATTCTTATTGCAATTATTAGCATCATCGAAAAAATATGTGTATTGTCCAGCTGATTGATTGGTCATATTCAAACACCTAAATATCTAATATAGCTTAATTATACCATCGTAGGGTACGACTACTGTCCGACTGAATAAAAGTTACCTGGCAATTATGATCTCACTAGTCTCTGTCAAACACCTGGACTGCGAGTATCCCATCTAGCCAGCACGTTAAGAAATGGCTAGTTGGCATACTCGCAGTCCAGGTGATTCACTTAGTCATATTTAAACACCTAAATATTTATTATAGCTTAATTTATACCATCGTAAGTTACGACTACTGTCAGATTGAATAAAATTTACCTGGCAATTATGATCTCTTTAGTCTCTGTCAATCATCTGGACTGCGAGTATCCCATCTAGCCAGTACGTAAAGAGATGGCTAGTTGGAATACTCGCAGTCCAGGTGATTCACTTAGTCATATTTAAACATGTAAATATTTATTATAGCGTAATTTATACTATCGTAGGGTAGGACTACTGCCCAACTGAATAAAATGTACCTGCCAATTATGATCTCCCTGGTCTCTGTCAATCATCTGGACTGCGAGTATCCCATCTAGCTAGTACGTTAAGAGATGGCTAGTTGGCATACTCCTAGTCCAGGTGATTCACTTAGTCATATTTAAACATGTAAATATTTATTATAGCTTAATTTATACTATCGTAGGGTACGAGTACTGCCCAACTGAATAAGCTTTACCTGAAAGTTATGATCTCACTAGTCTCTGTCAATCATCTGGACTGCGAGTATCCCATCTAGCCAGCACGTTAAGAGATGGCTAGTTGGCATACTCGCAGTCCAGGTGATTGGATGGTCTCATTTTTTAGTCATATTAAACAAAAATAATAATTAATTGATCATAGATTAATTTATACTATCGTAGGGTACGACTACTGTCCGACTGAATAAAATTTACCTGGCAATTATGATCTCCCTAGTCTCTGTCAATCATCTGGACTGCGAGTATCCCATCTAGCCAACACGTTAAGAGATGGCTAGTTGGCATACTCGCAGTCCAGGTGAATGAGTTAGTCATATTTAAACACCTAAATGTTTATTATAGCTTAATTTATACTATCGTAAGGAACGACTACTGTCAGATTGAATAAAATTTACCTGGCAATTATGATCTCCCTAGTCTCTGTCAATCATCTGGACTGCGAGTATCCCATCTAGCCAGTACGTTAAGAGATGGCTAGTTGGCATACTCGCAGTCCAGGTGATTCACTTAGTCATATTTAAACATGTAAATATTTATTATAGCTTAATTTATACTATCGTAGGGTACGACTACTGCCCAACTGAATAAAATGTACCTGACAATTATGATCTTACTAGTCTCTGTCAATCATCTGGACTGGGAGTATCCCATCTAGCCAGCACGTTAAGAGATGGCTAGTTGGCATACTCGCAGTCCAGGTGATTGGATGGTCTCATTTTTTAGTCATATTAAACAAAAATAATAATTAATTGATCATAGCTTAATTTATGCTCTCGTATGGTACGACTACTGGCCGACTGAAAAGAATTCCAAAAAATATAATGTAAAACCTAATTGATTTGGGGGAGGGGAAGGTGTGTTGTAAGGCATACACTTGGCTCGTGGGTTCATACATTTGATGCTCATAAGAATAGGTTTTTATTACCACAAAAGCAAAACAAATTACACCATTGATACCTATTTCACTTGCTCTCCCATAATATGGTAGTTTTTACCTCAAAATCCAAAATTGTGGAATATCCAAACCTGGATTAACCACTTGGATCGGACTTTTCTCAAGTGGACGGTGGGAATCGATAAATATTTTCCCTTGATATTTCAAGTTAAAATCAATGTTAAATGTCTAACGTACCTCGAACAACTTCTTTGACGCAGTAGTTTTTAGAAATTAATAATAAAATATGAATTTAAAGCGAAGGAAAAGGTTTTAACCTTAAAAGGATATTCTGTTACAATCTGTGTTTTTGTTACACCTAGATTATTTTAACCATGTCGCTTTATTTTAAACCAACAAGCAATGAATAAAGACGTTCGAAGATGCCTTACTTGTGTTTATGGCAGATAACAAGTAAAGAACAGAAAATAGAGCGGCGTACAGTTACAATCATACCGCAAAGTTGTTATCCAAAGCGATGGATGTTCTGTACAGTATCCCTGTATCAGTACTATTCAAGTGAAAACAGAAAAGGTGAGTTGTGATAGTTATTTGTGTTCAAAATTATATGAGTATGTATTTGCGTGAGCAAAAACATTTTCAATAATTATCTTAAACAAAAATTTAAGACTTGCAAAACTTCCTATTTCATGATCGTTCTTTAACGGTGCGCATTAACTAACTAGGAACCATTTCTTAAACGCGTACCGCAAATATCAAGTGTTTTATATCGCAAATGCCGAAAAGTCACACCAAATTTGCGCGAATCGACTATGGATTTTTTGGATGGAGAGGGCCTGGTATTACGTGGAACGCCTGGCAATATTTGTATAAGCTAAGTGAAATAAATCTAAAGTGAAGTAACCTAAGCTCATATTTCGTGCAAAGAAATTCATTTTCTTATTGTTTTAGCTTAGATTTGGTTTATAATTCCACCATAATGAGTCGAGCTCATATGTTATATGATAACAAACCACTGGAAGCCATCCCTGTCACTGCGATACAACGAGAATCGGCGTGGAATCCTCAACAAGTTTTCAAATTTGACAACAGGTATTTGTACTGTCATGTAGAAAATACCTCTTTCCTACTTTCAGGTAACAAAAGTAATCTTTTCTTCATCTTATGTTTGTTTGAAGTGGAGCTAAAAATGGAGGCGTCTTGGTCGAAGGAGACATACAAGGAAGGTCAAGATATTCTGTCAGAGATAAATCTTCTGGAGCGAATAAAGTGGGTTATTAATTATTATGGCTCATAAGAATAATAGCATAGCATAGCATTGCTATATATACAATCTTGTCATTTACAGTTAAAAATGGTTGTCATACAGTTAAAAAATGGTTGGTGAAGTCATGCCAGGTGCATGCTGGATTGTTTCACTATCAATGGGTAATGTGAACCCAACCAGCAAAAGGTTGCAATAATATGGAATTTTCCCAACTTTGCCTGCACGTATTTCAGGGATATATTTTTTCTGAGTTGACAATATTTACATATGATCAACGATGCATATTTCCAAGCTTGTTGAACAACATGAAACATGCTAAAAAACCTTAACCAACCTAGATTTCTGAAATAGCTCTATAAAAGAGTCAAACCAAGAGGGAGTAAATAAACTTTTATTTTGTAGTGGCGCTATGTTGTCATCCATGTAGCAGTTGCCAGAGCTACAAGGAGAAAGTTTGACTCAACTGGAAAGGAAATTGAACCCAACTTTGGGGAAACAAAGAAAGTCAGTACAGGGTATCTAATGTCTTCTTACAGTAAGTTTTATCTTATTTTATCTTTATGAAGATTAATTAAGGATGTGCAAAGCACCCTACAAAAAGTAGAAGGAGTAATGGAAGTAGTTACAATTTATAAGATAGACTCAAATTGCAGTCTTTGTTTGGAAATGGGTTGGGAAGTTTTTGACACCATTTTCAAGGGTTGTCAGTAGGGTGTTGGTAGGGTGTAGAATGGTTGTCCATGGGGTGTTGTTAGGGTGTCAGACGATTGTTATTAGGGTGTCAATAGAGTGATGGTTGAGTGCTAACAGTGTTTTGGAAGGGTGTAGGTAGAGGTGTCAATAGAGTGGTAGTAAGGTGTGGGGTGGACGTCGGTAGGGTGTTGGTAGCATTTTAACAGGTTTCTGAAAGGGTGTTGGTTGGGGCAGTAGGATGACCATGTCTTGTTAGGATGACCAAAAAATGTGTTGATAAAGTTTTGGGCAGGAATGTTTGCCAATATAAAATGCTGCATTTATGCACAATGAGAATAGATGAAAATGGTATAGCAATATACCCACCTCTTCTCTTCCTCAACCCTTACAGCTATTTTTGTGGAGTGAAGCAATGCATGATAATCCAAAGGAAGTATGCATATGAGGATACCCTCCCTCTGCTCTCCATAGTTAGTATCATTAAATGTCAACTTGTATCAACACTTGTAGCAAACTTGTAACAAATTTCTTATTTCCAGAGACTTGTCCTGTGGGCGAATCCAACAAGCTAAGCCTGTCTGATGTGATAAAAGAAGTAACAGTAAAAGAGCTGAGTGATTTAACAGAAAGTAAAGCAGCAGGATATAAAAACTGTGTCTCATTTTGGTGGGATGAGAATGAATTGGAAAAAATGGAGTTGAATGTAGGGGATCATGTAAGACTGCGCACCAAAGGAAAAGGACCATATATTGGTAGGTATAGCACTCTAGGGGAATCGACTGTTGCATAGCAGTAGTGCAGTCCCATCTACACGTTCTTTTCTGGGTAGCATGGGTGGCATTTGCGTCATCTTTCACTGCTCTGAGTCCAACAGGTCATGTCCCTGGTTCATCACATGTGAATTGAGTTTGTTTGATGTGTTGTTTTCTCCTATGCTGCGAGGGTGTTGTGTGCATAAAATATTGAAAAGTGGTAGTGTGTGTTAGTGAAAAGTGTCCCCAATTAGTGCAAGAAAATGTTAGGTAAGAAAATTGCTTTAATTTTCTATTTTGTTTAAAAATTAATTTCACAGATTCGCTATCCAAGCTTGACCAACGAAGCTCTACAGTATCAAACTATTCTGGAGGTGAGAAGACAGGCACGTCTTGGACTGATAAAGTCATGTCTCACAAGGGTCAAGAATCAGAACCCCAAGATCAGCAAGAAGGTGTTGAGGATGATGAATGGGTAAGTCTATTTCAACTTCGACAAAATTCATGATAAATGTCATTAAAATTTATTTGTGGTGAGAACTCATAAAGAAGTAATTTAGAATTGCCATAAACCTCTAACTTGCTGTGCTGTTGGGTGTTCTAGTTGCACTAAGGTTTGATGAATGCAAATTTGGTGTAGAAGTAGTGAACATGCCTCTAACCTCTGGGGTCTCAGGTTTGATTCCCTGACTTTCTAGTTTTCATCCCTAAGCAAAAACCTAACATGTTGAGTTTCAATAAATATATATGCTAGTTAGCTGTGACCAGACTTTGAACTGCCCAGAGGTTGTTCAGGGTTTGAAATCAATTTAATCACAATTTTAATGCTTTCAAGGATGACTGAGACATCATTTGAAGTCATGGACGGTATGAAGCCATAAACTGTTAATGTGTTGGCTGTCATCATGTTGGACACTCCTAAGATAACTATCAACCTATGTCAAGCTTTTCCAGCTCAAAATTGGTATTAGGTAACTACAAAATAATGTAAAAATAACAAATCATTTAAAACAGACATTTTCCAAAGCTTCATTTTATGATAAACAAATATTATTAAATATTTTTAATACAACTCTCAGAAGTTAAAACACATAAAATTGTATCACACAAAAAAATGAGATGAAGCAATTCTTGATTTTAATGACAAGGAATAATTAATCAATAGGCTATACTTTTAATTTTCATACTGTATTTCCAAAGACGGTCCCAAAGGTTTTTCCCTTTTCAAACTTTTAAGTAACAACTGTACAATTGCATGCTTGACAAAAATCTTCAGTTATGATTTAATTTATTATTCAATACAGATGTAAGAGTCACACACCCTAGAAAAACAACTAAAACTCAGGGTTCGTGCTACATTTTTGTTACAAAATTCAAGGTCTTCTTAAGCACAAAAATTCGATTTTCAAGGCAGAATATTTTTGTATTGGAAATTGGTTTAAACATTCATTCAGTGTTACAGTGCAGCTACTTCAGCCGGGGCCACTAGTACCAAGATATTCAGCTAGGCTATTTACGAGATATACGAAAACTCTTCAAACAATTTTAATCAGTTATTTATTTCAAAAGACAATTAAGAAATAGCATAAAGTTTGCTTTAAATTCGAGGAGTATTCCAGGAGTTTTGGCATTTTCCTCTATTTTCGTAGGGCTTTTCAAACGCCCTTAAAACGTATTTTCAATTCAAGGACTTTTCAAGGAGTAGCACGAAACCCTGAAAACTACCATCAGTATTGTTTTATTTGCATAATGATATCATATTATGTATACTTGCATAATAAAGAATTCGATTGTACCTAAGTTTTCAAAATTGTGATGTAAAGATAAAGAGAGCATTAGATATTTATTAGATTTAAGTGGGATTGAAAACTTAGACTGTTCATTTTCAGGGGTCTTGGAAAATTTGGGAAACTAAAATTTTCAGGGGGGGGAGTTGAGAGGACACCTTTATTGTTGCCCATGCATCTCCAATAATAGATAGTTGATGGTCCCTAATATGATATACTAGAATAGTCAAAAATCACTAGGTAAACAATAAGTCTTCATCTTCATTATCATCCAACATATTTGGTGCATGTTCTAAGAAAAAAAAGAAAATTCAAAAAGTAAATTAATAACTTTGGATGACAGTTTATGACCAATAAAGGCCTTCTAAGAGTTTGATAAACAGAATGCATTGTGGTCTACCTTGGGTGCAAACATCTTTTGTTCACCATGACTTATATGGTGTGGATTTGTACCGTCCTACAATGCATCCTGTTTATCGAACTAAGAAAAGGCCTGTGGCTGTTGTAAAGCAGGAGTTGAAATGGTTTTGAATGCTTCTTTCAAATAGATGATGTTGGTCGACTTTTTTCACTTTTAAAAATGTGAAGGAATTTGAAAATCAATCATATAGCAAGTGTTTGATATGAGGAGAGTTTCTAGTTGTATCTCTCCTGTGCTTTGAAAACTTTCTCTGGGTTCTCCAGTTTTTATTCCTCCACAAACAGCAACTTCTGAATTCCAATTTGATCTTGGAATAAGGAAAACAAATGACAAACAAATTAAGTTCTGCTGCCCGCATAAAAGAAGAATGGTTTGATGTGATTAAAAAACAAGATAAGTTTAATAACTTGCCTGCTTCAAGGATTCCTTTTTCAATTTTTGCTTTTTCTGCCTTGTCTTTTATTGCCTTTTTCTTCTCTTGTATTTTCTTCAATCTTGATTAAAAAATGTACATGATTATAAACTATGAATAATATATGAATATATCATAGGATCTTTCTTACCTGTAAAATTCTTCTCTTTCTCGTTCATCTAATTCACCAAGAATATAACTGATTGTGGCTTCTATTCTGGGAATGATTACTACAAAATTGAAGCAAAGTTAATAAAGTATCGTTTCTCTAGTGTTTCTTAGTGCACAGAAAAAATCCATGAAAAAGTTCTAATTAGTTTGTGCTAATACATCTTATTGTCGTGGTAAAATGCTCATCATTATACGAATAACCAAATATTCACTAGAGAATAAGATTCTTTGTTTGATTTATAACCACATTCATGTGTCTTCTCGTGTACTACCATTAAACAAAGAAATAATACTCTTGGGAATGACAACTGGTCTGTAATGATAGATAAAAACATTACACCACAACAAAATAATAAGGTCTATTAGTGCTTATTAAACAATCATAATAGTCTATCATTAAAAGAAAAACAAAGGGTTTTTGTACTTTTCTCAATTTTTAGTGTTAGTACTTTTTCAAGGGTTTATTGTGATGTGCACTCTATTGGAATTCTGAAAATGATGTTTAATCAGTCAAGAAAATAAGGATTTTTTTTCTGAGGACTTGACTGACTCACTCCTCAACTGTGTACCTAAGTATCTGAATTATCTCTTTATATATTATCTAATGCTTACAAAGCTTGTGTATAGCTAATCTCACCCCTTCCCTTGTAGTGAAAGAACAGTCTCCCAATCCCCTTCCCCTCCCAGCCCCCCCCCCCCCCCCCCCCCCCAGCGAGAGAGTAAGAGTGGCTGTGTACAGGCTACTCACCATGCTCAATAGCATTCACCCTACGGTTGGTAACCTTGATGGCTTCATCCAGAGTTATGAATGCTGTCTGAAAATGATAAACGACTTAAAATATTAGGTCCAACAATGGAAGTGCAAGATCAGCAAGTTATACATTTTAGGTGAACTGATGTTTTTATCTTGAGCGTAATGTTTTCCCTTTTCTCACCACGTGTCAATCCCTAGATTATCATTTCTTTTTTTAAATGGTTGTGCATGAGACACAAATATGGATACAACCCAAACAAAGAATCTTATTCTCAAGAGAATGAATGAAACATTGGTCTAAGATGGGTCTATTAGTAAACCTATATGTGCAACGATGATGGGTTATGATGGACTTGAAGTCTGACCTGCAATGACGCCAGCTCCACAAGAAGCTTTACAGCCTTTCCATACACCTCCTGGCATTTGCTCACTTGTTGACCTCCTCTTGATAATCCTGTCAACTCATAACCTGTAAAATAGGAACCATGCAATAATGAATGTTATAATTATTGTTTTATATCTGAATCTAAATTAGATCATATCAGCACAATCTTGAATTTGACTGAAAATTTGCCTGGGAATCTCAAGTTTTCAAGCATCAAAATTCAAACTTTTGGCATTAAGGGAAGGTACGTTTTTACTGGGGGGAGGACTAGCAAACTTTTTTAAATGGTTGTAGTCCCTCCCTTTCACTCAGTAACAAATTTATGACTCTCCCGTTAGTCAGGTAGGAAACAGCTTTGGTAAAGATAAAACAGTTTCACCCTCAACAGAAGTTAAGATTTTTAGAAGGCCCTCCTCTCTGAAGCCCCTCGCCATCCCCTGCACAACCCCAAATAAACATACCTTCCCTAAGTATGAAAAATGCAAAAAGAAAGCACAAAAGGTTAAGAACCTCATAACATGAAGCGTACAAAATCTTTTGAAGTCCAAGCAAAGAAAATATCAGCAAACTTACTATTGGTCCCATCAGAATGGGCTTCAAAAATCGGTAACTGGACACCTAAAAATGTAAGTTTGGAAACTTTATCAGTATCATAGCCTAGCCTTGCCTCCAAGATAATTCTTGAAGGAGACTCGACATAAAAAGAACACAATATAAAAGGATAATTAATTCGTAAAATGGCTCTTTCTCCAGATCATGGGACTCAATGGACCTAACATAGAATGTAATTGCATTTTGGTCAAGCTTGACTGGGTACGAGCACAAATGGTGTTGGTAAGGAAGAAGCTGTTTACATAAGGTAAGGTGACTGACTTTGCATGAGGTTAGGAAGGGTAGGGTAGGGTTGAACAGTGGTACCTGCTACATTATCCTTCCTCATTCTGATCTTGGTTTGAGCTTTGTCAACATTCTCCAAGACACCAGTACTGAAATAAACAAAGGATTCCATTACTCAACTTTAAATTTTGACAGGGGCATAACAAGGGGCATACCTCTTTTCTTGGCACTGAAAATTTCATTTGGGATTCCTGTGGAAATGGGGGGAAACTCTAAAGAATTGGCTGGAAAATGTTAACCCCCCCCTCCCCCCAGTCCAATTGTCAACTTAACAATGCCACTGAAATAGGTATGATATAATACACATTTATTTATGTGACTGAATATCCTAAGTTCTTTTTGAATACCATATTTATGAAGACTGACTGACATTTTCATTAGTTAGTATGACATGAGAGGTCATCATGTGACTAGCTGTTGTTTATTACTACGATTGAATTTTAAGGCGAATTTTTTCTCATAATAAAAGTGAAACATAACAAAACCATTCGTAACAATAAATACCTGAAATCTCCCGCAGCAAAATTTGCTTCTGCTAGGGAAAAAGTCGCTTCCTTCATGATTTCACCCATCAAATGTTTGGTCTAATAAAAGATAAAACAAAACGATTCAAAATCGTTTTTTTTAAAGAAATAAGTAGACACGCAAGACTTGATGTAGAATAATCAAGATATTTACCTCTATAATTTTCTTTAAGATCTTCCTGAATCGTAAAGTTAAGGCATCGGCTTTTTTCTTTAGCAAACTGTGTCCTTTCTGGGCCCCCTTGAGTCGTGCCTTCATCACGGTCAAAGCCCTGAGTTTTGATCGAAGATTTTACCATCTTTTAGTTTTCTAAAAGCATTAGAAATTATATGCTTAAGATATACTTACATCCTAGATGGGAAAACGTTGATTCTATCTTTTCCTGACATTTTTTAAGAGGAAGAAAAATTGTCAAGAAATTCCAATATGTGGAAAATCGACTAAGGTCGGTCTATTTTCGGATGGGCTTCGGAATTCCAAATGAATTTGTAACCAAGCCTATGATATCGCCACAGTAAGACCAACCAAAAAATATGAATACAAATTTAAGATTTGTGAAAATATTTGGACCAATACCAAAGCTTGGGACTTAAATATTTAATACAACACAAGGCCCTATCACTGAATAGAACAAGTTCACTAATTCTGTTTAAATATTTTATTTCTTTTCATGCTTTGTTTTTAGAGTCTAGAATAAAATAATAGCTTAGAATTACCACTTTTACTTGATTGCAGACTCGTTTATTCAGGGTTAGACTCGTATCAGTGTTTAAATATTCACAAATACGAACGGTAAAGTAAATAATGCACATCTTAAACAATAAGAACACTTTAATCTTTGACAAATTCTACACAAAATCTAAGCCCAAGTAAATGAGTCTGTAATCAAGAAACACAGTGGTAATTTGGAACTCGAAAAAGGTCTATTGACAATATTATTGTTTAGAGTAATTTTTTCTTGAAAAAAATGTAAATCCTTATCTATTGGCAAAAGAAAACATGACAAAAGAGTCTGAATTATAATCCGAGGATAATTTATTGCTATAGAAAATCATTTTTAAGTTGTAGATAGCACTTAGCCTGTGAAACCAAAAACTATTGTTTAATGTTGTCTCGTAAAGTAATTACAAGTAAATAGGAGTAGATATTAGGAAACAATAGGATTAATATTTATCTATGTTAATGTTTGAGAAATTCCCAATATATTCACAGGCGGAGCGACTATTATTTGATACAGATTCCAAGAGAGACTGTCTGTATTTGCAGAAATAAACAGTGACAATGAAAAGATTAAGAAATGATCGCAAAATGTTTTCTTCCCCGGAAAGAAAAAACCTCTAGTTATTTTGGAAATCCTGTTTAATATCATATAATAATCTAAGGACCAATGACCAACGGTTATTTTCAGCTTGATTGTAGGGAAATGATTAGGTGTTTCTATGTCCAGCTTGAAGAATGAATGAGAATGAAAGTTCATGATGATAGTATCTCATTTTGCTGGCCATACATAGGAACGCTGCCATATAAATGACACATCATACATCACTCTTCACTAGTCATGCACAAAGCACCCAAGTGTGGCTAATAGGGCATTACAAAAGAAAAATCTAACAAGAGATGCTTTGTGCTTCAAATGGATGTATTATAGTATTAAAAATGGCATCACACTTGAATGGATGTTTCTATTCTATTAATTTCTTGGCAATAAAGAATCTTCTTAAGTAGAATAACTGCCATGTTGCCAGTCCAAACAAGCAGAGAATAGAGAACACTGAGAAGTATAACACTCGGGAGTTTGTTGATTCTGAAAGAAAAGTAAATATACTTTATCATACATGATTTCTTAAGGGCAGTAGATTTGAAGATTGTGTTAATTAGCTTAACGATCCTTAAATTTGGCAGTGCTGTATTGAATAAAACCTGCACACAAATGCAACGATTTTTGGTGGGGTGGGTAGGGGTGATATACTTCATATACTAGTATTTTTTCAGATAAAATTGTAGTAAATTCTCTTACCATTAGTATCTCTCATCTCTTGTTCTCTTTGTCTCATATAAGCAAAGTCATTAACAATTGCATCTGCTAAGTCTTCCATTCTCTTAAGTTCTATTTCCATTGGCTTAAGCTTTTCTGCTTTTCCAAGCTGCAAAAAAGCACAATTAATTTTTTAGTGCACACTTATATCTATTTTTTTGTGAAGGTGTACTATGTTTGCATATATCCATTTTGCTTGATTGCAGACAGGAGGGCAGTTAGAAAAGAAAGTTTGTTGATGGATAGAGGTTGGAGGTAGTTGGTTAGCCAGACAGGTAATGCTTGGTCAGCATATTAGTTTCTTTTCGCAGGCCTTTATTTTATCTTAGAATTATATTTATATATACATTTATACTTAAACTTTATATCATATTGTATTTTTATTTGTCAATGCTTCTGAAAAGCACTGTAAAGGGATGAAGTAATAAATTATGTATACATTGATGGGTTGCAAACATTCCCAACAGAGTCAAAAGACAAAAACATGGCAGCCATTTTGGTTTTATTAGCAATGGATCCTAATTAGAAATCCTTAGCTAAAATGCACCAATGTTCCCCCGAGAGGTTGTGATGACATAACGGGCAGGTAAATTCTGTCCCGTCCCCCACTTTACAATCTTTTACCAAGTTTTCGGTAAATAGGCGATATACTTACGTCTTCATAGTTCTTGGCTTCAACACCATGTTTAATGTTTACAAAGATTTCTCTGTCACTTCCACCACTAGTGGTAGCTAAACAAAAATATTTGAAAAAACGAATGTTAATATCCAATTAAATTCATTATCTCTGTATCCACTCCATTGGTTTCACAATTAAAAGTCCAGAAATGAGACTTCCCATTTCCGAACAATTAAATTTCTGTTTTTAAGTATGAAGTGAATGTATATGAAATAATAAAGAAGCGTGTGCTTTGTCTAGGAAAACAGCTGAGGATAAGCATTCTACGTGTACAACAAATTCCCCATGCGTATGTCTGGCAGACCTATCTTCAGCATCTAAGCAATACCTTACAAAAGAAATGATTACAACACAGGTTAGGCTACGTACCTTCACTTTCAAAACATACTTCATACATCTCATAATCATCTGTAGTAAAGGCAAACTTCCCTTTTGTAGCGTCATCTTTTGAATATAAGACGTGGCCAGTGGACTCCGTGACCTAATGCCCAATAACACTGCGTTAGATACCGGCTCTAGCTACACAGACACAAGCAGTAGAGTTGGATCTTTTAGTCTTCTGCAGGTATCATAATCAACCTACCTTGAGATTTGTTTTCTGATGAGGAGCCTCGGATAGTCTGTACTCTCCAGTCACCAAGACATCCTTGTGAACGTCTTCTTTCAGACACTTTCTCGAGCCCGAAGGAAGCGTAAATGATAACGAACTAACCAATAAAATGACATCACAGATAACTAAACAGAGTAGAGAGAATATGAGAGACTTCATGGTGGAAGGAGGTGAACTTCTGTACGTTTTTAGAGGGATTTTTCGCTTCCAAGATGGCAGCGACGTGGCAGAAGAACCGCAAAGACACACATCCGGGACATTGAAACACTCCACTGACCACCTACCACGCGGGCTCTACCATAACACAGGTAACCCAACACACCATTTTTAGAATTCCAAAATGGCGGACGGAAGTGGAAAAAAGTCTTTAGCGATATCTTGCAAAGAAATCACTCCTAAAAGAGAAACATTTCAAGAAAAAAGAAATTATTTTGGAATGCATTGAATATTCCAGTTGGTTAAGATGATTTTTTGATGCAGTTTTACCAAGTTTGTTAGGTTTCTGCTCTTACCATGTGATTCTTGGGGTGCCTTTGTTTCTCGAACAGGTAACATTTCTCATTCTTTTAGTACCAGTTATCAGAGCCAACATCACGTTTCTTAGTGAAAAAGCTGTTTCAGATACTATTGTTTCATCATGAGAGTTCCTCGTTCAGTCCAGTTGGCTGTATTTTTAATTATGTGTATTGCAAGTCAGCTCGTCCAGTCCATTTCCTTTGCTCTCAAAGCTAACACAAAAAAATGTTTCATGGATGGCGCTAAGAATGACATACCAGTGAAAGGAGAATATTATGTTTCACACAATGATCGTTATGCAGTCAAATTAACGGTAAGTTGTAGTAGATTTTGTATCAGATGATGTTCTTCAATATTTTTGAAAATTTTTAAATATCTCAAAGTTGATACAGTAGTATTTTGACATATAAATTATGTTTTATTTAACATAGGTTTTTAATTGCATTCAGTTTGAGAGAACATTTTTAGAAAGATCCCTTTATTTACACAGATTATAGAAATTTAGTAATAAGGGTTTATTTTGTTTGAATCAAATGGAATGAATGAATGAATGAATGAATGAATGAAAATGGATATTTCTTTCCCCGTGCATTTATACTAATATTACAATTCTCTTATATTGCATAGAAGTTTTTATAGACTGTATTTTTAAGGTAGATTTGTACATGAGTATTTTTGATAGTCATTGCATTATCTACCATTACATGTAGAAAAAATGAACAGAAGAATGCAAATAAACTCTTTATTATGGAAACTTAAAGGCCCTATACGCCATTTGCTGCAAGGAAGATAGATAACAGGTAACATGGAAACTATACAACAAATACTAGAAACTGGAATTTTTTGCTTTAGATCAAAGATGCACGCCCTGATGTTAATGATCTGCTTTACAACAAGGATAATGCTGATAAGGGAAAGTTTGCATTTACATTTGATTTTGATGGGGTTATGGAAATCTGCTTTGAAAACAAAGGTAAGTAAGTAATATAAACATGATTGACTAAAATATTCTATGAACTTGATAGTTTGGTAGCTACACACTAGAAATTGTTTTTTTTTTTGCTGCCATCAATCAAAAATTATCTTGGTATATACTTTATATATATTGATTGGCAGCAGTAACAAACTAATTTTGCAACAAGCTGTTGAAATGTCGAAATTCACAGAAAATTGAAAGCCACAGTATTCTGTTTTGAATTTAAGAAAGAGGGATTTAGATTGTGGGAAAAGTATGCAACCAATATACCAATAGACTATTGGCAGACTGATATCATTTGCTGCTGTATTCTAATGGCAATGAAGATGGTAGAAATAATTTTTGGGAATAGTTAGGTATAATTTTTATTTTTTATTTTTATTTTCTTATTTTTATTTTTATTTTATTATTTATTTTTTTAATTAAATTAAATTTTTATTTATTTTCTTATTTTTATTTTATTTATTTAATTTTTTTTGAATTTAATTTTTATTTATATATTATTATTATTATTATTATTATTTTATTTTTGCTGCACCTGAACTCTGGAACTCTCTACCTCTATCTTTAAGATCCTATCAAACTGTCCTTGAATTTAAGTTGCAACTTAAAACTCATCTGTTTAAAAACTATAATTTTGATTTTTAGTTATCATTAGTTTTTTGATTATTGTCATTATTATAGCCCATAGATCATTCAGTTGGATGCGCTATATAAATGCATTATTATTATTAATTTTTATGTTGCCTTTTAGCTCCAGCAGGAAGTGGAGCTGATCGTATTGTGTCACTAAATGTATTTCTTGGTTTTGAAACAAAGGACTACAAAGATGTAAGTACATTCATAGTGCTCTTACATTTATGCTATACGTTAAAAAATACTTCGGTTTCAAATCCTCTCGAGATAATAGCTTAATTTTAAGAATATTCATTGAAAAGCCCATGGAATTTCAAAGTGTGTCTTTGAAGTTGTGTATTCCTTATCTTACAATAGACCTATCCCGAATTCACTTGACTGACCACGAAACAATAGTTTGAAGTCGAGTACTGAACTTGATTCTTTTATTCATCAAGTTCAACCTCGATTTGAAACCATTGTTTCATGACCAGTCAAGCGAATTCCAGATATGTCTATTATTGGTATTTATCATTGGATATTCTGAAGCTAATATAAGGCTAAAGCTGAGTAAATGTTGTCTGTAATGAAGGAACGCAGCAATTTTTACACACACACTTTTACTCATGTTTTTTCCTTTTTTCCTTATTTCCTTCTCATTTTAGGAGGCATTAATGTTTTCTGAAACTGAGTCTTGAGTTTTACACTTTGTATTTGTTAATAGATTGCCACAGCCCAAAAACTTGCTCCAGAGGAAGCAAATGTGATGAGGCTGTCTGACATGTCCCAAGATCTTATTAAGAGTTTTGGTTGGCTCATTGTAAAAGGGGATGAACGGCACATAGCTAATGGTAAGTTAATGTTATTAGCACCCTTGGGAATCAAGGGTATATTAGTGGGTAGTGCACTAGCCTTGTATCTCTAAGGTCTTGGGTTTAATTGCCTTATTTCACTATGACGTCACAGTTTGTTTATGTGGGGGATAGAATTGCCAAATCCAATAGAAAATTCAACAAAATTTGCTTGTAGGGAAACAGTTTAATCTAAAATGGCCTGGTTTTCAGAATTATAATGTGTTGATATATACTAGATAATATTCTGAGAGTTTGCTAGCTATTCTACTTCTCTTCGTGGATTGATACAGGTTTTTGCATTTAAGCAATAGATTGTTTTGATGTGACGTCATAGTGGATTAGGGCAATTGGACTAAGTATCATACATGAACAGATTTTGTTGCATTTCTTCCTTGATTCAATGGTTTTCCTATGGGTTTTCAGTTTTCATTCCTGTTCAAAAACTAACAAGCTAAATTCTAGTTAGCCATGTGCTATCTAATTGATCAGCCCAAAGAGGATTTTAGGGTATCAATAAAATTTAAAATTTAAAACAACTACATTCATAACATATTCAAGTGCAGATGCAGGGGGGCAAAGGGGGGCTAAGGGGGGCTGAAGTCCCCCCCCCCCCCCATCCCTTCAGCAAAAAACAAAAAACAAAAAAAAACCCTGAAGTTAGATGCTTTTTTTATTGTTTTCCGTTGTGTTGATGGTTGAAACTCAATTAGCCTAAAATATACCCTAAAATTTTGGCTAGATCCGCCCTTAGTATTCTTTTGCATTGCACTTTTTCTGGTGATTAAAAAGAAATGTGAAACTAATACACTTTTTTTAATATTTTCTTCCAACCCAGAATCTACCAGTGGTCACATATTATACTTAGGAACATTTCTTAGTTTACTGTTAGTGGCATTAACTGCTGGACAACTCATCTACCTGCACAGATTCTTTTCTTCCAAGAAACTCATATAATAACCACAATACGACAAGGAAATATAAAGTTATTATTATTTAATATTCATAGAATATTAAGCCTGTTCTTTACAATTTTTTGTTTCTAGAAAAATAACTTTGTATCAAGGAAACACTTAAAATATTGTCATGCTTCTATTTATTTACTGTGCGCACACACTAACACACACTAACCAGGACCACTGGAAGAAAGTTAACCAATCAGGACATAGATTGAAAACAAAGGAATCAAACTTGAACCAATCAGATAGCAAGCAACAAAGCCTGGATATCTGATAATATATTGCTGGTTTGCAATCATTCCCAAGAGGGTGAAATAAAAAAAGACCTGGCGGCCATGTTGGATGATATAGCAAAAGAGACTAATGAAGGATCTTTTGTTAAATTCATCCAACATGGTGGCAATGAAAACCATCAATGAGAAAAACTGCAGCAACTGTGGGAATAAGAGACATTTTGCTCTCTGCTGATTGGCTAAAAGTTAGATTGCAAGTAGTCCTGGTTGATGTAACCACACTGTAAGCAGTCACCTACAGGTAATAATATTACGTTTGGGTTGCAGCAATAAGATAAGTTCTATGTTATAATTATGTTGCTAGAATAGTTTTACTTAACTGTGAAAAACTAGATTAGTAAATCTCATATCCACTGTTTACTTTTGTGTCTATTTATGTCAGTATTATGCAAGTATAGTAGTAATAAATTAATAATGCATAATGCATTTGGTGTGTGTAATGAAATAGTGAGAATAAGAGAAAAATATAAAATGCCCTTGATGGGAATTAAACCCACACCTTCAGTATTCCATTCCGATGTGTTAACCACTACACCTTTATTGTTCTCTTATTCTCTCTATTACACAAGTATAAGTAATTTTTGTTTTTTGGGCTTAATAAAACCAATGAAGATGAAGGTTTTATGACAAGAAATGTATTACAATGAATGGTCTGAACCCAGGTGAATGGATATTTTTCGAAGTAACAATATTTCTCGAAGAGATAATATTTATATTATGATCATCCGGGTGGATGTAGTCCTTAGAAGGACTGTTTGATGTGACTGACATTTCGACAACCTGTGCGGAAGTCATCTTCAGAGTCAAGTGAAGAAAAAAGTCAGATATGGGTCTTATTTATACTGCCACAATAAACAATAGCACAATAGGTGAAGTTAAGAGATGATTCGTGTCGCTAACTTAATTGGCGTCATTTCGAAGAGAAATGTGTTAACATCCATACCATTCCATAATATTAAATAGAAATATAAAGCAGTTTAAGTATAATATTTTATATTATAATATTAAAGTAATAAATTGTTGATAGAGTCTGATCTGTGACAGCTTTTATTCATTAGGAAAAACACTCGAAAATTTCAACATTTTATAATGTAATTTTCTTTGTCCTGCCATGAAACGTTTGCTAATGAACAGAGTTACAATACATTGTGTTGGATATTTATTTACATGAAAAATAAAAAGCACTGGCTTACTGCACACCCAGGTAAGACAAAACATATCCATTGTTATTCTGGTGTTTAAATTATCCAAATAAGACTTTGGGATTAAATACAGCAATTAAAATTAATAGAAACAAAGCATAAATAATATAACAAAAGTAAGCAAAATTGGTGTTGTCTTGATTAGACACCAGCCACCATTTTCATTCAGAGCGGATGCAAAAACACTGTGAAATAAAATCAAACGAAATACTAACTAAAGTATCTTTTCAGTGACAAAAAGTCACTATTACTCAACCAGAACATTTATCAAACAATAGACACAAATGGTCTCTTGTGTATTTGTCTTTTGTATGATGAATGTTCTGGTTGAGTGATATCTCACTGAATAGATACTATTAGTTAGTATTTAGTATTTCACAGTTTAATTGCATCCACTCTACAGTGAGATATTATGTAATAGGAGGTTGGGTATTAGGAATATTTGACAAATAATCCTTTGTATGCTTCGAGGTGAGATCACCTGGATATTGGATTTACATTTAATTGTGGGGGTCAGATCCCCAAAGTGAGCTGATGGCTGAGTAACTGGGATGGCTAGTGCCCTGAGGAGTTTTCTAACTGGGGTTTTATGGTATCATACCATTATGCTATACTTTTGATATTCCTTTATTCTTTTGCATAAACTTCATCGCCAACCTTGATTTCTCCTTCTTTCTCAACAGTGATGTGTAATCCAAAAAATGGAGCATTTGCATATCTCTTGTCTCTGTTTGCAGGCATGCGAATCCTGAAGATAAAAATAATAACTTGATCGAGAGGATAGCTGGAATACTTTATTATTGCTGCACACAAGGTAATGGAAAAGAGGGTAACAGAAAGGGACTGCCGGAAGACTTTATATCCATCATCGAGAGGGGTGATGTGGGGGTGAATGGGGAGGGGGAGGATTATATAACATTTTAAAGGACAACCCCACATGTAATGAATGAAAGCTATTCTATATTATCCAATCAGAGCAAGACTATTTTGTCATGTTACTCGACATGTTAATAATCTTAATATATCAAATAGATAAGTAGTAATAAATTATGCGTTCGGTGTGTATACAATGAAGTAGAGAGAATAAGAGAAAAATATCAATGCCCTTGGCAGGATTCGAACCCACGTCTTCGTTATTCTAGTCCGATGTGTTAACCACTACACTACAAGGACCAACCACACTGGTAACGCAGCCAGAATATGAATATCGCTCTGGGATCCTCATGAATACCCTACATTTCATATTCTGGCTGCGTTACTAGCGTGGTTGGTCCTTGTAGTGTAGTGGTTAACACATCGGACTAGAATACCGAAGACGTGGGTTCGAATCCTGCCAAGGGCATTGATATTTTTCTCTTATTCTATCAAATAGATAAAGGAGGTATGGCATACTATTTACCTTCTTAGTGTATGAAGGGGTTCCCTTCCAGTCTTCACGCCCCTCTCAGGATCAACTGTTGTCATTATACATCTGAAAGAGATTTTTGTTCTAAGTATCATGCTTGATGTACAGAAAACACATAGTTTGATATGATTCAAAATTTTAACCAGTAGCCGTGCAGCTCACATACCTGTCACAGTGTTTGAGATACCTCATTTCAACGTCCCCTATTTTCATTTTTTTCCAGTTATCCTAAAATGAAGTAAAACGAAAGTGAAAATATATTAAATGGTATCAATAGTACATGTACACAATTTTGGTAGAAATCATTTGAAGTGGTGCTGTTATGGCTTTGTCTGAAAATACAAAGTCTTCAAGGGCACCTACAGTACTTGGCAATACCACGTTTGTTATTGAAAATGACTGTGTGTAGGTATTGATTTGTAAATCCCTAATTATGATTAATTGTGTTACCATGGGTTTCAAGTTAGAAAGAAGACTTGTATAGGAATCGGTGTTTTACAGTGTGACTAGCCAAACCATTTATCCAATCATGTTCGCGTATTTCATGAATGAAGAATTTGTGAAAATTTTGTTTGTGGGACCTTGGTGCAAGCAGTTGCATGTAACGCCTTAAATAACGTGCATATTAGAATAAGTCATTTGGAGTTTTTCATTTGGTAAGAACAAAACAGACTGTAATAATGAACATGCACAATAACTATGAGGGAGTGAGAACATGTCAAATAGACTTGTCTCCACCTCATCTCGGCATCCACCTAAATTATTATGATCTAATACTCCATTTGATGGAGAGAAGTAGTGAAAAAGGTTCACCATGGATAAAAAAGGGTAAAGAAAAATAATATGCAGACAAAGAGGAAGATAAGTAACACACTATCAAGTGAATGAAATGGAATGATTTTTAAAATAAAATCTCTCACCTCATCATATGTACTTGTCCCTGCTACTACTACATTTGGTCGAAATCTATTTATGGTAACTGGATTTTCAAGTTCTTTATTCAAGGCATCAAGTGCTTCAGTAGTTGCCACTAGGACTGGAGCAAAGTCTCCAAATCCACTCTGCAATGAAATGGTTTTCAAACTTTATCACACATATTTATTCATCTTTATGTCCCTTTTTTCTTTATTCTCTTCATGTCTAGGTGTCCCTGATTAGTATGCTCACTTGTGGCAAGCTAGTAGAATGCTACTATTATTAAAGTGATTTATTTATTTATTCATTGCATTTAAAAATCAAGTTAAGCTTAAATTATATTTCATGGTTCTGACTAATAAACAAACATCTACACAGTATCTACACGGAATATGAGGCAATTTTATTTTATCTTCATGGGACAGCAAATACACTTTCAATGTTCTGCAGAATGTTTTTACACCTCATGGCTGTGCAGGAATTTTCTTGGACATAATTGGGACTTTTTTGCTGGCGCTTTTCTTATGCACGAATTTTTTGGGTTTGTTCCTGCCTCAAAAATCTAATGGTCCTCTTAGTGATGTGGCAAAGTTTTATGCTTTTATCACCAAATTGAACAATTCAGAATTTTTTTTGGCTGATAAAAGCTGGACTAATAGCGACAGCAACAACTAAAAGGAATTGGATTGAATAGCTAACCTTGTCATCTGGAGTAGCAACATCTTTACCCCAGATTGTGTCTGTCTGTAACACCCTTGGTTTGGTCATGTGCAAGAGTTGACAGCCTGGCTTGTGTAGGTACTTAGAGATCCATGCTGCTGCCTCTTCACCTGCCGATTGCCCTTCACCTACTATTCCAAAAACACTGAAAGGAAAAAACAAGGTTTTAAAGTTTTGAAGACCTTTCGATCCTTATGGACATTTATATACCTATCCATTAACTTTTGTTGATGGATAAACATGTAACTGGATGCACAGTTGAAGAGTTGAGTAAATGAATGAATAAATAGATAAATGGACAGATGGGTTAATAGATAAATGGATGGATGAATGGGTGCATAGATGAAAGGATGTATAGATGACAAGATGGATGGATGGATAAAAGATGGATGCATAGATGAGAAGATTGATGAAAAGATGGATGAGTGAACAGAAGTTCAAGTCGATGGATGTGTGGATAAATGGAGTAAATGGATAGATGAAAAGATAGATGGATGTTAAATGGATGGATAAATGGACAAGTTTGTGGATAGTTTAATAAATGGATAGATGGAAAAAAGTTAATTAAAAATAAAAATAAACAATTACTCGATATTTTTGAATTCTTCAGCGTTGAGTGGTAAATCCACTTTCAGTGTTTCCATGTTAGGTGCATCCAAGTAAAGGCACTCCACCTCACCATCATCAGACAATTTAAAAGATGGGGTAACCAGGGCCAGTGATGGTTGTTCACGCTGAGATATAAAATTCCCTTTGGCATTCAAGAAAACCCATCGCCTACAAACAATAATAACATAATTACATAATATTTAGTATATTCAATAATCATTTGTACTAATAATTTTCATATGGGGTGGGGGCTATGGGGATTTCAAATTTTGAAATAGTATTTTTGGGTACCCTTATCCCCTTCCCCCCCCCCCCCCCCCCCTCCTCCCTCCCACTCAAACACAACACATTTTTAGTGATGCCCATCACTCCCTCCCCCCCCCCCAAAAAAAAAACTACAGGCATTTGGCAGACACTAAATACATATTTGGCTTTGAAAAAATATCTTCAAAAGTCCCCCTTTTAGCATATATCAGAGATATACTTCATTGTCTTGAAACAAAGACTACTTTGATGATATGGCAGCCATCTTGCCAGGGGCACAACAAAAAGAAGATGATGGAAAATATATAAATATATAGAGTTCTGTGTAAAGGTGACAGATGTGCCATATTTTGCTGCATTCTCTTATGGTGAGCTGATAACATAAATTGACACCATAACTGTAACAAAGTTTTATTTGCCCCTGGACGGCTCATAATATCCTGTGATCCAAGATGGCCGCCATATCGTTGTAGAATTGTTTTGAGTCATAGCATTTGGGTCAGTTTCTATATATTTACTGCTTTGTTGACCCAAATTCCTGACTTGAAACAATTCTCTGACGGCAATAGATCATAACTATGATATTCGCTATGATTACTAGATAAAGTAATGGCTGACCTCCGCCCTCCACCATAAATATTATGAATATTCCTTAGTCCTGACTCGAGACTTGCTCCAAGTCGACCTCTCTTGTCTCTTGCAAGAGTATTTTATTCGAGCGAAAGTCTATCGTGACTCTCAAATATCTATGCTTTAGGAGTTTGGGATTTCAAATCCTATTAAAATTATTTTACTCACCTGTCATGTTTTAGCCCATGCCTCAGACACTTGGTGCTTTCTAGTTGTATGCCTCTGCAGGACTTAACAGGGTATATGAACAGCCCACTAACGTGCCCTACTACATGGTACTCCTTTCTTTGATTCTTTCTCCATCTCATGTAGGCTACAGCAGCAGCAACAGCAGCAGCAACAGTAGACAATGAAAACACGAGGTACTTTGACTGAATAACCATTGCTATGTAAAGTGAACGCTGGACAACAGGAATAGCTAGAAAATCGTTCCCATGTGGTTTAGAAATAACGCGCCAAACGCGAGTAACAAGATCGAACCACAGGCAACCCAATGCAACTAAAAACTCGTAAATATCATAAACGATAATCCAAAGAAAATTATCTGATTTCAGGACTTGCGGAAAGAATTTTAAAAAATATTTTATTGATTAGGACTTTATATCAAATGAAATGAGTTGTTTAGTAAAGATAAACCCATCTTAATCACCCTACCCCCAGAGAGTTCCCTGTTGTTCCACAGGCAACCCACCACCACAATAGTAACAGTTTATTCATGCAGTTAGATTGAGTCTCATTCCATTTTCACCCTTATTATATTTTTTAGTGCTTTAGCTGTGTTCTTTGAAACCTGAATTTATTAGAATATATGATATTTTGTTTTTTCTAAATGTCTATTGAGGGAAAGCAAGAAGAGCGCGCTGAAAGATTCAACAAGAGAATCAAGTTGGATTTGAACTGTGGAAGTGAGTCGGCTACTCAAAAACCTTGGTAAATTTGGTAAAAAAGATAGCTTCGAGGATTGAATACAGTTGCTTTATTATCCAATAACTTTCTTTTCAGGTTTAAATGAAGAACAGTTTCATGGCGCTCAAAAGGCAGCAAAAAATCTTCCAAAACCAGTAGCTGTTCTCTCCGAAGAATACACCCGCATTCACTTAGATACAGGTAGAAATACAGCCTCTTTCTTGTTTTTTTTTCTTATTTCAAGATAGATTTTCAGTAATAGTTTATCTTCTTTTTGTAGTTCCCGTTTATGTGGCTGAAATAAAAGATCCAAAGTTGGCTTCAAAATGCATACGGTAAGAAGGCAAATAAGCTTATCTAAATACATGAAAATAAACAAAATTAATCAAGATTTTTCCATTGTTAATGCAGTGAACTGAAAGAATTTTTTCCATTAAATAATCTTCAACATCTTAAAAGAATTAGGCGCCCCACTACGGATACTGGAGGTAGGAAAGTGAATAATTAATAAACGGGTTAGAATAAGATCCTATTATTACCCCTATTTATTTATGTTCTCCCATATGGTCTAGCGGTTAGGATTCCTGGCTTTCACCCAGGCGGCCCGGGTTCGACTCCCGGTATGGGAACATTTGTTTTGCCCTTTTCTTTAAAAATTACCAACATTAATACTTTGATAATATTTTTTTGCTTTTCATAGAAAAACAAGTTCTACAAATTATACTACGTATCGTTAGCGAAGACCAATTAAATTTTCTAAGAATAATATTATCAACATAAAAGATATAATAGATGGAGTAAGTTCAGAAGGATTGGGAAACCCATTTATTATCAAAGTGCCAAGATACCCACCTCTGACCAGAGAGCAGTTCGATAAAGCATCAGAATTATGGCCTGTAAATTTCCATGAGGATAAATAGTAAGCACTTTTTGCTTCTTGCATTTTTTTTTTCCTTTTTATTATGAGATTTTTTTCCCCTTCACCTACCTAATGTTTTTTTTGTTATTATTCTTTATGATATTAATTTTTTTCTTCGCCTACCTAATGCTTTTTTTGTTATTATTTTTAGCATTACGAAACTACTTTCTGGGGAGCTGTTTGATGAATTAGCTCTTAGGAAAATAACTAAATATATGGATATGGCTAGGAAATCAGCTCTCATAGGAAAAAACAATGGAATGGTAAGAATATGGTTAGATCATTTAAAATTTTTATTTCCCATTTCCCATTTTTCATTTTGAAATATTTCTAGGTTGCCATTGGAACAGTAGTAGTTGACCCATCTAGTGATATTGTAATTGCTGTAGCATATGATCTACGTTGCCATGGTCATCCATTACACCATGCAATAATGGTTGTTATTGACCTAGTAGCTCAAAGCCAAACTGGGGGAACCTGGAACATGGGATATCAACAGGACTCTGGAACTTGGACTTTACCAGAAAATCTTAATGGCATAAAAATAAATGAAGCAAAATGTCAGTTGGACTCTGAAGAAACAAGTAAAGAAGACACCTCAAAATCAAAAGTTGTTGTAGAATCTCACAAAACAAATGAAAATTCTGAAAGAAAATTCATGAAATGCAATAAAAATGGACCATATTTATGTACTGGATATGACTTGTATGTAACAAGGGAGCCTTGCATCATGTAAGTATACAACACTGGTCATGTTTTTCTAGTGTAGTAAGAAAAGTAAGAAAAACACAGGTAGCCCACATAAATTTTTAAACATTTGTCAGAAAAGGAATATCAATAATTGATAGCTGGGGAAAAAGGACTTTTAAATAATTGTTTGTTTTACCAATTGGTTTTATTTTTGTTTTATATATATGTTTAATTCCTTTTTTTTACTTTTATTTTTTAATGCTATTCCTATTCCCATTTTGGGTCCTGTTTTCCACTTTTTTCATCTTCTTTCTTTCCTTGCTTTCTTCACTTCTGGTGTTTACAGACATCTAACTCTTTTGTTTTATAGTTTTAAGGTCACTGAGTTTCTTATCTCTCTCTCTTTCTCTGGTAATAAATCAAATAGATAAACCAACTTCCAAATCATTATTATTTACTTCAAATAATAGACAGATCAATTTACATTTTCCAGGTGTTCAATGGCTCTCGTTCATTCAAGAATACGCCGAGTTTTTTATGGGTGTAAAGATCCTAGCGTAGGAGCATTAGGCAGTAAGTATCACCTACATACACAAGATAGACTTAACCACCATTTTGAAGTCTTCTGTGGCATATTAGAAAAAGAATGTAGTGAACTCATAGAGCAATAAAAAATAATAATAAGTGAAAATAACTTTCACTAATATTCCGGACTGCCATCATTTTTATTCATTAATTTTTAATTATTTTTGTAAATAAAATTTTATGATATTTTATACATCAAATGGACTTTTTACCATTTTGTCCTTTTTCTTCTCTTTTTTTCCCTTTCCTTTTTCCTGAATATTTTTAGACTAATTTTGGCATGTGTATATCAGAAATCATTCGTAATAACAAAAACATTTCTGTTTATAGAAATTATTTGTTGTTTTTTTGTTTTGTTTACTAGTGAATATATCTACGTTGGTCAAAAATAGATACCTGTAAAAAAATATAATTTATAATGTATGCAAGTGTCTTCGTACACGCAACCTAAACCGCACATGTGACGTCACACCATTCCTCGGGAACTTCAAAACTGATGAAGGGAAAGAAGTTTTGGATCTAAAGTGAAATTGCGATATTGTCAATGGAGTCAAAACACTTCTTTTTAAGTTAAGTTATTTTATTATCGCTTAAACATAACTCTTGAAAGAGTTTATTAAGTTTAACGACTTTGATAAGGAACGAGATAAGCCAGCGAAATGAACATACTGTTTGCTTTAGTCGGTTTAGTTGCGTTGTTGGTTTTCTCTGTTGATTCTTCTCCTTTGGACAGAATTTCGAAAGAATCTACCATCAGAATCGTAAAACGAGAAGTAGGACTAGACAACAACTCAACTTTGCCGCAAGGAAACTCGTCTGGCCTTTGTAACACAACGGATTGTAATAATTCTACTTCAAACGTCACTTCAAACTTCAACCTTACAAATTCTTCAAACGTCACAGCGACGTGGTTGAATTTAACACAAGTTTGTAGTGAAAACAAGACAGGAATAACTCTGCAATGCAATGGTACTACTTTAAACCTGACCAAACACTGCGAGGATACGAAAAATGGAAATATTTCGTTGTATTGCGTTAACGAGACCACGAGTAACAACAATGTGTCATTATCTTCGAATGCAACATGGTTTAACGCGACGATAATGACGCCTAATCAAACGCTTTCGAATGCTAGCATGAATGCTACAGCCCCCAACGTAACCTCTGTTAACGAGACGGTAAATGGGACAGTTGGACTGTCTAATACGGTTTCCCCATCTCAATCTGAAAGGCTTTCAGTGACTGCTATGTTATCTGCTAGTCCAAGCTTGTCAGTAGCAGTCACATCGAGTTACTCTGGGTCCGCTTCTCCAACCCTAGGATCGACGTCTTCGAGTATTCAGCCTTCTAGCACTTCATCTGTGGCTTCAGTGTCTAGTTTGTCAGTTGCTGCAACAACGATTGCTGTCATAGACACTACGCAGTCAACTACAACACAGTCAACTACAACACAGTCAACTACAACACAGTCAACTACCACTGAGGCAACAACAGCCCAGACAACTAAACCTGAGATAACAACAACACAGCCAACAATAACTGAATCAACAACAGCACAACCAATAACACTGAAAGCCACCACACATGGGGCTGAAACAACTGCCGCCAAGACGGAAGAGGCTACTACTTTGAAAAAAGAAACTGAACATGTAACACCTGGGTCAACATCTGGGACAGATGAAAAAGACAAATCAACAGCAGCAACCACGAGTAAGGGAGATTATTCCATTGCTAGAAATTTTTCAATTTCTTTTTTTTTTACTGAAGTTGTATGTTTTTAATTTTTAATTTTTTTTACAGTGAAAAGTCCTTATAACAGTGCCGAGGTAGGTAGATTTGTTTTTGAATTATTCTGGGTGCAATGAAATTATAATTCATAGTAAGCCGTGACGCTGAGCTATCTTATTTCAAGTCAGTCCTAGGTTGACTGATATTTCCTTACTTTAATGGGGAAAGCATTTGTAAAAAAATTGTAAAATCAAGGATGGAAGCCTAAAGCCCCAGCCCCTCCCTCTCTGCAGTCTATGAGAAATGGTTATTTGTTGTCATCACGATTTCTAAATAATTATCAGTCAATGCTTTGAAATGATTTTCTTTCAAACTATGCACCATTTTCAAGAATCCAGGGGTACAGTTCTGTCATTTATTACTTACTCCCAGGATGACTGCACTGAATGAATGCATGGGATTATTTCATTTCAGAATGTAAAATTCTTCTATGTCAACATTCTCATTCCTGTTGGTGCTGGAGTATGTGGAGCACTGTTGATTGCTTTCAGCCTCCTCTTGTTTAGATGTTGCCGAAGACGAAAGCTGAAGAAAGTGCGATACTTTGGAAAGGTCAGTTAGACATTAAATATTTCTGGAAAATTATATGTTCCCTTTCTCTCACATGAATTTTTTTCTCTCAGCTTTAAGTCATTAAATCTTAAATTCATTTTTATCATTATAATTTTGTAATTAAACAGCCAAGAAAAGGACATACCCGAAGCAGCATGGACCACATGAATCTGTTGGCTGCTTCTAGTGATGAGGAATGATTAAAAGTAGCTTGGAATATGCACCATGCAAAAACTGAAAAAAGTGCAACTCAGAATACACTGGGGGTGTTGCCACAGGAACAGGATATTTCAAAGAACAAAATGGGTTCCAAGCAATATGTCACTGGAACTAAAATACAAGCACTGGTATTTGAAATAGGAGTCCAATGGCATTCTATTTTATAGTATTGAAAACAACTGGAATAGCTCATCAGAATTAATAGCTCATCAAGTTCTAATAGTAAGGGATTAAGAGTCCTTTTCATGCTTCATTACTATAAAGGATTAGACTCCATAACACATATAATTTCATGTTTATTCATTTCATACATATGAATGTCATTGATAGTAAAAACATTTTATTATTTCACACTTATTATCTGATTTAAAAACAAAGCAATATCGCCTTATTTGGAAAGAATTATTTAAACTAATCAAGTACATTTTGTAGCAGTTTTAAGACAAAAAAACAATAATCTATTTGATAACTCTTGTCTAAAATCTTCTCATTGAAAATTCATTCGAAAATATTAATTAATATGGCAGACGATCGAGAGACTAGCATGAAAACGAGGCATCCAGGGCAAATCTATAATTTCTACAGCACATTGTAACATTATCATGCTACATAATTATTGTGTTGCCCTTGCCATGCAGTAATTTGTATGGGACATGGAAGTTTATCTGCCTTAGATTGTTTGATCCTCTAACTACATTAATTTTGTAGTTTATGACTGCATATTTAAATAGTTTTATTATTTAACCATGTCATCGTGACAGTGCATTTATAATGGTTTTCATTTATTTTGGATTGTAGCAATTTGACATAAAGAAGTGAGGCAAATGGGTCACTTTTAGACAATCTTAACCGATTAACTTCACTTTCAGTACTGTTGGGCTGTGGGGCAGATGATACTCAAATTTCCCTTCATGCAATGACAATAATAATGAAGGTAATGTTAAATATTAATGGTTTTGTGTGGTCCCGAGTAAACCTCGTGTAAAAAGAGAGATGATGGTTGTAAAATAGAAGACTGGTCATAAAGTGAAAGATTTGCTTAGGAACTTGGAGTCAAGAGGTCTCTCATGTGGACCTAGATAGAAATATCTAGTCAAAACCATCTTCTATTTTCTTGATAACTATTTTATTGCTATATTTAAATTGTTTTTGTATTTTATAACTATTACCTTGTGGTTTCAAAATTAAACAACAATAGCCCTCATAAAATGAAGCCTTTTGTCCAAATTTGTCTCATTCTCATGTTTTTGACAACGTTTATCACATGGCAATCAATGGAATGATGACTAATTTGTAAATCCAATCTGATGGCAATTATCTAAAACATCATATAAGCTGTGTAGCTTTCCTGGGGTCAAAGAGGTCAGCAAGCCCCAAGTCTCCCTCATCCTGCGACGACTCTCTTGATTTGGAAGGTAACTGTAATGCTGGTAAGTCCTTGATCTTAATCTCATCTTTGAACATTTCTCCTAAGTGTTTCTAGAACAAAATAAGAAAAAGTGAACGTCAAGTTAAAATATCTTATGAGTTTAATTTTATTGTATAGCTAGCATAGTACGAGTGCTCTAATTGGTTGAAAACTGTGCCTTATTAGTGTACAGAGCATTTTTGAATGCTGTCTATCAAGTGGTACTAATAGTTTTCTCACACACATGCCACTTCTAAATGCAGTCCTTTTACCTCTATTATTTTTAGTTTATTATATTATTAGAGAAACTCATTGGACATTAGCTTTTCTCCAATCCACCACTGTCCATACATCACAGGTTGCATTCAAAACATTAATAGCAGATATCAGATTACACACTATTCTTTTCAAGTGATACATACTAAATATTGTTAGAAAACTCATGAATAGTTCATAAAGGAAACACTGAATAGAAATCCTGACCACGAAGGAGGTTTTATATCTGATATAGATTCGTCTTCTTTTACTTGCCATTGTATTTTCTTTGTTAAACTTGGTTCATTTCATAAGAATTCGGTATGAGAACATACATCAGGAGTTTTCTAAGCCATGTTAATAAACTCGCAGATCGTGTTAATTGGGTCTAAAACCGCTTGGCTGCACCTCTTGTTTTATACCCGATAAAGTACTCCTCGTTTACTTTCAAGTCAAGGCATTTGGGTCAGTTTCTATATATTCACTGTAATGGTTGAGCCAAATTCCTTGACTTGAAACAATGTTTGGACTCAATGAATTGTAACTCTGATACCCGCTATTGCGGCGTTCCGATCCACCGAGTTTTATTCCTCTTACCCCTATTATGTTTTCTACAAGCTTTTTAAAGTGGTCTTTCTTGGATTTTTCTGATCTTGGCTTTTCTCCGAAACAGACATTCTCAAATGCCTATCAGGGTAGAAGGGAAAAAGGAGAAGAAAGTGTCAATCACCTTGCCAGAGGAATGTCAGTTGTTTAGCAATACTATCTTGCTTTTCATTGGCTGTTTAGAAATGTTTAGAAACTTTTAGTCTTTTTTTATACTAAAGATATCTATCCCACACCATTGCTTTGGAAACACTGCTGTTCCTTCGAAGGCTTCTGATGGGTAGACTCCAAATCTTAAGCTTTTAAGAAAACATTCCCATCCCATTCCATTTATTTTTTTCCCCCATTTCCATTAGTTATTAATCTTGTGGCCTAGAGTAGATGCACTTTTTCATGGTGTAATGGCCAAACAGCCTTGACCAGTATATTCAAGACTGTTGGGCACACATTTTCCCTATCTCGATTTCCTGGCCAGTAAATAACATATTTATCACAGTACAAGCTTATTTTTTTATTTCAATGATGTCATAGGATAGTGTCATCTAAATGTTTTTGAAAATGAGCAGAGCAAGATTACAGTTCATTACCTCAAAGTCATCCATTGAACAACTTGTAGCCTGAAGCAAAATCTCCCTCAGACTGGGATACTGTGGTTTCTGGGAAGATGACAAAATAATTGTTTAAAAAACAATTAAGTGAAAAACTAGTGCCCTTTAACACCCATTACTCACCAGCATCTCATAGAGAATAATGCCGATCCTCATGAGAACACTTTGTGCCAGTTCACCATGTACCTGGATACCCTTCAATTAAAAAGATGTACACAATGGTTGTCATGGTAGCAAACATAGCAAAGATCCCTGGATCTGCCCTTGAATTAAGTTGAACAATCTACAGCTACTCCATGGCAAGGATGGATCCAGCCAAGAAATTTTTTTTGGGGGGGGGGCTAATTGAGTTTCTTCAATCAACAGAAAACAATAAAATAAAAAAACATCTAATTCTCCAGTTTTGTTTTGTTTTTTTCTGCTGAAAGGGTGCTTCAGGCACCGTTTACCCCCCCCCCCCCCCCAATTTGGATCTTCCCTTGTTACCCTAATAACAAAGTCCACATACCTTTAATATCTGTAAGTATAGTGTTTCTATGACACTAGATGATATGCTGGAGCCCATTGATTGTGCCAGTGCCAGTGCCTTCATAGATATCAAAAACGAAAAACTTAATCCAGAGTTGTGAATAACTGCTTTAAATTTTAATTAATTTACCTTTGTAATGAAAGGAATAGTGAGTTTTGCGGCTTTGCTGCATGCCGTAGAGTCCAGCCATGTCATACTGCCAAATACTGTACTCAGGAGTTGCATGTTTACACTCTAAAAATAAAAAAAGATTGACTCGGTCATGTGCCACTAATTCTGCTCTGACCTGATTCTAGGGAATCAAGGTATTGAAGCACCTCTCACTTCAGGTTCCATCCCAGGACTGGGCATTATTATCTCGGTTTTCTCTAAATTCCAATATTTCAATCTGTGAGTTAGCTGTGCCCAGACTTTGATCAGCCAAGAGGTTGTTTCAGAGTTTGATCTGTGAGTTAGCCATGCCCTGACTTTGATCAGCCCAGAGGTTGTTTCAGAGTTTGATCTGTGAGTTAGCCATGCCCTGACTTTGATCAGCCCAGAGGTTGTTTCAAGGTTCTATCTGTGAATTAGCCATGCCCTGACTTAGATCAGCCAAGAGGTTGTTTCAAGGTTAGATCTGTGAGTCAACTATGCCCTTACTTAAAGGTTGTTTTAGGACATGAATAAAATTTGAAGGTTCTACGTCATGGTGGTTGACTCTACACTAAAGAGGTTTAGTTTGTGTCTATACTGAGTTGCAATATTTTAATTTTTGTGACACTAACCGCTGTTTGCATTAGGGTTTCTCCAAGAGGACCAAGTTTTGCTTCTGTTGTTGCTGAAGGAGACAAAGAAGACAGCAAAAGGTAACACAGTGAAACAAAGGAAAACTATTAACTCAATATTTGCAGGATATTTAGTACCTTGGGTTTTCTTTGAAGATTCTGCTTCCTGCTCCTCTTCGTCTCTCATTGGCTCAGCTTCTTCTTCAGTTTGCGAGGAGTCTGTCTGATTAAGTGTACAAGCAATATCTGAAAAAAAGTAACAATTTTCATTTTCACTTTTTACTTCAAGTGCATATAATATATGGAAGTAGTGGGTCTTTGCCAGATTTAGGTGATGTTTCTTATGATTGTGATGGTAATGTGAAATGTGGTGATATTGGCCATGATGACTATGTATTCTGCTTTATAGAGATACCATTGTGAGATGTAATACTCAAGGGAATGACATGGTCTGAAATGGGAACACATTGCATCCAAACTAAATTTGTCATGATATGTTAAAATGTAAAAAGTAAGCATGATTTATTTACCATGGAACATGCAGAGAGCAATAACTGAGCTATAGCCTCATATTTAAGCTTCACAATGCCATATTGAATTGCTATTAGAAGTTTATTTTTGTGGAGAGAGAAAAACTGGAAAACCCAGAGAAAAACCCTCGAAGCACAGGAGAGAACCAACAAACAACAGAGTTCAAGAATAGCTCCCTGGTTACTGCATTTATTTAGTAGAGCAGCGTTCTTTAATATTTCATTAACAACCACTCACAGAATACATCCATATAATCTTTTGTGATAAGGTATACTAGTTGGTCTTCAATTACTTCTTGGGAAAAGACATCCTTTTCTTCCTCAACAGCTGAAGCACTAGGAGCAAAGAAAACCAATAAGTCATAAGTCGTGTCAATTAACTACTCGGGGTAAGATATTCTTTAAATTGAAATTTACCTTCCAATTTTTCTTGACCTGACTTTTTGCCATTCATTTTCTAGACGCTTTAACAAACAACAAACAAAATTACTGGTAGAAAACCATAGGATTTAACACAGTTATGGTTCCATGTAGTTCCAAAAATTATCCAAATCCTTCCCAATGGAAAAATTCGGAATTTCCAGGGGGTGGGGGGGTTATGGAAATGACAAAATTACAGAGTTTATAAGGAAGAAAATTGGAATTTCTGGGGGTAGGGAGTCTTCAAAAAATCCTCTAGGGAGGAGAGAAGTATGGATAATTTCTGGATCCTTCTACACATTAATATTATTTGTATAAAATACCTGTAACATGAAGTTAAAGAAGTTTGACAGAACTGGAACTAGGGTGTCTTTATAATACTGGGCAGGACAGCAAGTGATGAATACCTTGATAAAATGCCTTGTGAATGGTTAAAGATTATATTACATGATAATGCAATGGCAGTGTGATAATAATTATGCTGAAGATATGATATGTAAAGGTAAGTAACTGCAAGGATATGAATTACAACTCTCATTCTGTAGTTTGGCAAATGATGTAGAGAATTAATAACATGTTCATTGATGAACTGTGCAAGTCCTTGCTGTTTGTACAGCTCTGCTCCCATCATGTCGCCTAGCAATCCCAAGATGGTGTAACTGGAAAAAAGAATGACAGAATATATATATAAAACGAATTCATTAACGTTATTAACCTGTAAAATTACATAAAGCCACAGCTTACCAGGAGTCAGTGAGGTGAAAAATATATCGTTTAGTTTTTGTGACTGCATTGTTTTCTTCACCAGCTCGGTCACCTTCACTTGAATTTTGCAAAGCTAAAAGTAGATAATTAAAGTCTTTAGTAAACTGAAGTATCAGATTTGGTGTTCTATGCAAAACAAAATATAGGATTTACTTTATATAGTAGAATTTACTAACCAAAGATGGCAGTTTTTTCTGAGTCGTGCATAGCTAGTGATGCAATGTATGCTGGGAATATTAGAGGTTTTGATTCAGTTCCTTGAACCTTGTTAACTGCCCTACAAGATAAGGCACAGAGGTAAAGGATTAGTTACGGGAATGATATGAAAAAGAACCTTTACTGACATTGATGTCTGACTGACTCCCTGACTAAACACTTGCCAATGCCTGACTGACCACTTCACTGTCTTCCTGACGTCTGCCATCTTCCTGACGTCTGCCATCTTCCTGACGTCTGCCATCTTCCTGACGTCTGCCATCTTCCTGACCACTCCCTAATGCTGTACTGGTCACTCCCTGATGCCTTACTGACCACTCCAGACACCTGACCACCCACTTCCTGATGTCTGGCAAACCACTCTCCAGTGCCTTACAGACCACCCCTGATGCTATACTGGTCACTCCCTGATGCCTTACTGACCACTCCCCAACCCCTGACAAATCACTCTCCGATGCCTGACTGACCATTCCCTGACGTCTGTCCAACCACTCCTGACTGAATACTCCTAAGGCCTCACCAACCAGGTACATATTATAAACAACTTAATTTACTGTTAGGTTAGATTATACTTACTGGGTTAGAATAAACAGACCAGGCAAAAACGGCAGAACATGAGAAATGCAAGGGTTGCAGGCATGAGATGTGCTGCCATCAGGCATCAACCCAATGGAGCATCTTTCACTGCTGCTGCTAGTCTGTATGAGGAGTAAGTAAGTCACTAACTAAGACATTCATCATCAAACAAACTGATCTTATATCCCAGTTAATAACACTGTTAATATGGTCGACTGAAGGTATCAGAAAAATTGTTGCTAGTCTGTATGAGGAGTAAGTAAGTCACTAACTAAGACATTCATCATCAAACAAACTGATCTTATATCCCAGTTAATAACACTGTTAATATGGTTGACTGAAGATATCAGAAAAATTGTCCCTATACATCTTTCTCTGTATCTGTTAAAAATCATTATGTATTGTCATAATCTAGAATGTACATCAAAGTCAGATCAAAAATAATGGAGTTACCAGCTGTACTAACCCAGTAGAGATTATGAGTGACCTCCCTCAGGAGATTTGATTTAAATAGTACCCTCATTCCCTTCAGTCTTGGACACATTTTTGTATGCTTTTTGGACATAAAGGAAGTGAAGGAAATTATGATGCAGCAAAGCAAGGAAATGTGCTTGTTCAAATAATAATAAATAATTTTTGTCTTACTTGTGCTGTTTCTAGGAGCCTACATCGTCTGACGACAGCAAGGATTGTTGTGAAAGCCAACATTAACTGGAATGAACAAGATACAAGATACAAGTATGTTAACTATAAATATAAAACAAAACTCTTAAACTCATAGTTGATGTACAACCCACCTTGAACCGCTGTTTGGAAATTTCTTCTAAAGATGTAAAAAGGGACAACATTTCAATAATATTGAATAACATGTCTTTACATTTTACATAAACTTTATTAAAATTTTGAACACTGAATGAGGGGAAGCTAAGGGGGTGGTAGTAGATTTAACAGAATATATGCATAATAATGTTATAAGTAAGGCAGAAAGACTGAACTAGAGTGGTTCCAAGGGGAAGGTCTGAAGTAATCATGCATACACTCACATAACACTAATTAACTATGAAGTGGCTATTAGTGTCATAGTACTAGTCAAGACTAACATAACAAACATATATTATAATATGCTATTTACCTGATATTTCATAGTTAGCAGGATCCAAGTTCATCCCAAGATATGATATCAACCATTCAACTGAGATAATATTCCTGAGGGAACAATTAAAAGCAAAAATTTATTAGTTAAAAAAAGACTAATTTTGAAGCAAATAGAAAACATGCTCTGTACATTTATAAAGCATACAAGAATAGCAGATATTATGGGATGCATGCAGATGAGACGCAATTTAGACAAGCATTGTATCGACCCAATAGCCTCAAAGTACACTTGTATGGTCCTAAAACAAAAGAATATCTCATTGCGGGCTCAACTGTCATAACAGCTATTAGAGAACAGGAGAGAGGGGTTTGGATAGCATGACCCACAGTAGAGTAAAGGATACTTACCTTTTATTGATTAGCAAATCTTCATGAGGTTTCAACAGACTCAAAATGAAACTAGTTCTTGTGGTGCTTTCTACAAAGTTACTGGGATGAAAAGCAGGAAAATTAGATGATTGTAATTTTAATTCATTCATTCAACCATTTCAAACTCAGTGTAGATAAGCAAGACATAAGGGTTGTTATAACAGTGCTTCTCCACTGCAGACACAGAATAATGTTCTCAAAAAGAAGTACAGTAGGTTTTGGTGGATGTCTATGAGATATTTCCACTCCATTCCATAGGCATGTGTCCTCAAAAACTTATTGTTTTCACACAAAGCCTTAGAAAAATTTTCATTGCAACAACCAAATCACATTTTTTTCATGACAGCAAATGATGGCATGATTCTTCAAGTGCTATTGAGTAACACTGTAATGGTGAAATATAATATTCAGAATCACCTTGCAATGACTAAAGCTTCAGTTAGGGTTGTTCTATCTTGTATTGTGACTAGCTCTCCTTCAAATAAGGAACTGACATATTGCTTCACTTCATCAAACATGGGCTGCAAGACAATTTAGAATTGAAAAGATGTTTAATTTTTCCTTTTTTATCAAGCAACTTGGATGTGTCTCTTTATTTTTAATTCATCTCTTACTAAGAAATATTGCAAACTGTCTAATCTAAGCATAACAAATTTAGAGATGGTCTTAGTAATAGTTCTCTTGCATGTGACATCAAAGCAGCTTAATTTGGAGGGCAAAACATTAGAATTTCAATCTTATGAGAATTGGAAACCTGTTTTTATGTCATTCAAATTGAGCTGCATTCTGCCGTGCTGCAATATAATTATAGAACTTACGACAAGAAGGTTGCCATAGCTACGGCACATGGTAAGAAGTGCAGAACATGCTCTGCGGCGAGTGTGTAAGACGTCCAGAGTCCAGGGTCCCTATAAATTTATTAAATAATTATAATAAACTCATTACCTTTCAGTGATGACATAGAATTTTAAGAGAAGAGCAGACAAACCTTTGCTTCTCCAGTGGTGTTGTATGTTACAAGAGAAAAGATCTGTTAAAAAATAGTAAAATATAAAAAAAATTAAACCAAATCTACCCATTCAACCATCCATCCCATCCATTCTGTGCATCCCAGAATCTGTCCCATTGTATTTCATCCCATCCTCCTTCCCTCCCCTTTCCCCTAACCATAACACTTATCCAATCTTATACCGTCTATTCCATTTCATCCCATTCCTTCTCATCTATCCTTAACCATCCCATCCATCCATTTGTTTACTAGCTTTACAAAATGACTTACCTTCTTAAGTACTTCCAGGATAAGATCTTTAGAGTATGTTAAGAAGTTCAACAATGACTGGATGGTGTCCACAACATTGGTTAAGATACTTGGATCCTGGGCGTGTAAGTACAATAGAATTACTTACTTATTAATCAATTATACTACTTAGATGATTAACAGCTTCAACTTCTGGTCAGTTGCCAGTAAACAGCAAAATAGAGACTTTGCCTTGGGTATAATATTTTCCCATTTCATACCATGTGTCATTCTCTTGAGAATAAGATTCTTTGTTTGAGTTATCCATATTCATGTGTCTTCTCATGTGCAACAATCAAAGAAAGAAATTATACTCTTGGATCGGAATGACTCTCAGTCTGAAATGGGAAAACTTTATGCTAAAAAGGCTATTGGTTTTAATTCTGTCATACTTCATTTCTAGCTCAAGTGTACTGGTCAAAATGACCATTAAGGTAAAGATTTGACAGGCTTTTGTTTTGAGCCCTAAAACTTATTCTTATTCTCATTATAAGATACTATTATGAACAACACTGGGTTGACTTACATTGCACACAGATGCATCAACCAAGATTAATGATTTGATACAGTTTCTTGCCAATTTCAAAACTTTTATCAACTCCCCTCTGAAGATGAACTCCTTCTTGAGCAATTCCTATGAAAGATTTGGTAAGTTAAAACAATTAGAGAATTCATGGCTCATTCATCTATTTGATATCTTCTTTACCTTAACAAAGTACTAAACATACAAAACGTCATCAATTAAGTATACTGTTATTTAAGTTATTGATATCCTTATCATTCCCATTTTACAATCATAATGGCTGTATTTATTCTTACATTAACATTGTCCACCATGAACAGTTTAGACATCACAGCGGACATATAACAACAACAACCTTCCCATTGGACTCTAAGTTCATTTACTTGTACTGGACTTGCTGAAAGTGAAATGATTGAAATTACTAAATAAATGCAGGGCTAAAATTAATATGGCTGGCCAAAAACCATGACCAGGCACTCTAATATGTGACCAGTCAAGAGGACTAGCACATGTTTGGCCAAACAAGTGCTAATTTTGGCCAAACATTGTCTGTTGACTGGCTGTTATTTTGAGCCCTGAAATGCATAACCATAATTAAAGTTTATTCATAATATCACAATCCCCTTTAACATAAACACAGAAAATAAACAGATAATGGAAATGTCCAAAGTCCAAAGGGAGAAGATAAGACTGAAGTTTCTATTTTTAAATAAACTTATTCAAGTATGAAGTTCCTAGAAGTAGGTGTTGAGGTATCAGGGCTGTGCCCATACTCAAGGGTGAGGTTATTTGTCTTGAGTTGCTGTCCAAAAGTAAACTTTGTGCATTACTTACCTGAAGAGAATCCAGCTTTGGTCTTATCAACATTATCTTGTAACCATTCAGCTGCTTTGAAGAATGTTTCAACAGGAAACTGAAGCACTATTAACCTAATGATATCCATGGCTTGAGCCCTTACCTCTGAATATACACACGATAAGATGTTTAAGCAATAATATTTTAGGGGGTGGGGGGAGGTGAATTTCTTTAAAAAGGGGAGGGGAAGGTCAGGTAGTTTTTTTATTGAGTGCAGGGTAAATAGTGTAATCTGGGGTGTAGTAGGGGGAAGAAGAATAAATAGTTGTTTTTCTGGCCAATAAGAACAAGAAATTGAGTGAAATACTATGATGTGATACTCACGTGTAAATACAGATTCAAATTCCTTGGTGCTATTGAAGTCTTCTCTATTAAAGATACTGTCTGGACTATCAGAGGCATTGGGATCTTCCACCTGCAAAAATACATATCTTACTGGCCACACCTTCAAGCTGTTCTAAATACACTGTAAGTACTAGAAATACCCTTTTACTGGCCACACCTTCACACTGTTCTAAATACACTGTAAGTACTAGAAATACCCTTTTACTGGCTACACCTTTATACTGTTCTAAACACACTGTAAGTACTAGAAATACCCTTTTACTGGCTACACCTTTATACTGTTCTAAGCACACTGTAAGTACTAAAAATTCCCTTTTACCGGCCACACCTTCACACTGTTCTAAATACACTGTAAGTACTAGAAATACCCTTTTACTGGCTACACTTTTATACTGTTCTAAACACACTGTAAGTACTAGAAATACCTTTTACTGGCTACACCTTTATACTGTTCTAAACACACTGTAAGTACTAGAAATACCTTTTACTGGCTACACCTTTATACTGTTCTAAACACACTGTAAGTACTAGAAATACCTTTTACTGGCTACACCTTTATACTGTTCTAAACACACTGTAAGTACTAGAAATACCTTTTACTGGCTACACCTTTATACTGTTCTAAACACACTGTAAGTACTAGAAATACCCTTTTACTGGCTACACCTTTATACTGTTCTAAACACATTGTAAGTACTAGAAATACCCTTTTACTGGCCGTGCACGCCTTCACACTGTTATGAAAACACTGTAAGTACTAAAATACCCTCAGGATTTTGGTTTTTGCCATTTGTAGTAGGACCGGCATAACAGCTTTTACATCATCATCAGCCACCATGATTTCATTTCTCAGGAGGGTCAGCCACAAACCATTGGTCAAATGAGATAAAGCCTAAACCCAGAAACAAACACACTTCAGAATCACTACTATACTCAAATCACGGATTGGATATTAGTCCTAGTTTTGTTGTCAACACCTTTGTAACTCATTTATAAGCGCCAGGTTTCTTTTGTTTTTCTGTTCCAGTTGAGATTGTATACAGTATAGGGGCATATCCTTCAAGGTTTTGTAGCTAAAGAAACTAGGAGTATCACTGCCTTTGACCCACCCCCCTCCCCCCACATACTCTTCCCATATGGGGTACAAGTCCTTATCTTATCATGGCAGCAGCTATCTACCCACTAGTGGCTACCCAGATTTATTATCCCTTTATATAAGAATTTCACATACCAAGCTGCCATGTTTAGTAAAGGTAAGAATGGTTTCAAGATACTGTTTGAAGGTTTCTGGTTTTGCTTTTGGTCTTTCTTTACTCTGTTAAGAAGGGAGACAGGATGTGTTATAGAACAGTTTTCATAATGACTGTGAAAAAATGCAGCCATTACATACTAAGGCATAGAACACTCAACAATAAAAAAACTGTCCTTTTTCATGAGGGTAGCACTTAATAGCCAATGGCTAACAAACCTGTAGCCCTCATTCCGTGATCAAATTGGAATTTAGAAATTGATTTTTGTGGAGGGAGAAAAATCGAAGAACCCGGAAAACCCTTGAAGCACAGGAGAGAACCAACGAACAACTCTAATCACATACAACACTGAGCCCGGCGGGACTCAATCTCAGGCTGCATTGATGATAGGCGAGGGCTCACACCGCTATGCCACCCGTGCTTCCCAACCATTTTTTTATAATCAAATACCTGAAACATGGCACAAACGCTGTGCAGACAAGGTAACAGAAAACTGCTCTATGGCTAGTGAGCTAATTGAACAAATTAAGATACTGTCAATTGTAAAAAAAAACATACTAACCCACATCTGTATCAACTGTACTGATCCTAAGGTAATCAGAACCTGGCACAACCTCTTCAAGAACAAGTATTCCTTCTCGTCATACTCTGAATTACATGCTTGACTGAAAAACAAAATTATTTGACAATTGACATGTGGAGTTATTCATTAAACACTTGCTCTGGCTTTCTTTGGAAACTAGGACAAGAAAGCTTTTTTGGCTGCATTGGTTTTCCCTTGCTCCATAATTATTAATATAGCATCTACTTATTGAACGCTTCTGGTTACTGTAAAATATTGAATGGAATTAAAATAGTACTTCAGGAGTGTAGATAGGTGTGAAGGCATTAAAGGTGCAAGAGATACATTCAAGAGTTTTCCTCCAACTTTATTTCTGCACAATTATTCCTGTTAACTTCAGCTAGGCCTTGCATTGTTACCCTAACTCAAAACAAGACACTGATTTATGTGGTATATAAGACTGTTACTCACCCAGCAGCTTTGTGCATAAACTGCATGGCATCTTGACTGAACAGACGACCATATTCAAGCTTTTGATCAAATTTTCCCTTGGGACATTAAACAATTTGAACTAATAATTAGACTAACCAACAAACACCTCTAAAGAGTACTTACTTTTTAGCAATAGGGAATCACTATAATTTGAAGTACACTAATGTAAAGAGGAAAGAAAGTATTTGGCATTTGTGAATATTCTCACCGATGCTTACATAAGGCTAACCATGAGTAAATGAGTCTGTAAATGAGAAACACATTATTCTAATTTGAAAATTTTCTAACAGTCTATTTCTCAACAGTTTACAACTAAAGAAATACCTAGAAAAGCAGTTATAAAGCATCTACTACAATGTAGTTATAATCAACCCACACAAAAATATAGGATTCACGCAACAAGTAGCAATGAATGTGACATGAGAGATCTACCCACCTTTCTGCTGACTATAATAAGCAAGCATTCACATGCAGGAATTTTAAGTGTTTCTTCATCCAATAGCAAGCACAGGATTTGAAGCAGAAAACAATCTTGTAAGAAGAGGATGTTGAATTTTACCCAGTCAAGGAATCCTTGCAGCGTCATTAAAGCCTGTTCTGCGACTCTTTGGTGTATAAGTGCCTGTGCATGAAAATTGTGAGACTATTGACGTTAAACACTCTACAAATTATTAATGATTAATAATGAACTAACTTGAAATGAATGAACGAATGAAACAAACAAACAAAGACAGAAAGACAGAATGAAAGAAAAAATGAGAGAACGAATGAAAAAAACTTACCTTTGATCCATTAAGAGAAGATGGATTATATTTCTGGGAATTTTAACAAGAATCATAGTCATTTGTTATATATATATAATAGCCTATTTGTACTAACAGTCCATGTTAACCTCCCCCCTCCCCCCTCAAACCAAGCCAAAATAAAAACTAGAAGTGCAAAAAGCATCTTGATGCCCTACTAAGGGAAGCACAGGTGATATAGCAAAATTGCCTGACTCAATATCATAAAAAAATGCGAGAAGAGTTTATACCTCTCTTTAGAATGTGAAAACACATAAACTTATATACTACCTTCCTCTGACAGCATTACCATCCTTGCTAATGCCAAGGATGACAGTACTGACATGAAAAGAAGTTTAAAAACATGTTCACATCAGTATGATGCAAGTGTTGTTCTCAATGCTTTTCAATTCTTAATGTCTCTATTAGTAAGGAGTGGTTTAGCTCATAGTTGTACAAAGTCTATGTTACGAAATCGCATAGTACCATATCAATCATAGCAGTTGCACTTGATCTCAATGTTTCAATAAAGAAAGAGAAAAACTCTTCCATATGAAGGTGTAGACATTGAGTGATTTCTCTCTTTCTGTGTTGATGTAGATGACTGTCCATACTGATACTGTCCTCCGCAAGCCGTAGAAACACCATTAATACTAGCTCTTTTTGAGTGTCCTTCAAGATAATTTTGAATGAATATTTGTGTTATTACTTTTTAAAAGGGGCACTTGGATGAAAATCGATAAAAATTTGAAATGACTTGAAACTTGGTTAAACTTATCTATATGGCCCAGATAGTCAAAAAGCAACATATTTTTTTCACAGTATAAAAAGTGGTGGATAAAAATAAATATATGTTATTTACCGGCCAGGAGGTCCGGATAGGGAAAAACTGTGCCCGAGGTCTTGAATATACAGACCGAGGCCGTTAGGCCGAGGTCCGTGTTCAAGACCGAGGGCACAGTTTTTTCATATCCGGACCGACTATAGGACGGTAAATAACTTATTTATTTTTTTCCCGTATTTTTTTTACTTGTTTTAGTAATCGTTTTGTGTTGTCTTTTAGCGGCAAAGGATACCGGACCGCGCGCGCGGGCAGATACTTACAAAATACCGCCCGCTCAAACAGCCAATCAGAACGCACGATTCTTTAGGATACCGGACCGGAAAAAAATAAGAAATTTTATTCAGCATATAAATCGTGAGTAAATAACGTCATTTACTCAACCCTATTGTTCTTTTCGCTTTTAACCCAAAATATCTCAACAACAGCAAGTGACTCCCAGGCTATTATTTTCACTAATCATGTTTATGTAATCATAATGGATTCATATTATCCTCAAATACTTCAAATGTTTGGACTTTCAAAAATGGGGGCGTTTTCATCCAAGTGCCCCTTTTAAATTCAATATAAATAAAACTGGTGATTTATATAGCTCAGATTAAAGAAAACTTCAAGATTATCTTTTATGATAAAAAAAAGTACTTACCCCCATATTACAGATCATTGTTAAATCTTGTAAGAGTGATTCCCACTTCTGTGGCCATTCTCTCTTAATTATTTCAACTACTAATCTGGCTAACGACTCTTTGATATGAAGGGGCTCTTCTAATACTGGTTTTGTGCCCTAAGGAAGAAATCACAAATGAAATTTGTTTTAGCAGTAAACGGCAACAGATGTTGAAAAACTAAAAAATCTATTAAACTTTGACATTATTACCCTGGAGTGCCTCAAAGGTCTGCTCTAGGGCTCTTTCCCTTCCTTTCATGAACCATTTACATTTATTAATAATTTAGCCAGTGTTTCAGGATTTTTAATATTTCATTTATAATGGCAACAAGTCTGCTGTGGAGTGCCTCAGAGGTCTGTTCTAGGTCTCCCACTCTTCTTGTATATTAATGAATTAATCAGTGCTTTAATACTTTTTTATATTTGATGTATAATAATTTTTTTTAAATTTATTCGTGTCATAGGCACTTTAATAACAGCTAATATATATATATATATTAATCATAATAAGATTTACATTGACAATCAATTCTAGGGATGTGCACTTCAAGCTCTCTTGTTGGAGACTTTCCATTGTGTTCCATTTGAACCTGTAGATAAAGGAAATTTAATAAGAAAAATAGAAGAGGTAAGATTGAAGAGCTGATTGGGATACCTGTGTTACAGCTCATATGTTTGTTTTAATTACAGAGATCCTCCTTTGCAATCACCTATCCTCCTTTGATTTCTGGGTTGTTACTTAGTTAATATTCGCTTTATTTTAACGGTTTTTAAGTATTTTACTTTTCATGTAAGCTTAAGAAATAATATATAAGCAAGAAATAACCGGAAAAGACACCGATCGCTTACTTGACGCAGTGTTCCAGCAGTTGTAGGCCCAGATGACGAACAATCGGCGAGTTATCTTTGTTAAAAAGACGAAGCCCTACATCTGCACACAGCGGTGAAGCGTCCTTGAACCGCTCGACAAACTACGAACAAGAGAAGACATTTTTGAACTCTGATTTTGCAACGCGCGCGCCTCGGTCAGAAGAACCGTTACTGAAAAGCTTAACATTGCACGACTAGAAATAGTCCTAAGAACAAAATTTGAATGCAGAACTAACCTCGTAAGCATTAGCACGTAGTTGCGAGGCTGCTAGAGGATCAAGAGTGATTTCAACAGCTTCTTTTAGCTGTTTTTCTAAGTTTTTGACTTGATCACTGGTGGCCGCCATCTTGGTTGCGGCAAATGCGCGTGCGTAGGACAATTCACCGCTGGATATCGAAGTGCGCGGACTCGATTCCTATTCAAAAAAAACACGCGAATATTAGATTCATATTTTGACAAGTTCATCAGACCAAGTTGGATTCTAAATGAGTTAAAAGATTTATAACCTTGCTCAAGGGTGTACCAGGCTCAACTGATAAATGATTGAATGTTGTAGGAGGCCATTTTCTATTCGGTCTTATGATAACAAATCTGCGAGGACTTTTTCTGCAGGTCGGCGAAACATCTCGACAGCGCCATGCGAAGTGAACCTTAACCAAAACGACACGGTTCTTCTACCACATCAATCATAAATTGCTTCAAGTCCAACAGTCAACTCCTATTTTCACAGCTGCTGTAAAATGGCGGACGATGGAGTTGCAGAAGGCATCAATGCGGAGATTCAACAAGATGTGTACATCCCTGTACGAACCTTGGGAAGAGGAGCTTTTGGCGAAGCTGTACTTTATCGAAAAACCGAGGTATCAAAACACTTGATTTTTACTTCTTCTACAGCTGCTTTTTATGTTCTCATGAAATTATATTCTAGATACTTTTCGATGGAAAACGAAAAATCCTGTTTTCAAATCTATAATATTGATAATATTAAATAATTGTGATTTGAGTTTTGTTGGAGAAGAAGTGAGCTCATTTTCGTGTGTTTTTTGATGTGGAAAAATAGGCAAAACACAAAAACAAACCTTGGTTTTACCCTTTTGAAGGCCCTTTGTTCCACTTCCGCAATGAGAATGTATATTATCTTGATTCGTTAACTCAATTGTGTATAAACATTCCTTTATCGGTTTTAATTCTGCGAAAAAATTGCCTCGTTTTTGCTCGGTTGAAGACAGACAAAATCATTTTCCTTCGAAACTACTGAACCATATCCACTAGGCTGTGAAGCTTAGCGTGTTTACCCAAAAATAATGCACAACCGAGTGCTTGTTGTAGATTTATTATGCAGTGGAACTAGTTGTCATGAATCAGTCAATACTGTTGAAAGGTGTAAGACAAGGTTCAACATGTAGTTGACATTGTTACCTGAGAACTCCAGAGTGTCCAAATAAAGAAGACGTTGAATTTCTGTTTGCATTTATGTCTGATGCACATTTTGGATATAATATTTTGTTTGATGACATTAAATGTCAGCCATGTTGGATGACGCAAACTAAATATCATTCTGCCATCTAACAGTGGCTGCCAGTAGTTAAATGCTGCCGACATGCAAAACCCCAATGCTGACCCTGCAAATATGCTATACTATATTATCATTTATAGTACACTCAACAAAATTACTGGACTCTGATTGGTCGAGAAGAGTACAATTATAGCATTAATTATACTCCACAGAAGTACCGAATTAAGTCGCTATGGCAACATGGCCAAAACAATGTCAAAACAATTAGTTTCTAATGTATCATTTCGTACTTAAAAAACGTATAAATAAAATTTTACGGCCGTAAGAACCAATATTTTTATTCATTTCAGTTGCGCGATGGACTGAAAATTGGCCGTCAAATAGACAAAGATGAATGGCATCGCTTCGTATTTTTTATTTAATTTGTTCAGTGAATTATAAACAAAAAATCGCTCTATCTTCTTGTACAATTTGGAATTAATTAGGACACTCGTAATGCTCGTAGCAATTACAAGAACTTTCAAAACATTACTTGTGTCTATTAATTTCCAAATTGTTCTCGAGATTGTGCAATTTCCTTATACTAATGTCTTTATTATTTAGGACAACATGCTTGTCGTTTGGAAAGAGGTTAACTTGAGTAGAGCAAGTGATAAAGAAAGGGATGATGCCCTTAAAGAAATTGATATCTTGTCATTATTAAACCACCCCAATATAGTGTCATACTTCAATCACTTTATCGATGGGACTGCACTATTTATTGAAATGGAATATTGTAATGGTAAGCCATTTTTTGTAATTTCTGTAACCTAGGCAACTACTACTATCAAGCTATCTACTTGTCACTGGTTAGACATCCCTTGATTAACCTTACAGTTGCAACAGGGGTGAATTTAGGGGAGGTCGCAGGGAGTGCACACTCGCTTCACACTCGCTTCACACTAGATGAGCTGATATCAAATGCACTATTGTTACTTGAGTCTGTGAAAGGCCTACAGTATTCATAAATAGCATACCCCTTCTAGAAAAGTCTTGTTCTGCTCTTGGCTATAGCAAAGAATTATTTGTTTGAAGGGAGATATGAACACAGGCATGTGAAAGTTGTGTCAGAAACATAAAAGGAATGATCATCTATCTTGCTTAAAATTTTCATTAATTATTTTCTTCTTTTTTTCCAGGAGGAACACTTCATGACAAAATAAACCAACAAACTGACTTATTCAAAGAAGAGGTATGAACAAAATAAACTTGCTTGAAAAAATAAAATTAACCAATTTTGGCTGGTCTTTGTCAATCGATATAACCTTCAAAAAGAAACCGAGAATTCAAGAATAAAAACTATGTATAACTGTGCATGTGTTAGCATCTTCCTATGGAAAATGCACAATATGAAATTATTATTATTAAATATTAGTGTGTGTAATAATCTATTGATGTTTTGCATGTAATATACAGCTTGTAATATGGTACTTCTACCAGATTTGTACTGCATTGCAACATATCCATGAGAATGACATTGTTCACAGGTGAGAAAAAAAATGAATGAATACATAAATGAAAAGTGGAGGGAACAATCCCACTATAACATTATATCTGCTACTCAGACATTACTCCCTTTATCAACTATGATCATATGTTAACCAACCTCAAACACGATGAACTACTATGGCAATACAGCAGCCATCTTGGATTGAAAGGTATTACAGACAAAACTAGTATCCAGTGGACAAAACAACACAAAGATAATGAATAATATAGAGAGTTTGGCTGTAATAATGAAAGACTATACAAAGAAAAATATATCATCAAGCCTTACATTAGCGCTATATTTGCCCCCTGGACATCCCATAATGCCTTGCAATCCAATACGGCTGGCATTTTGTGGAAGTAGTGTTTTGCCCAACCACACCCCTACCCTGTACCTCACTTCTCTGGATACATATGGACACTGCTTATTGGCACCCAATTTCTGCAACCCATCCTTCCACTTACAGAAGTGTTTTCCCTTAGAGACATAAAAGCAATGAACATCTTTATGACAAAGTCTGGACTGGTGAAACTAGGAGATTTTGGTATCTCTAAAATACTTGATTCAGAAGGCATGGCTGATTCTGTAAGTAAACACTGCGATTTGATTTAAATGAAGGGTTGATCTGCCCTCACTAAAAACAGTATGTGTGCTGGGAGTTGTATGTATGGAGTATTATAGAAATGTTTTGCTTTGCAGTGGGAATTAAGTTTGGTGTATGGGAACCATGTAGTGGCAGTTCACTTGTCTCTCACCAAAGGGGTGTTAGGTTCAATTCCTTGCCTCAACATCACATTTAAGCAGAGTTAGGTCATTCTCTTGATTTTAGTGTTTTTATCTGCATCATACAGTTTTCTTTCCTCCAGGAAACATATCCTGACAGAATATGAAATTACCTTTTTTATTTTAGATAGTTGGAACTCCATACTATATGTCACCAGAAATAGTACAAGGAAAGAAGTAAGCTTATTGTTCTTACTGAATAAACAAATAGTTGTTATTGCAATGTAGAGATGTCAATACAGGTGTGTTAAGTGGCCAGGGGTCTCCCCACAGTTCACCAAGATTATGAAAGGATTATAACGGTTCATTGAAATTAGTATTAAGCATCCACAATTCATGAATTTTAGAACATGCCAGTATCATGAATATTATGTAAGATCATTTTTCCCCATCACAGATCACGAAATTTAAAACATCGCGATCATGATTTTACACAGTCCAAATACCTAGTTCTCACTGCCCTTATTAATAATAATGTATGAATAATTATATTTTAGGTATAACCAGAAGAGTGATATGTGGGCATTGGGGTGTGTTTTATATGAAGTATTAACACTCAAGAGAGTGTTTGATGCTACGGTAAGTAACTTCATTGTTAGTAAGTTTTTAATCTTTTCACGGTGTATAATTTACCTATTTATCATTACTGTTTCATTAGAAACACCGACGCAGCTCACACTAGTTTTTAGCTAGTTATAACTTCATTTTTATTCACTTCTTTAAGGAAAGCAAGGGGTCACCTCTGGGGTCTTTGTTTCAATTCCTTGACTCAGCATCACATTTTCTATCTTATTTGTGTAGTAAAGCAGGGATAACCCTACACTCTCACATAAGCAAACAGGGATAGATCCTGTAGGTTTTTAATTTTTCAAGTTGTTTGGGAATATTCTTAAACATATCAATTTAATTTTTGTTTTATTCTTTAGAATCCCCTTCGTCTGGTTTCGGAGATAGTCAAAGGTAAATATGAAGAAATTGATGAACGCTACACTGAAGATATGAATGACATGGTGACCAAGCTGCTTGCCTTGGTAAGTCATCGTTCGTACCATAGAAACCCTTTATATGGGCCGCAAATGAACCAGAGATACAGACAAGAAACCATGTTTTTATGAAGTACTCTGTTGTTCATGGCCACATAAAGTGGCTGAAATATTCAAGATTAAGAATGTTCTAGTTTTATTATATATTATAAAGTTATATGCTCAAAAAAACTTATTAACTAAATACAAGATGCTGTGATTAGGACATTAGCAAATAGAACTATTTAGAATTAAGTCAGAAAACTTTTGAATTTATGTCCAATATTATTTTAATTTTCCCTTAATAGAATCCAGATGATCGACCAACAATTGAGGAGTTGTTACAAACACAAATGCTAGCAAACCTGAGAAAGTACTGTAGAAACTTGCTCTAGAAGGATAACATTGTTCTTCTGTCATTCATTCTCCCTTTTTATTTTGTTCTTTCTCTCTCTTTTCTTCTTTCTTCTTTTCTTTCTTTAAAATTCTTTTTATTTTGATACTTATTCCCTCTTTCCTTTCCCTCATTCATTCTCCCATTTTTACTTTGTTCTTTCTCTTTTCTTCTTCTTTCTTCCTTTTTTTCTTTTCATTTTCTAAAGATTTTTTTGCTACTTATCCCCTCTTTCTTTCATTTTTTTTGTTCGTTTTCTCCACTCCCTGCTGGTCTCTCCCTATTCCTTTGTCTTCTCATCCCATTCTCTTTTTCTTATTTTCTTTCTTTTTGTCATCGTACAGAGAAATGGATAACAAAGTTTGGCAGTTGAATGCTCCTACAAGAAGAGCAAGGTAAAAAATATTTACTATGATAATCATTGAAACATGGAATAGTCCTGAGTTTTCTTATGATATCCCTGCCCACTTTAATATTGATAAACATTCCATGGGTTCTTTAGGATGCCAACATTTTGGCTCCATCTGTACCACATTCACAGGGAATGCTTGAAATTCATTGTCTCATTTCTCTTCCTCAACAGGCTTGCAACAGCGTCATCTGAAACAGTTCCTGTCGTCACCTCCAAAACAAGCGAAGTATGTCTAAAATGAGCAAATATTCCTTTTAAGATCACAAAAGAAATATAATTTCTAAAGTGTTTGTCGTGTTGTAGGTGTTCTTCTGGGGTGCTGGGAAACAAATTCCTCAAAAACTTGACACATTTGTTAATGGAAACAGTGCACTACAGGTACAATTCTTCCATGCTTTTTTTTTTTAGCAAGAGAAAGAAATTGTATTAATTTTATCCTTAATCATTTATGTCAGATAATCACTTAAAATTACTTCTTTTTGTACTAGGTTTCTGCAGGACATTCACATTTTGCAGTTTTGACTGTTGAGAAAGAAGTCTTTAGTTGGGCTGTAAGTATACTGAAGGGTCATACCCGTATAGATCTATATGACACTAGCATTACATATTGTAAGATGTTTGATTGATTGGAAAATGGAGTTTACTATTAAATTACAGCAAATATACTCAAAGATGTTGATTGTTTTGTCCTTTAAGAATGCCCATGGAGGGAAGGAAATGTCAGGCCAGCTTGGTCATGGTGATGTAGCATGTTACAGGATGCCCAAGAGAATTGACCTACTGTATGGAATTCCCATAAAACAAGTGGCTTGTGGGGATGAGTTTACTGCAGTGTATAACAGGTTTGCCCAGGGGAATTTTGCTCTCTCTTTTGCTTTTGAAAATGACAGAAAATAGCAGACACTCGATTTCCACCCCCACAACGGGGCATTCTACGCATGCTGGGAATATCTCAGTTCACTCCCTCCATCTTGATTCTTATAATTCTACATGCGACTGCAAAACTGTCTGGAATATTAAAAGAAAAATAGTGTTTTCCCCTTAGTAAGAGAAAAGATGTGCACTATTTTCCATTAATTTTATAAGCATGTGTAATACTTTATAAGTTAAAACTGATCCTTATTATCTGTTGTTTTTTCTTCAGAAAGCAACGAAATGTATATGTTTGGTTCAGATTACTATGGCTGTATTGGCTGCAATAATGAAAAAGGCGAAGAGGTTCTATTACCATTGAAAGTGCCTTTTTTCATTAATAAACCGGTTGTACAGGTTTCATGTGGGGACTGTCATGTGGTGGCATTGACTGGTAAGAAAAGGGTGGATGGCAAAATGCCGAATAGGTTTTGCAACCCACTTGATAAGACAGCCAATAAATCTAATTAGAATTTAGAAGTTGATTTTTAAGAAGGGAAGATAAACTGACCAAGATCTGTAATTGAACCAGAGTTGCATCTGCAGTGAGAGAGGGTGCATTAGCAACACAAACCACCCATGCTTCACTTCAAGATCTTAGTTCCCTTTCATTTGCTGCATGGGCCGGTAGTTCTGTCAAAGATGGCACATCCTTAATTACAAGCAGCTAATCAATAAAAGTATAATAATATCAGATCATTGGCAATGAATTTATCAATCTCAAGATTTTGATTATGAAAATGTTTTTTTAACAGACAGTAAAGAAGTGTACTCTTGGGGCTGTGGCGAGCATGGTATGTTATATTTACAATGACCTTTAAGTATTGTTGATAAATTAAACAACACACATGCCATGTGCAGTCGTAAAGCTCGCTGAGATTGTCCGAACACAAGAGAAATGTTAGAAGAAGGATGATGCTCAGTGGTATTCTAGTCAGTACCTTAATGTCCCATGTCTTTTTTTATTTCAGGTCGTCTTGGTTTGGGTTCTGAAGATGATCATGCATTACCACAGAGGGTAAGCTTGCCCAAACATGACATTGCCTTATGGTTTTACCTTGCTAGATGGGCTACCTGTGGTAAGCAATACACAGGAAACCCCTACAGTTTTCCAGAGAACCTCATAATTACTGGCATAGTTTTGTTGAACATTGTTCAACCAAAATGCCTTTGCATGGCATAATGAAATGGTTCCCAGGTCTTCCCAGGTCTTTCCAGGTCTTGCTAGCCACAAGGTTGCTATGCACCATTTTTTCACTTGAATATTTCCATACCATAGGTTTCTCTTCCAAAATCCTGTAAAGTCAAGGGTGTTTACTGTGGTCCAGAGGGTACCTTTCTGCTCACTATTAATGGCAAGGTGATGGCATTCGGCAACAATGATGAAAACCAACTAGCACTGAATACCTTACACAGCCTGAAGAAAAGAGCAACTAAAGTAGGTCCTTAGCAATGAGTAGTTCCAGGAGATATCCATACCCCACATACTAAGGAAATTGGAAATTCTGGAGGCGAGGGGGTCATACTACAGGGAGACTAGTAGTTATGTGTCGCTATCATACCACAGGAAGCAATAGTTATGTGTTGTTATTATACCACAGGGAGACCAATGGAAAAGGGTAGGATGACAACAGGTGATCTGCAGATCCATAGGTAGACCAAGATTAGTTACTGAAAGTAATGTTTGTTGTAGTTAAGCACAGGTAGCCCACAAATAACAAACTCTAGAAGTCGTTAGACTAAGGGAAGTAGGTATACCACAAATAAACTAGTGATAGGTATTTACATCATAGGAATATACCAGAAATCAGACAGGTTGTCTCAACCATTCTTAACTCCTAATATGTCTCTCTGCAGGAAAAAGGGCATGTGTTTCATGCAAATACCCCTACTATTGTCCAATCATTGAGCAGGTAATAACACATTTTTAAAAGCGTGACAATTTTGGACTCATGGCAAAATTCTAGAAATTTGGATATTTCAATATATATATTCTATCCCACATTGATTTGCCATCTAATACTTGACTGGTGGGATACCGTAGAAATATATCCAAATTTCTAAACTTTTGCTCTGTGTCCAAGATTTTGACACTTTTAATGAGTTCCAGAGAAAGAGATGGAGCTTTCTCAAGATACACACTGTTGGTTTGTAAATAATTCATTCGGAATAAGGATAGCACTGAATCAAAAATATAAATTTACCTATATCAAATTGGATAACAGATGGTCATAATAGTTTGTTTTGTATCTCTAGGTACACTGTATCAAGTATTGCCCCAGGGAAATCTCATTCAGCTATAATAGACAGTAAGTAATCTGAAGACAGTAAGATGTGAATCATGCTTTTGTCATTCGAATTTTTCTCAAAAAAATTCCAATTTCGAGGCGGGTTCAAATGTTTCAGACTTCTTTTCTGTGAAATATATATATATGATTTAACACATTTCCCATCTTTAATAACTTTTCAAACAACAAAAACACACACTGATACAAGTCTTAAAAATACTAATGTGTTTGACTATTGGTGGATAGCCAAAAACAAGTAGCAAAAACGTTTGCAATCCAAGTTTGAACACGATGTTTTCCAATTACGAAAAAAAATATTTTAAATCTTGATATGTGTAGTGGTTAACACATCGGACTAGAATACCGAAGACGTGGGTTCGAATCCTGCCAAGGGCATTGATATTTTCTCTTATTCTCTCTACTTTAATCTAATTTATCTTATTCTAAACTGTATGTGATATTTATGAGAATATGTGGACCGCGTAGCACTTATGAAATACAAGATATAGATAAGATATAGTGCTTATAGTCTCAGCGAGGTCGGAAATTAATTTTTCCGAATTTATTTCCAAGGGTCTTTCGCCCGGAATAACCTCGTTCCCAGGCACTATAACTTATCTATATTTCTATATATGTAATATTTACCCAAGTCTTGAGCTTAGATAATTGCCTAACATTAGGATTTGAACTTTTTATCTTTAGATTGAATTTTCGCGATTTTTCGACTGCGCTATAGCAGCCCCTGAAGAATTTTTGTAACATAAATGCATTTATGCGTTAAAGATTACGCTTCAGAGGCCCTCTATTTCATAAATGATCATTCTAGGGGAAAATACTTAGACCATCAGTATTCAAATAGCTAACTTGTTATCGATTGTTTGGAAAAGATGTTAAGTTTTGTTCAACAATAAAAAAGACAATATCCAAGCAGGTACCGCGAGAACTATAATAAAATCCAGCCAACTAAAAACAGACATGACTTAAAACACGGGGTAGTAAGAATAACCATGATGTCACCTCTGCAAGGGCCCCGGTGGAGGGGGGGGGGGGGGTTGATCCACGATCCACCTGGCGCAGGATTGGTACTTCATATCTACTAGCATGGAATGCGTGCCTGTAGTTTTAAAAAACGTTTTAAGATAGTACTCTAATAAATTTTGGGATCATGGTTTAATGTTTATTCATCAAATATTATTATTTTCCCTACAGTCTATGGTAGCCTAGTACCAAGAGAATATGAACTAAGAGAAGGAATCCTACCTATATAGCCTTGTAACCATCATGTGCACAGTTCGATGCTATTTTTAGCTTGGAGATTTTTGAGCGAAGAACTTGATTGGTTGATTTCTTGAAGGTAGGCGGCTTCCAGTCTTGCGGTAAACAAAGCCTGTGTTTTTGTCGTGGACATAGTAAAATATGGCGCTTTTCGTGTCCTAAAACGAGGCGTTAAAGGGAAGCATGATTATCGCGAGGGCATGGTAACGAGTTAAAAATAGCATCAATGATTCTAAAAGTAGCATCAAAGTGTGCACATGATGGGGCACGGGGATTCCTTCTCTTAGTTCATTTTCTCTTGCTAGTACCCTTGGGTGTAATAAGTTCAGTCAGTTTTGGGACCATTGCTCAGTGTTTAGTTATTGTATATTATACTTTTCTCTACAGTCTATGGTCGCCTAATAACCGTCGGTTCAAACAAGTTTGGCCAGCTTGGCGTCACTGACTACCAAGTTCATCCCAGTCCTTGTTTAGTAAAAGGCGAGTTCATCAGTAAACAAGTTATAGCAGCATCATGTGGCGATGAATTCACGGTTGTGGCTACGGCAGGTAAGATCATCCTCTGTGATTGGCTACAGATTTTCACATTATAAGTTGAAAATATTTGAAAATATGTCGTGGTGGTGCACAAGGCCTCCCAACCCAAACTAATCTCCCATTGTCTCCTTTAGCAACTTTTATTAATTTCTTCTCTTTGTGCTTCAGAGAACATGGTTTACGCATGGGGTCGAGGTGATAACGGTCGTTTAGGTCTACACCAGAGAACCTCACCAAGAAGAAAAATGGTGTCCCGTGCAGCGCTATTCCTCGTCCAGTATTCGGTACCTTGCACTCTGTTACGAGTATCGACTGCAGACATTGGAATTCCATCATAGTAGCAGGTAAGAACTCGTGAAGTCATTAATAACCTTGTGACGTCAGTACTTGTGACGTCAGTACCCTTTTCCAGTATTCAGTACCTTGCACTCTGTTACGACTTGAAGTTAACATTGATTTTTCTTAGCTACATTGCAAGGAATTATGGGAGCAAATGCCCTCGTTATCCAACTAAACCGATCTAAGGTTTATGGATGCCATCTTGCGAGTGTGCAAAAGCATTGGGGTGAGCGCGCAGCCAACGCATGGTGGACGCATCATTATGCAAAAACATGCTTGCTGTTGCGTTGGTTACTGTGATAATGATAAGCGGTTTCCCAATCTTCCGCATGTTAAAGACCTGAAGTTCCATAAGTGGCCAAGAACACCAATTCCATAAAGTGGACAAGATGGCGTCCATTAACCTTGGATCGGTTTATAAAATCACCATGATGATTTACACGAACTATGCTTGACCTCTGTTTTGTTTGTGTTGCAGAGAAAGGATTGAAATCCAGGACAATACGGAGTTCTTCGTCTCGATCTATTGAATCACAGTCATGTAAGTAACCTCCTTCGCAGAAATATTAAGGGTCTGTCACGCAACGCTTCCTCGTGGGGAGGAAAACGTCACGTGACAATGAGGATGAAGATGATAAATGATGAGTGGTGTCGAGTGATGACAAATCCTCAATTTTTAACAATTATTCGCTGTAGGCGAAGTAGTTATCGGTGGGATGTTCTGTAATCATCACCATAATCACTGAGCCTGAGGGGAATAATAGTTGTCGGTTTTAGTAGAATTTTAGACTTGAATATCAGAGAAAAGTCTCTTATCGTCTCAGAAAAACACCGGTCCCTCGACCAATCACGGCTCGAGAAACTCTTTATTCAAGTTTAAAATTATACTAAAGAGTAATAAACGTTTTTTAGAAGATAGTAATATCGATAGCTTTATCATTCTTTCTCTAACAGCTGGTGACGATTCTGTATTTTCGGATCGTTTACGCATAGAGGTCGATAGCATTGGTGCTGATGATGATGGCGGCATTCATAACGACCATCGTCCGCACAACCCCATGATGGATACCGCTGACTCAGGAGTAGGGCCATCACCGCGGTCACCCAAATTCAGGACCCTCGGAGATACCAGTCTCCCTCCGCCTTGGCTACAGGATGTATGTCCTTACGTTGTTGTGGTGGTTTTGGAGGTCGTTGGTATTATTGTGGTCGTGGTGCATTAACAAAATGTTCGCTCTTTTTTGCACAGGAGCTCGACCAGGCAGACTACATTTCAATAGACACCAAATCAACAGAATCCAGCCGATCACCTCGGTCATCGACCTCAACAAACGACAGCTCACTTCCCTCATGGTTAAAGAAAGTAAGATCGACAACCATGAACATGGTTGATATCGCTGGCTTATCCTGTGTTCTTTTGAATGTCTTACTGTGCTTTCGAACAATGGCGGGTTAATTTACTACATCTCAAACAAGAGTAAGGACACATTCCAGGGGCGTAGCCGGGGGGCCAAAGAGGCCTTCCCACCATCCCCCATCCTCATGCTGTAGAATCCTAAACATCTAAGTAGTCATGCCTTAAGTTTGGCTTACCAATGTTATAAAAACGGGGTTTGGCCCCCTTCTCCTTCCCCCCAAATCCTGGCTACGTCCCTGGATTCTACAGATTCCCAATCTCGGGAGTCTGGGTTCCAGAGAGAATTGGTTGGTGAGGTTGGAAAGACTGACCTTTTATTATTTTTAGGAACTAAAAGAAGCAGAATACATTCCCATGGAAGGGGATTCAAAGGGAAAGAGGTACGAAAAGTCTTAGAAACGATTTAATTTCTCAGAGCACATAATAATTCATAATAATAGCAGGGGACGGTAAGTCAGAGCGGGGCGAAGCGTTCGAAGAAGGGAAAAAAGAGAAAAGCTCAAGTTTCTCCTCTCCTCTGCCCTCTCTTAATCTTTCCTTTGCCCTTGGTACCCGGCCCTCACTACCTTGCACCGGAGATCCAAGTCAAATTAATGGACCAAATTCACTTGGCTGTTTTGTTTTGCTATATCAATCCACGTGTCATTCTCAAGACTTTCATTTCTTTGTTTAACGGTTAAGTTGCTGTTAAGGGGAAAACATTACAACGTTTCTTACTCAAAAGGTGCACCAGATAGATAGAGCGTTGATAATTCTTACGACTCCAGTTGTTTACCTCATTTTGTTTTCTAATCATTGCAGGACTTCTTCGTCTTCCAACACAAGCGAAAACCCCAAGATGTCGTCAGTTGGCGTCCAGTGTCGTATTGAAGCCAAGGCTGAAATCCCAAATGTGAATGACTGCAGTCAAGATTTATGTATGTATATAGCAATTAGTCTTGAGCCCGAATGAGCTATGAATTAATCAGTAATTCAAAAATTTACGACGGCATGTAAATAATTTCACTTTAGGGCTTCGCGCCTTCAAAGTCCAGCTTCCCTCTGCATGAGTTTAGTTTTACTGAAACTTGTTTGAAAGAAATCTCCCATGAACAGAACCCAATAGAGAAATTATTATCACTTCCGGTTGACGTCTCCGTCGTAGATTTTGAAAAGCTTAAGGTCGTTAATAGCCCATGAGGCGGAAGGCGGAATTGGCTATTGACTCATAGGCCATGAGGGCTAGCATCTGGGGATTTTTTTCGCGGCTAGTTACTGGTAAGATACTGGGGTCAAGCTCGGTTGAGCCGGACTAATACCTGGATGGGAGACTTGGAACTAATACCTACTCAAGCTTTATATTCTTTTTCCTTTTTTTCTGTTTGAAAATATTTGGAAAGATAGTGCAACCGATTTTTGTCTACCTTAATGCTGCTGTTATATTTTAAAAGCACTGTTCTTCTTTTCTCAAAAGCTGAAACGCACAGCGGTTTGCTACAAAGAATTCTACAGTTGGAAGCAGAAAACAAGCAGGTGCGTTACTTCATCATCATCATCATAATAATAATAGTATTAACAATCATCATCATCATCATCCCCAATAGACTATCTTCAGTAGTCCCCTTCACAGTTCCTTGCTCCATCTTGAATGGTAGCCGTGCCTTTGCATCGAAGCGAGACGAACGGTGAGCTTGCAATGATAGAGACCTTTTTTAACACCTTAAACAATTTTTCGTCTCGCTTCGATGCAAACGTACGGCTACCTTTCAAGATGGTGCAAGGAACTGTGAATGGGACTATTGGTAAACCCGTTCATGTAAATTGTGTTCGTATCATTGAAGAGAGTGCACTTAGAAGTAGAAAAGCAGTAAATTTCCTATAAACGGTTGTAGCCCTCCTCGTTTCACTCGGCAAGAAATGTATGAACCTTAATTCTATAAGTCAATGAGGAAAAGCTTTCAAAATAAAAAAGTTTGACACTCCACGAAAATTTATATTTACTGATGACCCTCCCCTCGAAAGCTCTAAACCCCCCCCCCCCCCCCAAAAAAACCCACCCCCCCAAAAAAACAATCCCCCTCCCCCAGTGTACCTTGAATTGGCCGATACTTACTCGTCTACTGACTGTAATAATAATAGTAACTTTATTTACCCTGATTTAAAAAAACGATCAGCTGGACACGATAGAACAGCTGGTATGAACTGGTGATCAGCAATATAAAATCTATAAAAATCTAAATAAAATCTATACTAAAATCTGTGATTGAAAACTTAAAAGTATAAATATAAGAAAAGAGAAAATTAAGTATAATATATACACAGAAACACGAAAACCCCGTGTCCACGAAACATATATATCCATTGTATATACGAGGGCTCAAAAAAGAAAAAGAAAAACGAAACAGAAAACATTAGGCTACAAAAGATATATCAAAAACTCGTGATTTTCGTGCCTCAGTGTAGATTATTGAGAAATATATGAAGAAAAAGCCGGGAAATAAATCTATCGTACAGTACACTTATGCTCTTTTTTATCAAAATCTAATATATACATATATATATATATATGTATGTATATTTTAGGCTGCATGGCAGTCCTTGTTTTTGTTGTCCTGGGCCCGGTTGTACAAAGGGTGGATAACGCTATCCGACGGATAAATCCTTATCCAATAGATAGGTCGATGCTGTTTTCCAAAGAATTTACCCACTGGATAAGAATTATCTGTATAAAAGATAATATAAAAATATATCATCCCTTCGTACCACCTGGCCCTGTTATTTTTGGCTTGTCAGCTAATTATTGTTGTTAGTTGATCGTAATGTTGAGGAATTCTTCTTGTTTCAGTTGCGCACTACGATACAACAACAAGTCGTGCAAATCAAGTCTGTCCAACATGAAGTAAGATGTTTTAAATATATGTTTAGTTCGCTCGCTTGATCGCAAGTTTGTTCATTTTATCTTTGGGTTGAGTTGAAGCATTCACCCTTCCCTTTTTGTTCCTTACTCCTATCCTTCCTTCCTCCTATCCTATCCTTCCTTCCTTCCTTCCTTCCTTCCTTCCTTCCTTCCTTCCTTCCTTCCTTCCTTCCTTCCTTCCCGTACGTTTTTCCATTCTATCTTTCTCTATCTTTCCTCTCCTTCCTTCGTGCATTCTGTTCTTTATCGTAATTTTTTCTTATTTTTTCAATTCTTTTGTTTTGTTCCAATTCAGAATCACATGTTAACGGAGAAACAAAACAAGCTCTGGGAGTTGATCGACGCGTGGCATAAAGATTGTCAATCAGCTTCGCTACCTTCAAAGCCATCAAGCCCTCGTCAGTCTGCTCGCAGAATGCCTGCTACACCAACCACACCAGAACCAAATGGCGCAATAAAGGTAAGTTTAGGGGAAAAATTCTTCAAATTTTATCGTTACTGAGAAACAACCTCAAGGCTGATGAAAGTCAGGGAATGTCTAACTCACAGATCGAACCCTGAAACAACCTCTGGGCTGATTAAAGTCAGGGCATGGCTAACTCACAGATCGAACCCTGAAACAACCTCTGGGCTGATTAAAGTCAAGTCAAGGTAAACTCACACACTGAACTGAAGTTAGTTTGTTAGGTATGTGAAGGTATGTGAATATGGCTGTTGATTGGATGCCAAACTAAGAAGCCATCTTAATGTTATTAATGACGTCACGTATCTGACCATTCCTCGCCAGGATCGAACGAGTTCGGACTCTAATCTAAAAGGAAGAAATTCACCTGGTCACATGAGTGGAAACCGAAATGATTCATGGGCAGTGTGATGTCACGATGTAGAAAGCAAGAATAAATAGATAGATAGATTATATTAGAGATTACAAATATATATGTATATCAGGATTAAGTGAGTGACTTGGTGGGGTAGCTTTGGTTTTAACTTGTTAAAAAAAACGCGTTTGTTTGTTTTTGCCTTAGAAACAGTACAGGCAAAACCATGGATATTTATTTTACTAATATTGCGATAATCGTCCTGAAAGGACGCAAAAGCTACGCTGTCATGCGCGACGAGACAAAATGGAAACCCTCTGTAACCTGTACTCTGTAATCTGGTTTGCAGGGCTCGAAATAAGCACTATCACCTAGTAAAGTGACTTAGAAAAATCTACTAGCAAACATTTGCAAGTAAATGCTTTTCGGATTTGACCAATATTTTCATTTAAGAAACCCGAGAAATTCAAATGTTTACTAGTTAATTAGATTAAGTCCCAAGACTTGATTGCTTTTTGTCGATGTCAAAGTGACAAAAATCGATGTTAGCCGGTTTTGAACAAATGTTATGTCTTTTTGGACTACTCTTGGTCACGTGATCATTTTCAGCCAACATATTGTAGTGTAGTATTAATATTACGCTAATATTTTAAATGCTTCTACCATCCTGTTGAAAACGGCGGAAAATACTTTCCATGGATATTTATTTTATTTTATCTTATCTGCAAGGTACGCGTAACCAATACATAAAAATACAGTTCGCTTTTATCAATTTTACGACTCCAGAGCTAGTCCCAGAACGAAGCCACTCAGAATGTGGAGGAATTGTGAATTTCTTCCCAATCTGGCACAATCACCTTATTTATTAATATAACTAGAATCCAATTTAAGAATAATGAACAAACCCTCGGTGTTATTTATAGTTTAGGCATGAATCAAGGAATACTCCAGGCTTCGTCGATCCTGTCTCGGGTAATATCCTCGTTGCTACGTTTTTAGATCGTCTAGTTTAATGATATGATGACAGACTATAGAATCAAGATACACCTAAAACTAATAAAAGTAATATTGAACAGAGACTATGGCGAAGTCTTATATATGTATACATAAAAGGCATTTTAATCTGCATCGTAGTTTTTAGGCGATTATTAATTGAGATCGTATCTATGTTGGAACGACTCATTTTTATCAGAAAATCTGCGAATGAATCTTCCAGGTAAATTTTTAAAGCCTTCGAGTTTCCGATGGTGTCGAGGTATCAAATAATATGATCTTTGCATTTGTATAGATAACGAACATTATCGTATATTGGCTGTGTTTTCTTGAAAGCGGTGGCTGTAGTCAGTCAATAACTTTTCATTTCGCTAATAATGTCCATCAAAAGAAACAACATTTTGCTGATACTTATCAATGAAGACTTTATTGAAATATTTATCCTTTATTGGTACTTTTGTATTGTATTTATTACAAAACCACTGAGATATAGTTTTTGTCTAACTTTTTCGGCATTTCTTTAAAATAGATAATATTTCATCCGGTAGAAGGATTATGGGATCAAAACATTGATCATAAAACTCTCCGCGAATTGTTTTCTTCTTTTCCCCATTATATTCCAAAAGATTTTTCAAATCCTCTTTACAGATCTCTTACTTAACGTTATAGAACACCCAGACTTTTTTACTCTTCCTGAATTTATCCTTGATCCTTCTAAATTTATGAAACAAATTATAATTTTCAATGAGAAAACTACCTAAAGCTCCTATCGTAAAAAGATCAATTAACTTCTTACGGAAAAAAAAATTGATGGACTCCTATGAAAGATGAAGAATTGCCCTTTTTAGTATAAGTAACGCTCTTCGTTTGTTTTTAGCTTAAATCGTCGAATTTTTTGGCGTAAATTTTTAATTTTTTTGGTTTCAATATTTAGGCTAGAACTATTTTCTCTCTCCCGGATTTGGAGATCATTCGTAACGGTAGATTTATCGTAGCTTCAGGGCAATAGCGGTGGCATCAAGTTCTAACCTTTCCGTCAGTTTTATGTATATAAATCTAGTTATAATGATAATTCTCATGTACTCATTTTAAAAAAGAGTTAAAAAACAACGCTATGTTATTTTGCTTTTCTTTTTTGCATATCGGCTTTCACGAGGATATGAATCTTTCCCTTCTCTTTCGTAGCCTTGTTTTTGAAAATGACATGAAAAATTCATCTTTTTCGTAAATGATTTCGTCGAGTGAATGCATCCGGTAACCATTTCAGTGATTGATTGGATATCTTAAAAACGCCGAGAAGCCGTTTGATTATTTTGGCTCAAATTCAATCTATAATATGTCTAAAAGCGTACAAAAGACCTAATCAATCTTTATAAATGAAAAAATAGCAACTAGGCTTTGTTTTTTGATAATAATCCACGAGTTCCTACGCAACACATGACACTCATGCCGCAGTAACAGTGTGTTTCACTTAAATTTTCAATTTCAATTCAAAACAGCAAAAATACTGACTTATAGCGAAAGTATCTTGCAAAAGGTTAAAAATTACAGTTTATTTGAACCCCCAAAAAGAACGTTTTCATTGTGTGCTTTGAGAGAACAGCAACTTCACCGTACACTTTTCTGATTTCACGACTGTCGTATTTTATCTTGCCCGTCATCAATCAATCAACAACTCTTCACTACATGATGTTTCAACCAAACCTCGTTTTAGATAGGATAAAAGACGAAGCCGCAGCGACCGAGATCAGTTAATTTCCTATGAATTCTGTAGATTACCGAAGAATGTTCAATTCTTTTCGTTAATTCATAAATATATATTTTTTTCTTTATAACTACCAAGTAGGATTTTTATTCGTCATATAATCTTTATTCAGTTAGATTTCGGCTCTTGAATAACTGATGCTTTTTAGTCATATATTGAATAATTGTAGAATATTAATCTTTATTTCTGTACCACTGCCTTATATATATATTTATGTATTCTTTTTTTTCTCTTCTTCTTTTGCTGTAATTTTAAGTTCAAGTGCCATAATTTGCATCAAGGGTTGGTAAGTTGTGTTTTCGAAAGATATCATATAGATTTGCGGGAACCACACATACATGCTTTGGCTCTCAAACGGTTTCCTCCTCTGAGCCAATCAGAGAACGCCAAAACCCAAACCATCCCATCACATTGCTCAGATATGAAAGCCATTTAAGAGCCAGGGTACCGCACGTTTGTGCCATCCAAATGTTAAGTGATGTGTACCTGGAAGTTGTACAGTTTTAGAAGTTCGCTTTTTTTATGCCCTAGGAAATAGCTTTTAAGTTTTCATCAACACAGACATGGAAAAGTCGTCTTATATGATAAGATACGACAGTGTTTTTGTCTTCCTTATCATGAAATGAAAGAAGAAATTGTAAAGTAGTAATAACAATCTTCCTGACGCTTGTCTATATAGCATGGCTATTTACCTTTCGTTTCGGTCATCAGATAAGAGGCGCCTCCGCCTGAACCGATATCTAAAAATTAAAAAATCTTCAACAGTTAATTTCAATTTACAATCCAATTTATTTTTTTGATCGTAAATGAATTCTAAATCATTTCATAAAGATATCGAATGATTTGTACACTATGAAAACAAAGGTGTGTTTTGGGAACCACGATGTGATAAAGTGTGGTTTGAGTTAAGGTCTTCAATATGAAAGACAATTTACCTCAATTGTTCCATAGCAATTTTCCTTTACGAAATCCTCGTTTATCGGCTGTAGTGTATAAAGTCAAATACTTCAAGATTTACGAAGCAGGCTCGTTTTTTTTTTTTTTTTTTTTTTTTTTGATAGATGAATTTAGACGTCAAACTTAATCATTTTCATGCGTTTCTAAGTGTTTTCGACACACCCCTTAGCGTAACGTAATGTCACCCCAAAACACTTTAATTCAAACCTTCATATTCTCGCCGATTCCTATCCTATTCCGGTTCGGAAATCTTCTTCAAAAGCGTAATAAATATATGGATAAATGAGATCATTTCTTCTGACTTAGTATTTTAGATTGACTTACTTTTGATATATTCAATTAAATTCATTAAATTGGTTCTTACGGCCTTAGGTCATGTCTACACTATTGGCAAGCTCCGAGCATTTCTATTCAATAAAAAGTACATACATGTCCAACGCTACAAAACTGTATTTATTTCGTGCATTCCGTAAATGAAAAAGAGGTGGTTTAATTAGCCCGAAGCTTTATATTCTAGTGGTTTTAAAGTGTGTAATTTTACTGTTTCATTCAAACCCCCGCTGGGTTCATTCACGTATTTTGTACATCGTGATTTATATTTTCATTTGGCCATCTTCCGTGAGGCGGCCAAGTGTCTATGATAACTAGATGAAAAGGAAATTTGATTTTTTTGCTCTATATAAATCTCTGTTTTCGTGGCTGTAGTTTAGAGAAGAAAACATCCAAATCCCAGCCCGTTATTTTCATTTCTTTGTTTATAAAAGTACGTGTTTTTGTCTTGATTTAACTGAAGTACTAGCGGCCTTTATCATAAGAATAAGGTGTAAAATATGTTTCTCTCGCTTCGCAATTGAGGCCTTTTCCATATAAAAACCTTCCTTTCTAAAACCGAAAAAAGGAAGCAATTTGTTTTACCTCTACTAACAGGTTCAGAATAAATAATTCCATATATCGATGCCACTTCCATGTATTTACATTAATCTATCAAGTCCGCGTTATACTAATTACGCTTTTATTTGGACGAATGAATGAGTGAGTGGACTGAGTGAATGAATGAATGAATTTACTAGAATATCTTAAGGATCAGAACAAGTCACGTTGGGGGCCATTCAAGACCAGCTCCAAGCCAGTCAACATCCCACTACTCGCTACTCAACGTAAGTATAAAAATGATACTATATTCTCTCATATTCTATAAATATATTTCTTTATTTTGAAGGTTTACATTTTTGTCTCACCTTTGATATTTCATCGTTTTTTTTCGTGAAAACCATGCCATTGTTTCCCTATTTCCTGCTCGGCAATACAATTTTACTTTGTAATTTTAAATAAGACAAGTCCTGGGTTACAGTGTAAGTCGGATATTATTTTCAACATTGAAAAGTGTGAGATTTCTCAGAGTATGCTATGTTTTCATTTACATCAAGGTACCGGAAAATGGTGTTTTTTACATTTCAAAAGGATCCTATGCGAAAACATTACCTACCCTAATGATAACTGAAGTAACTAGATGTATATCCTTAATATCGGCCTTCCTTTATAGTCAGTCAATCTTTCCATTATCGGATTATGAATTATCGAACAACAACAAGCTTTGCCGGAGCATGAAACCGCTCATCTCGGATCGCAATTTCGTTCTATTCATTCATCAGACATATGTATTTAGGAAATCGTTTGTCAGGTACAGCGATATAGGAATATCAAACATAACGGTTGCACGATTTCTTTAATCAATTTTCATGATTCTAAATGAGAAGAAAACGGAGGAAAATATTCCTATTACAGGTTAGAGTTGATTGTGTTTAAACAGTTCCTACAGGAATGACAAAAAATTGAAAATTACAAGTGAATTTTTCACTGCTAAAGTTATAAATGTGATCATCTTTTCGGTTTAATAAGCCGCGCAAAATTACCGATTTTTGACCAATGTTTATTGTTTTAATATATGTAATGAGCTTTACCGCTTGTATTACTACGACACGAGGCGTGAGCCTAGCCCTTAGAGTCACTTCTGTACCTGTACTAAATTAAGATTTCAGTTCAAAATGATTGGCTGTAGCATAGTGCCACCTTGGAGCTATGATTTTTATCCGCACCTCTACGTCTTCATATTTCCGTCAGTTTTTGCGATTCCCTCTGTATCTTCTTGCCTAAAATTCATTTGATTTCTTAAATTACGCTGTATAAAAAAGCGTTTTCGTGGTGCTGTGTTTGTTTGGGAACGAATTGAAATGGTTTAAAGTTAACTGTACGTGCGACGTGCAAACATATAGATTTATGACAAAAAGCCTTCAATCATATCCAGAATTTCTTTTTCTTTTTTTCTAATCCAACTGATAAAACCAAATATTTTATTATTTTCAAATTGCAAAAGACCACTCTTTTACCAGCTCTTTTGCCAAAGATATTGACGTGGAAAGCGTGCGATTGCATTTATTTTTCCAGTGGGATATACGAGTTATGTAACACTAAGATACTTTCAGCTCCTGTACAAATATTGCAAATATTAAAAAAAGAAAAAAACAAGAAAAAAGACTAGAATGGCGATTGATTGCAAATAAGCGTTATTACTATGATTCTTCTTTAAAAATTTAATTTTGCATGGGCATAAAAATTGCAAGAATCCATGCAGGTCATCTTTCGTACGCAGTTGGTGTCACTAACAACATATTGATTAAAATACTCGCTTCCAACGAGCCGTTGATATGACATGAAATGTCCAGATTAAAAGGCTAAAGTCCTAAATATAGAATCATCAATTCAGTATTCAATAAGTTCAAAGATATAACTAATTTCACTTGTAATATTTCTGAATAAAGGTGATTGCTTGGTATTTTTGGTTATGGACGAGCCTTTGATCACTTACTCCCGCACGTTTATTTTGTGGAAGTCGTTCCGAACTACGAGGCGCGCGCGCGTGGTGTTTTCCCGCCATTCATTGAGTAGGTCTTGAATCTTTGATAAGCTAATTTCGGTCGTATCTCAGTGGAGATCGCCTTACGCACGCAAACCAAATTATCGCAGAATTGCATCGAAAGTAACCGAGAATACATGGCAACTGGCCTCTTTAGTGCTATTTTAATTTCTTATTCCTTGAATCTGTTTTCAAATCAAAAAACCAAGAGATTAATGCGCGTTTGATTTCACTTCTCTGGTGGCCTTACATTTCCTAGTCATTTATTTATCATTTATGATTCAGTGTTTTTCATGATTGGTTACACCCACATATACAAGTACCCATTCAAAGCCAATTCAGGTTCATTCAGTCGTAAGAACGTACTTCAGCCAGAAAGCTGAATTTCTATCGGTTTGTGTGCTACAAGGGCCTAGATTTTCTTTCCTTAAGAAATAATTCATCCTTGTGCTTTCAAAGGTGAGAATAATTGTTGTCAATCTATTTGATAGTAAGGACAAGTTTGTAGTTGTGCTGTGGTTATGTTTAGCAGGGTATCAATACTCCAAAGCATAACTTTTATCCTATATGACGTCCAAACGCATCCTTTGTACTAAAACTGTCCAGTGAAGAACGTGTCGCAAATCATCGCTTTGGAATTATCTAGTGTCCGTTTCTCCCAGAAAAATTAATACATATTTATTTTAATCCTTCTATTAAAGAAAGGTTGTAATAGAATTTGCATTTTCGTCTAAGAAGTGTGGGAATAATTTGTATTGATTGGAATTCATTTTTTTTTAATTGCTTTAATAAGACGTAGGAAGAAGAACATCACGCAACTTCAATTGCACCTTAAGTAACAAAAAACGATCGAAATAATTGTCCAAAAATCGTAAAAAACCTCCAATACATTTCTCATAAGTTAAGCAAATATTGTCATTGTAGGTTTGTAACGTTTCCGGATCATTTTGCGGGAAATTTGAGAGCTAGAATCGTGCTTCTTTTTGAACGCTCTGCTTGAGTTTTTATGATATAAGCTCTTTCATTAAACATCTTGTATTTGACCAACCACCCACATTGATATGTTGTTAACTGAGCTCCAACCAACCTCTTAATCAAACTTCAATTGAAGGCAATATCTCTCTCTGACATGCAATTTCTAAACATGAGGTTTTCAGTTCTTCAGCAAAAAAAACAAAGTATAGTACTTTCAGTCCCCCCCCCCCGTTTTTCCACGTGTCTGAGCGTTTTGTCTAAACCGAATATATCAATGTCTAATTCATTTTTTCTTTTCTTCCAAAGTACTGATGCTCCAGGCATTTATATCATTATCTGATAACGTTAATGAAGCAAGTCTTTGCTTTCAAGTGAAATTTTAGGAACAATACCTAAGAACCATCCAATTGTTCCTGTTTTCTATTTCATTCCTTTCCATTTAACATGCTCGGCGTCTGTATCTCATTAAAAAAACAATTTAGGTTATTATCAAGTTTAAGCATAATGAAAATATCCTATTTTTTATCTTCTTTTTGTCTATTTTTTTAATTGATTCTCTGCTTCATTCATCCTACAAGTTATGCAGGCATTTCATTATCTTCATAACGGGGACATTTTTTCTATTTTTACTAATGCTTTACTCCATTCGACATTCTTGCTCTAGGCAGGCATCTCATCATCTGATAACGACGGAATCGACTGCTGTCTGCTGTCAGAAAGTTAAATAAATATTACCAAAGGCCCACGCAAAAGGTGTGTCTGAAAAACAAGTTTACTATGCGATAATCCGTTACTATAATGTGTGTCATTTATTACAATAATATAAATCTTTATGAGAGCTTCAAATCAGATGAAGAGTAAGAAAACACGCACATCGTAATGCATCTCGAAATGATTTCTCTTTCTATCGGTTCTGCATGCTCTAACGTAAAAGTGATGCCTGCGTGCACATTGAGCACATGCCAAATCCAATCTCAGGATTAAGGTCAATTTTTTTCGCATCTTAAAACAACCTCTGGGCTAATGTAAGTTGGGAAACTCTTAGTGAATTTAGCGTGTTGGATTACTCTAATGCTTTTTTCCTATGGTGATTCTATACGTTTTACTTGGCATTTGCATTTTGAAAGACGCCATTTTGAAAGATGCCATCTTGCGATTGTTCGCGAATATAACAGATGTGGTTTTAGTGGAATGAAGGGTACTTTAACTATGCATGAAAAAAAAAAAACGTTTTGACCATCTTTGATATTCCGATCTCGAAGATGCTGTAATCTGTCTTCGGTGCTTTCAGGAAACATAAAACCATTCACAATGCAAAAAAGAAAAAGACACGATATTGACACTTTCTTTAAAAACAATCTGACACAAAACAATAACCTATTCTACTCATAAATAAACATAACTGCTTTGATAACAACTATAAGCAAAACACAAGGGAAAAAACTTTAATATTGAATGCTCGAATTTTCTGGATCAAATTTCAAAGAGCTTTTTATATATTTGTGAGTTTTCAAGATTAGATTGATTTATTTTGAAATGCCCTAGGTACCGAAGCCTTTGTTTATCGGTTTTATCTAAAAACAAACTCAATAAAGAATATTCTCCATAAACATGGACGCTAAACAAATCAATATGGGATATGAAGAGATTTTATTTCCTTAAGAAGTCCAGAAAAATGGGAAATGAATACAAGATTATCAGAGTAAACAACGTCTTACGACGTTATTCGAAGCCAAAACTCATTGACAAGCATTGTTCTGATTGTTGTTTATTATGATTGTAAATATCGAAAGTTCATATAGCCTTTAAATAACTGATCCTTGGAGAGCACTAGGCATTTCCTACGGTGACAGTGTTTTTCTTATTGTAGTGCCCCACAGTTCATTCTAGACGTTTAAGAGATTAAGGCGTTAACGAAATTCCTTACAAGTGTTTTTACGCAAGATCACGCGAGTATTTTCAAGACCCCACATTAAATATTTACTCTCTTTTATTGTTATATTCTCGTTTCTTGCATGAACTGCATAACCCAGCCTTTTTTACAGCTTAAAAGGTCTTATGACATTTCTTGCCTCTCCAGAATCTAATAGTTGACATGCATTTCGTGTATTCATTGAAGTTCAAAACAGGAAAGATAGGAATATCAAAGTAGAAAATGATGGGAACACGCAGATGAATGGGTTCGTAAAAATGATTAATGAAAAAAAAAAAAAAAAAAAAAAAAAGAGGCACGTTTGTCGCCGTTGGAGAACTATTAGGTCTATATACTTGGCTCGTGTTTTGAAGGCTATGATGGCTCAGTATTGAAGATAAGAAATTAGAAGGAAATTGAAAAGAAGGAAGTACGAACGAACGAACAAACGAACGAATCAATAACAGTAATTCTAGTCGCAATTAAAGGTGCATGAGAGTGAAGCGTGGTGCATGCAAAAGTGTTGTTGTAGGAATACTAAAAAAGTATTCGTTCTTTCAAGATGCTTGTCCAATTTGGTCCAGGGAATCGTAATAATACAATGTAAATATATGTAAATACACGAAGACACCGAGCGATTGTTGAATTCGTAATCTCGCCGGCTGTAAATACCTTACAAAAAAAGAAATAAGAAATAGAGAAAAAAGAAAAAATATTTTCCGTTTTACTAGTCTCAATGGTATCAAAATAAATATACTGTTTATGAGCATCAAGATTGCCAATGTTACAAATGCACAACAAAAATTCGTACGAGGAAAGCTATGTAGGTTACGTAATAATTTCCCGCCATTGTGACATCGTAACATTGGCATTGCAATATCACATGTTTCGTTATCTGTCACGTGCGTACCCGTTTTACAGAGTATTAATGTCTACCAAGACCATGAAGGACAGAGAGGCTAGGTTGCGATTCTCTTTTGGTGTTAATTGGTGCTGACCAGAAAAAAACGTAGGCCCAAAGACTAAAAATACATTGACATTTAAAAAGCTCTTGGAAAAAAGCAAAGTAAACATATGTCAACTAGCTAAAGTAACTACTAATGGAAATGGTTTTGAGTAATGGTTTAAAAATTCTCTAGCTCCCACAGTTTCTTTTATGGTAATTCCCTTGAAAGAAATTTTGCCAATAACTTTGTCCTGAAACTTTGCATGGACATTAATTATGTTATGGGCATTAAAAAACTACAATAAAAAGATGGGGTCACCATTCTCGTTTTTACGCTAGATGCTCTCCAAATATGTCAATTTATGGGTTTTATAGTGAAATGCGGTAGCAACCGGAAGCTGTAATCAAAAACCTTTATTCACAGTTAATGTTAATAACTCGAAGTTTCCTAGATACTCTATACTATTACATCCATCAAAGTTATTGGATGACTATGATTCTTGAACTTTTAGTGAAAAAATGCAGGTACGAAGTCCAAAAACTGCACAGTCAACTAATCCCATCAAAATATTTCAAAATCTATCCAATAAACTTTCCTTCATATTTTGATATATTATGACGAGTATCGCATTTATCAAAAATCTGAAATAAAAAATGGGGGTCATCATTCTCGATTTATCTTGAAAAAACATCCCAAATTTGTCGAAAACTGACCCATTTCCGAGTGGAGGCTGGGGCGAATCAGATAAAAATCGTAATTTCTCTACTCAAAAAAGAGAAAAAAGTGAAAATTGGCGTTGAACATGTTCCGAATTTATTTTCCGAAAGAAAAATGCCTAAACTTTGTTAGTTCCATGCTTTTGGTTGCATGCGCAGAAAAATGAGCGGTGCAAAACAAGGGAATTACCTTAAGGTAATTATTTGCATTTTCACTACTTCTAAACTTATGCTCTAGCCATTTCATCATGCTTCATCTAAATGCTAAATAAATTAACTTTCTAGGTAAACTTTTTATAACTACACCACATACATGTAGACAAGGCTTAAAATAAAACAAACTAAAATAATCTTATTTATTAATTTCATTTTGCAGTAATTTAGAACCCTTCTCTTATCATACCTATGTAGAGAGAATTACTAATCTGTCATCAAAGTATATTATTTTCTTTCACTTCCAGGCTTTAAGGTTAAAGTTAAACTATAAAGAAATGAAAAAATGATAAGAAGTGAAAAAAAGAGGTCAAATGAGATTAGCGTAATGGTACGCCCGGTCATATGTATACATATTATGTATATATGCATATTATAAATTTTCTCTGATATTTATTTCAGAAAGCCCAAGTATTAGGCGAACTGAAAAAAATATCAGCGATGATAATCCATAATTTCTGATATACTTTTGATATACTTGTATTTATGTACAAAAGGATCAAATTTCTGCATATCGCTGTGTGTATATATATATATATTGTCTGAAGTGAAGTAAAGGTAATTAGAAAGTGTTGTACGCGAGATCTCACTATTCTTATTTTCTAATACTCGTTTTTTCCCGTTACTTATAGTATTCCATAATTTCCGATTTCTATATTGATAGTTGACTTGTCGTGTCGAGTGTAAAAGAAGGAAAAGTGCAATAGAAAATGAAAAGAGAACAATGAGGAGGTCCTGGTTTTGAAATAAGATAATTATGGCATAAAAAAGAAAGAAAAAAGAAAAAGAATAAAAAAAGAAAAATTTTTTTTGCACTTCAATCATGATTTTGAATTTTGTAAAAGAAATTAGCATCAGGTCCTTCGATAGCTCAGTTGGCAGAGCGGGGGACTGTAGTTCCGAAATTGTAATCCCTAGGTCGCTGGTTCAAATCCGGCTCGAAGGACATAATGTTTTCACTTTTTCATTAAAAAAGTTTGCATACTTTCCCTATTTATGTAAATATTTTACTCATTCTAATTTATCTCGAATGTATTAATGGTTTCCACAACATTATAATATCATTGTAATATGTTTATATAGACAATAGAAGAAATATTATATAGTTCTAGAAATATCTTTAATGGATATATATTTTTAACTTTACTGTCTCCGGTACACTTATACACTTATACTATCATTTTAATTTCAAGGATTTTCAAAGGATTTCACTAAAATTACTAAACAGTTACGCAAATATAGAAGTGTAGTGAGTGCATAATTTACCTAATTCATTAATTCGTCATTCATTCGTCTTTCCTTAAAGTTTGGTTTTATTTTTGTTTACATGACTTTATCTCATTAAAAATATCAAATTTTTTTTGGTGAATTTATTTTTCTAGTTTTTCTTTTTTATAGTTTTATCGCTATATTTCTTGTCATTTAAGGTGTTTAATGTATTTTTTAGTGAAATTCAAAATTGAAAATCATTTTTAACAGGAAGCCATTGCAGTGAAGTCCGCGACTATCGCAGATTTTCCCGCTCTTTTCGCAGTAGGAGGCGCGCCAGTTCGGCGGGAAAATGTTTTGTTTAACAAGTTATGACCCTTCGATTATCACTGCACCTGCAGACTGGAAACGTCGCATACAAAAGAGAAAAATCCATGTCAAAAGCAACCTGTCTTGAGCCAAGACATTAGAACTCACAACATAACGACACTATGGAAAAGTTTACAATTATTACAAACTGCTGTAAAAGCCTCTGGAAAAAGACCTAAATTTCTTTTAAAATTTCGAAAGGATAGCCTAATTGCGGAGGTTTTTGGAGTGCTTTGTTATTAGCGGGGTCTTTTGTTATCAAAGATTCCTTATCATCAACCTTTTCACGATGAAACACCCATTTGTCCTTCGTAATTAGTCGCGTAATTGAACAATTTCAAGCTCTTATATTCTTAGAATATTTTTTCCTCTTTATTTAATGCGAACCGTAATCGAGTACTGATACCCACTATTTGTCGCCGCGCACTAGAGTGCAGTGAAATTAAAAACGAACTATTTGCGCTTTGACTGCAGCCACTCAAATGTCGTTGTCATAAAATTCAATTTATAAGATAAGCTGAAAATGGATGATGTGCATATTCATCATATTACTAAAATGGCATATTTTACAGCGCCTATAAATGATTATAAATTTCAGGCTTTTCTAAGTCCCGCCCATACGTAGCTCTCAACCTCTAAACCACTGAACGCCACAAACTCAGATTTAAAAATTAAATTCATCTGAAAAGGTAAATTAATATTTATTTAAAAATATGATTTTGATAATTTAATTTCTAAATTGAATTGTGTCGGCATATGTGATTGAGAAATATCTAGTTATAACTGAGTTATATTGTGGGGAAAAACTTCGATTAGTGTCCAAGTCTTAAGGCTTTGCACGTTTCAAAAATAGAACTCAATAGCTTTCGCAATAAAACGTTAGGCATCCAAGTAATAATAATAATAATAACAACTTTATTTAATGAGGGTGGCACAATTTACGATGGTTTAGCGTGGTATGTCCTCTTATTTACCACCATATGACGTCAAAAGTTGGTCAAAATGTTACGCCTCACGAGGCGTAAGCCAAACAAAGTTTTTACAAAGTGATAATCTTGTCTGACGCCATTTGTTGGTATGGCCTCTTATTTACGGCGTTTTTTAACCAATCAGCGCGCGAGAAAATTTACAATTGTGGTAAAATAAATGGTGTACTACACCAATAAACTTGTGGCCCTCAATATAAAACTACTAATATTTACAAATATAAAAATATAAAATATATGTAATAACAACTATCAACACAAACGACTTCAGTACCATGTCGGGAACTAAAAAGAATTGAAAAACTTAGATTGTTATTTAGAGATATTTAGTTGAATATATTATTGCCATTAGATATAAAACTATTACAGCCTCGGTCATTCCCACTGTTCATATAATGAAATCCTTTACGACTTTGACTTGAGTACGGTAGTTTGAAATAGATACATATCATCTGAACCTGTAAATTGGATAACTGTAATTAAACTTACTTATCTTTAACTTTATTTCAAAATGGGCATTGAAAAAGCGAATTTACTACTCATTAGCATTCAAGTCATGTTACATTAGTTGATTGCAGTATAGATCGCACCTGGTGACATTCAAATGGCTTCCGTGTTGCCTGAACCAATCAAAATGCTAGAAAACGCACACCCTGCATGACGCAAGCCATCTCAATGCCAGTACCTTATTTTTCAAATCCTACTATACGCTGTTTTTTTTTTTTGTTGTTGTTTTTTCGTGTTTTGTTTGGAGTCTTCCCGTTTATTGTCCTAGAAGGACTGAGCTTGATGCAAAATCGATAGTACCATTTCCGAGCCTCCAAAGATACCTCACCTCCCGTCATTTCCCAAATAGTCAGTTTCGAACACCTTCAGCACCTGTAAAACGAATTGTCTCGTTCTCATTTTCTTCCTTCATATTGGCTCTCTTCAAAAACACGCACAAAGCAATTTGATAATAAATATTCATAAACCTCGATAATGGCTATACATGGCATGTTAAAAGCTAATTACAGTCAAGGTGTTTGATGCACATATGTCATCTTTGAACGCATCAGTGGACTCTTTTGGTCGTTAAGTAAGCAAACTAAGAGTTTGTAGTGAGGAGCCCATTACCGTGGAAGTAAAGATTTTAGAAAGCATGTCAGTCAACGAGAGTTCATCAGGAGGTTTTCACACAAAAGTTGAATGGACACGCGGCTCGATAGGATGCCTTTATTAAAGAATTGCATGCTACGCAGTCTCATAAGTCTTAAAGCTTGGTCAAAAGGCCACCCAATCAAAATGCTCGGACAATAAAAACGAAGAACAGCATGGCCAAAAGCAACTCGTGGATCTCGTGTCAGTGCGCATTGTATTCAAATCAATTGACCTTTGTAAAAATTTTCAGTGAAAGGAAACTAACTCCAAAAGCAACGATTTGGCATTTTTATATGTTTTCAAAATCGACTTCAGTTGTCACAAAGTGCCTTCTTTGCCTTTATGGTGGAAGACAAGCATTGTATTATTGATGTGCAAAACGGTACCGATTGGAGATTTTGTATTCTGTTTACATGTAAATTGACGCGTGGACTCTAAACTATCGTTCTAAGTTTAAATGACATGTCCGGGCGTGCACGTGGATTAACCATTCCAAAGCCAACCGAAAATATATGCCCAAAACAGTGACAGGTATAGTCAGCTGAAACTACCATTCACTAGTGGTAATCTTTCCCTCTGAAAATGAGAAAAACTTGTTGACCAAAATCTATGAAAAAAATAAAAGGAAGGAAAATAAAAAGACTGAAAGTGACGTCTAACAAATTTAATTAAATCCGAAGGGAAAATGTCATTCATAATGATCTACTTGGAGAATCATATTTTTTGGGGTGGTGAGTCGATTGTCGTGTAGTCCATCGTAGTACCCTCGTGCATCAGCTGACGTTTTCGTAATGGTTCAGCAGTACTCGCCCTTGCGATCAAATCAACATACTGAATGGAACAACTGACAGTTATTGCTTAAGGGAAAAGAATCATCAAATATTTAAGCTTAGAAAAATTACATTGAAATTACCATTTTGCTACTAAATCATCAGTGAATTTCGTAGAATTTATTTAAGCTGATAATAATTCCTGAAAGAGTACGCCTAACGAAATGGCACGCATCCATTGTGAAAGTACGTCAATAGTACGTCAGACGTCAAGGATCCATTTTCCTTTTGTACTGATCACTTTTAACTTCAAATTTGTAAGTCTTGTGCTTTTGCGTGTGTCATTTAACATATTCACCAAGTATTTCTGCCAAAAACGTTAAGAAATAAATAACAGGAAAGACGATTATTGATAATATTTATAATAGTTTCATATGTACGCCCCCCACACACCTATCGGAGCATGGTAGTCTCAAGCCAAGTTGGTCGTACTTGAGTTGAAAAAAATAAAACCCAAAGTTTACTGGTGCCCTGATAATTAATTGCTAAGTCCATCATAAACATAAAAATACTTAAAGAAAATATCTTGAATTTGCATTAACGATTAGCACGACGTCAAAAAAAATTTTCGAGCTTAATTTTTCAAAGTTGCTATGGAAAATAGAAATGGTAAGAAGTGAATTTATATCTGAAAGGATTCATTTTTTCCAGGATTTTTTACATATGTCGGAATCCAAGCCATGTAGTATAGAATGCAATTTATCATATGAGCGGTGATCCAAAAAGGCCTGGCAATAAATAGAGTTGGGATTTAAAGACAAGATAATCCTTTTTCGTTTCTATGGAGAGATTAGTGATCGTATTGTTCTTTACTATAGAATCAAAACAATGATTACTGAGATTAGGTTTGTAATTTTTATTCAGTCAAGTGAATGGGGTGTCTAGTATTTCGCACGACCAATCAGAGCACGCGATTTTGAAGGTCTCGCTTTGCTATTGGCTGCCTCTAGTGTTCATTTACGGTGCAAAGCTACGAGTAGCAATAGACCTTCCTGCAGTACAGAAGAAAAATACATCCATGGCGTAGTTCAAGGCACTTTATAGGCAGCTAAAGGTACATATCTTATAAAACTTTTTTTAATTTTAGGTTCATTTTACTATCCTCAAGAGAACTTTCGTCTCAAAATCTTGTTTTAAATAAAGATAACGCGCAAGGCTTGCGTTCGTATGATGTTGTTCGTTTCGTTGTTCATTCTGAAATGAATACGTTGTTGTTTTCAAAAACACAAGTTCGACATCGCTAGATCGTGTTAGGTGAAAAACGAAAGGAAAATACATCAAATGTAGTCATAGCCTAGCTGAATTGTCATAGTTTTAGACAGTTCTGTTCAAAATCCGCTCAAAAATACCTACCATCAGCTCGTATTTCTTTGTCACTGAAGGAAAGCCAAGCCACGAAAATGCTTTGTGACAGGCACCTGGTCCTTTATTGTAAGCAGTTCTTGTAAGCCTATTTTGTCCTTCATTTTACCGAGTCAGTAACTTGGTAAGCTAGAAAAAAGCAGCATTTCCAATATATTTTACTTCTGAATGCCTATGACTTTGTTAGTTTTGATGCTCGCGTGTAAAACACGGTCACCCGAAAGCAGGCAAGCCGATAAAGCTTGTATTTCATGTACACACTCACAGGCTGCTCTTATCTCTAGTCTATTTCCCACGTAATTTCAAGATAGGCTGTTTTGAAGTATTACACAGAAGACCAGTTATTAGTTATTCCCAGCAATGTTGATATATTTAAAGGCAATCTAAACCTTTAGTTGAATGTCCTCGAAGATGGCGACCAACGACTCGAGGAAGAGTACAAATATTGAGACAAAACCAAGGTTCGCTCATGAATGGTGTTTAACCGCATTTGTTTATGATAGACGGCTTCCAAAAAATGTATATGGTAGTGGCTTACCATATTCTTTCGGTAGTATCTTGTTTAGAGAACGCCGTTGGAAAGAAATACACGTACGCATTTAAAAAATTAAAAAGCAAATTTGGAAATAAAACAAGGAATTGAAGTCCTAGTTTGATCTATATTTTTTTTCCTTAGTACAATTGCTGAACAATAGATAAAGTTTTAGCGTGTTTTCCAAAGAAAAAATATTAGTGTACTATTACTATTCTAAATAATTTCATATTCCTTTTCCTGTCCAGACCTGTCGTGGTAAACTGACTCCCGAGCTCGCGGGAATTTCCCTGCATTCCCAAATTCACACATCAGCCTCTCTGGCAGTCGCCTTCACTACTTCACCAAACGATGCTGAAATTTCTAACTTCAAAATTCAGAAACCAGTCCTTAAATGAAGTCAAACCTTATGAACCTCAGGTAAAGATAAAAGAAAGAGTTTTGAGAAAATGTTATAACGTTTTCGTTCAGTAATTGTTGTCGTAAATGAGTATATTGCGTCAAATCATCATTTCATGACTTTCATGTCTCGAGATTTTTTACGACTTGCTTTTTTTTTTATTACTATAGGATTTTTTACGAAATGAGTCAGACATGGAAGGTATGGAACGATCCGAGGATGAAGACGAAGAGCTAAGGAACTTAAACCTAGATGGTATATAGATATTTTTCTGCTATGTATTTTTTAGATCTATTTTTAGCTGTTTACTAAGGTATGTTTTCGATTTTCTATCGTTAGGCTCAGTTTCTCTCAATAACAACATAGTGGAAACAGAAGAATCAAATTCAAAACCTCTCGTTTTAAACTTTAAAGAATGTCCGTCCCTAGACCAAGAAAACCTTCCACCATCTTTACAGACCGAAGGAAAAAAGATAGCTGGAATAGACGGTAGTACAGGATTTTCACCGATTGACATACCACACACTACAGAGGATTGCAAGAATCTCTTGGCTGAAAAACGAAAGTGGTCTCAAGTCAGCAATAAGCGCTTTTTGCATCAGCTTGGATCAGGGAACGATAGCTCGTCAGATGACGAGATAAAAGAACTTTTTTCGACTAAAACAAGCTCCAGAATATTAAGCTCGAGCCCACCCGGTAAAGTCACGGTGTTATCAAAACATTCAGCATTTTGCGCCCAAGTTCGACCAACAGACGGACAATCGAGAAGAAAGCACAGAGTTATTATTTGTGACGAGCGACCGTCGCTAAACTTCGAGAAAATGCAGCAGGTAACATTGATAAGTTGTAGAAATTTTCTCCTTTTAAATATAAAATCGTTTATGAATAAGTTGAAGTATTATCATTAGTGCACAATACAGGAAATGGGCTCCAACATCACGAAATAGGAAGCTCCGAGTTAATTTCACGTCCCTTTAAATTAAATGAGTTTATATAACTGCGACAAAAAAAAAAAATGTCTTGAGTTTTAGACTGTTTTCGTGAAGGACAATAGTGATTTTTAAAAATTCGAACTGTCAGCAATCCCTAGCTTCACCAAAATTTAAAACAAACCATTCGTATAAATTACTTTTGTTGTTTAAAATGATTGATTGACAAGTCTGAAGCAATTTCATGCAACGCTGCTTTCGCCATGGATAAAGTTTCTGGGTGACCTTATTTACACCTTATAAACATTTTTCCAGAAATTCAATTTAGTTTTGATAATGAAACTTATATCGGAAAACCCAGAATTATGCAGAAACTAAGACTGTGGTGAAAATAGAATGAAGGCAAAAACCATTGGAGCTGGCGGAAAAGTGTATTGTTTTTTTTCTAGCTTTATTTTTGTTCTTCCTCCACTGATGGATATAGGAAATTGAATCCTTGTAATGATTGTTTTAACAACAGCTGTTTTTTTTCTGAAGCAAGCACTTGGATTTAGCACGTTTTCTACATGTGTAAACAATGTGATGGACATAGTACAATGGCTTAATTATTGCATGCCTCTCTGTTGCTCAGGGATTTCATGCATTTCAACGTTTATTGGCAGTTAATTGAGTTGCCAATGGTGAATGAAATTTGTCTCCAGCCAGAATGTTTGATCCTTTTGTTGCATGTAATAACCTTGAACCTTTTGTATGCAAGAAATTAATTTTTCAGCCTTTTGTGTCTTGCTTTTCAAGTTCTATAAAATCTACTTATAACTGCTTAATTTGAATTTTCTTTAATTCAAAGTTGTCATGATCCTTTATGTTGAATGCTAACTTAGTGTGAACAGCTGCTAGTTTTAAAACTCTCTTCCTTTCAATGATAAAAACTGTTTCCTGTTTGATTGTGTTTATATTTGATAGTATAGATGTAGATTAGTTGGAACTCAAGGCCAAAAAAGGTTTAATTTTGTTTTCTAGCAATGCAAAATTATCACACAGATGCATAATAGAAATGAAAATAATTTTTAAGCATTCTTGTGGTAGATTGTAACACGGCAATACATATTTGATTACTAACAGTTACAGCAATTACAAGTACTTGTACAGACTGCAAACAAACATCTAGATGCATAATATAGCAGCTATCAAGAAATTTTATATCATCAGCTGATCATGGTTCACCCCATCATTTGATCAGAACAAAACAAAAATATGCTAAACTGCATACCTAATGAATTGGTTAATCCCATAAATTTATAATAATAACTGTGGAAGTATGTTTGCAATTAAAAAAAATGATTGTTGAATTAACAAGCTTGTTTCTTGGTGAAACTACATAATTTCTTTGGTCATGCCACCAACATTAGTTGTATCAGATTATAGTTTTGTCCTGTGCATTATTACCAAAACTGTAAAGTATCATTAATTTATCATCTCTTAATCAAATATGTATTTATTTTTGTGCTTGGAACCAAATTTTTGCTTGAAAACCCAAAATAATAAATCTTAATTGCTGTAAAAAATATTATAAAAAATTAGGTTTGCAAAAGCAGTAGTATCCAATTGCCCCCAAATACTTTGAAAATTTTTTATTTTTGAAAGAGATTCTGTGATTGGATTTTATGTGGTAGATTTGCCATTAAATAATTCTTACATATGCTATAGCACAATCCTTTTGTAGTCATTATCTGCTGTGAGTGCCATGAATTGAATAAAGATTTCTTAGATCCAAATATTATGCATATCAAATTCTTGGTATCCAATAATGAATTTCTTTAATTTGAAAGTATTCTGAATTCACATACAATAATTTGGTGAAGGTCATGTTGTACACATAATTAAGAAAGGTGCAAAGTGTATTGAAGTTAATAAGTTATAAGGATTAGGAAAGAAACCCTAAGATTATCAAAAATGAAATCCATAGTTTTGAAGAGATATAAGATTTACATAAGAAATGTCCCTTCTAAATTTTTTATATCAAGCTGATGCATGTATGATATTTCTAGAGCTTCATTAAAGGAAGTATTAGTTATTTATATGCTATTATGAGCATTAAAGTTAATATGAACTTATGAATGACCCACACCCATGTACTTATTTTCAAAACCTAAGCATCCTTCAAACTGAACCTTAGAAATTTAATATTCAATCAAGAGTTCATAAATATTATTGTCCAAATTCTACAAAAGAATAACTCAAGGAATGACAACTAAAAAAAGTTTTTTTTGTTTCTGTGTTGATATGAGGTCATGCATGTTTTAATTTATTGATCTTCCATGTTGGTGGAGTGCTACAGACACTCAAGAATACTGCTGTCATAAATTTTTTCCCTCTTATGACAGATGTTCCCTAGTGAATATTATTCCTTGTCTATGCTCTTAGTCAACAGCTAATTCTTTATCCACAAGACTTTATTCCATCCAACAATAATTAATAAAAATAATTGTTTTCTTTTTCCCCTCAGAAAGCATTATTGAAAAAGTACCCCTATGGTGTCTCAAGACCAAGAGCAATTAGAATAAGAGTAAGGATACGCCTTTGTTGTCATAATGCCAATCCATCTTGTAGACAATTGAAATATATGGATGCTATCATTTATATCAGTTTTCTTATTAAGTCTTTTCCTCTTATCCATTGCACATTAAGCAAGCAAAAATAATAAAAAGTCTATTATGTAGGAAATAATGCGTTTTGCCAGCCTTTTTTGGAACGTTTGTGATAGTTATCATTTAATGCATGCTTAGTTTTGGACAAAGGAACCTTTGTCTCTAACTATAAGATCAAGCATTGAATTTATTTTATGCAAGGTTGAGATTGTGGCTGGCTGGCTGGCTGGCAGCTTGCTAGGCAGAGCATTTAAAGCTCATTGTTGTAATCATTTTTAAGTGTAACAAACTTGGCTCTTCTGTTTAGTTTTGCCCTCACCCTTCTCCCTCTTAACATTGCCAAGCAAGTATGAATCTCTTACAAAGCATCTCAATTTAGAAGGAACAAAGAAATTTCAATCTCCTGAGAATTGAGTGTTGCACTCCATTTCAACGTACTGCAAAGGTCTATTCCATTGACTTGGCTGAGCATTGTGATAAGGTGTCAAGTGATGGACCATGGCATGGTTACCATGGTTACCTTCCTTATCATAGGTGGACTGGTCTGGGCCCCTAAATCCAGCTTCATTTTTGCTAGGACACCTTTCTTTAGACAACCAGCAATATTTTGCTGCCTATCTGCAAGTAGCTTGCATGCATCCGAACACTAACCAACAGTTTGTGTTTGGATGTATGCAGACTATAATCTGTAAGTGATTACTGTGATAAAGGGGTAGTTCAGGAGTTTAATGCAGGAGTTTAATGCACTTTTCATCATTAATGGCATTAGTGTGTTCATGATAATGATTTTCTGTTTATTGCTTTTAGAACATGTCGCAGTCCAATATGAAACATGGGTTCAGTTATGACCAAGCAATGCTGGTTTTCAAACCCATTGCCATGAATCCCGCATTCAACTTAGCACCAGTAGAAGAACCTGGAATTGTGTTCTGAGCAGAGGAAAGCACAATAAACATGGCTGACCTAATCCATGTCGCACAATGGTCAGGACCTACATACATATCTATCATGTTTTTAGGTAAATTACAAAACAGTGCATAATCTAGACATGTATCGATTACTCTTTAGGGGTTTTTTGCATTCAACAATAATTATAGCCTTACCAAGAAAAAAGTTCTTTTTCTTTTAAAACATTATAAGTTTCTTTTAGGAACGTGCTATTGTTGCAGCATGTTGGACTTATTTAGTCCAAATCATATATTGCTTTAGCATGTTATAATTTTGCCATTTAATGGTATACACTTATAGATATTGAAATAGGTATTATATTACAGAAAGGTATAACTAGCTAAAACTAGTGTGAGCTGCGTTGGTGTTTCTAATGAAACACTAATGATGAAAAGGTAAATTATACACCGTGAAAAGATGAAAAAACTTACTGACGTTTCGGACGCTAGTCCTTCGTCGGAGTAAAAGATTTTACTCCGACCAAGGACTAGCGTCCGAAACGTCAGTAAGTTTTTTCATCTTTTCACGGTGTATAATTTACCTTTTCATCATTACTATTATATTACAGAGTGTATTTTGGTTTTTATAGAAAGCTATTGTTGTAGTTTATTTCAAGTGCTTTAATCTTAGGGGAACTTCAGTGTAATGACTAATATTTTTAGACTACATAATTTGACACAGTGTATGGTATTATCAAAACCAAAAACCAAGTTTATTAGACATTATGATAACCTACTAAAGAAAGGTGAATGTGAGCAATGCCCACTGTAAATAAGATGTTGGCAAACAAAATCTTATGCAGCCTACTGTCAGACCGCTTGCTGACTAAAAAGGTGTGGATTGTCCATATTCACTTAAAGTAATCCATGGGATTTACTTGGTTAAGTTTGGTTGCCACGGTAGCACTAAAGTATTCCTTTGAATATACCTCCTTGATAGATCATAGAATACCAGTCATTTGAGGGTCCGATATTTACTGAATTTGAGACAGACATACGAATGTTGGTAGTAAGGGAAAGCTTTGGTGTAAAAACCTGTAGATGAGGTCACAAATAATCATAGACAATAAATACAACTATTCAAACGTAAGCTCGACTTCACAAGAGAACACACAGTAGAGGTCTTTACACCAAGGTAAACCTGTAGCTTAAGTTTAGGCACAGTCACTCAGAAAATAGAACATGCATGCATAAAATATTCACAAACTTTTACCATTGAACTCAAAATTTTGCCAGCCTACAAAATAATCTTTGTATTTAAACGTTTTTCTACTAAGAAATTAACATAATTCAGTCACTTGTTCTTAAATCACTCTTTACCTGACAATTCTTTATTTTTTATGGTTTTGATTATGTTCTGTACTTGAATAGTTCAGCACAAAATCCAAATGGAATTCTTACTTAGCTGCTTAAAAAAGGAAGCTGGCTCTCTTTTAACTATTGTATAGAATTGAACTGTTGAGTAAGAAATGGGTGCTAAATTTATTCAATTTAAATCTACTGGAATACAGGGAAAGGCTGTGCAGAATTTTTAAGATCTTACTTCAATTTATCTCAGTATGCTGTTTCATTCATTTTTTATGTACGAAAAGAAATACTAACGAACAAAAGGAAAACTAACGAACAAAAGATTTTGTTTTTTTGCTGGCTGGTATTTCTTTCTTTCTTTTTTTTTATTTTGCTTCACAAAATAGGTAGAAAAGTCATTGTGTAAAATAAGATACACACAATTGTGATTACTGAAAAGGAATCTGCCTGTTTTAATTATTTAGGATCTGTTACATGTGAAACTTTTAAGCTGACTCTTGGTAACCATGTTTGGAGACAATATAGTATTGATTAATGCAGCATTGTTTAACATACTACTGGCACGGAAAACCTTTCTTGCAAAGAAACTTTGAGAAACCAGAATAGCTTCTGCTATCAATACTGAAACTAGAGTTGTTAAAACAAAGTTCACAAAAAAGTGTTCAGTGTGACACTTTGTGAAAGTGCCAGGTCCTGTGCAGTGCCATCAGAAACAAGATTCACCTAAACGTTTTACCATGTAACAGCACCTAAAGGCTCTGCCCAAAAGTTAAATGATGTGATCAGAAAGCTTTTCTTTCTGACTGCATATTAACCGCTGGTTATCTGAACTGCCTTTTTTTTGCATCAAGCTCTTAGATGTGTGGGTTTTAATGCTTGTGAGCCAAATTTTCCTAAATTCAATAACTTAGTCAATCGATGGATGAAATCCAAGAAAGCAGAAGAAGTTTCATATCTGAAAATTTATGGATCATAAGAACAACTTGAGCTTGATTTGAAAGTTAAAATAATTGTGTTGATTGAGGAATGATTTTAAAAACTTTATATCTTTATTATGGCTCTGGAAAACACCTTAACTTTCATGACAAAAATTGCTGATCAAAAATCTTTTTTATTTTTAGGATTATTTGTATAAAAATTATTAGGATATATGAAAACTCCCTTTAAAGTTCTAATTCCTATAATGTAAGTTTGGATGTTTTCTGGGAATGCAGCATAGTGATTTAGTTGGACTGGGTGGGTTTTTTCATTTTATAAACAGTGCACTTGCTTTAATATGAAAAATACCTGGAATTGAGTTGCTCTTTTGCAATGGTATTATTATTGTGCAGACATTTTAACTGGACCACTCTCATTGAGATAAACAGTTTGTTAACTTTGTAAGAAACCCTTTGTATTACTGTTCCGAGTTTACATGTCCTACACATCGCACAGTTTGAGTAATAATTAGTCCCATCCACAATGTCCTAAATTACCACTTGCGAGACCTTTTTCCTCATTTTTGTCAACAATTAAAATTTAAAAAAGGATGAAATTGATATCTTTTCCTTGGTGACATAAGTTTGTGAAAGAGCTACTCATTTTCCAAGATTCTTAATAGTTTGATGCAAAACAGATTAATATTTATCATAGATATTTATATATTATAAGGATTTTGTATATATATTTTTTAAAGACGGAGAGAGCTGAGTGAGAGTGCCAGTTTTGAGAGGGTATTTATTCACCTAACCGAGAATCTCTCTTGAGATTTAGTTCTTACTCTTAGTGTTCATTACATGGCAACCAGGTATTTGACCTGTTTATTAATAAATAAAACACTTTACGAATATCTTGTTTGTTTGCGTAATGCATTTTGTCACTTGTAACTTGCTTTTTATAAGGCTGTGTTCATAATGTATGGCAGAGGGGGGGACAGGTGAAATGTAGGGGGGATTGGAAACATTTTACCAGTAAGATGGTGGGGCTTGAAATTTTTTTTCGGAGAATCTAGGGGGCGGGGTGCAAAATTTGTAGGAGAAGCAACGAGAGATTGCCCTGGAGGAGGATAGTTATTTTCTGGGTGGACTTCATAGGGGGGGTCTTAATTATTTTTTTTTTTGACATTTAAAGATTTCACCAGTCTCCCTCCCCCTCCCCCCTTTCCATCCCCTGCCATACATTCTGAACACAGCCTAATTTTTTATCAATTCCTAAAAACCTTGATTTGGGCTTCTGAAATCAAGATGGCCAGTTCCAGGGATCTTTGAAAGAGGGGGAGGATAAATTTGGAATTAGATGCAAATCTCACGCCCACTGATTATGCAAAATTATAGTAGAGGTGTGCCGGATGGCATGGAGCTAGAGGAGCATTAGTGTCAGAGTGGCAAGAGCACTTCCGAAATAAAAGAGGTGGCCTAATCTCACAGCTGATTATGCAAAACTAAAGTAGAAATGCCAGTTGCCATGGAGTAAGAGGAGCATGGGTGTCATAGTGGTGAGAGCGCTTCTGAAATAAGATCAACTAGACGCCCTAAAGGCGTATACTCGGGCTACCTGTGTATAATAGAATGTAGAACTTTAAAGGGAAAACAGAGAGCACTAGTTAATGGAAACGGTACTGGAATGGTGCAAGTGATGTTAAATAGCGCATTTCAAAAAGTTAGTGGGTTGATAAACTTACTGTGATTGATTCTGTGATTGAGACTTTTGTAAACATGGGATAAACCAGCATATTTTTGTGAACCTGGATTTGTAAAGAGTGGCAAGTAATAAATAAGCTTATGACTTGCATTTATTGCTCTTTTGTGTAAGTAAAAAAGTGATTTCCTAGAACATAATTAACTCCGTCTGGGTAAAGCACTACCATGGCCAGTGTTTCTCTTAAACTTTCGATGACAACTTTTGACATATGATTTAATTTTTTCGGGATTGAAATTACATTTATTAAGAAAACAATGAATTCTAGATAACATGGGTACATTATTGACCACATACTTACGAACCATTTTCTGTATTTTTCTGCTTTTGTGCAAAAGTTGGGTTAGTCGTTTAACTGGGACTCTACTTAGTTCTCGATCACGCGAAACAACACGAGGCTTGTGCTCAACATACTGATGAATATGAAATTTAGCATAACGAGACCTGCATTCCTCTAATAAATGTGACTCTTTATTGGGATAAACAAATACAGATAATTGTACAGCTTTTTCAAACACATCGCAGTCATTTAGTAAAGAATCTACGAAAGTCTTGGTCGAGGTATTTATGAAATGTACAACAAGAACCATGCACAGGGCAGCGATCAACACGCTCGCTACTGATAGTTCAAAGAACGATAGAGTATTGAAAAATATATTCAAAATCGTAAACGAAAACAATACAATAAATAAAAGACTTATCCTCACTGTCAATATATGTCCAAGGCTTCTTGATTCTGGAAACGCATTAAATGTTATCTCGGAAGATTTAAACTGACGCTCGACATCTTTTAGAGTGGGTCTACCGCGAACGGCGTGTGCTTTTGTATGTATTTTGAGCGCCTCAGCAGAACAGCAAGTCGCCATTACTTTCCAATAAGTTTTCAAGATATAGCACGAGAAGCAGCTAGCAAGATAAGCAAAAGGAAAGAGACCTACTGAACCTTCGAAAAGCAAAGCAAGTCACATGACTTGTGGTAACCCGCCTCGTTTTCATACTTGCAGGGGAACACCGCAGACTGCCGAGCATCGCAGACTTACACACTTTCGACAATGTCGATAGATAGATAGATAGATAGAAAACCGAAACCTAGACTCGGTCTACCTTGCAGGTAGCCCGAGTAATAATTGATAATTTAATTCATAATTTAGATTTTAGAATTAGTATGTGAGGTTTAATGGTGGTAGAACCACGGAACCCTGAAATACCCAGAAATACCTTGAATAAAGGGCTAAGGCCCAACATTACAACCCTGTTGAATTTATGGATGGTCGTATTGTAATAAAGTGATTAGCATCTTGTGATTTGGCATTTTCTGAGATGACAGTGGGATATTAGTGCCAATCACGCATGCAGGCTCTGGGAACAAGAATGACAACTATGTTCGCTATTCCAGAAAAGATCTAATTGATACGTCATCTTCATATCATCCGGGGAACAAAATTTGATCGTTTATCATGGAGCTCCCTCTGTCCTGACTTGTTGGGCTGCCTGTGTTAACTGAGAAATTTTCAACCTCATGGGCTACCTGTATCAAGCCTCTTAACGGGAAGAAAAGCTGTTTTCGTCGTCCTAATGTTGACGGCTTTATTTTTAAAGATTTAGATTTCGACCCAGGTAAGCTAGAAAAGCTCTAAATAAAACTCATAAAAGAATATAGAAACAATAAGGATTAGATTGATTTGATTGATATTTATAATTTTCACCTCATTTAGAGAATGGGACAATGTCAGGTTCATACACGAAGCCCTCCTCTCGTCTCTGTACAAGATCTTAGAAATATTATCTTTGCAGACAAGTATGACGATAAGTATAAGCTTGGGAACTTATACGATGAAGTTTTCGACAATATTTTTATAGGAGGAGAGTAAGTATCGTTCAGTAACAGTAGATTTTTAACAGTTAATTTAATTAAAAGGTGAAACAAAATGTTACAGCTGTGATTAAGTTACGATATATTAAGAAAACAACGTCTCTTGTTTAATAGATATTTCTCGCACTTCAGTTATCCTCATCTTTATCGAAAATATGATTGTCATGTTAAATTACATTCCTGTTGAAATACCTTTAAAGGCATTATTGGGTTAAAAAGAAATAATAATATTCAAGGGAATGAAAAATATGGTGTGAATGGCTGCACTCATTGTTTTGATTACAGTCAAGCAAAACCCTGTTACTTGAGAGTAAGGCAATTTCAGGCAAAAGTCCCAGTACTCATTATGAAAGATGTCTGATTATTTGTACTCCTTCAAAGCCGTGCAAGGGGACAGGGATGGGGGGGGGGGGGGGGGGAGGGGGTGGGCGTATGGCTAAGTCGACCCAGTTGTAAGTCGCTATTTGTAAGATAATCCAAACAATGTAAGTTGCAATCCAAAATCCTGTGGGCAATCAAATGAAAAATATCTATGGGCATGGCTTGAGAGACGGACACTCCCCCCCTCCCCCCCCCCCCCCCCACCCCCAATTGTTTTTGACCTTACTACGGCCCTGTCATCGTAATATCCACTGGCACATTTATGAATATAAAGTTGATTAACTTACATTAGGTGTATTACTTTTCACTAACAGGCCCACAGCTCTAAATGAAAATAAACTAGAGGAGCTTGGCATTACTCATGTCCTAAATGCTGCCATGGGAACAGATGGTTTCTCTCAAGTTGACACAGATGAAAAGTCTTACAAAAGTGGAATTATTTTTTATGGGATTCCAGCTTTGGACATGCCATCTTATAAGATAAGCAAGCACTTTAAAGAGGCCTCAAATTTTATCAGAAGAGCAGTTGGTTCCAAGAAAACTGGTCAAAGAGGTGGAAGGATTTTTGTTCATTGTGTTGCTGGGATCAGTCGTTCTGCAACTCTTGTCATAGCATATCTCATGACTTATCAAGACACAAATTTAACTGATGCAGTACAGATGTTAAGGAGTAAGAGAAAAATATGCCCAAACCTTGGGTTTCTACAGCAGTTGATTGACTATGCAGCGAAGATGGACCGATGTAGATGACAAATTATAAATATTAGACTGTAAATATTTTAGGAGATATAACTAGCTAAAAACTAGTGTAAATTTACTGTAAATATTCTAGTATTTCTCATATTTAACTTGCAGATGTAATTACTTCTCGTTACAAAATCCAGATTCCTTTTGTTCCGAGTTCCAGTTTTCTCTGGTTCAATAATTCAATAGACCTCGGTTCGGTTGGTCGTAATGGCGAAGGAGATGGGTCAGTGTGTAATACACAAAAACCCTTGTCTTGTATCGGTAAAAGATCTCATGGACATCATATTGGCACCAGATAACGATAATTCCAAAAGTTTGGACAGGAGACCGTTTGACGAAGTATACGACAACATTTTCCTTGGTGGAGAGTGAGTATATTCTTGATTTCATCCTTACGTTTTATATTTGAAACTCTCTCAGGTGTAAACAAAAACTCAGCAAAAATGGAACCTTTAATGTTTTGATGTATAATTAAGCGACATTTTTGCCATACTGTGTAAATATTTCCGAAAAATGAGCGAATTTAACCGCGAACAAATTGGCGGGAATGTTAAAAATCTTTGCAAGATCTTCCAAGACCTTTTATGTTATTCAATAAATATTATTGACTCATTAACCTTAATCATCATATATCCAACTGGATGGCAAGCCTATACAAGTTTATTCTTCCAATACCTATTCTGATCCAGTGACATTTTGTTCAAAAGCAAACTAAAGATAATAGTGTAATAATTTTTATGACCATGTATCTTTAATAACCGTTTTCAAAAGGATCTTCAATCGTTACAGCTATTACCTTTTTTATGTTTATTTTGGACTTTTCCATTAGTATTGCCACTTTGATTGGTATATCCACCCCTTTCCCTTCTTAGTTAAGCGTTTTAACAAACATAATGGTTGGATTAGGTGTCAGGTTGTTCCTTGAGGCAATATAATTATTATTTCTTTGGCTTATGGTCAAAGGTTTTATTCCTTTTTTAATCAAACTACTGTTCCTAGGCAAACAGCTGTCAATGAGAGTGAGTTACGAGAACTTGGTATTACTCACATTTTAAATGCTGCTAAAGGAACGAAAAAATTCTCTCATGTCAATACCAATGCCGAATTCTACAAGAGTGGAATTATCTTCCTTGGGATTCCAGCCACTGATATCCTGACGTTCAAAATAAACAAGTATTTTAAAGAAGCGTCAGACTTCATTGAAAGTGCAGTTGGATCAAAGGCAGGTGGCAAAAAGGATGGAAAAATTTATGTGCATTGTAAGGAGGGACTCAGTCGCTCAGCTACTCTTGTCCTTGCTTATCTAGTAACCTGGCAAAATATGAACCTTACACATGCTGTGCAGGCTGTAAAGAGTAAAAGGAGAATAAGCCCAAACCCTGGCTTTCTACAACAGTTAATTAATTATGCAACCAAGCTAGATCAGTGTCGATGAAGATGGTCATGGCATGAATAGACCTCCTTGGCTCAGACATGTTTTCACATTTCAGACCATGTGTCATTCCCTAGAGTATCATTTCTTTGTTTAACAGTTTCACTGGGTTGCACATGAGAAGGCACAGGAATACCAATACAACTTAAAAAAAGAATCTTATTCCCAAGGGAATGGCATGTGGTCTGAAATGTGAAAACATTAAGCCTGAGCCAAGGAGGAATAAGAAGAAACAGATTGAAAAATTTACAAGATATGAACCTTGCTGATGATAAAAGGATTAAAAGGAGAATAATCTTATCTTTAACCATGTGTGCTCTTGAATCCTTAGCACTAGTGTGTTTGAGGATCATAAGCTAAAGTGTGAACTTGGGAATCCAACATGCTCTTAAAAAAAGGTGGTCTACTGGCGGACCTACCTTTAATGCTAAGGGAAGAATAAGAGTAAACTTTGAATTTAATATTTATTTATTTATTCAATAATAATTTGCCTCATAGAATATTTAATGAATTCATTACTATAGAAAAACACACTTTTTGTTTAATCTTATAGTCATGATAATATTTTATTTATATTTCATTTCTTGTTCATAAATGAGTTCTCAGTCCTACCATTTACCCAAAATTCACTCGTGGTCATTCGTAAATATAACTATTATTTAAATATCGCTTCATGGGATGTCAATTCTTTGTATAAGCTACTGACAAAACTGTAGACATTTTCAATGATTTATATTTTAAGATTAAAATAATTTCAGCACAAAATTTAAAAAAAAATAAAACTCCATATAAGAAATATAAGAAATTTTTGTAGATTAGACGTATAGTGATTTAGAGCACTTTTCATTAAGCCGAATTTATCAGTCAAAGCAGCTATGAGTTCAAAAATGGTAAGCATCATTTCTTAGGACTAGTTTGGGCCACAGTCCAGTTTTAAGAAGTGACAGGTACCATTTCAGAACTGGCCACTTTGACCGATCAGTCCCAACTAAATAAAAGCACCCTTATTTAGTGTATAAAAAAGCTGTCTCTTTTTCCTGTGTCTGTCCTTTTTGGGAGGTGGCGCTGGTCTGGCCTTAATGTCTTTACATCTTGGTATGTGCCTCTCTGCAGTTTCAGGGTTGAATTTTCTCTCACAGTAAGGACATGCGACATAATGAGGGTTTTCTATGACAGGTGGAGGTTCGTTACTGGCTCCCTTGGCATAACGAATTGTCTTCACAAAATTTTCATGTTGAACTCTCCAGTCTGCTTTCTTTGCCTATGGACGAAAATCAGTCATCAATTTAGTTTTAAAAATTGTAAGGAATAATCAAGAGAGCAAACTCTTAATCTGATCTGTGAGAGAGTACTACCATGAGTTTCTGGTAATAACATAACTTGTAGGACAATAGAGCCGTTTTTGTAAGAGAGGTAGGCATGCAAGTACTGGACATACTGTAACATTAAAATTGCTTCCGATTGTTTTGTGTGCATCAGTAAATGACATTGAGTAGTTACAACTTACTAAATCACCAAAATGAAACAAAAAGCAACATGTTGCTGTATTTTGTAATACTACTGTAGTTTTCGATATTCTGTTGACTCAGACATTCCAACAGCTTGTTGTGAAATTTATTTTTTAAGTGCTGCCAGTCAAGAACATAAAAGGTACCGACTGATTATATTTGGTTGACGGCATCAAAAAAGCAAATCTCAAAATATAAAAAATTTCAGTAAGTACAATTAAGAAACTTATAGAATGGTTTATTTAGGTTCTAGGCATTTCCTTTCATTACAACTTATATTTAGCTTTATTTATTTGACCAAATAAGTTACTGTTTTCTTTCTTTTCAATATTATCTAAATGTATAATTAAAATGTAATCTAAGATAAAAGGAAATGTGAATAAACATTGATTGTAAAATCAATATTTAGAAACTAAGTAGTTAGTTACCTTTGGAGTTTCTTCCTTATATTTTCCACTGAGGACATAATTTTCATGTTCCATTCCAGCGACTCTTTGTTTCCTGGTGTCAAACTTTTTTCTCATCTTATTGGAGTTTTTCTGGCAGACAACTTGATGCTTTGAAAGCCGCTCAGTTGCAAAATTTCTCCCACAGATAGAACAAGGAGTTAAATCAACTTCAACCTGTTCGGCTTCCTCTCCAGCTTGTTCATAAAAATTAACAAAATTGTCCTTTGGTTCCAGGTTATCCTCTTCAGTATCTTGTTCTTGCTGGATAAATTGTGGTTTTGGTTTACTCTTTTTTGGTTCCTCAAGAAACTGCAGCTGGGTTTCTTCCTGTGCAGGAATTACTGGCGACACCTTCTTATCCGGTGTAGGAGTTTTATCAATTTGTTTTTGGGCATGTTGGAAACTTTCCTCTTCTTCAACTTCCATTTTTCTTTTGTTCTTATTTGGTGTTTGAAGTGTAATGGTATTTTCCCGTTCAAGTTTCTCTTGTTCTTCTAATTCCTGTTGCATTCTTTTGATATGACTCAACTTGTCCTGTTCAGCTTTTATTTTTTCTAAGAGCTCTCTTTCCCTCATCGATAATGTAACTTTCTGCTCATTATCACTATCATCTATGTGTTGATTCTTTTTTCTATGATTTTCCAACCTTTCTCTTCGTTCTTCATCTTGTTGCATTTGCCACTTTTGGAACTCTGTTGGTTTTTCAGGCTTTGAATTCCCAACGCTAAGCTTCTTTTGGCTTAATCTCTTCATTCTCAGAGCTTTCACCTTTGACAGATTAGGTTGGGGCTCGCCAGAATATAGGCTCCAGCCATCATTATCTTCCTCATCAGCTCTTTCCTCAGTATCATCAACAAGTACAGGTTTTGCTGCCCTTGCGCTTGCCTTGGATGGTTTTGGATTTTTAGGTGGGCGGGGTATATAAACCATATCTTTGTCACCAATAATATTTTCTTGTTCAACATTTAAATGATTTGAGATAAAAGCCTCGTCTTCTGATTTCAAAGTGTTATGTGTCTCATACCGTCTGTTAGGTGTTGGAGGCTTGTGATTACTAGGATTAGAGGGCCTTCTTTGTAATGGAGGGAGAGGATTCTGCTTGTCTACCCCTTTGCTCTTCTTACGATAATATTTAACCATGCCTCTATTTCCAGTTGAGTGAACATCATGAGTTATAATAACATTTTCTGCAGGTATAACAGGTTTATTTGAATCCTTTTTCTGTGAAGACCTTGGGACAACAGGTCCTTGATTATTACTTTTCATCTTTTTGAAGTGCATTACAATTGGTGGTAAACTAGAAGGATCTTGCTGGCCTCTCTTAGATGCTTCCATTGCTCGCCTTTCAGCAAAGAAAGCTCTCACTGTCCCACCACTGTGATTCTTCCCAGAATCAGCCCTTGCCTGTTGAGTTCTTATATCTGTGAGCTTCTCCTCTATATCCTTCTGCCTTTTCTTTTCATAGTTTTGTTTCATGAGCTCAAGCCGTGACAGCCTTGGCTTATTGTCTCTAGTACTCATCCCTTGTACTGTTGAGATAGGTGAGTATGTCTCTGGCATTTGAAGGCTATGCTGGAATGAGTGAGCACTTTGTCTCTCATATACTGATTGATGGGTCATGAGCTTTGCTTTGCATTGACACAACTGTGGACCTATTGAAAACAAATAGGAATCATTCTCAGTTCTATATTATGTAGTACTAGGCCTATTTTGGCATAGTGAAACAGTGAATTTCATTGCAAAATTTATGGCAAACCTCACAAAACTATCATCTTGCTTTTTAAAAGATACAAAAGTACGTGTTCCGAAAATAAAAACATATGTCGTTGCCACGTAAACATTAATTTTATTTGACAAAATAGTGTCAACGACAAAGCAATTATCTATGTACTTGAACAATGGAGCTTATTTCAGAAAAAACCTCCCTCGAAAAACAACCCAATTTGTAGGACGATCCTTTGATAAATATTGCAACAACTTCATTATAAACCGGACATTTCTCCTTGAGATCTAATGAACCCGATTTGCATTCGCAAAGAATTTAATATTTGAAGTCCAGAAGAGTGCATAACTTAGATGCTGATCGAGTGTACTAGAAAGTGTTCTTGACAAGTTGATCCTTTATAGGACAGAGATATGAGATGCTCCATGATTAAATTAGCAGTTATAAAACATACAAATACATCCCCAAAAACAGTGCAAAGAAATGATTTTGTTGGTGAAACCTGAACTGAAAGACAACTTTATCAATGGAAATATTTTCATGTAAGTTTGTGTCAGAGAAAGCGTAACGAAAACAGCTGTTTTCAAGTCCGAAATAGTACATTATTTTTGCGTTTTTATTTATTGAGTGTGTTCAAAACTTACCGTTAGAGCTTTCAGATGATAAGGGTAGGAAATACAGCGTTTTTATGGCAGAATTTCTCGATTTACCTTTGGAAACCCTGGTGAGTCCTTGTGGTTTGGTGAAACAGTCCTGTTTCTTTTCTGAGACTGGAAAGAAATACCTGAATCTGATTGGTGAATTACACGTCGTCAATGTAAATACCACTACAAGGGCTTGTTGCTATGATAACATCTTACGTCGTTTCCTTAGTAACACAATACTGGGTGCGAGGGTGACAATAGATTTTTCAAAATTAAGAATAATTCCCTATATTATCTAATTATCGCTATTTTATTTTATCACTTAATTAAGACAAATAAATTTAATCTAATTTTTGCGTTTTTGATGTCTTTTTTAACTTTGAACAAAACCCATTTGAAAGAGATTTTTTGTCGTATTACCCCTTCCCCACTTAGATTGTTTTAGTCTATCAAATATCGGTCCTACCACCCCTTGGGTGTCATTGGTATGTCAACATGGCGTCTAAAGGAAAGTCACCTAAAACACCGAAGTCGAAAAGTTCTCATAAGAGAGAGCCTTTTACTCCAAGTCCTTCTCAAAGAGACTCTCCTCGAAGTAGACCTACATGTGATGTTGCTAAGAGAGTGAGAGATCTATGTGCGACTTGGCACGAATTGGTGCAAAAATGGACTAACCTTAACTCACTGGGGACAACAGCAGCCAATAAATTGATGAATCTCCAGCTTCAAAAACAGTAGGTTTTCTGATTCTTTCAATCTTTGTAATATCTTTTATGAAAAGCAAAGGAATTGTGATACAGAATTGTTGTCTTTCAAGGTACAGCGATTTGGAGGATTCGAATTCAGTCACCGTCATGAATGACATGAGTCAGACAGCGTCTTCAGATTTTGAAGAACAAGTGTCGAAAACCCTAGAGGAACTCTCTAAAATACTTTCTAAAATGGTGAGGCTTTTAGCTATATATAACTACCCTGACTTTTTTAATGAAAGACATTCAACTTCTTATGTCCCCAACATTTGTAAATGTAATTTGATTGTCATTTAATCAAATCTGACTATTTTTTCAGGCAGAAATCCACAAGAAGATGGAAACTCTAACAAAAAGTTTTCAAGCTGCTGAAAAGCTCAAACAATTCAAAGAAAAAGAAGACTTATTTGATCATGAAACAGAGACGGTATTTAACACGTGGCCAGTGAATGAATATTGTAAGTGAATATATTTATTTTGACGTTTTCATCGGACGCACCCCAGTACACCAAATTTCATTTCTGTTTCTTAAAATTGAGACATTTTAAAATGTTTGATTTTTCTTTCTATCTTTTAGATTCGTCTTCAGAGAAACTCCATAACATGTTTGGAAAAGAACTTGAGTTGAAGCAAAAAATTTTCCCATATTTTACAAAGACTAATGACAGGAATATTCTATTGGTTTATTTGTCACTTTGGTTACACGAACCCTACTTGAGCGACGAAAAGGATGTTATACTTGAAAGTATGTTGGTCGAAACGGGATTGAGATGAAAATCCGGGAAAAGTCAGGGTCTAACGATGGCGGAGGGCTTTAAATTTGAAAGATATTTAGAAATTTTCATGTGTACCTTCGATAGCTCAGTTGGCAGAGCGGGGGACTGTAGAGTAAAAGTTGTAATCCCTAGGTCGCTGGTTCAAATCCGGCTCGAAGGACATTTTTGCCTTCGTCTTTTTTACTTTTCAAACTCGTTTAAGAAATCCTTGTACTTCTTTAACTTAATAGGACAAAGAGCAATCAAAACCGGACTAAAAGAAAATATTCAAAATATAGTAACAGTTTGAAGGTATTACCACAGGAAGCCCAATCAATGATCCCAGATTTACAAACACATTTAAAAAAAATTAATTTCTTTTCAAGATATTTTGCTTGATCTTTCATTAAATGTTGTTGAAAATGATGACAGGCTGTCATCCAAATGTTCAGCAATTCTTGTGCATGTTTCCTTAATCAAATTTTCATATTTGAATAGCATTACTTTTGCTGTGTTCATTTTACCTGTTTTTAAAACTTAAAACTCGGGAATATTTACATGCCACAGGAAACTCAAAAGCAGAATACTGACGTCACTCACTAAAATCTAGAATGAAAAAAAAACACTATTCTATGATGATTAATTTACTAATTCATAAATAATCATTTATATTATTTATTACATCAGCCAAATTATTTGAAATATAACAACCATTAAACTATCTTATTAATATTATTAGCTACTTTAGTAGAGTCAACTAAAAAATATGATAGAACATTATCCTCTTGGAATCAAGATTAGAAGAAGTTTTCTATTAAGCAGCTGAAGAATATTCTAGTTCCTACCCCCTCCCCCTAATATATTTTCTCAACACTCTTGTAACCCTAGGCAACAAGAACAAAAATTCTAAGGCAAGGTAATAGGTATCTCAGCTTAGGGAGGCATGAAATGACATTACTAGATTATGACGGTTAATACTCGAAATCTTTTGTGTTGGACTTAAACTTTTTCCAGACATTTAGATCTATGACCCCAGATTTTTGTCAGTTTGCAACAATTTTTTTTAGCACTGGTCATAGCTCATATATGCACTAGAGTCCCATATTAGAATATGACAGTTCTACTAATGAATAAATAATTTGAATATTTCTAAACAAACCCACAAAGTTTTCTAATATCTATCTAACATTACTCTCCTTTCTTTTCCTCGGCTGGACTTTCCTTTATGCTACTCTTGCTAGAGCCTGATGGAGAAGATCCTAACCTACTGCTTCCTAGCGGAGAACCTATTCGACTGCTTCCAGAGCTGAGTATGTGACTGGACAGCTTGCTGCTTAGACTGCTTAGTGTACTGGTGATCCCACTAGTCTGTCGTCTGGAGAGAGTAGGCCTTTGTGGCTCTTCAGCTGGGGGAGCAGTTTCTGTTGTGATGTCACACTGGGACCAGTCTGGAATCTTCTTGTCATGTGCATATTGTTCTTTCAAGACAGATCGGTCAGCCAGTACTTCCAGTGAACCAAATATAGCACCTGTATTGAAAAAAATCAAACATAATTTTTTAGAATCTCATTGAAGTAAAACATTTACTAATCAATAACATTTATTGCAACCATACAGTTAGTAAATATCCTTTTCTTTACTCGAACAAAACTAGTAGGTAATGAGGTTGACATATATGCATTGAATTCCATTGGATTCAATTCGATGGACTTGGCATGTCAAGTATGTTTGTTGGGTCACTCCATGGTTTTTCTCCAGCTTCTTTAGTTTTCCTCTCCCTGCAAAAACTAACAAGCTAATTTTTTACTTGATCCTTGAGTTAGCCCTGCTGTGACCTTGATCAGCCTAGAGATTGTTTCAGGATATCTATAAAATTTGAAAGTCCCTCCAAAATTTGTAATCAACCTAAAATGGTCATAATTTGATGTGAACAGGATAATATCCTTCTTACCTCCAAGCCAAGCAGCACAGTTAGCATTAACTGGAGTGGTATGCATTTTGACAGTTTTGATAAACAGCTTGTTATTGTATTGTGGAGACTGAAGAAGAATGTAAATCTCTTGCATCAAGCGATGCCTATTGGAAAATACAGAGGGCTTTTTTTATTGATAGTAGAAGATAAGTAATAATATTATTTGAGAGTGAAGTTGGAAATTCTGTTGCAATCATTTGGATGAAGTGTTCAGTTTTCTGTCCACTTACTTGAAGCCTGGTGTCATAACTGTTCCTCCAATCAGCACAATATTTTCTGCTAATTGCTTGCGAGTATCTATAGGGCACTATGAAAAAAATTTGACAGGAATATTATTGGAATCAATAAAAGAAAATAGTTCAAATTTTAAAAACTTCAAATTAGGGCAGGAGTGGCTGAGAAGTTCAATATAAAGTAGCTAATAAGGCACCCTTGCCGGTCATCCCTCAAAGTTTAGTGCTTTCATACTTGTAATAGAGAATCAAGCAGAACTGTAGCAATAGACTTCTCTTCTTCATCACCATCAAACAAGATGTCAAATGTCTGTTCCCTAGGAGAAAAAAGAGCAACAGAAGAATTTACATGAGAAACTTTAATAATTGTCTTCATCATTCTAGATTTACAAGCAAGGAATGACAAACATTCTTTCTTAAAATAGCATGGGTGGCATATGCTGCTAACATCTTGTACGTCTTTCATTGCTGTGAGTCAAACAGGTTAGGTTGCTGGTTCAAGCCCTGCAGTCACCATGTGAATTGGATTTGTTTGATGTGTTGTTCTCTCCTATGCTACAAGGGTTTTTTCCGGGTTCTCCAGTTTCCTCCATCTTTCAAGATTAACATGTGAGTTGAGTGTTGTGTGCATAGAGCATTGAATGTAGTGGTAGTGTGTGTGAGTGGAAAGTGTCCTCAGTTAATGCTTAAGCACTAGAATGACGAGACACTTAAATATCTTTTTCTTAATAGAATATTGATTATATACCGTTCCCAGGTCAACCAGTCATTAGTTGAAAGATGTAAAAACACATGAAAATTATACATTCATAGAAGAAAGTATAAGAAATTGACCTTTTGTTTTGACCTGAATTCACACTATCCACCTTGATTTTGAATGAGCAGCCTTGCAAGATAACTGGGTGTACTCATTTCTGTGCACTCATCAGCCATTATAAGAATAGTGTATAAAACATCACAAAGCACATTACCTCTATCGTACATGATTGACAGCTAGCATTGAAATCAGAAACACCAACCTGATTTGTCCTTCTATTCTCAATATTCTTCCACCATCAAGAGGGTAATCCACTTGGGGTACCATGGATGCAGGACGGAGCTCGTCTTTTGGACCACTGAATTTGGGTGCCACAAAACAGGTGCGCACTGAAAAAGAATGAGTGCACATGGAGTAACAGGAGCATAAATTCAATACAAGAGTTAATTAACATAATTGAAATGCATAAACTATTTGAACAGCTTTGCTGAGGGCCTACCCTGGTAAAATATGTATTTATTTTTATTATTATTATTATTATTATTATTATTATTATTATTATACCTTTGATATCTTCTAGAATTTCATCTGGAAGTGCACCTAAATCAATGGCAAAAACATGTTAAAAACCTTTGTCAAAAATTATTGCTTCAATTGAATACTAAGAACACTTGTATATTGGTTCATAATTTGAGACTGGGTAGATTGAATTGTTTTTTGGATATATCTTTTTAAATTCTAAAACTCTTACCTATGACCGATGACAGTGGTTTTATTCCCTTTTCAATCTGCACCAAACTTCTATCCATGAGTTGCTGTTCCAGATACCTGTGATTAAAGTTGAATTGATTTAGTTTGTTGATTTTCAATATTTATAATGTAGCCGGCCTAAAACGAAATAGTTGCATTTTTGTCTTTTCACTCATCAAAACTACTTAAACCTAATATTGAAGTTTGATGTTCAATCAACTGGAACAGCATTAGCAGTGAAGATACAATAGACAGGGCAGAAAAACAGTTTTTGGCCTTTTCACCATAAGGACAGCTTCAAGTATTTAAGCTCAATCTTTTGTAAACATGTTCTTTTGGAGCTAAATAGCAAAATATCAAATGTGAACAAATGTTTTTGAATTTGAGATATAAAGCCATGTTCTTTGTGAGAGGTGGTATTTTGATCAGCAGAAAAACTAACATTTTCCTGAATACTAAGCCATAGATTTACTCTAATTCAACAAAATTTTGCCATACGTTTTGTGCAGCAGTGACACACTTAAAAATCTGAATATCAAACCCTGGCAGTTAAATAAAAGAAATCGTGAAAGTAGACGAGCCTTGTCATTTTTCTGCCTTGTCATTTTTCTGCCTTGTCAATAAAACTCATGCATGTAAACTTACTTGTGTATTGCTTTGGCTGCAAGGGGGATTCCTACAACGGCTTTAAGGATAGGGATTCCCTCGTAGACTTAATAGAATGTTAAGTATAACAAATCATTTTCTAATGATAAGCCATTATGAAACATGGCATCCTCAGTTACATTTTATACAATAATTATTGAGAATCTTCATAATAACAAATATATAAAGAATTGGAGAAAAGCAGTGATTATAACAGCTAAGGTAATTGTGTAAATATGAATAGCCAACAAACTGCTCAAAGTTGGCCAATGATTGCCATTGCTTACTGACCCATGTCTGCTAATAAAATTGTAAAAATATGATCACAAACAGCTAGAAACCACAGGCCGCCCATTAAGAGAAAGTAGTCTAAAATCAATGCTAAAATCAGACATTTCGGAGTCATCTTGACTCCGCAACGTCGGATTTTAGCATTAATTTTCATTATAAGTACATTTTCAAAATCTGTCTTACTTATAGTCTAAAATCATTTGACTAAACAGCAAGAACTAAGAGGATATTGGTAGTATAAGAGACTCATTGTAGCCACAGTCTACCACCAGACCAGTAGGTACACCAAGAGTGAAAAGGCTTAAAAGATGACAGGGGGCAAACAATACTGACGGCACCTGAAAAGAACAAAGTTTGCACAAACATGTAACTAGCCACATGTACCTTTACTTGGATTGAACTCCGAGACAAGAGAAATACTGACAAACCTCAAAGTGCTTGAAGAGAACTTGAGCTAAAGTTTCTCGGAACAACGTAGGGCATAAAACTGATTCGCAGATCACAACCCTTCTGTCTCTTGGATTGACAAGTAGGTATCTACAGGAAAAAAGAGAACACTAAAAATTAATAAATAGATAAATATAGTGCAGTAGTATGTGTGAGATATAATGTGGGCAGGCTAGATATTTACAGAACATACCTGAAGTATATCATATGAATAAAATCCCTTAGTATGGCATAGAGTTCATCTGGGTTTCTTTTCTCATCATCACTGATGACATGTTCTGTTCTTGTCTAAATAATCACAACCCATAAAACAGATTAAGACATCAATACATCTTATCCATGTTGATGTCTGCAGCAGAGTATTTTCCTGGGAGGGGGGGGCTACACATTATGGTCTTAAGCTTGCTTCTCTCGTACTCTACAGTTCAATATTACCCTACACCAATGCATAAGTGCATCAAACACAATAGAACATTGTGGAGTGTAATTCATGCTGGTGATGGACAGCATATTTACATCACTATACAAAGACATTTGCAGGCAATTTATATTCCTTAATTATATACTTGCCATACCGTTCCATTAACTGTATGTGTTATAGTACTGGGTATTATGTGTCTCGGTGCTGACTCTTTTGCAAAACCACACCTAAACATCATGATCATACATTATACATTTATAAACCAACAACAGCTGATCATTTATAATCTTGTGATGCAGATATATGATGTGATAATCTAGTGATGTGATGTGATACAGAATTTGTGATTCACTAATCAATAAGACTGATTGAATTTACTGATTGTATGGCGAAACAAAGTAACCTGTGAAGACCTTTTGCGAAAATAGTTGGCATATTCTTACGTTGTTGTAAGTAAATGTGAAGTACTTTACCCTGTCACCCTATGTCTTCCAATTGATTATCATCAATTTTATAATCAAATCCTTCGCGATCTTTGATCACTTTAGCTATGAAAGGGTGTGTTTAAACCTACAAACTGATCGATACAAGGCCCAAAACCTGCTTCTAGCCAAAACTTACTTTGTATACGCCGTTCCAATATCAATTATAACAGCAAATTTCTCTCCACCCAGTCCAATAATATCGAAAAGAGGCATTTTTGCCCCTTTTCAATAGCAACAAATATTTCAACTTCCTAATTTTTTTAAGCAAAACAAAAATGGCGGCGTATCGCGGGCATGTACAGCGGATAATTTTTATGAATTAGTTCTCAGGTTTCCCTGGTTTTACATGAGAACGAGGCTAACCACTGAGCCCGTCGTATTGAATTGTAAGTGGTGTGCGGTATATGCCATGAGGCTATTTCCGGTTTATACGGGCGAACACCACGAAGGACTTCAAGAACCATTCTATATTGGCGGCGAGAAATGGCGGCAGATAAAGGGCCTTTCGACGTGGTTGTGGTAGGCTCCTGCATGACAGATCTCGTTAGGTAGGTTCACCGTTTCTTTGGGCAGTTAAACGCTTCCCCTTCGACTTTCCATTGACCAGTTTCTTGCGTGTTTTTCTTGTAGCTATGTTCCACGGCTTCCAAAAGCGGGCGAAACCATCACTGGCACGAAGTTTTGTATGGGTTTCGGAGGAAAAGGGGCAAACCAGTGTGTTATGGCTTCCCGGCTAGGAGCAAAAACCGCAATGATAGCTAAAGTGAGTATTCATTTGGCTGTTGTAGTGTGTTTTAACGAGATAGTAGGTGAGCGCTGTGAGGAGTGTGTTAATTTAGTAGAGTCCTCCAATGACCTTGTGAAAATATATCCTCAACTTAATGAAATAAACTAATGCCTGCTTTTCCTTATTAAATTTTGTTCTTATATCGAGAGGGCTAATTGTGTACAATTCTCAGTTTCTTGTCGTTGACTTTGTTAGCCAAGCAAACTAGATCCCTCTGTCAATACGAACAGGGCCAAGAGATTTAGCGCCCGACGTTGGGATTTCGCGGCCAAGAAAACGTCAAATTCCTCTCTCTCTGCATAGATCTGACACGACCTAACCACTGTCAGACTGTATTCTGGATGTAATGCGAGTCAAGGCTATTTGCCTTTTCGCTCCTCGAGTGTTTATTGTTTGAAATAAGATCAGGGATGACTGCAGACGCTCGACTTAAAACTAAAAGAGTCTCCCGCAAAAAAGCCAAAGAATGGTCGTGGTCGACCAGCACAAATCGCTAAGACGCCGAGCGTAGTACGAGTATTATAGTATTATACTTGGTGACTCAATCAGCCGCTATACGATTCACGAGAATGACTGGCATAGCCCAACAAGGTGAATTTTAATCCTGTAAAATTTTTCGTGCGTCGAGCCAGCAATGTTTTGACTCTGGTGGTTGATAGATTCATTCATGGTCCACGATGTGTGAATATTTTTCCATGAATGGTATTTTTTGCATGCTTTACCTTTAAAGATGATGAATGTACTCATCATTACTCAATTAAGCGTGTGAAAAAGACATTTGGGTTACACATTTTCCATCCTTGGGGTCTGTTCCGTGGGGATTGATGAAAAGAATTCTCGAAAGTCGGGCAAGAAGCTTCCACGCAGCCCATTGTGTATGGCATGTCAGAGGGTATTGCGACTCGAACTCTGGTTGATCTTGTAAATTCCTAACGCTATCGAGTGAACAGATAAGCTACATGCGCTGCGCTAGATAGACTCGGAATAAGAACTCGTTACCTTTCCTTACCTAAGGTAATTAAGCTGATAATGTTGATTGAAAACTACATTTGATATGCATTCCATTCGATTTTGTTACTTATTTTTATTAGTTTTTGTCATGTAAACAATGAGCTATTTACACAGGGTCTCTTCGCCCATTCATTCTATATTTTCGAGTAAGAGGCAGCTGTTCTCGTTGCCTGAGTTCATCATTCTTAAATTTGCCAATTTGATATCTTTAAGTAGAAAGAGGCTGTCAAATAAATGTGCAGTTTTGATGAGTTGTGTGAAAGAGGAAAGAAGAAGTCTTTTCTGAATGAAGATCAATCTCTTTTATAAAACCTATAGGCTGAAGTTCATTTAGGGCTAGATTTACTGTCTTTTAACTCAAGACTATTCCTTTTTGTTCATTTGCTTTTTCATTATTAAAAGCTATGTTATTTTCAGTCGTAAAGAAAAACAGAATTCATCAACATTCAGCACTGAAATCATTTTAATTGGACCGACTCTATTACCTCTACGCAAAAACAGGAAGCATTGTTAGAATATATATAATGAAATCATTACCAAGGTATTTTTCAATGTTCCTTGTATATCTACATTTTAAAATTTTCTTGAACAAAGACTGCTTAAGAGTTTAGATTGCCAGTCGCAGTTGTTGATTATTTTCTCTCATTTGGTATGAAGAATTCCCCCTTAATAAGTTGAAAACCGTCAAAAAGGCCCAAACCAAAATTATGTACCTTGTGGACAACATTTTAACATGCTTCTTTAAAAACCAATTTTTTGATTAGCACCACAATATTTTACTGTTAGATTCATTAATTACTTACAGAATTTATTTGTTTGTCATCAATCATGACAGCAATGTTCATTTTCGTCACTTTTGCATGGCCATAAAAGCTCTAATGATGTGGATTCCAAACAGGTGTAATTCAGAAGAGCATTTCCCCTCATAGGAGATTATGTCAGGCAGAAATAATTTCCTTTTAAATGTTTATTGCATACAGGAGACAGTCCATTTATTCAAATATTTCCTGTCAACTTTGGCAAAATACTGGTGGCAAAATTGATGTAAGAATTCTCCATGGTTTTTAATGTTGTTCAAATTTTGGGCTTTATCAGTTGATGAATTTGATTAGAATATTTATAAAATTCAATAATTTGTTTTCCCCAGGTGGTCTTGAATATGTACATGTTCGTTTTATCCCTTAGTTAAGAATGATTTCTTGTAAGCAATATTTATGATATTCCTATAAGATTATTACTATTCAAAGCAGATGCTTGACTCTCTTTCTCTACAGCTGTTCTGTGTCAACACTGACCAATTTTAGCCTTTAGCCTTACAATTTTTACACTGTTTTCCCCTGTAAAAATGTTTTTCTTTTGTTGCTATTATATTTCCTAAACCCCCCAAAAAAGAATTGCATAAACTCTACATATTTAATTCCAAAGAAAGGCCTTTATCTTTTGCTTTAGCCTGAAGGTTAGTGTTCAGCAATGAGATACTGTCAATTCTAGTTGGAATAGATGTATACAAAACAGAGGAGAGTTTTTGAATTTCCTTCCTCTAAATGTTTTAATTAAAATCTACTTAATACAAACATTTTTCTCAATATTCTTGCCATCTTAATGAATCTCTTGAGTTTTCCAGAAGCCCCATCCCCTTTTATTAATATTTAATCCTATCTACCAAATGTCCTCATTTTGAAAAGTCAATCTCAATTTAAGGAATTATATTTTCAATGATTTTTCGTTACCCTTTTGCTTCTTATCTTCTTGATTAATTGTTTCTTAGTGATAATCTACATAATTAAGATTTAGAATTATTCAAAGTATATCTCTATTGGATGAAACAGTTATGATAAAAAGGTAAATTATACACCTTGAAAAAATGAAAAAACATCCTTCGTACATCTTTTCACGGTGTATAATTTACCTTTTTATTATTAATGTCTCTATTGGATGATAAATTAAAAACCTAGATGATTGAAGCTATAGAAATAATAGGATCAGTTAGACAATGCTAGGAAAAATCCTCACAAGTGACAGTATTCCTATTACATTTTGAAAGATTTTCAGTTGAAAAGCTTAAGATAATAAATAAAGACTGAGACTAGGAAAACCTAGAATTGCCTTGAAAAAGCCATCCCAAGGATATTTAATGTTTTATCAGCTTTCATTTCTTGATTCTTAATTTTAGGCTTCATAATAATGATATTGTTACTATACCATACACACTCTGGTTCCATTCTGGAGCTCAATGTCATATTTAGCCAGAGCTACTTGTGTGCTTGAAGTACAGTTTTTTTTCGAGGTTCTTCAGTTTATTCTTCCCTAGACTATAAAATTAAATAAAAAATTTTAAATTGCATCTGGATTCAGTAGTAAGACAGCCACTCTGTAGAAATCACACACTAAATATTATGATAGTTATTTTTAATAATTTGATTAAATTATAATAAATACATCGAGGAAAGCTTTAAATTACTTTCTTAAAACTGTCAATTTTTACACCACTTTTCTTACTCTTAACTAGGTCTTGAGTGTTCCACAGTTTACGATAAAAAATGCCAGTTCCTAAAGAGGGTTCAAAAACAATTAACTTTTACTTTGTAATGATTTTAAAGTTGGATCTAAATTAATTCAGTGGCGTTTCCTCACACTTTATATTGAGACTATCTAATCTTTAAAAGTGTCAAGCATTTAGAGATTTCATTTCATGTATTTTGACAAGGTTTATCTTGATTAGAACATTTCAGACTCAAATTAAAAAGCTTGTCAAAATGATTAATATTGATAAAATATAAATTAGAAGTATAGTGATCATATCTCCAGTTCATGCTAAGTGCAGATTTTAATGTAGTTCTAATTTTTTCCAGTTTTCTATTTGTGTCCATATTCTTATGATGTTGTCATAAAGTATTAATAAAAACACTCAGGTGAAACAATATTTACAGCTTTGGATATTTAACAATTATTCACTGAAGGTAAAGTGAATATAAGTGAATATTTACCAAGCCAGGATTGGAGGTAAATATTCGAAATAATCCCCGAGTCTGAGGTGAATAATTGTTTTGGTATAATACTAAATTTAAATATCAGTTTTAGTATTGCTTCCACTATGGCAATTTGTTGAGAACCTCGTAAACATTGCTTGAGCAGTGGATATCATGTTACAATCACCGGTCGCTAAACCAATGACAGCGTTAAACTCTATATTCGGGGCTAAAATTATACTAGTTATCATAATCAGACTACCAACGATGGAAACCCCAGTAATGACACTATGGACAATTAAAAAGATTGAAATATTTTTTAAACAGAATATATAAGAAATTGGAATGAAAGCATTTGTGTTTTTAAGTAATTAAAATGTCAACAAATTGCTGAAATTAGTGAGGGGGGAGTGCTCTTATTCACTATATGGTTGCCTTATAGCCAGTAGTGCTTTTGGTGGGCCAATAACATCAGTAGACAACATGCACTATGGAATTGATAAACCAATTGAATTCTTAATATATTTAGGTCCCATTAATTCAGATACTCCTAAGGGGGGATGGTCGAGTGGTCAAGTTGGAGTCGTACGGTCACTTGACGTGATGTCATGATGCAATATTGAATATTAGAAAGTGACAAAAAACGCTAGCGACCCTTGAATGCTAGTTTTTATTCTTTCCAATAAATCCAAAGAGAACTCATTTCCAAATTCTCAAGACTAATAAAGTTCTCAGAATATCTAGTAAACAACTTGAACAATTTTGTCTCCATGTACAATTAATGTTTTTAGTCACTTTGGTCAGAATTTGTGCTTTGCTTCCAAAACTAGCTTCTCTGTACCATTAAGATATGACAACAGTTATTTATCTCAGTACGTTCCACATTTTGGTCCAATCTATACCCAGAACTGATAATAAGCCAGACTCTCAAAGCCAATACTTTATCATATTTTATCATAACAACCTTTCCTTGCAGTTCAAATGACAATCATTTCTCTTATTGATGTTGGAGACAGTTTCTAAATATTGACAATTGGATTTAAATGTTGACTTAAGATTTATGAATAGTGAACAGTTTGTCTTTAGCAAGAAAGAAAAGGTCAAAAATTCAAATATTCTGCAAATATCAAAAGAGCTGTGACTTTGTCAGAGTTTTTCAACGATATCCCTAAAATGATATGAATGTTATTATCAGTCACTTTATCACTCTTTTGTACTCTCATGTAAGAGTATGCAAGGTATTGCATAAACACTAGTTCAAAAACAAGGCAAACATCTGTAAATTTACTCAAATAAGCCATACATGATTGGATGATAGCTATTGTGATTGTCAACAGAAATTATGAACTCTTTACCTTGACAATCTACCACATGCAAAGGAGCAGTTTGTCATGAGTTTTTTGCAAAAACTGTACAGTTCTAAGTGTTGTATTATACAGTCATTTTACTTTAGTATTTATAGCTTCTTCAAAACAAAATTACATAAAAATTGCTCAAAGGTTAGGTATAACTATTTCATGTATAATAAAATAATATTTCGTAGTTCGAGAAAATATATTTTACTCATAGAGAAAGATGGATGCTGCTCTCCACTTACAGGGTTATTAGACTGTCAAAATTTAAATTTAGTTCCTCTTGAATTTCTTATTCTCTTGTATCCTTTTAGAACCTTATGCTTTTTTTATAAAAATGCAAACTCTGTAGCAGCAAGCTAAACAGGTAGGGACTGATTAGTTTTGATTGATGGCAGCGAAAAACCAAATTGCAGTTACAGAGTTTGCATGTTTATGAAAAGAGCAGTAATGTATTCACTGGAAAGACATATATGTACAATACTCAACACCATTAAAATAGACATTTATAATTAATCACTGCCTCCTGGCTTGTCATTTATTATTGGTGAAGCACTTGTGATTTATTTACAATAATTTACAATGCATAAATTGTTTTGAAGCGATATTATTTCTTCTGATAAATGTGTCTTAATCCTGAAAAGTGCCGAACAAATTAATTCATCATTTCAAATAGTGTTTTCCTTTGAACCCTTGAAAAAGTAATTCATCAAAGCACTTGTCAAAACTTATTTCCACTAATCATAGTCCATCCTTAATCCATCATCATACTCCACTTCAACCTTTCTCTCTTAATCTATTAACTCTTTTCATTCAGTGGGGAATTCCAATCAGGCTGTGTCTGGTGCTTTTTTCTCCATTTATATATCATTCGTCTTTTTGTGTTGTTTGTTTTATAATTAATTGATCCTGCATGAGTTATTGCACTTGAATTCTCTCATATATACTCCTTCATTTTTATGTTTAATTTACTAGGTTGGAGATGATACATTTGGTCGTAATCATATTCAAAACTTTAAGCATAACAAAGTTAATGTTGGTGAGTATGAACCCAGCTGTTACAAGCCGTGGAGGAAAACAGAACTCTTGTCTCTTGCTATTGTGTTGCCAGACCTTATAATCCTTTAGTTTTAATGCTTATCACTGCATTTTCAATATGAGATCTTAAAGTTAATGTGTTTGTTGAAATGTGGGAGGGACATTTAAAATCCATCTTGTGACCTTAGATTTTTTTCGTGTAAAAAGGTGTAGTGGCCATGGTATTTTGTACAGTATGTGAGAAAAGTGGGCCAAATTGGAATGAAAAAAGGATGATGATAATGGTATTGATAACAATTATTATGGTGATGATGATGACATTGGCGATCAAGAGGAGGAGAGGAAGGTAGTCATTGTGATGGTGATTGAGGTTTGAATTTAGCAAAATAAGAAGTTTCCAATTTGACAACTGAATTTCAAAATATGGTTGCCCAGCTGACAGTGATGGTTATAAGGATTATTATGATACCTATTAGTATTATTATTATCATTATTATTATTATTTTTATTATTATCTTTAATAAGAAAAATGTGATCCCTTTTTTCAGACAATGTCTCCACGACAACTCAGGCATTTACTGGAGTAGCACCTATATCTGTAAATAGTTCAGGTAACACTAAAAATATTATTATTATTTTAGGATGTTTGTGAATTAAGGATGCACGTTACAGTGTATTTATTTGTTTGTTTGTTTATTTGTTATTCATTTACCATGTAAAATTATTGATGCTAAAAATAGATAATAATAATAAGCTATTTGATAATTAATATACTTATAAATTATGGAAACTGCTCCCTTAAAGGGCTAATGTGATCTGCTAACGGCCACATGGCTGAGAAGTTTATAGGGATGTTGGATTCAATTCTTTGCCATGAACTCAATATCACATCTGAGCAGAGCTTGATTCTTCAGGGGTTTTCCCTGAGATGGGTTTCCCAGAGACAAAATCCAATGCATGAAATTATACTTTGATCCGTGATGTAGCCCTGCCCTTATTTAGACCAGGTTAGAGATTGCTTGAAGGTTTGATAGCATTGGTGATGACAAAGCGAATTAATTTTATGGTTATAAGCTTTTTACTTGTTATTGAGGTATTAAACAGACCAGACAATAATTTACCTACCTTAATTGAACCATTGAAAGTGCTTTGATTATTAGTCAGAAGAACGTTTTCGATTTGCACAACAGCAGATATTTATGATCCTGCTAGTGTGATTCTGAAAGGAAGGCATGGGTAGTGGCCACTGCTAATATATGCTGCCTCTCACTTCTGCTCACGGGTTCATTCTCTGGACTCGCCACTCACTGTCGGAAGTGAGTAGAGTTGCTTATTGGTTCTCTACTGTCTTTCAAGGGTATTTTCCCAGGTTTTTAAACCCCCATCCCCACTCCTGCAAAAACCAACCTCTAAATTCCAATATAGTCATGGAATGAAGGCCATGGGTTTAATAGTTACTGGCTGTGAAGTGTTACCCCTCAAAGACAAAAAGAAACAAGAATGATTGGTGATTTGTGTTTCTAGGTGAAAATTCCATCACAATAGTAAGTGGCGCTAATGAGTATTTAGAAGACGCTGATATCAAAAGAGCAAGGTCAGCCATTGTCTCTTCTGCAGTTGTTGTCTGTCAGCTGGAAATCCAACCTCAGATTACTCAACTGGCTCTTGCCTTGGCAAAAAATGCAAATGGTAGGTCAGTAGAATAGCCCACTTGCAAGATATGTTTTGCTTGCTACTTTCATGTGAGTGTAGGTTACAGTGAGTAAGGTTTCAGTACGAGGCTACAAGTTAAATTAAATTAATTATTTTCTCCTGTCATAAATCATTGTGTGACGAGCGAAACATATCTCAGAAGTGGGCTGTTAGAATGCAAACACTGTGAAACAGTACTAAATTTATTTTGCTCTAAATACAGTGCAATATCTATTGTTTTATCAGTGTTATTTAATACTAATAGGCATAATTTGGCTTGGTGTAGTGTGTATCATAATCATCTGTCTTCTTATGGGCAGCCATTAATTAAAGAAATGATACTCTAGGGAATGAAGGGTGATTCAGGTCTATTGCATATTACGTATACGCTTTCACAGATGTGTGTAACGATTATTCTGTCAGTGAAATCAGTTTTAATTTTTAAGGGCATTAAAGGCATTATATTTTTTATTGAGAAGGGAGGCCTTGAAATTTATGCTGTTTCAAGATTATTCATTCATTGACACCTTGGTTGTTTTGATTGACAGTGACCACTGTATTTAATCCTGCACCAGCCTCCCCCTGGCTTGATATTCAATTTTATAGGCTCAGTGACATCTTTTGTGCAAATGAAAGTGAAGTAAGTAGATTATTAACATTTTTCACCTTTGTTGGATTCCTATCTTCATTATACTCAGTTTGTGGTTCCAATTTGAAGTCTTTGTGTTTTGCATATTGTTCCAATTACCAGCAAATTTAATTGCTTTATAGATGTGCTTCTCATTGAAAAGTGTAAAGTTATGTAGAATGACTCCATGATATCAATGTATACATTTTTCTTTCTTTTCAGCTTTACTTCCTTCCTTCCTTCTTTTTCTTTTTTTTTTTCTTCTTTTCCTTCTCCTTCTTTCATTTTCATTCCTTTCCCTTGGTTTTTGGTTTTATTTCCTCACTCACATACCATCTCTTTCATCCTTCTTTAGGCTGAGCTCCTCACAGGCATCCCAGTAAAGTCCATTGACGATGCAGAGAAGGTGGTGGTGATGTTGCTAGAACGTGGTGCTGGCAAAGTTGTGATAACTTTGGGTGCAAAGGGCTCTGTCATTGGAACCCAAGAAAACCCCATACCACAGCACATTCCTGTCACCCCAGTAGAGGCTACTGATACCACAGTATGTATATCTCCTGCAGGGGTAGATCTAGGGTAGGGGTGCAGGGGGACCACCCCCCTCCCCCCCCTCTCACTTCCTCCTCCTAGATGAGCTGATATCTACAGCACTATTGGTGTTTGAGTTTACGATCAAAGGGTGCACCCTCTTAAAACGAAAAATCTTTCTAGTCTACCCCAGTGTACCCTGCTTGAAAAAATCCTGGATCTGCCCCTCCCTGTAACAATAATTGTGTATTGTCCTGTAACATTTTTACAACTGCGACATGCATACATTATCTGCCTTGAACTGGGGTCCCATGCATCTTTTGTGTATCCAAGTATTTTAAGTCTTTGTCAGTTCAGATGCAATAAAAAATTGAATCAATAACTTGAAACAACCTCTGGGCTGATCTGAGTAAGTGCACTGCTAACTCACAGTTGAAATTGGAAGTTAGTTTGTTGGGTTTTGCAGAGGGAGGAAAACCCTTGAATCAAAGGAAAGACATTACAAACTCTACTAACATGTGAAGCCGAGTCCAGAAATCAAACCTGAGACCGTAGAAGTGAGAGGACTTACTGCTATGGATATGCCACCCTGACTTCCTCAAGGATGTCCTTTGAGTCCAGGGATATATTAAAACCGAAAGCACATGCAATGAATATAAAGATATGAACCAATCCACAATTCGTTTTCCAGGGAGCTGGTGATGCATTCATTGGAGCTTTAGCTTTTTACCTGGCCAAATTCAAGAATCTATCCTTCCAGGAAATGGTTCGAAGATCAAATGAAGTGGCCAGAACAACAGTATTTAAACGTGGAACACAAACAAGCTTCCCAACCCGAGACAGCCTACCACCCTCTTTCTTCTCAAATACTAATTCTTCAGACAACAAATCAATACGATGAATCAATGTAGGTTTTCAAATGTGCATTTAGAATGAAGTGAAAACTGAATTCCAGAATCATAAAGTTACAGCTGCTTTACCACTATTTTGTCCTCTAACTGTCCATGATTTGAGTATATTCAAAGGCCAGCATTTTAGGCCTTGATTTTATTTTATTTTCAAAAACAATTAATGTAAATGGAAAAGGGACAACTAATTAACAACTATTACTTCATCTTTGAAAATCTAAACATTTTCAAATCACTTCAGCCAAAATGTTTCTAAATGCAACAGGCATCAACCAATGTCGTTCACAGAATTATTAAGGCCAAAACGTTTTCTCTTTGGCATTGTTACTTTAATTGGCAACTTGTATACAAATATGAGTGAATATTACATCTTTAGATATTTGTGTTATAAAGTATAGTAATGTACATATCAAGTACAAAGAATATGGCCGGCCCTATTATAAGGAAGATATCAAATGGGGTAAGTAAGCTTGCCGAGTTGTTGGGTATACCTTTGGCGATGAATGCATGTGCAAAATGCAAGATTTTTACCACAGTTTCCATTGCTATGTGCTGAATCAGACACGGATTAATGTACAATAGGTGGTCATACGATGATGAATTTTGTTTTAATTGATTGTCATTTAAATTGCAAACCAGAAATCCATTGGATAATCCAAGTCTAAACAAAGTGAAAAAACCTATTGTTAAAAAATAATGGCTGGAACATTATCATCACGATTATTGCAATTTGTATGAACTTTAAGTTCAGCTTTTGACTAATCTCAATCAAATGTACATGTTATCATCAAAATACATGGGAAATACATGGTACATGGGAACTGTGAGAAAGTATAAGGGAATGATTTATGAGATTTATGGTTGTCTATTGTCAGTCAACCTGTTGTGACTTTTGTCTCTCAGCACATACCAATGATTGAAAACATAGGCAAGTTTTTCTTATAGGCTTACTAAATTCAATGCTTGCAAAAGGCTGAAAATAGAGCTTTGGGGTTAGAGAATAAAGCTAGTGCATTGTTTTGGTTTTTCAGATCATGTCATTCCCTTGACTTTGTTACCAAGAAACCTTAAGTAGACATGATATGGATGAAATTCAAGCAAAGAATCCTATTCTCAAGGAAATGACATGTTCTGAAATGAAAAACATGCTGTAAAATGGATCAAGTTTATTATAATCATAATTAATGGGGCCATTTTTGTCGACTCTTTATTGGAGGTTTGCATCAGAGTCTAAGACGAGGATAGAATCAAGAATGAAGAACAAAAATGTAAAGCTGAGGTTACGGATCAGCACCCCCAAAATGAATACAAGTCACTAGTTAAATAAAAAATATATATTATTATAAATGTAATACAGGTGTGCAGGGTAAAGCTAGGGAAACTTCATGTTTAGGTTTTAGCGTGCAAAAAATTGATCTAAATCCAAGGAATGTGCTCGGCTGTGCCTTGCCTTTCCTATCTCAAACACATAAAACCCAACTAAAAAGTAACTAAAATGAAAAATCTATCTTAAACAAATTAGGGAAATTGTATCAGCTTAAAGCCATTGTTATTATTGGTGATAAATATGTGTTCTACAACACTCAAAGGTAGTTATTCTCTTTGACATATACAATAGGTAGTTTTAATCAATCATACAGGCAAAGCTACTTCAAGACTTAGTAATATTGAAATGTGCTGCACAAAATATAAAAGAGCGCAGGTATTTTGCAAAAAAGTCCATGCACCAACATTAATTGGATGATTTTGCAAAAACCTTTGACATGGCCCTTTTCATGTTCTGTAGCCAAATTTCTCACACAAAACAGGGGTTGTAATGGCTGTGCCTTTCTTCTCCCCAAAAAAAATGAGAAAAATATTCCAGTAGTTTAGTGCTTGTGTCTGTGGGTGTTAAATGTCATTATATTGTGGTATATTGTCGACCACATGGTGGATAGTGTTCTGTGTACAGTTATATAACAAAATATATGTGAAATTTTATTCCCAAATTGATGATCTAGGTGAGTAAGTCAGGATAGTTAGCAAGCGTAGATGAGAATTGAGAACTATGTGTAGTTGATTACAAATTAAAAAGAAATTGTCAAAATATTGTTTTAATACTGTGGTTGGGATGACGTATGAGAGATGTGCAGGGGCAAGGGCGCCTGGTCCCTTCTTCCTCAAGCTGTAGAACCATGAACATCTATGTAGTGACATGTTAAGTTTGCCTGTTTTTTCCCTTAATTATTATTATCATCATTCCTTTCATGTGCTTTAAAAGATGAAGAAAAAGTAACCTGCTTGCAAAAGAGATCTTCTGTCATAGATTATTTCATAAACTGAACTGCCAACAAAACTAGTATGGATTGCATTCCTCCTAAGATAACACAAAAGAATCCTAAAGAAGAAATACACCAAAGTATACAAAGTCTCTTTATTTTACATTTCAGGCTTTCACTTTATTAAATGCTGAATGCATGTTGGTATTTACTGTTGCTAAGATGTTACATAATCACGATATGCGACTTAACGTCAATTTAAAATATCGTACAAGTTGTGCATTTTCAGCTTAAATTCCAACCATATATTTTGTTGCAAGTTGTCCATAATTCAATTTCCACAGTTTGTATCTTGATCATATCCACTATCAACAATCTTGCTTCTTTCCTTTCCCTTTTTCACTTCCCATTATCCATATTTTCATTTCCCTTTCTTGATTTTCTGTTCAGAGAATAATACATGCTGCTTTACTGAAACACAAATATGACAAGTTAGCCATCGATAATAAAATTCTTTTTTTTCATTTGTCAAGAATTCTTTTATTTTTAGATTCAATGATAAAATTAGAATCAAAACTGGCATAGCAACAGTATACATGGCTTATAACCCTCTGTGGGTTTGATTCCTGTACTTTTAGCAACCTAAAGGTTGTTTTAGAAACAGGGCGTCCATAAAAGTTGGTGTTTTAACAAAGGCGCTCGTTCCTTACCAACTGGATCATATTTCATTAACTGTAACTTGTCTTTGAACCTGTTTCTTCTCATAGTGTAGAAATAGCCAGTACCTGCCATGCTCACTAGTCGGACTATAAGGGTTCTGAAATATGATGCCAATAACACTAGTGAAAATTCTAACTTCATTTACATTGTAATGATCTTGCGTTAAAAATATACCAATGTGGCCCAGGTATTTCTACAAACATACTCTTATTACATAACACTCGTCAACAATATTACAACATGGCAACTCTCCACTCCTCTCTCTCACCAGACAGCCCACACCCGGCCACACCAATATCAAATACTTACTTTGCTTTGGCTTTTGCCACTTGAAAGATAACATGTAAAAAAAGAAAAGACAGTCTTACTTCTCATAAACAAATCATTCCTTCCCTCACTTCCCCCAAAAACTATGCATGTACAAACATACTGCAGATGGGAAGAGAGAGATTACAGGCACTGATCACGCACCCATTGACAAAGACATTGTACTGAAGGGAATGACATCAGCTTAGAGGTGAGAAAAGATTATGCCCAATGTAAAGTGGAAAATGCTTTCTATTTTTGTTTCTATACAGTTGGTGTCCCTCCACTTCACTGTTTAATCCCTCCAATTCAAACTCCAGTCCTTGAAAGGTCTACAGGTCTAATGATCTGCTTAAATGATCAGAAAAAGACATTGAGACTAAAACAGGGGCTATAAATCAAATGTGTCAGGAGTTGTGAAGGAGAATTTCAAAAAGCGAGACAAAACGATGGGAAAAATAACAGCTGCTAATCTAAAAAATAGGCATGAATATTATTACTAAGAACAAAACCCGAAAGGAAATGCAAAATATCGGCTTAAAAAAGTCAATTTTTTGAAGAATAAAATACATTTTTTTAAATAATAAAAAGTCGATCAACAGAAAATACCTACTTATAAAGGATTATCTTGAAGAGACAGTGTTTTGACTATCAACGCAATAGATCGTCCAGATCTTGAATATTTTCAGTATCTCTGTTTCAGTGTTTACTCATCTTTTCCGCACATGGAAAATTTTCAAAATGGCGACGACGCAAAACAGCTGACTGTTAGATACCACGGGCTCCTTATTTCTAGTCCAGCGATGCATTATGGGAATCAAAACAAAATGGCGGGCGATTTTCAAAATACTTCTCCACTCGTCTGCTTCAGAAAAAATGCAATTTTCTCCAAATAACTAAAGTTTCCAAGCATTTAGATGGGTCTGCGGGGTCATTATGATCCGTTCTTTAGACGCAGATGTGCGTTCTCTTCTCAGGTCAGGTATTGCCGTGTCAAACCTGACACAATGTCTGGATGAGTTGGTGGTGAACAGTTTAGATGCAGGAGCAACTTGTGTCTCTGTTCGCGTCGACATTCCTTCATTTCGTCTCCAAGTCATTGATAATGGCTGCGGAATATCTAAAAATGACCTTGAATTTCTAGGAGAGAGATACGCAACCAGTAAGTGTCATTCTCTGGAGGATTTGAGCGAGCTGAAGTCTTATGGATTTCGAGGAGAAGCATTGGCCAGTATTCGCGACATCGCTGGGATTTTGGAAGTCGTTACACGACATAAATCGTCCTTCAAAACGTATTGTAAGATTTTCCGAAATGGCAAAGCACTGAAGGTGACGGAATCGTGCCTCCCTCGCTCAAATATTGGGACAACTATCAGTGCATACGACTTGTTTTCTTCTCTTCCTGTCAGACGAAAGCTTATCTCCGACGTGTTTGACTTGGAGAGAATGCGCCAGAGACTAACCAGCATTGCCCTCATCAACCCAAGTGTTTCATTTTCTCTTTATAACGAAGCTTCTGGTCAAAAATGCCTTCAAACCCACAAAAGTCAATCTACGGTTTCCACATTTTCTCAGTTGTTTGGCAACTTGAAAGCCAAGAGCTTGCGAGAAATTTGCTTTCAAGAAAGAAGCTTTAGGATATCCGGCTATGTTGGATTAGAGACGCTTCATAATAAAAATCTCCAGTTTGTGTACGTTAATAGTCGTTTACTATTAAAAACTAAGATTCATAAACTTGTTAATCGACTCTTAGCCAGGTCTTTGTTGTTGAAGAGACTGGCACTGCCTTGTAACGATGGAGATGTGAGGTTTGGGCAACAAAGATCCCCACCGAGGCAAGGCTCCGAAAAGTACCCCATATTCATCATGAATATCAGCTGCCCCTTGACGGGTTATGACATTACATTAGAGCCAGCCAAGACGCTGGTGGAATTCCAAGACTGGGATGGAATTTTATCTTGTGTGCAGGGCTGTATTGAGTCATTCCTCGCGAGGGAAAATCTAGTACTTCCAGGGGAACAAACTGAAGATTTAGTTGATAATGATAATTGCAGCCAGGCAGAGGATTCTAGTGACAGCCAAGTTGATCTGAGTGTCTATGAATACCAGACAACTGCGACGGATAGTATCAGACAAACTCAATGTATCAGCCCTAGTAATATCAGAAAGAGCTTACAATCTTCAGTTGTGCATCGAAAATCAACTCGGCTTTGTAGCGCAGAGAACGAAAGCGGCGACACTCTTCACAACCAGAAAGGTGGACGTGAAATAAAACTTACAGACACTGCAGAGAAACGCTTGAAGGGTTTGAATAATTCATTTCATAATGGTAAAGGTTTGCCTAATACTCGTCCTGAAAATGTTGTAGATATAAAAATAGGCCATGAGAAAAGTGTCGAAGAAGCGAAAGAAGGTTCTTCAGAATCTGGAATTAACTCATCAACATCAACTCTCGGAGTGGAAAATGAGTGGGAAATTGAGAATCCACTGGGCAGTAGAGCACAGCTATTTTTGAGGAAGTCTGACACATCTAAAACCAGACCTTATTCCAAAATCTGTTTTACTTCTCCGAATCCAATAACCCTTCAACCTAGAGGAGCTAGAAAGAGATTCCACACCGACGTCAATTCGAAAGGGAAAGATACTAATAGTCGTACTTCACTGAATCGTTTCGTACTCGATAGATCTAAGAAAGTGAGTAGAATCAGTAGTATTGAAAATACGACAGTCCAAGGTAACATAACTAACAGGTTAAATGAATTGCCACCTAATATTTTGACTCGAGATATCGCGAATTTTTATGGACGTTTTTCCCAAGACACTCGTAATGACAAAGTGACGAATGAGCAAGTTAGTGGATTGGATGGTGTGGAATCGTTAAGAGAAATGTTTTCCTCTACGCCTCCTAAGAGTAATTTGCAACAACACGGAGTTAAAGAAGCACCTTTAGATTTAATAGACCTATTAGATCGTGATAGCTACACTGAAAGAGAATCGTCCGAAGCAAACAAAACAGACGATACGTGGCTTTTTAGTGAAAATTTAATTCCACAGGAAACCTATACCAAAGAAAATGAAACTAGTGCTCCAGATGGCAAGAATAAAACAGTCTGGACTGCTAATATAATGAAAGACACGATACAGGATGAAGAGGAATCTTCTTGTAAAGTGGGTGTTGCACCTCGTGGTAGTGGTCGTGAAGCTGGTACTTCTGAGGCACCGAAGGATCCTAATAGAAATGAAAACGAAATAAGAAATGAATATGAGAATGAGCTATATATACAGGGTGAAAAGATTTCTTTCGGACATGAAAATAATGAGGGCTCACTTGAAAACTGGCAGTGTACCTATGATGTAAGCCTAAAGAGGAAGTTATATATTAATCTGAGGACCGGAAATACTTCATATGATTGTCCCGAAGGACTTAATAATAGTGATGAACACAAGAAGAAGGAGGACGAGGAGCGTAGTCTGGAGGGCAGGATGGAGACCAGGAGTAGGGGTCCTCTGAGTTGTGCCCCGCATGTCTCGTTTGACTGTACCCCATGGCTGCCTCGTAAGAACAGAATTAGGACCACAGGAAGCAATCAAAAGGAATGTGAAATAAATGGTAAGAAAGAAAAGGAAGAGTCAATGAATGAAAGATTGGATGAGAAGAAAGATGGAAGAGAAAAGCGGAAAAGTGAATGAGATTGAATAACGGATTGACATTGATTGATTTAAAGAATAGATTGAATGGGAAGAGGAAAAGTAAAGATAGAGGTGGCAAAAAATGAATTGATCGATCTAAGGGACGGACCATTAGATCTTTGAAGGGGGGGAGGGGGGTTGGGAAATATTTCGACCACAGCTTTAAAGAGTGAAAATAAATCGTGCATAAGAAAAGTGCCAGAAAAAATTCCAAATGATGCCCGAAAAATTTCTGCACAGCAGTGAGGCGTAAAGAAATTCCTGCAAAAAATATATTGCCCAACCCCTCCCCCTCAAAAATCTAATGGTCTTTCCCTAAGGGAAATGAAATAGAAGGAAAGAAATTATTTGAAATTTCTCTAAATGAATTTTTTATCTTCTACAGATTCTGTCCCTTTATCGTCACTACCCGACCTTGATGAGAAGGCAATGACAGAAAAGCCTGTGGGGGGTAGTGAGGGTATTGTTTCTCTGATGTTCGATGAGTGGGACAACCCTGTGTTTAGTTCATTGCCGGGAATGGTAAGGTTCAATATCATTAGCACCAATCAGAAAACACGGACTAATTGATCACATGACCTTTTGGGATGATGACGTTCATTAGTGCCAACAAACTGACCCATTCTCTTCATCACAATAATTATTTTAGTAATTGAGATGTTCAGTGGGGATTACTTGAAGAAGAGAGGGTGGCAACTGGGAATTTAGCTTCAGTGACTTTGGATTTTATCGTTACCCTGAAAGATCCTCCTGTGGGTGATCAAAGTCAGGGCACGGCTAACTCACAGATAGGATTGCAAATTTCCTTGTTAGGTTTTGCGGTGGAGAAAAAACAGAGAAACTGGAGAAAACCCTAAGGTCAGGGGAGAGACCCAACAAACTCTGCTTAAATGTGATGCGGAGCCAAGGAATTTAACCCGAGACCCCAGGGTGAGAGAAGGTGAGAGAAAAGTACACTAGCGCGACGTACGTCACCTATGATAAAGAAAAGAATGAATAAGGAAATGGTCCCACTATACGACATTTGCTATACGCTTCTATACCTGAACGATTTGATGTGTATTTATCATTTTGGCTATTTCTGTTCAGGACATAACAAGCCTGTCCAAGCCTACAAAGGGTACAGGGAACGAAGTGCGTGCACACAGATCTATTCATCCATATCGATTCACAAAGGCCATGGTCAAAGACTTACAGGTCATACGACAAGTGGACGACAAATTTATCGTATGTCGCGTGCGACGTCCGCCTCAAGATGAGAGTGATAAGGATGCCGACACTGAAAATGGTAAGTTTGAATATCTCTCACACTTTCTTTGATGTGTTATATTAACTTCCTTTGTAAAGATAAACGTTTTCTTTTACATTTCCAGAGGAGGAGGGCGATTGTTTAATTGTGTTGTTGGATCAGCATGCAGTGCACGAAAGAATTCGATTAGAGAAACTAATCGATGGTGAGTACCTTTGTGCGGATAACGTTGAGTGTTAGCTATATTTTAGTATCTTGTGCATATCTTTGCATTGCGCTACCTGTGTTCCTGGTCGGGGACTGGAGATCAAAAGGGAACGATGAGGGACATGCACATGTCTTCCTCATTTCCCTCTTGGACTCTTGGTCCTCTGGTATATACTCCTGCACTAATGCCAGGGTTAGAGTTAGAGTATGATGAGGGATAGCCTCTAAGAATAGGGAGGTTTTTCTTCCTCATTTTCCCCTTCTCTCAGTACTTACTCCAAAGACAGCTATAAATGCGTGTCTTTGTTTTATGAATTCAGTTTTACTTCATGACTTTTCCACATTGAATGTAACAAATATGCTCGTATATTATCCAGATCTCTGTGTGAGAGAGCCAAACCAAATCGATCAACCTCGCCTTAAAGCATCCATCGTCTCTCCTCCAGTCGAACTCGAATTCACCTCCCAAGAACTCCTCCTACTCAAGCGTTTTCGAAGCGAATTACAGCGTGTTGGCGTACGCTTTGTAATTAGTTCCGATATGGATTCGGACGAGTCGCGCGTGATCGTTCACGAACTGCCCACCCCGTTCGTGGACCGAGAGGTTTCCGAGACCCGACGAAGAAGACCCTCGGTGGCTGTCAGCATCGTAAAGGTAAAACTTTTCTAGCGTGTTCCTTTTTTCCTTACCTCAGTATGTAACTTTTGAATACCTATATTTTTTCTTTGTCCTTCGAAATTTTCTTGAACGACCATCACGTCCTTAAAAACAATTATCATTGAAATACCCAGGACCGGTATTGGTACGCGTACGGCATGTTTTCCAATAGTCCCCGTTCCCCGCACCATCTTGGAAGGTAACCGTGACTGTGCATCTGTGCATCTGTGCACTTAACCACCAACAATTATTCACAGTTCACTGCCGTCCTTGCTTCGATGGAGAGTCACTGTTACCTTTCAAGATTGCGTAGAGAACGGTGAATGACACCGCTTTTATGGTTAAAAATATTGTGATTTTTTGCAATATTTCAGCATAAAATTACTAATTAAGGTTATCAAAATAAAAATCATATGATAAAAGCTGGAAATTCAGCGTGAAAAGAAATTTTTCGATCCACGATCCGGTAACCTGTAGTCCCGTCCAGTCCAGCCTTGGCCGGTTCCAGATTTTCCAAAATAAAAAATCTCGGAATCTAGCAGCGTAAATCGATTTGGCTGGACATGTTTTTACTATACATTAAGATTATCTTTAATCTTTTAAAAGCTAGAAATTAGAAGATTTTTTCGTGATTCAAGATCCAATCAACCGAATTCCAGTCCATTCCATCCCAATCCATCAATCCAAGATCAAGTCATAGATCACACTTTAAATGGAAATGGAAATGGAAATGTTTTTGCTCTAGACAAAGAGTGATAATGCTCCCTTAAAACGAAATATTCATCAACCCAAGTAATAACTCCGTACTGCTTTTGCAACATTATACTATACCGTAGACATATGTGGTTATTACTAAACCCAGTTGATCTGAAAGAGTGATGTAGAAATGACGTCACTGCAAGTTTGAAGTGTCTTGGGAGCCCCCCCCCCCCTCCCCTTGGGAGCACCCCTCCCCCCACCTTGGGAGCTTGTGATTTCTAGATTCAAAGTGAAGTAGGGTTAGAATACATCAAAAAGTATTTATTTTACCCTCCTTTATAATCACACGTCTCGTTAACACCAAATATCCTATGGGGAGCTAAAAATAACTGATATTTTTAACATGTCAAATACATGTATGACACGAGGTATTTTGTATCTTGCAGGAGCTCATTCAAAGCCATGTCGAGGTGAGTCTTAGAAAGCTATCCTCTCCTCGCCTCTGTTGCTGCCCACTCTCGTCTAAAAGTTTTTTAATAAAATGAATTTAAAATCTTGACAAGCCGCATTATCACTCCATTCGACATGATCGCTCTTTTTTCCCTTGACGAGTAGCCTATTTGTCTACACACATCGCCAGATGGTCGTTATTTTAGAATATTTTTACTTCTGTACGTATAACCCTTGAATCCAGCGATAAAAGGGTCGCGTTCTTTGGGGGTGTGGTGATGTTATTGACGTCATGAGGTCAAACGAATCCTTTTGGTCGAAAATAGAAAATGTCGAAGGCATTGCTGTCTTTCTTCCCGCGAGATTAATCGCGCCACACAAAGTTATCCACGTCTTTTTTTCGTTCCCTTTTTGAGGCGCGCTTAAAAACTTGTTATTACTTTTAACCACCTCTCAACATGCTATTGCGATTTCTGTAGCCGACATCGGGATTATAAATCTACATAAATAGCATTTGATTAATACCCAGACTTCGAGAGGTTTTAGCAGTTCCAATACCTAGATCTTCATCTTGATCGTCTGACTTGTACTTGAGGACATCTCGTCTGACACTTCGAGGATTTCCGAATCCAATGACATGCCGTAGTCTAGTCTATGACAAAATGTAAAGCATCACCAAAATCTGATAGGGCCTAATTTTTGTTCCTAATAGAAAAGTAACTACAGCTTCAAGAATATTATTCCACCTTTTTCCGCGCTCGAAGATTACTGAAGAAAAACATAATTTAAGCATTTGCATTATCGCAAAAAATTATTTGTAAAAAAGATTTACCCCAAAACCTGTTTTCTATTTTTGGTTTTTGTAATTTCCTAATTATTTTTTTTAAGACCCGTTATGTAATCTCGACGAGTGCATACTGAACTCATTTTTGGCGACATAAAGTAATAACTTTATTTATTCATTTCTTCCCTTTGTATATGTTTTTCTAGCACATGACACAGACTAGTGGAGTCGCACCACCAATACCAAAGACAATCTTACGTGTGCTTAGTTCACAGGCTTGTCATGGTGAGAAATACCTCTTGCAGTCAGTATGAAAGTGTTTGGGACAACTTGAAGTCTCTATTAAATATAGTTATAAGGATTGGTTTATAGTGGCTTATTTCTACAGGTGCAATCAAGTTTGGGGAGCATCTTACCGTGGAGGAATGCAAGCACCTGATTCAGGATTTATCAGTGTGTGACCTGCCTTTTCAATGTGCGCATGGAAGGTATTTATCACTGATTCCGTGATACAGAAAGAAGTTTGGTACAGGGCCTATGGGGTCATGGACCAGATCAAAATGAAAATCCATCGTGTTGTTTAAAACTAAATTTTCGTTCTTTGGGGTTTTTTTTTTCTCTCATTCCTTCTTTTTTTCTTCTGTTCTTTATTTTTATTTCTTCTTTTTTCTTTCTCGCAAATTTCTTCTTTCTCTCCTTTTTCTTCCCATTCCATTCCCATTCTTTCTTTCTTTTATCTCCGTCGTGCGACAGACCCCCTTCCTCCCAATTAGAACATCACAATACACTTTTTATGCTATTAGCAAGAGAGACATTTCATGATCATAAACATGTAGACTAACGATGTCATCCCACGCCTTCACTTCCAGACCATCCATCGTTCCCTTGGTGGATCTACAGCTGCTCAGAAGAAAAGTACTTCAGTTTGAGGTAATCCATTATAGATTTGTTTTCGATAACGTCAACAGGCGCGACACGTGGGCTGATACTCTTAATATCAAGGTGTTATGTTGGTTATCGTATACAAAGCTCATCTCTGTTAGAAATAATGTCTAGACTGGTGTGTGTGCGTTCATTGCTGAATAGATCAAGTCAGTAAGACGTCAACTGTACGCCACGTGGGATAAGACTCTTAATATCGAGGTGGGGTGGTTCTTATCGTACACAAAGCTCACCTCTTTTTAATAGAAGTAATGTCTAGACGGATGTGTGCGTTCGTTCGTCAATAATTCAAGTCAATTGAGCGTAATGGTTTTCCTCTTTAGACCACGATTCTTCCCCTTAGAGAGATTCTTTGTTTCAGTCAAATGTATGTGACTATATCGTCTCCGCGCTACCTATAAACGAGGTGACACTCTAAGGGATTGACACGTGGTCTAAAATGAGAAAATATTAATCACAAACTGATTCAGCTTTGGAATATTTAACTGACAAGTAATCTGTTGTATTGAAGGCTGATGGTGAACGCCCTAATCTGAGGAAACTGTCAAACGCGATCAACATCTTGTAGGCACGTGTAAGGAATTACGCCTCGTTTATAGTCCTCTTTGCCGTGGGCGTAGTGTTTTCACATTTTAGACCACCTGTCATTCCCTCAAGTGTCATTCCTTCCTTTAACAGTTGCGCATGAGAAGACACATGAATATGAAAACAACTCAACAAATTATCTTATCCTCGCAAAAATGACACGTGGTCTCAAATGAGAAGACACATCAATATGGAAGCAACTCAGACAAAAAATCTTATTCTCAAGAAAATGACACATGGTCTGAAATGAGAAAACCTTACCGCCCAAGCTAAAAAGGGTGTATCTCAGGATCCACCCAAATATTTTAGGTCTAAGAATTTTAAAGATTTTAAGATAGTTTTTAAGTTACGAATTGCGTGAAAGAACAAAATGCATATTTTCTTAAATTTTATAAAAGAAAATCATAAAATCTATATGTAAATTTAAGATGTTTTATCATAAAGCACGGAATGTGATTTCTGTGTTGACGTCGGCCAATTGTTTTAATATTTGCCAATGGTAAATCAAATAAAGAAACGTCAAGTTCCTAACGAATTAATCAAAACTTTCGATAACATTTATCAATATTGCTTTGACACAATTATCCCTCAAAAACCTTGGCCAGTACGGGTTACGACATGTTCTGTAATTATGAAAGAAAGTCTTGATTTTTTTGCAACATTTGGGCATAAGAGTACTAGTTAATATTTTTAGAATAAAAGTTATGGGCTAAAAGCTGCGAATTCGACGTAAAACACGTTTTGCGATCCGTACCATCCCGTGAACCGACGTCCAGTCCATTCCAATCTACACAATTCCGGATTTTCCAAAGTAAAAAATCTCTCAGAATTCAGAATCTGGAAGCATAAATCAAATTTTAGAAGTTGGGCGTGTTTTTGCTATACTTAAAGAATATTAACAATCTTTCAAAAGCTTATAATTTTGACTTTTTTTGAGATCTAAAATCATTCAACCAATGGCCAGTCCAAAAATGTAAAGCCCAATAACACCTAGTTGGTACACTTTCATTCCAAGAGTCATACCAAAGAAACAATTCACAGATTTTTAAGAATTTCCAGATGGCATAATAACAAAAGGAGAAGAAAATTTTTAAACAAATAAAAGCTATAAAATTTCTCTTAATATCTATAATAGAATATGACAAAGGTTATAAATTGTATTGTGATAAAAAATATTGATGTGAAACCATAAGCATTTATTAGAACAATTACTTTGATGTTATTGTAAAGTAACAATTTCATATTTACAATATTCATATTTTTATGTTGACATTCTGAGCTCCTGAGATATTATACTAGCAATGTTTTATTTATCGGTGTTGACACACACCTATAGTTACGTGCACACATTCTTTGTTGCTCTTCTGTATTGCAAGCCAGTGAGGTTCGTTGTTCCTGGTATTTGTATTTGTAATAGAAGACTGGAAACTATGGGTCTTTATTTCACATTGATATGTCCAGGTAACAATGATCCTAAAGGGTAAAAAAGTCTGTTGCCATTGCAAACATGGTTCTTTCTTTCACAATGGTATTGTCCAGGTAACAATGATCCAAAAGGGCTTAAATAAAGGCTACCTGGACAAAAATGCATTGTCTTGGCAAACCTGGTTCTTTCTTTCATGATGGTTATGTTTGTCCAACGTCTAAACTTGTTTATGTCCAGATAATAAGTGCTTGTTGGACAAAAATTCAGGCAGCATAGCTGATTAGATACAAGGGTTTTAATTATAGTAAATCAGCTTTCTTCTTAGGTTGGTGTAATCCTTTATGAGGGTCAAATATTTCATGGAAGTCGTAATCGTTATTTTCTACTCTTTTCTTGAGTGACTTCTTGGCTGCCTGAGGACTGGGTGTGGCCACGACTATTGGTCTCATACCCAGCTCTTTTCTAAACTCCACAACATTCAGGCCTGTCCTGTCTGCTAACTCTTGATGGGTTTCCTAAAAACCAATAGAAGCTGGTTTATATTCGGGTTAATCAGGTTAATCAAAGTTCAGAGCTAAAAATAATGGCCATTCAATAGGCCATTTCACGGATCCCGTTACTCAACCCCAGCCTCGTCAGCGTGTAATTATTATACTTTAGAATTTGACTACAGTCCGCAGTAATGAAAGGAATTTACACATCAACGAACAATTGAAACACTTAAAAAATTCACAGGTTGTAATTCACAGGTAAAATTCACAGGCAATTTCTAAAGAATATATTACACGCTGATGAGGCTGAGCCACGGGATCTGTGAAATGGTCTATTGACAATTTCCAGCCAAATTTGGCATCCTTCTGGCCAAATGCTTCTTGCCAGTTCCAAGCCAATGGGATGGATCTTCTAATCATTTCAGTAGAGGTGGTTGTCAGTCTGTCTGTCTGTGTTTGTTACCTGGCTTGTTAGTCCCTGGAAAACAGCTCGCACCAAACTCAGGGGTGTTGTTGGACCAATCACTTTACAGCGCAAGTCCTCAATTCCAAGCAGTTCTGCAATTTCTTTGATAGCTCGGTGACATCTCAACCCATAACCTACAAAGGACAAACATTTCAGTTATTATTTTTATATACCTCTAAAGTTTTATATGAAACCTGCCTACAGAGATGTTTTTAGGTTATGTCTAGTGTTTACCCATTTCAGACCACATTTCTTTCCCTATAGTATTTCTTTTTTTTTCACCAGCAAGTCTTTGGATGATACTTCAACATAGATGAGACTTAAAAGTAGAATCTCATACTAAAGGGAATGACTTGCTGTGAGTGGAAAACATTAAAGGTGAAGACGTCTAAGTAAAAACGTTTTCCTATTCTATCTGCACCTTCTGGTTTCCTCTGAAAAATCACTCTGGTCTTCTTATATTTGGTCTCAAGATCATGGAAAACTGGGGGGAAAAAGAAAGGCTTATTTCATACATGATAAGTTTAAAATTCAATATCAAATATAATGTCTCCAGCCCTGCTTACTTGTGTGATTGTCACAGCGTTCAACATAGTAAAGGTAGTTGGCAGCTTTGTTTCTTGCCTGTGAAAACAAAAATATCTCTGAACAAATCTTATCAATGCTCTGAAACAACCTTTGAACAAATTAAAAGTCAGCCATGGCTAACTTAGTGATCTAAGTTTTGTAGAGTAACCAGAGTATTCCCTCTAATAAAGGTAGAGAGCTAACAAGCTCTACTCACATGTGATGCCAAGTCCAGGAACGAATCAAAGACCCTAAAGGTAAGACAGACAAATGCACTTCCACTATTTACACAGACTGAGGTATCTTACCTTGCGAATAGCACTCATGGGAGTTTGTCCTTTACCAACACCAAAACCTATGAGAAAATCAAGAATTCAAAAGTCTACTTCCTTAAAATGGGTCAAAAGGTAACTTAATTACTTAGGTTCTTACCAGCTGCACCATTTTTGTTGCCGACAACAACAAGAGCTCGTTGAGATCTCTTCTTGCCTTTAGCTGTCACGTTACTCACTCTGACAAGCTGTTAAGAGAAAGAAAACTTGTTGAAAAATATAATTTTTGGTAGGAAGATTTCAAAACTAATGCCTTACCTCAAGTACTACGGAGTCAAAATCCTTCAATACCTCTAAGAATTATAAAAAGGAATAGTAGTTAAAATATTTATGGCTTCAGTGGCTAACAACTTAGTAAAAATACCTGCTAAAGTCATTAATAACATAGATCCACGATCTACACGTACCAACACCAATGTCCCTCTGACACAAATGACTGCAAACTCCCTAATATTAAAATATTAAACCCCTACTACCAACGACCCAGTAACACTCAGCTTTTGATATTCTTTTGTGCTATTACCTCTGTCCGGTTTTTCTGGGTGTCCTACTTTCCTTCCTGGCCATGTCCTTCCACTCCATCCCCTGGAGAACCATGACGTTCGTCTTCTTCCATCAGCTTCTTCCCAATCTTTCTCCTCTTCTTTAGGGATCTGGTCTCCTTCTATCACTATGGGGGCATTAAAGCCTTCCCACTTTGATTCCCCTCGACCATACTTCAGTTTCTCTGGATCAACTCCCTTCTGTACCTTCTTTTTCCTCCCACGTCCAGTTCCTCTTCCTCCCGTCGCTGCTGCCCAAAGCTTCTCATATTCATCTACAAGATTAAAAGAAGATACTTTTATATATTATATAAACTGAGTTTTATAAAGTCAATAAAGGAAAAAAGTATGATTCATGTTTTTTAAGCCTCATTAACTTTGGAGTTGTCAAGGAGCGTTTCCATGAAAATAAGTTTGCATGATGTAGAACTTACTATCTGTACTGGAATAATATCTGTATTGTACTGTCTGTAGAGCAGTCAGCGATGACAAGGACTTTTGACCTGTAATAAAAAAGCAATAATCTCACTATAATAATTAATATTTATCTAATGAGCTTTGGATACTTTATATCTAAGGATATGTTTGGATCTTGATGTGCCAATGCTGGAGACTCAAAGGTTAGTGTACAGTACATCAATATTTATTTATCTTAGGCTTCATTTATTATGCATGCTGGGGGGAGGGGGGATGTGTGAAATATGGAGTTGGTCTGAAAATTATTTGTGAGTTTAAAGTACATCACATATTTTTTCAGAGAACAAGGGGAAAAGCACAAAATCCCGCACCTCCGCTATACATAACGAATGAAGTCTTAGTATGTACAGGAGCAAGGCTAAACACGACGACTTCAAACATCAGCTGTGATGGATCTCTATCAAAATATCTGGTAGACAAATATTATCCAACTTCTTACCTGTCAATGAAAGCAGTCCCCGACACTGAGCAACTCCAATGTTTTGAACTGTCCTTAAAGATGCCCAACAAGTCAAGATCTTTCTCGTTCTTGCAGCACACGTGAATCTCACCAAGGCGGCCGCCATTTTGTTTTCTACTCGAGCCCGCGATCCTCGAACTACAGACCAGCAGTCAAACGGCCTGGTTACATAGAAAACAAAATGGCGTCCAGGATTTTCTCAACATTGAGTAGGACGCAGAAGAGATTTCTACAGTTTGGAGTACCTATGGTTGTAAGTAGTTAATGTGATAGTGATAGAATAGTCATGTAGCATCTGTGCTCCACTTTAACCCAGGTTTTTGCTTGATAAGCATTGATTTAAGTAGTAGGGTGATGTTATTGTGCTTCGTATATTTTGGTCCAGAGAAAAACGAATTAAAAACGATGGAAAGCAGAAATAGAACAGGAAGTCAAGGAATAATACAATAGACGAGAAAACAATAGGTTGTGATAAGAGTGCTACAATACATGATGATGATGATGATGACAATGACAATGATGATGATGTTGATGATAAATGTAATGATGGTGATGCCAGTGGTTATTAATTCTAACGATGATGAGTGGTGATGTATGACAGGATGATGATAATGTGATAGTGATGAGATGTGTTGTGAGGGGTGATGATGATTACATTGTATTAATAATTTTTCTCTTCCATTTTCGCTTTCCTTCAGTTTCTCATGATTGCTGGATCATTTGGATTAAAAGAGTTCACAGATATCAAAATAAAAAGAAGAGACTCCAAGTACCAAAAGGTAAATATGCACTCATCAATTTAAACAACAACAAAAATCCTAACTACATTATTTTCTAATTTGATATTATTTTTAACAGCTGACTAGAGAAGAAGCCTTAAATATTTTACCACAAAGAGAAAAAAACATAACATTAGAAGATGCATATGATGTAAGTAGATACAATTCCACAAAATACACCCTCTTTTCTTTTGGAAATTGAATGGGCAGAACTGTGGTGGAACACTTATTATCTATGGGGGCTTGAAGAACCCAACAAAAATGACCGCTCGCCAACATGATTGGCTTCATAGCTCAGTTGGCAGAGCATCGCACCGGCATCGCGGAGGTCATGGGTTCGATTCCCGTTGAAGCTTGAAATCACTTTTTCAAGTCTTTCTTTACAGCATTCGCTTAGATCGCTCATTCACTGTGATGATCAACACATCTATCATCTTTTCTTTTATCGGATAGGATGATAGATTTTCAACAACAGAAGAATTATCAAATATTTCCATACCTAGCGCCTCAAGAAATTGGTTATCCTAAAGGTAATAATTGCTCTTCAACATTTGTCTTTTACAGGAAATTCATTCTAAAGTTGACATTGACACCTGGGAAAACAAAAGAGGACCCAGACCTTGGGAAGAGCCACAAAAGAAATGAATATCATCATGTCCTTTTACATTCTCTGGCAGAGTCTGTAAACGTGATGTTCTAGAGGCAATACCTGGACAGGGGTGTAGAAAGGGGGTTGATCTCCCCCACCCCCTCCCCCCAACCAAAGTTCAACAAAAAATCATGAATTTTCCCCTTTTACTATTTTGTTGAGCTACCTGTTAATTTGGGGGAATTTTTCTTGCTGAAAACTTGTGTGCTTGCCTCTCCGACCTGGTAATCTCACTATGCCAGTACTGGCCTAGCTAAACATGGTGCATCAGCTACATATACCATTAACAGTAAGATACAAATGGGATTTTATAGCTCCAAGCACTTCAATATTAATAGGTGCATAATTGATAGTAGTTACTGTGATTGTAAATGAATTTTTGTAAGCCAGTAACTACTGATGTTGTAAAAGCTTTGTTGTAACCCAGTAGTTACTGTGATTGTAAATGAATTTTTGTAAGCCAGTAACTACTGATGTTGTAAAAGCTTTGTTGTAACCCAGTAGTTACTGTGATTGTAAATGAATTTTTGTAAGCCAGTAACTACTGGTGTTGTAAAAGCTTTGTTGTAACCCAGTAGTTACTGTGATTGTAAATGAATTTTTGTAAGCCAGTAACTACTGGTGTTGTAAAAGCTTTGATGTTGTAACCCAGTAGTTACTGTAATTGTAAATGAATTTTTGTAAGCCAGTAACTACTGGTGTTGTAAAAGCTTTGATGTTGTAACCCAGTAGTTACTGTGATTGTAAATGAATTTTTGTAAGCCAGTAACTACTGGTGTTGTAAAAGCTTTGATGTTGTAACCCAGTAGTTACTGTGATTGTAAATGAATTTTTGTAAGCCAGTAACTACTGGAGTTGTAAAAGTTTTGATGTTGTAACCCAGTAGTTACTGCAATAAATTGTTAATGAATTTTTGGCCTCTCTTAATTAAACTAGCTCTTCCATATGAGACATCCCTGTATAAATATTGTTGAAATAAATAAATAAATGAAACTGTGTCGCTTTAGGCTGTGGTCATAATGTATGGCAGAGGGGGGTGCAGGTGAAATTGAGGGGGGACTGGGAAAAAGTTTGGTAGAAAAAAGGAGGGATGGGCAAATTTTTATCAGAAAAATGGGGGGGGGGATGCATAATTGTTGGAAGAAGCTACAAGCCTTGATTCAGGGGGATCGTATTTTTTTGTATGACTTTAAGGGGGGGTGTTAAGGAATGTTAAGAGTTATTCTGAACATTTCAAATTTTCACCTGTCCCCCCTTTGCCATACACTATGAATGCAGCCGTATTCCTTTTTTCAATCAAATATGTTTTTGAAGAGTGTTTTTTGCCTTGAATCTTTCAACCTCCAAGCCTTCAAAAGTGAACAATGATTTAAGATAAGAACTAATCTGTGAGTAAACTAATCAGTAACTATGATAAAACTTGGTATTCAAAGAATTGTATACATCAAGGGCGGATCCAGGGGGGGTAAAGGGGGCTGAAGCTCCCTCTTCAGATGAAAAGAGAGATGCTTTTTTATATTGTGACTCAATTAGCCCCCCCCCCCCCCTAAAATTTTGGCTGGATCCACCCTTGTACATCATGTTTCTATAGATAACTCTGTCGATGTTAAGATTTTTACAACTATTTTTTCACCATTAAGATGCTATTGAGATAAATCGGATGTTACTTGGATATGACTGGAATGGATCGGTCGTGACTGAAATGGATTGCAAGTCACTGGACCTCAGTCACTGACTGGATCTTGAATCACAAAAGATTTTTTTTTGAATTTTCACCTTTTGAAAGGCCATGGATAATCTTAATGTACAAAAAAAACATGCCCAGTTTCTAAAACTTGTTTTCCTCTTCTAAAAGCCCGAATTTTGAGTGTGTTTTTTTATTAGGAAAATTAGGAACCGCACGTAGATGGAATGGACTGGACTTCGGTTGGCTGGATCGTACGGAACTAATACGCTTTTTTTAAGCCGAATTTGCAGCTTTTATCCTATGATTTTTACTTTATTCTTCATAGCTAGTGATTCTTTTCCGAAGTGTTGCAAAAAATATTTTTCTTTACATTAAAACTTAAAGGATTTGCGTAAAATCGAGACTTTTGCTTTTCCAGTCTAAGGTACCGTTTTTATCATATGAAACATCAGAGTTCCCCTCTATCAAGTCTGGAAACATGAAGTTTTTTTTCTATTGGATTTGACAGAGTTAATAGAGGACGATTCTATCCCCTTTTGATACTTACAGTGAGGTAGGGTCCACTGCACAGCATGGGTTTCCTGTGGTAAACTCTCAAAGCACGTGGAACAAACAAAATGGCGACCACGGAGAAGAGAAAAGCAAAGAAGAAGAAAAAATCTCAGAAACAAGCCGTGGATCTTACTTTAGAAGATGTATTAGCGGTTGGAGGAGACAAAGTTAGATATTTTTTTCTATTTAAGCTATTTTTTGTGGGATATTTTGTCTAATTGATAAAGAAAAATTCCAAGTTTGTCGGTCAAACCTAAAATGTTTTGAAATCTTAAAATATTTAAGAAGTCAAAACTCTTATTTAAGTGTTTCAGAGTTTAAGAATTGACCTTGGATTCTCTTCACTGTGAAGAGTTAAACTTCGTATTAGCTTAACAGTAAGTTTAGCTAGTTAGCTTAATAAAAAATATACTAAAAAAGAGTTCACTAAGTCTTTGCTAATAAATTTTGTGGTGGTTGTCTTGTAGGAAGACTATGATATGGTTAAAGATGTCGATGCTGACAACGAACTGACCACAGATGCTGAGGCGAAAGGGAAGTCAGTAATCAAAAAAGATGAGGTAAAGCAAGTTTATCAAACAGAACTTTCAATCCACTAGTCTTAACTTGTCTTAGAAGGTTTTAAGAGGCAAACACACACTGTATAATGGAATATCCCAATTGAAGTACTTGTGTTTTCTATATGTGTGAGCCTTCATTGTAAAAAAATGCAAGTGAAAAGAGGGATATTCCTTGGTTTGCCATAAAAAAGACTGGGAAAGTATTGGATAACTACTTGCTGCATTCTGATTGGTTGGTTGTGTCTTTATTGGTGTGGGATAAAGACTAATCATTTAAAGGTTCTGCAGGTATGACATGAATGTATTTTATTGATTCATAGATCATGTCAATGATACAAGGACTTGGGCTTGATAAAATCATTCCAGAGACAGAAGAAAAAGGGTACATATATACAAAACACTATTTCTTTCTTTATAATACACTCAACAAAATCACTCGATTCTGATTGGACAAGAGGAGTACAATTAAATCCCAAATTGTACTCTGTAGAGTCCCAATTAAGTTGCATAATTTTGTTGGGAGTATCATAAACAAAAAATCATAAAATCTTAACGTGATGTTTTGAAAATTCTAAAATTGCACTCTCCTAATATTTAAAGGCTTGTCCTCATTTCAAAACAACACTCCCACCCATGAATTCTGAATTGTACTCGAGGTCATGCGATTTCCTATACAAAGAGTTTGTATAGGAAATTGCGTACAATTTAGAATTATTAGATACTTTATAGAAATATTGACCACTATTATATACAGACTATCCATTATATCCAAGTTTGAATTAAAGGTAGTTATATGGTGACATATCAGTGTTATTATAAAATTAGGGTTTGGGTGAATCAACCAGACAGCAGAGTTTTGAGTAGGAAAATAGGGTGCTCACATTAATTCCAGATGAAGCCTCAGAGACAGCATGCCCCCTCTAACATTTAAAAAAACAAATCTTATTGATAGCCTGAAAAAGCCTCTTGGCTGACCTAAGTCAGGGCATGGCTAACACACAGATCAAATTGCAATTGAGAGTGTTGGATTTTGATTAAAATTGATCTCTATATTGCACATTGGTTATTGTTGACAGAGGGGAAAAGGTAGAGGATGACAAGGCTGGAGATGAAGTTAATAATGAGGATGTAGAAGAAGGTGCAGACAATAACAAAGAAGCAATTCAACCTGTAAAAGCAATCAAAAAAGAAAAAACAAAATTAAAGAAAGAAGACTCCAACAATAACTCTCCAAAAAAGGAACAAAAGACTGATGTCAGTGATGAAGAGGATAAACAGATGACAATAATTCTGCTGAAGAAGCTACTGATAAAACCTGGTGGCAAGTGGTATGACCAGGTGAATATCCCAGGGAGGAGTTTGATATTCTGAACAACTCACTGGCATGGAAAACAGGATAGTCACAATATATGTAAACTGTAAAGTAATATAGATAAAAACTTAAAGTTAAGTTGTTGTGATTGTAAAGAAACCCAACGATAATTCTGATAATATTAACTGTATGAGCAGTGATATCTTGTGCTTTAATTCAGTGGGTGTCTGTCAGCTCACAGTCATTTCTGACATTTACAATAATGTCACTGCCTTTTAATTTATTATTAAAGAACTATTACAATAACCTTTGGTATCTATTGTTGCAGATTCCTGAAGATGCAAAATGCATGACCTCTCCATCTTCCAGTACAATAAATAAACTACAAAAAGAGGCATTAGAGATCTGGGAGCATGACACTGAAATCTATCATGAACATATGGGTGACCTTCTTTTATTGGTTTTCATTAGTTTTTATGCTCATTTTCTTTATTAATTAGACAAGGCGAAGGGTGTGTGGGCTACCTGCCTTGCAATTACCACAGGAAGCCCAGGCAAGGAGAAATAGTTCATATTCTTATTACTGTTTTACAGTGAAAAGTAGTAAAGGAACATCAGATAGTAACTGGCTGAGGACTGTAATTACATCAGGAACACTTGGAGACAAGGTTGCTGCCCTGACATTACAAGTCCAGGTAAACAATAGCATATTGAATACCATATACAACTTTCTGAAGAACAAAATGGACCGAGTTTCTGTTGTCCAGTTTTAAATTATGTCATTCTCTTGAATATTATTTCTTTGCTTACAGTAAGGTTCAAGAAGAGAAATTAAACATAATTGAACCTCAAATACAATTATGGAGAACATTATGTTTCACCATTAAACCTACATGCGACCTTTTCTGAGATAGTGAACATGAAGCATTGTGGTCTAGCTTGGGTATGAACATTTTTTGCTTTATCATGCCTTATATGGTGATGTTTGTACCCAAACTAGGCCACAATGCATCCTGTTTATCAAATTTATACAAGGCCTATGAAAAAAGTACCACAACTACAACATGCAGTTCTGACAGCTATTTCGAATTCCTACCCTTCAGTAATTTATGGATATTTTCCTGTACATAGTTTATAGTTTATTTTTACCATGTCGTGATTCTCAGGAATCTCCAGTTCATCAAGTAAAAGCACTAGACATGCTAGTTGCCATGGCAAAGAAGAAAGGAAGAAGAGAGAGCATGATGGCTATTGGTGAGAAACTGAATGAAATTCACCATGCAAATGTTTTTGTCATCAATTTTAATAAAGATTATTTCTCTAGACACATTGAAAGACTTGTGGTTAGAAGATCTTCTCCCAGAAGACAGAAAATTGAAAACCTTTGCCCAGGTTTGTATTGATCATTGCATTAACCCTGGCTGGTCTAACACTCATGATCCTGAAATAACTGAGGAGAAGGTGCTGCCTTTGTAACAACATTTTTTAAACTGTTAGAATTTCAAATGGCTTAGATGACTACTTCAAATGGTGGTCCGGTCTCTCCACACTTACTAACCAATATTGGAGAGATGTAAAAGAACTACTAAGGATGTAAAGATACTCTGGCAGTTACCACCCTCAGTGACAGTCTATACCTTATACTAAAACCCACCTCATAAAGCCATAGCTCATTGTAAAGCCCCTTCAATTATATTCATATAGAAAGGCCATTATATGGTAACCAGTCATGATGCCCCCTTGTCATGTCGCCCCCTGCCATGACGCCCCCACATATACCATGACGCTCTAGTCTGTACCATGGCGCCATCATGATAAGGGGACGTCGTCACGGTAAACCCACATATGAATTGTAAATCATTTAATTTTTTGTTTTTGTATTAAATTATATTAACATTTCAACAAACATATCTTATGATGATAAATATGTGAATCATTCCCATAGCAACCCCTTGGGTTAGTGGAAGTTACGAAGAAGAACAAGCTGTCGACAGAAGCAAGACAAACTAGACTTATACTGTGGCATTATGAAAATGTTCTCAAGCAGAAGTATGCAGATTTTGTGTCAACCTTTGAGGTTTGTTGATGTGACTAATTCTTAGGGAATTGTATTAAAAGGTCAATCATGTAGTCCCTAAAACTGAGGGGGGTGGTCAATAGATGGATGTATTGTTCATAAAAATTGATATTGTAATGTTGATGTGCCGACCACTTTAACAATAGCTGGTTTTGTCACTTTGCTTTGTTGGATTGTCCAATAGATTCAATTTAAATAACAATTAATCAAAGCAAATTTTGTCATCGTTTGCCTATATATATGAGCCCCACAAATTGAAATAGCATCTTTATATATATAGATTTTTATTTTTATTTTTATTTTTATTTTTATTTTTATTTTTATTTTTATTTTTATTTTTATTTTTATTTTTATTTTTATTTTTATTTTATTTATTTATTTATTTATTTTTTTTTTATTTTTTTATTTTATTTTTTTTTTTTTCAATAAAAAAAATCTTTATATTATTATTTGGGTGAAGCTTCAGGTCACAATATATGTGACGCAGAAGAAATGGATTTAAATATAATTAAAATTAAATTAAATAGTTTATTGGGATTTGTGCAGAAAGATGCAAAAAGCTTGCAATCCAACCCATTTTTTCTATAGAACAATAATTATTGTTCGTTGATGATTAGTGTTTGATTTTTTCAGTCACATCTTCAAGATACGATAATAAATATTAGGAGCAAGACTTTGGGTAAGATCTGTTTATTCTGTGCCATCTACTAACTTATCCACACATCCATCAGTTTATAATCCTAATGTTTTCTGCACCACATCAATCAATCCATTCCTTTATTCATTTACCCCTTCTCTTTTTATTCAATTTTTTCTGTTAGTCCATTTAATTCGAAATCTAATGTCTTTTTTTTCTGTTTCCCTAGGAATTATATTTGACCTGTTATGTCAGCGACCAGAACAAGAACAGGTACCTTTAAACAGCTCCCACTCTTGTCGTCATGGCAATAATAAAACTTATCTTATGATGAATATTTATAATTATTCAGGTGTTGTTGAAATTACTGGTCAACAAAGTTGGTGACCCTGATCGCAATGTTGCATCAAAAGCTTCTTATCTCTTGAGATCATTAGGTGAGATACTAAGGATTAATGATGACATCCAATCCCAAATCCTACTTCACAGCATTCAACTTTCCCGTAGAGAAAAAGATATTGCCCTGGGACAGTTGTTTCTGGCTGAGCTTACGGCACAGCTTGTTGGCCTTTTTAGTGTCTAGTGATTAACACATCAGAATAAAATAATGAAGATGCAACCATAATAGCTTGGCTTCAAAGTAGTTGAACTTACTCGAGTAGAGTGAGAGCTGCACGTTTCTGCAAGAGAAATGAGCAATACATTGATTGATAGATTGAGCTCAAGTCCTGCCAAGGGCATATGATATTTTTCTCATACTGTTTATTTCAGTGTTAATAAAGCATTACATCCAGTATTCCATAGTGTCTTTTTTTTCTTTTTTGATAGTTACAAAACATCCAAACATGAAGATGGTGGTCGTTAAAGAAGTTGAGCGACTACTTTTTCGTCCAAATATTAGCGACAAAGCACAGTAAGTACTGCTCAGCATTATTTTAATACTGCTCAATGATAATCTGTGAATACCTGTTCGATTTCAGGTATTATGCTGTTTGCTTTCTGAATCAAAACATCCTCGGCAAGAATGAGCATGAATTGGCCAGCCAACTGATTGCAATATACTTTACGTTTTTCAAGGTTGGTTCATGCTTTAGTGACATTTTAGATATCTGTGGTGGATGGGGGGTGGGGGGTGGGGGAATAGATAACTGGATGGGTAGTGCATGGTCAGTGCATGTGTCAGGTGATGTTTAGTGGGTGGTCAGCAGATGGGTAGTGGGTGGTCAGCAGATGGGTAGTGGATGGTCTGCAGATAGGTAGTGGGTGGTCAGCAGATAGGTAGTGGGTGGTCAGCAGATGGGTAGTGGGTGATCAGCAGATGGGTAGTGGGTGATCAGCAGATAGGTAGTGGGTGGTCAGCAGATGGGTAGTGGGTGGTCAGCAGATGGTAGTATGTGGTCAGCAGATGGGTAGTGGGTGATCGGCAGATGGATAGTGGGTGGTAAGCAGATAGGTAGTAGGTGGTAAGCAAATAGGTAGTGGGTGGTCAGCAGATGGGTAGTGGGTGGTCAGCAGATGGGTAGTGGATGGTCTGCAGATAGGTAGTGGGTGGTCAGCAGATGGGTAGTGGCTGGTCAGCAGATGGGTAGTGGCTGGTCAGCAGATGGGTAGTGGGTGATCAGCAGATGGGTAGTGGGTGATCAGCAGATGGGTAGTGGGTGATCAACAGATGGATAGTAGGTGGTCCGTAGAAGACATCACTTTCCATTTTTGCCATCAATTTCAGGCATTTGTCAAAAAAGGAGAAGTGGAAACAAAAATGCTGAGTGCTCTTCTAACTGGTGTCAACAGAGCTTTCCCTTTTACAAAAGGTGGGTAAAGAGAAGCTAGAATCATTTCTAAACAATCAAAAACATTTATACTCATAGCAAGCCAATTCTATGTGATTTCAGATACTGAAGAAGAGAGATACAGTGAACAACTTGATATGTTGTTTAAGATTGTACATATTGGAACCTTCAACACCAGCTTACAGGTGAATGATGATGATGATGATAATGATAATGTTGATGATAATGATAATGATAATGATAATAATGATGATAATGATGATGATGATGATGATGATAATAATAATGATGATGATAATGATATAATAATGATGATGATGATAATGATGATGATAATAATAATGATGATGATGATATAATAATGATGATAATGATGATGATAATGATGATAATGATGATGATAATGATGATGATGATAATGATAATAATAATAATAATAATAAAATTTAGAGTCCATTACATGGGTGGTTGCTGCCTATTCTTATGAGCCAAAGGCTAATTTTAAAAATGCTTGATAAAAAAGCATAAAACTCACATATATAGTACATATTCAATAACTATTCAATATCTAAAATTTAAAAAGATTTTTAATGATAATATTTCTTTTTAGGCACTCATGCTTTTACTCCAAGTATTAGATTCAAGGTAATACTATAAATGCATCTTCACATTCAGCACTACAATCATTTTGTTAGGGAAATAAGTCATCAATTAAAACAGGAAGCAATCTATTAGTTCATCACCAAGGGAGTAACTCTTCTTTCCTCTAGCCAGAGGGCCATGGCTAAAATATATATTCAACACAAGATTAACCTTGATTCAGTTTGGAAGTTGTTTTTCATGAAGGGAGGAACATTTGAGAATGCGGAGAAAAAGTATAGGAAAGAATTGAAATAACTCTACTAACATGTGATGTCTGGTAACAGGATTGAACCCTGTGCATTAACAGTACGTGCCGATTCCTTAATCAACTTGATTTTTAAGTAATATAATTAATACTTTTTAAATGAACAGGCAGTCAATATCAGACAGATATTATACAACATTGTACAGTAAGCTGTTGGATACATCATTAGCAACATCATCTAAACAGGCCATGTTTTTAAATGTGTTGTACAAGTCTTTGAAGATTGATACTTCTATCCCAAGAGTAAAGGTGAGTTTTGCCATCATTTTTCAACATCATTGTTATTCATCATCATAACTATTCATCATCACCATCATAACTCTCTAGCATGAATCCAGAAACCCCAGAAACGTGCCTAGAAGCATCAGTGAATGGGCCTTTTACACGCTAGTGCTTTATGCAGAGAGAGATTCTGTGATTGTGTAACAATGTTATTTGTTGATCTTCTTACACTTTACAAGTTTACAAAGAAATAATACTCAAGGGAATGACATGTTTTGATATGTGAAAAACATCCAACATCCCACAAGCCTGGCATTTTGCATGAACTTCACCAAGCAAAGGGGTTCTGGAATAATTTCCCTGTTATGCTGCTAGCAGACTTGTGATATTCAGTTGTATCTTTTTGTGACATTTTTTGCTTTTGTTTTGTTTTATAGGCTTTTGTGAAAAGGCTTCTCCAAATTTGTAACAGTCATCAGCCAGCGTTCATCTGTGGAGCACTTTACCTGGTGTCAGAGGTATTAGAAGTGTCTTGCATTCTAAGGCTTTGATCTCTGTCAGTCATACTTGAATTTATTTGAAGTCTCTATTGACATGGCTGCTGATGTGCATGACTATTCTACATATTCATCCATCCTCCATTTACCCCTTTCCATCCACAAATGTTTTTCATGCATTAATCTTTTGAAATTTCTAAAAAATGCAGTAGCTCCAAAAGGTCATTAATTTTCAGGGTCACAATACAGTTAATTTTCTTCCTTCATGTCTTGATTGCTTTCTTTCTTTCAGCTGACAAAGACCAAACCAACAATAAAAAGTATGATAGAGCAACCAGAGGTAGGAGTAGTAGTAGGTAGTAGTTCACCTTGGTATAAGCACTGGTTCAACAGTCTGTGATTCCTCAGAGATTGGAGCATTGTGCTCTAATCAATGGCCTTTTTATGAAGATGAATTACTTGATGAGCTGACTCTACATCTGTTTGTCTGGATCATAAATTGTAAACCCCCTCCCCCCCTAAAAATAATCCTGAATCATTCCCTGCTATAAAAGAACAGTAGGCTTTGGAAGGAGTGAAAGAAAATCCAAATATTCAAAAGAAAGGACCAAAAGGAGTCCTTACTGGGGTGGGGGAGGGGGACTAAAATGTAGTCACAACATGTCTTGATATTGCAATTCAAAAGTATTGGGGGTCAGAAGTCCTGCATACTGCAGCCCCTCTTTGCGTGACAGCTCTTAGTGAGACATTAGTGCAAGTTGCCCTTTCAACCCATGTTCCTGTGTGTGTTTAAGGAATGTAATACTAATCCAGCATGCATTGAATAAAATATAGGAAGAAGATGAGGAAGAACACTTTGAAGATGTACCTGATGATGATGATGACAATGTTCATCCAGATGTATCATCTGATGATGAAGAGAACACAAATGATGATGCAGCCACAACCCAAAATAATTCAACAGTTTGTACTGCAACTTCAAAACCAGCAAGGAAAGGCTATGACTCTAAGTCAAGAAACCCCTTGTTCAGCAGAGCAGAGAACACTTGTATGTGGGAGATATCTGAACTGTGTGACCATTACCACCCGTCAGTCAGTCACTTCGCTAATCAGATTAGAGAGGTGAGTTATTTACCAAAGTAAGGGATGGACACTATGGTATACTTAGGGAAGGAAGGTTGGATACTATGGTATACTAAGGGAGGGATTAGACACTATGGTATACTAACAGAGGGAGGGGTTAGGCACTATGATATACGAAGGGAGGGAGGGGTTGGACACTGGTATACTAAGGGAGGGAGGGATGGACACTATAGTATACTAAGGGAGGGAGGGATGGACACTATAGTATACTAAGGGAGAGAGGGGTTAGACACTATGGTATACTAAGGGAAGGAGGGTTGGATACTATGGTATACATACATACATACATAGTTTATTTGTTAATGCAGGTTGAACTAAAGGCAGCTAAAGCTGATGTGGACCTGCCAAACTATCTACTATTTCAAGCTACTAAATTAGATAATAAAAGAGTAATTAGAATGAGTTAAATAAGCTAAAATATTTTAAAATACGTACATAAATCAAAATCATCGAAATCCTAAAAGAGATAAAATGATATTTAGAAATATTCATATCCTGGATTCTTATTAGTGACAATCGATGCCTCTTTATGGAAATTAATATTGTTCAGCAAAGTTCTATTTTTCTTAAGAAATGCTTTAAAAACATTTAAATTTTGAGCTTGCTTAACATTACTATATATACTAAGGGAGGGAGTGGTTAGACACTATGGTATACTAAGGGAGGGAGGGGTTAGACACTATGGTATACTAAGGGAGGGAGTGGTTAGACACTATGGTATACTAAGGGAGGGAGGGGTTAGACACTATGGTATACTAAGGGGGTAGGGGTTAGACACTATGGTATACTAAGGGAGGTAGGGGTTGGACACTGGTATACTAAAGGAGGGAGGGGTTAGACACTATGATATACTAAGGGAGGTAGGGTAGGGATTGCATACCTGTACTGTGTACCTATCATCTGAATATTGTTGTTTGTGTTCACAGAGTCAAGTTATAGAATACAAAGGTGACCCTCTACAGGATTTCACCCTGATGAGGTAATACTATCTACCAGTGCTATCATTATCATTACCTATTATCGTATCATTAGATTCAAAATGGCTCAATTTATTATTCTTTCCAAGAATACAAAGATTCAAGATTCAAAATAATAACTGATTCAAAACCTGAATTCTGATTGGACTATTCCATATAAGGAACACCATAATCCAATCAGAATTTGAGTTTTGAATTTCGTATTCATTCCCAGAAAGAATAACATATTTAAATATTCAAATAATGAAATCATTAATGGAATCTAGGAGGGTAGGCTTGAGTCATTTTGACTGTAATAACTATCTTTTGTAATACTATTGGACAGGTTTTTGGACAGATTTATTTATAAGAATCCCAAGAAAAAGATCAAAGGTAACAAAACTACCCACCAGTTACAGTAAACTATTAGAGTATGTGCAATACTAAATACAAAACACTTATTCACTCTTTCTTTTTTCCTTTTATTCATTCATTATCTCTGCTTATTTAATTTTTCTTTCTACAGACCATGGAGGATCACTGATGCAGGTAACATTATTTATTCAATGCAATATATTGAATTCCTAGTTATTTGTCTTCATGATTAAGCAGAGTGAGTATAAAAATCAATAATTTTATAATTCCCCCACAGCCAAAAACACTATCTACAAGACTACAAGAAGAGCCAGGTGAGTGAGTCACCCCAGTTGATTCTTGTTTACCCAGTTTTTATCTGTACTGGGTTACCTGTACTTGAGACAAATAAGCCAAGAGACAAAACTGATATACTCTAAAGAGACCCAATGATGTAGCACTCCCTTTTACCTGGGTTCAGTTCACCCAGTATTACCCAGTTTTTATCTTTACTGGGTTACCTGTAATTGAGACAAATAAAACAAGAGACAAAACTGATATACTCTAAAGAGACCCAATGATGTAGCACTCCCTTTTACTTGGGTTCAGTTCACCCAGTATGACACCAAACACAGGTATCCCATCAGAAGAAAAGATCTGCACCCAGTAAGCAAGACCAGTAGAGATGGTACTAGCAATTATTGGTTATTGAAGGTTTTTTATGATTCCTTTACAGTTAATTCCAATACATTCCTAAAAAAGAAGGAAGAAGATGTGCGAGAAGATGAATTGTTCTTTTACAGGTAACTGAGTAGTAGTCACAGCTGATGAATATAAGGAGGGCAGGAAGGCAGAGAAAGGGAGGAAGGGACACTGTGGTATCGTTCTATCAGGGATGGAGAAGAGAATGATAAGTATTAAAAAGAGAGAGGAGGGGTAGTACAGGAATTTTCTAGAGGTTAGAATAAAGGCTGATAAGTGTAAGGAGGAGAGAGAGGGGCAGTGCATGAATCAGGGTTGGAATGAAATAAGGTTAAAGAAAGGAGAGGACAGCTTTAGAGAGTGTTAATTTTGACGAGAGGAAGGAAGAGGTGGGTTTTTGAACAATATGGAAAAAAAGACTGATTGGTATGAAGGGAGGGGATGGAAGGGGATTGATGGTTCTGTGTTCATAATACCATGGGGTTTTTTTTTAGATATTTCAAGGCCAAAGCAGAAAAAAAGGGAGAGAAGAAAAAAGAAAACGAAGAAAATGAGTCTAGTGATGATGATATGGGTAGGTCTCTAATTATTTCTATAGTAATAGGTTACAAAGTTATTAAATGTCTTAATTTTGTTGGTTTTGTTTTGTTTTGTTTAGATATCGTACAAGATGAAAGTACAAGCCTTGAGTTTGACTTTGCAAGGTTGGTTGGATTCCTTATGTATAAGAATTATTTATCCATTTATCTAATGCTTCATGATATAATTTAATTATCATTACTGTTTATGGTTACTGTTTGCATTGGCTCCCAAATATTTTGATAGGAAGAGACTTAAGTTTACCTTCCTTACATTCGTTACAGAGAAGTCAAGAAATCCAAGCAAACTGATAAAAAGAAGAGCAAGAATAAGGGTGATGAAGATGATGATGAAGATGAAAATGAAGTGGAGGAAGACGACGCATCAGATGAGGAAGGTACTGACAATCATTCCGTTCCCAGTGCATTATCCATCCACATTTGTCCCATATCATTTTCGTCTAATTGTTTTAGTATACGCCTACTAATTGGCCTGTTAAACGGATACAAACAAGATTGAAATTTGGTTGAAATATTTGTTGCGTTCTTTCGGTTTTCAAAATTGGCTCTACCACACTAACAAAACACTAGCAGCTAAACTAAGTCAATCAGAACGCATATAATTACTAAGTTTATACTAAAACTCCACATCTCATTGCCCATTGAGACGATTCAAGACAGTAATGGGAGCATTCTTTTTTAACATTTAGTTGACTATGATATTTTTTCTTCATCGTAGAATTTGACTATGACAAAATGGACTTTTCAGACGAAGAGGAAGATCTTGAAAATGATGGTAACCGTTACTTCTGTTTCTTATGGCAATTCTTTTTTCTTCTTTAATATTTTCTATTAATTTTCTTCCAGATTTGCAGAATCCTGGAAAAAAGAGAAAGTTTACCGATAAAGATTACGAAAAAGTAATTTCTTACAATTTTCTTTCTTTTTGGTCACTTCATTTATCGGGGAAGTGTGGAAAACATACGAAATATTGACCCTCAAATGGCTTTCGTATTAAGAGCACTATCATTGGCTTTTATTAGACACTGTTATGCCTATTGATTGGTCGATTGTAGTAGCCATTTGAAAGTCCTTGACTCAAAAAATTCCACAAAATTAGATTAATAATATTCATATATTTAATAGGCGTTGTTAGAGAATATCAGTTCTGATGAATTTGAATCAGATGAGGAAGGAAAAGGCAAAAAAGGAAAATCCAAGAAAAAGCAAAAACTTCAAGGGTATGTGAAAATAGATTTTGCTGGTATGTCTTTAACTACTTTGTTGCAAACATTTATCCGAAGTAGTGTTGAGCAGAATTCATTAAAAAACAATATAACTATCAAAGCCTTGTTGTAAATGCTTTGATTTGATGTAATGGATTTTCATACGTACTACCAATTTTTTGTCGTTTGTTAAACGTTTATTTTGTCATTTTAGGGATGAAGATATCAGCTCACTCTTTGCTTCTGCCGATGAGGTAAGAAACAAGCTGTTGCATAGAACTTGGCTTACATCTATCATCGTCATCAATACCAATATCATCAACACCACCACCGTCATCACCACCACTATTAACACTACTATCAACATTATTAACATCACAACACGGCTATATCATAACTATCTCAGACATTCACCGGTGAAACCACAAATCTAGTCATCATGATCATATTATTGTAGCAGTAGTTATCATCAGCAAATGTTTGTTTTTTTTGTTTAGTTTGCTCATTTGTTGGAGGACTCGGCATCTGCTGGCGGGGGCAGCCACCATGATGTCTCGGGGAAAGCCAGCAACAAACAGATCTTATGGGAACAACGTACCAATCAAACATGGTCACGTGGGCGTGGACGGGGAAGAGGGAGGGGAAGGGGGAGGGGAAGGGGGAGGGGAAGGGAGGACAGACAAGAAAAAGGCTCATTTCACAATAAAAGGGGGAAAGGACCAGATAGAGGAAGAAGAGGAGGAAGGGGACGAAAACCGGGAAGGGGTAGAAATTAAAATACGAGTGAAATAGATTTTCGAAATAACTTTTTACTATATAAAGATTCACATGAAATCACGAAAAATAATGATTCCATTAAACCTGTGAAATATCAGCTTTGTAATTGTGAGCAAATGAAGACTAGAAACCTATGCGGGTTACTGTAATGGGGTGAAATATATTTTGCAAATTCCCATGAAATCCTGCTATGCTATCCTCAGTGTTTCGATGTTGTCTTAAAAGACTGAATCCGGTTTTCTTGCCGTTTGCTTTGACCAAGCTTAAAGTAGTTCTTCAGGAACATCGGGAATCTTAAAAATAAACGAACAAAACAGATGCGAATGCGTTCAAAAATGGCTGTTGTAAAATGACTTCGTTAAAAAAGAGGTATCCAAAGGGGGTCGTTCTATTTACCGTGACTGTGATATCAATGAGGTCATCCGCGGTTGCCTGCGACCTTTGCATGTGTTGCATGTTGTATTCAAGTGAAGTCAGCAACATAAAAAACTGTGACATCGACTCTCGCATCCTGTCAAAATAAGTTCAAAGACTCAAAATAAAGGATTTTACTGCAAGTTAGAAAGGTTTTAGCTAGCTGTTTCTACCGTCGTTTATGCAAACTCGAAAACTATGAGGGTTTTACTGCGTATTACAGATAAGAAAACGCTCTGAGTCTTACACCAAACGTAGTCACTGACATCTATTCTGGATATTCAATAGATGTTTTGCACCATCATGTGCAGGAACAATTCAATCGTTTTACCCAAGAGCAAAGGGCTTTTATTGTTCTGACATCTAACCACAGGCAGCCCAAGCTGCATTATGGCGCCGGCATGTTATGTTGCAAAACCTCTATTCAAGCATCGGTGTTTTTGCATCAGGATTCTAATTCATATTCTTTGCATTAGGTGACCAGTGCTCAGTCGACCGGATATTTAGCTAGTAGAACGAAAATTAGCAGTAATTATCTTGGATTGTTCTACTAACCAGGGTCGTGTGTGTCCTAGCACCCGTACTCAACAAAGGTCCAGACTCGTACCCAGTCGTCACTCACGCTTTTTTAATGTTCGCAACGATTTTGGGCTTTTGGCTTTTTTTCCTGTCCTTCCCTTGATGCACCAGGAACTCACTAAGTCCTTCTCATCAAACACAGCGTGAGATCAATAAGACAGAAGAACCTACTAGGTACGAGTCTTACAAAGGTGAGGGTGCTCGGCACGGATTGGATTAGCTGATTGGTGACCAAAAAGGGTTGATTTTCATCTTTTAAGAGAAAATTTCAATACACTATCTAGAGGGAAGGAGAATGTTTCCTTTGCTGACCTTTTGTCGGGGAACTTGTCAGCGTGATAAAAATCTTCCACTTTCTTTGGCTTCCAATGTGTTTCCTCTTCGAGTTCTTCCTGGACTAAATCACAACAAGATAGACTAATGATCCTGAGCTTATTTGATCTTTATTGGAGTTCTTAACTTTTTTGGACATCCTTTGGATCAAAGCTAGTCAGAATGAATGGAATACTTACTATCAATGTCATCATCAGATTCCTCGGAGAAAGATGACTCAAATGACTCGACATCTTCTTTCCCAATCTCATCCTTCACGTGGTAAAAGAAGAGTAAATAAGGACTTGGCACTAATATTCGTCACGTTCTGCCATTTTGAATAATACGAAATGTAGCGCTTTTGAAATGTGGAAACTAAGAACTAAACTAAAAAAAGTTCACCCAAATATTATATAGTATAACTAGACTTGGTTAACTTAGCTGAACTTAACTTAGCTTACTTAACTTGGACCAGTGGTTAAGTTTGACTTCGTATCGTAAAGGTTTTTTTACACCGAATTTGCAGTTTTTTATCCTATGATTTTTATTTTATTATTCATAACTGGTGGATCTATTCCGAAATTTTGCAAACGAAATGCAAAAAAGTTTTTCATTTTTTGGTTTGTGGCTGTAATTAATGTCATGTGAAGCCGGTCAGCAGCAAAGGGTTTTTGAAAGGACTGTATACGTCATGTGTTTCTATAGGTGACTCTGTGGATCGTTACAGATTTTTGACGACTAATTTTCCTTCATTATGATGCTACTGAGATAAATTGAGTGTTACTTGGATATGACTGGAATGGATTGGTTGTGACTGAAGTGAATCGCAAGTGACTGGGTCTCAGTCAGTGACCATCATGATTCACAAATTTTTTTTTTAATTTTCATCTTTTGAAAGGCCATGGATAATCTTAATGTACAGTAAAAACATGCCCAACTTCTAAAACTTGTTTTCCTCTTCTAAATACCTGAATTTTAAGCGTTTTTTATTTGTGGAAAATCAGGAACCGCACGTAGATTGAATGGATTGGACTTCGGTTGCCTGGATCGTACGGAACGTACACTCTTTTTTACGCTGAATTTGCAGCTTTTATACTATGATTTTTATTTTATTATTCAAAAAAAGTGATTCTATTCCAAAATTTAGCATAAGAAAAGCGCAAAACATTTTTCACAATTATTAACTAGTGTTTAATTAGCGAGCTTAACTTAACTTAGCTTAACGTAGCTAACTTAAAACTTAACTTAGGTAACTTTACTTGATTTAGCTAACTTAACTTAGCTTACATAACTTAGCTAACCTGACTTAGCTTGACAGAAATGAAACTCTTTCTTCCAGAAATTGTTTTGATGCGACTACATTCAATGTTAGCGCGCCCTGAAGTAAAATACAGAGAACCTTCCGATTCTCTTGCTAGTGAAAACCATTCTAACTCACCCCAGCAAAGACGCTTCTTATTTGAACTCCACTCTTTTTGTGACCTTTCTCTTCCAAAGCTGTTAGGGTTCGTTGAAAGTTATCCACTAGTACAGCTACAAATAAACTGAAGGACAGAGTTTTTCTCGCGCTACACACACTAACCTTTATTTTTCACCTATTTTTGCGATCACAGTGGGAGCTATATGATTAGCTCCAGCTAGCAATCTGATGGAAGCTTGGTAGAGATCGAGAAGGTTTCTCCTAGTTGTTTTTTCTCTCTCTTCCTAAAAATACTTACTTCATAAAAATGAAATTTTCCAGGACAATGTAGATAATGAGATATATAATAATGTATCCATATCCTGTGAATGGAATCAGATAAATTTGGATAAACATTTGAAAAATACAAAAAACAAATTCTGGGGTCCATGTTTCGTCATAGCTGCCATGTTGGTGGATGGTTGACGATAATAAAACCGCCATTCTTCAGCTTTTCTAGTTGGAACAACCAAAATGGCGGCTGTTTCATCGTTATTTATATCTCGAGGGATTTTGAGTCATATAGTTGCACCTCAAGGATCCTACATTAAAAGATCCCTAATCTTTCGTATAACATATCAGACAAATTACAAAGAGATGGAATAAAAACTTGAAAAAGGGATGTTATAAATTACCAGGATCTATCTTTACGACATCACTGTACATGTAGAACCAGTCATCCAGCGTGATGAGCTGGAACAGAGTAAAGAATGCTTTTCCAAGGTTACCAAATCTACTGGGCGAAATCTCGTAGAATAGTCCACGACCAATCACAGCAAACATATCTGTTAAAGCAGCTAAGGAATATTATCAAGGTGACACAAGCAAGAGAGAGATAACAAATCTTATCTTTACAGGTAAGTTGGAAATAGTAAGGGCTGATCCAGTAGGGGGATTGGGTTGCTAGCCAGCTCCGCTTTGGAGTTGAAAAACACTAGGTATAACAGTCACCCCACTTAAAATCGTTCTGGATCTGCCCGCACTAAGTAGGGTATCAAACCTATATAAATTCTGTACTAGAACAGCCTTGAATGGATTACATTTTTATAGAGATCGAGAATTCTGTGATCAAGTTTTTGATAATAAAGGATACAAAGGAAGAGGCTCTGCAACATAACAATCGTGCTGAGGGCGCGAAATGACTTGAGGACTGTTGTCATTATCACTTGTAGATTCTTTAAGAACCTAAAAGAAGGGAGAAAGATCAAAATATCAGACAAGTTATTCAATTGGAGGCAAATCCTCCATCTCCTTATTCTCACTAAGCAGAAGGAGTAAGGGAAGACGTTGGGATGGAAACCGTGTTCAAAACTTCCCTGACCTTCCTATTATGATTACATATCAGTTTTTTTCTTTTTTTGTTCCCTGATCGCCAACACTTCTTCAAGGCTTCTCTTGATCATTTTGCTTCGTTTGAAAATAATATTGGCCCCCTTTGTCTTGAAAAAAATAAGTGAAAAAAGGAAGACCGGCCAAGGGTTTGTATAGTCCATGATCCCGAACTGGTCCTACCCTCGTATGGGTATGATTTAGACTACAGAACTTTTACCTTATAGTCCTTAGTACTCTTAATGCCCGTAACGCTCTGATAGCTCTGAACATACGGAGCAGCCTGAATATAGCTGCTACATCGAACGAACTGACATTCTGTACGATCAAGGGCAGAAGAAAGTCGATAGTCGTAAAGAGGACGATCAAACCATCTAGAAAAGGAAAAAACTTAGTTCTGGATTTTGCAAAGATTTTTCGCGAATTTGACATAAAGGTGCAAAGATGTCGTACAACAGATTTTCTTTACCCATAATATTCCAACCACTGCTGAAGAATGCACTCCGTAAGGCGTAAAGTTTGAGGACAATTTCAACGAAGTAGATGGCAAGAAAAACGTTGTCCAACGAGGAAAAATACCATCCTAAATAAGTAAAACTTCAAAGGTTTTTTCAAAATAAGGTATGTCATGTAAAAGCTTTGAATATCTAAGTTTTGAAGCTCTCCGACTAACCTGCTTTAACAGAAATGGCTTCGTCTGTTTGAGTAACAAGAATAACAGTATTGAGGAGAATGACGACCAAGATGGCGCCGCCAAACATCTTGGACTCAATCAATTCATAAATGAACAGACGAAATTCTCCAGCATTTTCAAGAGTTTTCGGAAAGGCATGGTGTTTTGTCATGTTGTCTGGCTATTTTGAAGAAATAAGTGGTTTTACTTACAGCTGTTTTAGTGAATTTTCAAACGATTCAAAATAGCCGCCAGCCGCCATCTTTTTTCCAACAATCGGGCCAGTTCCTTATAGGCGGGCGGGGCGTTCACAATCACAGGCTACCCATCAATCTACACGCTAGAACGATGAAAGTGCGAATGTCGAGTGTTGAAACGGGGTTAATATTATTATCTGAATGTTATGAAGATGAAAGTGTTTTTCCCCTTTGGAGCACGTTGCTTTCCTTTTGCCACTCACTGGTTTGTTGGTACGTTCATTTTTCTTTTCTTTTTCATTTAGAAATCTTAGTTTTCTTTCAAGCTATAGTTGGACCAAAACTCCATGGGAATATGGGTCGCCAGAACCGAAACAGATTAGCTACTGTGTGTATCCGGAATCTTGATATATATTCCAAACGGCATGCTAGCAGCTAGAAGAATTTCTTAAAAGGTTACTACTGAATTTTTCTTCTTTTTTTTCATTAATTCATTTTTTCTTTCTTTCCCTCTTTCTTTCTTTCTGTCTTTCTTTCTTCGTATCGCCCAGGTAACCCAGATGCAACGTATTAACTAGTCCCATTCTCTTAGCCGTGATTGTTCGAATCAAGATGGCGGACGAGAAGGAGATTGTTCACATAATCCTTGCATCCACAAAGAAATCCTAGAATGCAAGCTTTATTCATAGGACATGGATTGTCCTGGATATAGAATTTTATTTGATGTCCTTTTATGGATGGTTTTCTTGGCGTTCTTACCAAAAAACTACCATATCAAAGGCACCGGTTTTGGTGTTTTCAACCAGACGCCGTCTAAAGAGATTTATCTCCCGAACTATGACTTCTATCATAATTTATCTCAGCTCAATCAGTGCATTTACGAACTAGTCTCTCAATTTCCCAACATTCTGGACGCAGAGATGCGATTCCGTTCGCGATGGGGACTTTCTCAGTACGTCCTCCATTTTGGGAATTTATCCGAATCAAAGACATCTTCTACGAGAAAAGTTCGAATTTTATTGTCTTTTGGCGAACATTCTTCTGAATATTTACCTGTAGAGAGTATGCTATATTTACTTAAAAACTTAACCTCAGGAATACGAGAACCATTCGGATCAGCAAGTTTTAATTTTACGCGTTTTGTCATGGAAAATATAGATTTGTATTTAATTGGTATATTTAACCCTGATGGACGGTCAGTGATAGAAAAGACCAAAAATTATTGTTGGATAAAAACTGGAAGTGGCGCTGATCTTAACTTGCATCAATATGGCTCCAGGTCGTCTGTTACACGCCAGATGTTAGTAGGTATGGTAATTTTAATCTTTATTGTCTAATTCGTATTTGCGTCGGACTAATTTGATCATAAGTGCGTTTAATTTGGCAATCTATAATCCCTAATGGCCCTGTAAGTGGTAAAATATAAACCTGTTTTACGTGTCCTTAATTTCCATAAGTTTACATTCATAATTCATTTATCACTTTTTTTAAATAGATTTTCTGTTTATTCTAATTCTCTTTTTATTTAAAAATTAAATTTATTTTCATTTATGAATTTTTAACCTTGTGAATGTTTTTTTTAAATTAAAACCTCGTTAAAAATTCTTTTTTCTATTAATATTGGGTGGAGGAGAAGGGGCAGGGGAATGAAACAATGCACCCTTGCCCTCTGCACATTACAAGAGAAAATATAGGACTCTTCTAAATAGTGAATTTCAAATATAACTAAAATTTGCTAATCTTCCTTTTTTAAATAAAAGAAAAATGCAACTTCTCTTCCTCAGAGCCTGAATGCCGAGTATTAACAGAACTTACAAGCTTGCTCCATTTTGATGTCTTTATTTCATTTCATTCTGGTGAAGAGAACATATTAGTCCCTTTCAGAGGTAAAGGAAATTAAATCACCCTCATCTTATGAGGGTAGCAATAATAGCCAATGGCTGATAAAAACTTGTGGCCCTTTAAGAAGTTTTTTTTTGTGGAGGGAGGACTGGAGAAAAAAACCTTTAAGCACACGAGAGAACCAACAAACTCTACTTGAATATGACACATAAGTCCATGAGTCAAACCTGGGTTGCATTGGTGAGGCAAGAACTCTCACAGCAATAATGAGTAACTTAACTGAAGCAACTCCATTATTAAGGATGTCAGTCAACTTGTAATATACAAATAGACACAAAAGAAAAACAATGGAAATAGGGTCTACTAATGTGTGTTAGTCAAACATCTATTTCATGGGTTTAGAGACTTCTAAGAAACTATCAGGACATATTATATTGATCTTTTTTTTTTCACAATAGATTTTGACAGTGTGCCAAGAAATTTATTACATCCAGATAACATGGAGATACTGTCCTTAGCTCATCATCTTTCTAGTTCAACCCCTAATGGCCTTAAACACATTCAGATGAACCAGTCACTGAACCATTATGGAGAGAGCATATTTTCATATACATCCATGACAAGGGAGGTAAGTGTTGATGGGAAGGGCGTTTTACTGTGTCTTTTTGTTTTACTGTAATTTTTGATATTCTGAATTATTAAGAAATACAACTAACTATGACTGAACCAATTTTGCTCAATTGTTGTTTTCTGTGAATCAGATACCATATGTATATGTGATATCTTTGTGGAAAAATACTAAACATGTACGAAAGGACCAAAACAACTGCTTTGCCAGGTCTAATCCTCAAAGCAGTAAACTCCAGGTATGCTCAATATTTTTCTTTTTCATTCCGTACGTAAAGTTTAAGCAAAGACACTATTCATTTCCATACAATGTTTTTTCCATTACAAACAATGTGTCATTCTCTAAGAATAAGATTATTATTTTGTTTGAGTTGTATCCATATTCATGTGTCTTCTCATACACAGCCATTAAACAAATAAATGAATACTCTTGGTAGACTTAGTCTAACCATGAGGTTTTCTGCTTACAATATTAGTCTTCCACTGACCAGTATACTAACAGTACGACATAATGGGAAAACATTTCCAAAAAGGTCTAATCTGAACCCCTAAAAAATTTCACACAGGAAATATTTCAACACTAATAATCACCCCTTCCACTTCTCCTTCCACTATCCTGTAAATACAGTTGTTTCCTAATGACAAGAACAAATAACACTTAATAGCTGCTGTGTTTGGGAGTTTTATCCTAGACATCACCTGATTCCCCCTTTTGTTTTGCTTGTCGGTTCACTTCTGTGCTTTTGAATTATTACCTGTATATCTTGATGAAAATACATTAGTTATTGTGTTCAACAGGAGGTATTGAAGTCTTTTCACCCAGTATACAATAGTCTTTTTAAATATATGGTCAAATGGAAGAAAACTAAACTGAAGAGTATTGCTGAAAAGAAGAAAATAAAAACAATAGTAAGTTGGCTGCACCTACTGAGGCTTTCGATATTCTGCCAGCTTGGTAATTGCTAGCTCAACAATGAAATTTGAGCATTCATTGCTTTCAATGATAATCAGTAAAGAATTTTTATATTTTTGACTGGCGGCAGTAAAAACCAATTTCACAACAAGCTGCTGAAATTGAGTTCACAGAATATCGAAAACTGCAGTAATGTTTTTGCACCTATTTCTAACAAGATTTCACATCAGTGACTTTAGTTAGAATGCTAACAAAGGACTGTAGAGATGGCAGAGGACCCAAACTCCAAAACTCCTATTACTTCTCAGTAAACTTTCTTGGGTTTCATCTTCTAATCTTCCCAATCTTCATTTTTAACCATTCACCCATCTGCACGCATACTTACAAAAGGGTGGGCCATTTTCATTGCTTCTGCAGCCACTATTTTCTTTGGCGTAGGAGAAAGTAACTAGTTGCAAATGAAACCCAACACTCTTAAGAACCTCTGGGCTAAATACAGTCAGAGCACAGCTATTTAGTCATTTCTTTTATTTAATTTGAATTTGTTCAAACATTTATAATCTGTTACAATAACTTTTTTTATTGATCTTTTTTACAGCACCCCTTGTCAAACTCCTATGGAATCTCATTTATTATTGTAATAAGCATTGTATTACTTTTAATGACTAGAATTAATCTACCATTGGGATGGAGATTATTTTACAGAAGGCAGAGGCGTATTGTTAGCCTAAGATCATTATCCTCTGTCTTCTCTTTTTTCATTTTTTAGAGCAAATTTACTCTAGTCTTGTTCTCTGCACCATATGGAGAATCAATGAGACAACTTCTTGCAGCAAAATAGTTTTTGGTGGACTTCAATCAAGTTGTTTTCCCAAATAGTGACCTTGAAAATTTTGTCGTCATGAAAACACTTTGACTGACATCCATCAAAATCTACTTTGTTGCAGCAAGAATCCCATGTAGGTTATGACAAGCGTAATAACAAGCTCTAGAATAACTTTCAATATTTTGGGTCTGGGTCTTGGAAAACAGAAATGTAATTTCATTATAGGAATACAGGATTTAAAAAATACTCCAACAATCTAAACAAAACAAAAACAACCAAAATTAAGATATTTTGACTGTATCACTTTTATAGGTTATTATAGATAGGTTATATATAGTTATTATGGGTACATATTTAAATCTATTGGAGGAACAAAGAAAAAATGATTTATGTAAAAATAAGAAATAGGATCAAAAATATGTAGACACTGGTATATTATAAAAGACTTTTCATCCTATACTTTTCTTTTTTTACTAATTTACTTATTTGAAATTATGTCTTAACCTATCAGTAGACTATTCCCAGAGCTTAAAATAATTGCAATTTTGACTGGTGATCATGACCAATGACTAATTGGCTGTTATTTTAAGCTCTGGATTTGAGTTCGCATGAATGAACATGAAACATTGGCTCCAAGTTAAGGTTGGACTCGATGTTTTGAAAAATTTACCATAATATTTTGTCAATTTCAACCTTGACTGAAGGCACTCAAGATGGTCTCTTTTAGCATGGAATTGGCAACGTGCATCCCTTCCCATGAGAGTAAAAGGACAAAAGACGTAGTTGTCATGTTGGTTAACATGACGAAAAGACTAGACCTAAACTTCTGTCAAAGTCAACCAAAATGGTTGACTTTGTATTACAATGAATATATTCATCGTCATCATATATATATATATATATGGTGGCTATGATGTTATATGCATGCCAAGAATAGTTGCGAAGAAAATGGAAAATAGAGATTACGCCACGGTTCTAAAAATCAGTTGCTGCTTTCTCTTCATCACTGTCTGCCAGCAGTGCTGATATCATACTATGAATATGAAAAAGTAAAAATTAGTGTCTTGTACTTATTGTAAAAGTTTACTTAAGACCACTTCACATACAACTCTATCATTTAGCTGAAGATGGTGAGAGTGCTCTGATTGTTTGAGAACTATTTATACCTCTACACTCACTACAAGAACTTAATTTAATTTGTACAAGAACTTTTAGTTGTTGTTTGTTTTGTTTTTTCTGTACCTGTATAAATATAGAAAGAAGAAGATCAAGTGAAATGCCAACTTTATCATTGATTCCTTCAAGAAACCCTTCAGTTGACTCCTGTTATGGATTTCTGCAGGGTCATAAAGGCCAAGATTCCCTGGTGGCTTGTTAATAAACCTTCAAAAAAACAAAAACAAATCATCCATCAAAATGAGGGCTACAGGATATAATGCCCAGGTCCTTTGCAAGCGTTCCCACAAGCGTTGTATGACAAATTCATCTGTCTTGGAGGTATTAACAAAGGAAGCGGATAAGAGATCTTTTGTTAGATACAGCACCAACGTGATCGTAAATACGTAACTTGCAAATGAAGTATATTAAAACCAAAAAAACACTTGTTGATGCAGATATCATTTCTACCTCTGCTTAATAAGACACAGCAGTTGTGGTGACCTAAATGGTTGTTAGTTGACCTAGATAAAGGAATGAATCAAGTTTAAGGTTTTGAGTCCTGGCTGGTGCTATCTAGTCTTCTCACAGTAGCCGGTGACAAAGCAAGGGGGTAACATAAAAGGGTAAAATACCTGTAAAAGTTCCAAACCATAAGTGGGAGATTCAAGAGAAAGAATATCCACTGAAAATAACCTAGTAACAACATGGTTATCAGGCTATGTGCAATAAGTTCTGGGATAACCCACTGCAGAAGAAACAAAACATTATAAAGCAAAATTAAAATCAATACCAGAATTAAAATGCACCAAGGGCAAGAATTTTTCATTGTCCCCAACCCTCCTCTTTTCCCTTAACTCCACTGGGTAATTTGAAATAAATTCTCATTGTTGTATGTGAAGTTCTTAGTATGAATAGGAATTTGATGTTGGTGCATAGTTAGTCCCAGGCTTGCACCAAACCCCTAGGAAGTCAAGAATTTAAAAATATTACATCAAAGAAATTCTGAAGTTCTAGAGAAGGGAATTCTTTTGACCAACACCCTGTTCTAACAGGTGATCAACTATTGTTGTCATAGTGTGGATGGACATTGATACATATATATCATGTATATATATAAAAGATTATTCTAAGAGAATTTACTAACAATGTTCAAACGATTGCAGCACGTTCTTGCATTGATATAATCGCATTCTAAATCAGATAGATTAATTATCTAAAGCAGCAAGTTAAGAATATATAACCTAAAAAAAGAATATCATCTTGTAACAATACTGAAACAAACTCAAACTCTCATGATTAATTAAACCAGGTGGTAAAAAAAATGGTACAAAACAACAAATGTTGTCAACAGAAATGCTTGAAAAAACATTTGAGAAATACTGGCAAGTTATGTGCCTTTACAATTAATTAATCTTCTTGTCGAAGATATCTAAGGATATCTAAATAAATAAATTGGATATAAATGAAGTAGTAATACTAAAAAAATTCTAATAGTGACTTTATAATACATCTAAGTGGTGTTCGTAGTATGTAAGCTAATGAATGTAAACGATTTTTAAACACGTATATAAGGTCAAAAGGATACAAAAAATACCGTTAGAAAGAGAAGTGCAGCTCCATCGAGGAGACCAAAAATATACAAACCAGCTACTGACATTGTTGTTTCGTGGGAGGGAAGGGCTTTTCAAATTTCAACCTGGTCTAAATGTTGACCGTGTTTGTAACAGAATACCTGGGAACTAGTCTGAATGGAAGTGTCAAAAATTAGGAGATTTTTTAAAATTTTGGAACTAATTTTTCACTGATAAATAAAATATAAGAGTTCAAGACTAATACAAGCAAAAAAAACAACAATTGATGATTAAAAAAATAGTGTACAGTAGATAATTTTTTTGAAAAAATTAAAGGAGCATTTTCTGCCCTTTTTCGTTTCTGTCTTTCATTCATTCTTTCTTTCATTCATTAATTTGTTATTTTAATATTCATTTAGCTTCATTTCTGTACAAAATAAGAACAAAAATAGGAAAAGATCTGTTTTGTTGTCATCCCTAGTCTCCAAGGTATCGACACGGCCAGCCTCGGTTTGATATCATGAAGCTTCGAATCCACAGAGTGTTTTGAGGTCGACATGGCGACCAGTCATGGAATAACGGTAGTAAAAAATCTCTGCTATACTGCTCCCAGAAAACCAAAAACTAAACTACCAGCCACTGAAAATGAAAGAACGGACCAAGGCATTTCCTTGGAGAATTCAGATGGCGAAGAAAGGCCAACGTCTTCGCGTAGTCGAGGAACTAAAGTCCACACTCCGAAGGCCATGATGGAATCTTTGAAAGAACTCCAAGGCATGGATGAAAAAAAATTTTATCGACATTTATTAGCGTTAAAGAAGGAACACAAGAAGACTTTAAAGACAGTAGAAAAGGCGTATTATTCAGAGCTCGAAAAGCAGAGTTCAGGTTTTGATTTAGACGAAAACACCCGTATCAGCGTGGAGGACGGAGAGCAGATGAAAAAGTTTGCTACTGAAAAATATATTCGAGATGATTACAATCCTTATGAAGTAGGATATCAAGAGTTACTTGAGAGTGATTTATTACCTGCTACAGACCTTGTACGAGATATGTCTACCAGGCAACAAGAAGAGGATAAAGAAAACCAAGGTATGTTTTGCCATATAAATTTTTAAGAGTCAAAAGAGCAAGCTTTGTGGTTGCTTGTCTTTTACTGTAAGATACCTGTAGTTGAGTTAGTGTAATAATCTTAGCTCCCCTCCTCCTAAGGAAAGTCAATTTTAGAAAAGAAACCATTATAAAAAGGGGCCAGAGCTATTTCCTCCCCCTCCCCCCCACCCCCATGTTAATCTTAGTTTGATAAACTATTCATATACGATGTTTGCTCCAATTAGAGGAACTCCCTCACCAGGAGTGGGATTGCAAGTTATTATGCAAAATGTTGGTCAAATCCTTACACTTAAAACATGATAAAGTAAATAAACCCCTTTTAGTGGCTGGGTTATCAGCTGATAATGTTCGAGCACTTCTGAAGTCGACCGAGAAGCCGTTTAGTTTTGTTAAAAGAGAAAACAAAAGACAGCCAAGAAGCGAAGCTCTGAGGGCATGTGTTAGATTTATGAGAACCATTCATAATCCAAGAACATTATGAGTGGATATTCCAGTGAGCCAGAAGGGTTTTTTAATTTTATAACCCAACTACTTCACAGGAATGGATTTTGATAACTGAAAGCTTTGTTAGGAAATAGATACAATTAGTAAAAAAGAGGAAAAAAAAAAAAGTTTGAAAAAAACATTAGCCTGGGATCTTATTAACTATTATTAACTCAATCAACTCATTTACTAACTCTTACACCAATACAAACCAGTATTGGTATCTCAAAATCACAATAAACATATAGTTATCTTATTTTATTAACTTTTTTCCTGGTGAGCACTGTGACACAGCGCTTGTACCACAACAACTTTTGCCAATCACTGTAGGCCCTGTAGTATTTATTAGCACTGAAGTTAGTAATCACCAGCATCTTTAGGTCTTTTACTCCCACCTTTATAATATACAGGGTTATAGTGAGGACTGACAGGGCCAACAGTTTTAAGTCCTTATTTGAGAAGACCTGAAGGTCTAACCATTTACAGATGTTATTACAGAAGTTATTTCAAGACCCTAAGTGTTGGTCCGGCAGAGACTCAAACGTTGACCTCCCACACAACAGACAGACACTCTTACCATTTAAGCTAACCAAATGGCTGTTGATTTTTTCCAATTTCCATGTAAGGGAATCCGGACTTATGGTGGATTCCGGATTCCAAGTGCTGGATGGGAGGTGTTCCTGGTATATATAACTAGTGTTATAAAAAAACAATTGACAAAAGCGCATACATTAAGTTTCAGACACCATAAGGTATTGCAAATAGCCTACTCCTCCCTTTTGTATTCATTTGTCATATGACCTCTAATATTAAACGACAGATTGCTGGATTATGGATTCCAAAACCTAAAATTTTGTGGATTCCGGATTCTCTTGCATGGGGCGATGGGTACGTAGATAACATTAACTTAAGCAGTTTCCCCTGTTTTTAATGCTGAATCTACATACATAGAATAGGGAACAAAGGAAGCAGAGGTCATTGAGACTGACATATGAGGTCGTTGATTCCTATTACTATGGAAATGTATTCCTTGTATTTTTTGTATTACGTGATCGTTCCTTGACAATCATTTCGTTCAAAAATGATCTTGGTACAAAAAATCAATCACTTGGTACAAATTTGTGGACTCTGTTTTACTACCCTGGTGATATTTATGTTATGTTGGAGTTTCTAAATAAAAAATGATATTTTTTCCAACAAGGGTCACCAGACGATGACAGACAAAACAGAAGACGATCCCATAGTGACCTTAGTGACAATGACAGTTGGTCAGAAGAAGAACTAGACCTCCCTAAGAAACGTCCCCAGAGCAGGGATGGACGGGTACTATACAAAGAAATGCTTCCCAATAGATCAATTGCACTGGATACTGTGGAAAGCTTATGGCAGGATTTCTCAGTATACGACTATCCCAGAGATCCATCAAGTCCTCCTAAAGCCTCTGAACCATTCGACACCTGGTCACCTTGTATAACAATACCCAAACCATTCACCATGACAATCAGAGAGGCCAGGAAATCAAAAGAAAAGAAAACCAGATCTCAGAGACTTCTGGAAGAAGGATTAAAACTAAAAAAGGAAAAGGAGGAGTCGGAGTTGCAGAAAAAATTCCGCTCCCAGCCTGTTCCCGCTACGACATTTATACCCTTATACGACGAGATCACAAGACAGAATGAAATTCGAAGACAGTACGTGAAGGAAACAAGTAAAGCACTTTTGAAGTCGACCGAGAAGCCGTTTAGTTTCGTTAAAAGAGAGGAACAAAAGCGTTCTTTGACAAGATCGAAATCTCTGAGCAGCCTATCGGACTTGACTCCGAAAAAAGAGAAAAAGATCTTCAAAGCAAATCCTTTTCCAGCTCACTTGTTTGACTTGACTTTGGCAGATAAACTGGCAGAACAGGATGAGTATCGAGCCATTAAGGTCAGAATGCGAGCTGAAGAAACTCTTGCAAACTCTCGTCTTCCAATGAACATGGAAGGGCGTGGCCGAAAGTACACGATTGGCAAGTTGCGCAACAAGGCTATGAAAGAGAAGGAGAAAAAAGCGTTCATGACCAAAGATCACACCTTCAGACCACAAATCAACCAAGAAATACCTGACTTCGATAATCTACAATTTCAATTTGACAAAGAATTGAGAAAGAAGAAGAAAGAAAGGGAACCAACTGTGGTAGAGCCCTTCAACCTCCGCACAACAGCCTTATCGAGCATGCGCAAATCACGGACCCTAGAGAGGAGTTCTGCGGATGCCCGTCTGTGGTCAAGAGGAAGATCAGGCAGTAGAGAGAGACCTAGTAGTGCCAGATCTTTGAGTAGAGAAAGACCTTCAAGTGGTAGGGCAAGCAGTAGGGAGCGACCAGCAAGCGCTTCGTTCTCTTATTCATCAGACATCCTTCCTTACGGGTAAGTAAGAAATATATCATTTAAAAATTGTAATTGTTATCAGAATAAGTTTCACACACAGACGTTTTATTTTATCTACGTTTTACCAGCACCACAGAATCAGCTCGCCTACGAGACAGCAAAATTCGTCAGAGCCTTGAGGGAAAACGCGCAAAAGAAACAGAAGAGCTCAAAGAAAAACGAAGAAAAGAACAAAGACTCAAGCAACTGCGATCAGTAGTATCTCGAAAAGCAATAGCTAATGATAACAGCTGGCAGCTTAGGAAGACTTCTGATGTGAAGATCAAGAGCTTCAGGTATGAACTGTTACTGTTCTCGTTGATGGAGGTGGTGTTATTACTGCTGGTGGTGGACTATTGCCGTCTTTGGTCCGTTGATGCTACCAATGTTTATTGCTGCTGCTGCTCTTTCGTTGTTGGTAATGTTATTGTTGCTGCTGTCATGTTGAACCTACCAGATTAGTTTCTTAACAAGATTGATTTGTTGTTCCAGGGAAGCCGACAAGGCCCGCAGAGAAGAGTACCAGCATGAACTGGAGGAGATTCAAGGTCGTGTAGAGAAGAGACCGCTGTTGTTCGAACGTCAATCTCAGCTGAATGCAAAACGATGCGCGGAAAGAAAATACGAAGACATCCTAAGAAGCGCAGGCGTGGACGAGCAGCTTGTAAGAAGCCTGGTGACCAAGGATGGAAAGATCATCGACGCAGAGAGTGAAGATGAGCTTAGTGATAGCGATACTGAACATTACACCACGGGATCTTTATCTAAAGATCTTCGGGAATCCCGCAAAGACGACGATAGTGAAATCGACGAAGACATAGAGTATGACTCGTGATGATTTGCTCAAGTTTTAATTATTTAGTCTATATATTTTAAATTATGAAATATTTAACTGTCAGATAGAGAAAAAATTAAGTCTTTGGAACACGGTACCACATTTTTTACAAACCAAAGCTGCGTATGTCCGTACACCTCCCCCAGGGGTTTTCAGTAGATTCCCTTTTATGGACGGCTTGACTGGGCTTAAAGAGGGAAGGGTTTTTTGTGAAGGGTCATTTTTTTAAAATTTTGACGAGAACTAGTCCCTTGTTGAGTTCATAAGGGGGTCGTGATTTTTTTACTGAGTAAAAGAGAGAGGGCTACAGCCATTTGTAAAAATTGACGTCGAAGCCCCCAGCCCTCCCCCCAGTAAAAAAAAACTTAACTAACCTTACCAACGTTATCTTGTAAATACATATAACTAATGTAGTACCGTGTTTCATTCCTTCCTCTCCCCCCTCCCCCCTCCCCCCTTTCCCCTAAGGTCGATATGGGACTCTTAGCGAGCGTACTTCATAGACGATCCTGCTTATTACTGATAACCAATTCATACGAACATACAAATTTTATCTAAGGTAAGCAGTGCTATCTTACTTACAGTTTTTATGAATTCCTTTCGCTTTACTGCTGACACGGAATCGAAATATGACGACCAATTTGAATAATATTGTTCTGGACAGACATAGCTTCGCTTTCGCGTAGAAACATAAAAACGCTTTCACATGTATGAGAGGCTAGTCAGTCCAGAACAATAGCTATTCTAATTGGTCGTCATATTTCGATTCGGTGTATAAAGTGTTATGATCACAACAATTCCTGAATCCTTTCATTGCCAGGAAACTCGGAAAAATGAAACGACCGCTAACTTCCTATCCCGGGGGTACTCTTGCAAGTTTAGGGTAGGGATGTGCCGCTAAGCCCTCTGAACCCTGACCCTGTTCCAGAGCAAAATCGTTAAAAACCGTACCCTGTTTGGCGGCACGGCACGTACACGTATAGCGAATATAGGGCAGTACCTCCCCCCCTCCCACGGGCTTCCTATGTTATATATCGAAAGATTATGTCTTATTATCATGAAGTAAAATTTCATATTTGTAAAAAATAATATTTACCATAGGACTTTGTTGTTCTTAAAAATCTGCATGACAGAAAGCCGTTTCCTGTTTGCCAACTAGAGGTGATTTTAACATCAGCGTCGTCTCTCTTTGTCCTAGTTGGTAAAGCCTAAAATGACAATGACAACGCCGTTATTTGACCAGGCATGTGCGTTTGGTACGCGCTTATTTGGATTGGTTGCTCATTCTGATCAGAAAAATATATATTAGCAATTTGATTTTCTGATTATATTTTATCAAAACTAGTTCTAAGCACACATATTTTTCTCCGGACTGGAAGAAAGATCCCATGGTCTGGCAAACCACTCCGATCATCTTTGCCTAACTCGACCACTCCTGTGTGGCCGGTCGCATATAAGAGGTTTTTCAGTAGTATCTTAAATATAATGGACATATATTCCGTCTGGCACAGTACTGCTACGTATATTCATGGCAGTGCGTCATGTTTATTACGGTTAATGGCTTTTCTGGGAATTCACGCAACGCACCGCCTAAGTTAGAGGTAGCTCAAGTTACTGATTCGAGATGTGAGGTCACTTCAAAGCGGAAAAGCGTCTAGATTTTAATATGCCGTAGCTTGTCCCTTGAGGTCGTTTTATTAATATTTCCTTTAGTACCTTAAAAATTTAGTATAAGAGTTATAGTGAGCATAGAGGGACGCAACCGACTATCAGTCTGTCTAAGTCAGTAAATAATAGAAACGAGCTACAGGATCTTACTGGCTGGCTGGCACTGAATGCCGTTACCGGTAGCAACCATAAACAGCTGCAAGCCGTCTTTTGATATGAATAATCGACAAAGATCTTGGTCATGTGATCCACCCGGTACGGCCGAGCATGCGCTGTAATGGTGTTTGTGTCCATTTGCTCAGGGTTTGATTTACGGAGGAAACGGGTCGCTTCAAACAACTGTATACACCTTATTAGTGTTTTATGGGAAATAGCACGTATTGGGCCATCTGGTGTGGATATCAAATCACGCAGTGATCACGTGCTGTCCACGCGTAGCATACAATATATTGATGCAGTGATTTCAATTATGCAAATATGATCTTGCACGAACCATTGCACTGCTCTGATGCAGTCTTTTTAAAATGCTAAAAATAGCAAAAATGTCACAAAATCATTAGCAACTTTTAGTCCCATGTTACAACTTTTTTTTTAATCACGATGTATTATGATGAACAGATTTAAGATTTAATGATAAAAATGAAATAAGATGTATGGCTTTACTATAAGCTTCAAACATTGTGGTCGTGAATAATTAATGAGTGACTTGACACTGACCTTCCGTGTTCAAAAAATTTCGAAGGGGCTGTCTCGACAGTGAGTGGTGAACACCTGACGACGACGATTAAACGGGGGGGGGGGGGGGTCAATTTATTATTATTATAAGTATATATATAATATATAATATAACATAATATATAATCTTTACTTTATATCTATTGCTCTGCATCCTTACGCATCGAGCACTGTTTCACCAGTATAGACCACATTACATACTTTGTTATACACACACACACACACACACACATATATATATATATATATAATTTTCTATGAATACTTTCCCGTCGCCTAGAATAATGGCTTCACTAATGTATTGTAAATATTCCAGTGTCGTCTGTAGCCAGAGGATTTCTGGGAGCATTGCTCATAAGATGAAACAGCTGTTTCTACGACACTGGGGAGCGTTCCTCTGTGATCCAAAGATTTCAGAGGACTAGCTTTAGTGCGAGGGGTCTTAGTCAAGAGGTCGGTAATTCGAGGTCTTGGTCGGTCTCGAACAGTTAGTTGCCAAGCAATAGTAAATGTTGAATGGGATAAAGGACGCCTCGTTTGTGTTTGTGTCATTGAAAGGGATTTCACTATGCAACTCAGAACTTTATGAGCTTTTTATGACACTTTTAAGGTTTGCTGCTCTCGTTGCAAAGAAACGTCATAACTGAGCCTGCACTTGTTACTTGGCAATACTATTATCTTCATTCACTTCATTACTAATACAAATACTAAGCAAAGACCCTTCACTACATCCTCCAGAATCCAGCTTGCACTTACTAATCTGCATTCAGCATTTGACTAACATCAAGATCACTACCGCACACAACCAACACCACGTACCACCAACACTATCACGTACATCAACACTACTACACCTGTAGAATTAACTTTTTTTACTTGTGCTATTGATTTAGTACAGTTTATACCAGTAGTCGACTACTCATATTATAGTGTAGTATCAAATATGACCTCTACGAATATAATTACGATTATCTATCGGCCTATGACCTGAAATTAAAGCCCACTCAGTATGAATAGTACTTAAATTTCAGTAGGCAGTGTATTCATTTAGTACAAAGTAATCGTTAATGAAAGTTCTCGCTAATAAATATCTGTATGTGTCACGTTTCAACGCATCGAACTGAATAAATAATCAGAAATATTCCCCCTTTCGTCCATTTGATCCACTACGGGACTCCATGCGAACTACACATGTACCACGGATAAATCTGATCTTGACATTCGCCAAAATCATCATCAAAATATCTTATTCTTTTCCGTCAGTTCTGTTTCCTCTCTGCTCTCCATTCAACGTGATTTCCCACATCCGGAGCCGGTGTTTAATTGCAGTTTTTTTTGTTTGTCGTGGGGCCAACTCTCAGTCAAACTTAGGAATTACATCACATACATACAGACCAAAATGCCAATCGAAACGGTTGAAAGGTTTCCTTTTTCTTGACCGGTTCTAAAATTTAGTCATACAGCTTACGATTTTAATGTGAAATTATAGGCCTTACAAATATTCTAGTGTGTGTTCATTGCAAGTTAAAAAAATTTCAGGTACAGAATGCCGCTTTGGACTATTGGAGTAGAACCTTTATATTCTGACCGGTTACTTGTAAGGTCCGATCAATACAAGATATAAAAAATACTGCTACCTGAAAAATGGATATTAATTATAGGTATTGGTTGTAGATGGTAAAAGAATATAGTATTTGATATTATCATCTATTTTCTGATGAATTTCCAAAAACGGGCGACCATTAGCGACTGGTCTTCTATCTTTTGTTCACTGCCATGCGATAACACGAATCGGGGAAATATCAATCTTGATTTCACGTACTTCTATTTTGTGAGATTTGGTTTCTTTTCAAGCAGACACTACTTGGCTGTAAAGAGAAATAGTATTAAATCAGTATTGGGTTATTTTATGATAATTATTATTACAAAAAAAAAGAATCAACTATTGATCGAAATCGATGTTTTTTGTGAATAAATTTCCAGTGAGTTTAATCATCATGTCAAGTTGGTAAGTTGCTTTCGTTTGTGACAACTGCATCACAATCAACGCTAGCCGCGAATGATCGAGATTCATCTTTAATATGACGTAGAGAGTCACGACCACATGTCAATCAATCCTGGTAACGCCTCCATTTTGTACACGCCTTGATAAGCCAAACCAGTTTAACCGGTATATTATCCACGCAGCGACACGACAACGAGTCTGCGTGTTGTTGTGACGTCATTGTACAAGATGTCTGTCTTTGTGTTTTGATGAAAATTGAAGCTCTCTGAGCAGTCCGGCCCCACACGACAACACAAGAGTATTTCAGCTTAAAAATAACGTGAAAATCTTTTCAATAAACCACCAAGGAACTAAACAACGGGATTCGAAGGTGAGTGGTGCCAAACCAGCGGCAAAAAATGGTTAGTATCTGGCATCTTGCCTCATCCACGAAATGAAAATGATAGTTGACCTGTCAACAAACGAAATCAGGAGGGGACGCGCATTACTCAAATGTCGTGAATAGATAATCGGGCTTTCGACGTTTCACTTTCGATTGCTAAATTGATTTCGCAACCAAATTGACTGGTTCAGGACACGGTAATGTGATTAACAACTATGTAAATAACGCCTGTATGTGACATTGCGTAAACAACAACAACTTGTCAATCATTTTCGTTACCCCTAACAAACCGAACGATACCCGAGTTATTCCGACAGTTTCCGAGTCTGCGCATGGGGTGTTCGGCAAAAGGGGTTGGACTTCGGAGATTCCGATCAGGGGGGGACATAATGACGTATTGAGTGGAGGGAGAAGAAGCGTGGTGTAATCGAGAGAACAATGATGGTTGTCCTTGGGAAAAGTGACGTTAAGACCAACGAATAACTCCCAGGATTTTAGTTTAGAAATTAACTGTATTTCTTCTTTACTGATCGCAGTTATTTATAAGGAACTGTCGGTCACTACCGATTAAAAATGGCGAATCCAGCCAACGTTTTCCGGGTTGGAGGTGAGTACGAGCGAGCGAGAGTGCGTTAGACAGCACTCGAGTTGTATACAAGTATCATCGAACTTTCCACTTTCGCAGCGTAAATCGGAGATTTTTTTTCACTTGAGTAAAAACCTTCGTACATCATTCATTTCTTTAGCCATTAGTGCAATTGTCTAGATATTCGTTTTGCGGGAAGAATTTTCTACACGTGTGTGATTGCGTTATTTTGTACTTGTGCCGGGAAAACTCCAACAAAAGCGGACGTTGTCTTTGATTCGAGGCTCCGGCCGAAGCCGCGCTATAAATATTCCGGCAATTAAAGATATGTTCTTCTTGTGTTGTTAACTTCCCTTCTTATTATCTTCCTCAACTTTTATCCAAGTCAGATAATAAAGTAGCATTAAAATTCACAGAAAAAAACGCTCGCGAGTGAAGACAAAACTCGCCGGTTTTGTGTATGTGCGGTTACTATAATACAACATGTGCGTGTGGTTGTAAAACAAGTTTGTACTTAATATACGATCATAAAAATCCCTTCACAGACTCGAAATGTGTATTTTTATCCTTTAGATTACGTATTTGTAGAGACAAATCCTTCGCTGCCGTACCAAATTCGAAGAATTGAGGAGCTGACGAAGGTGAGGTTTTATAAGGGGGCTCGACACCCATGGTTTGGCAATCCTTGTTTGCCAAGTACGGTCTAAAGCTTGGGTTTTAATCGCTTGCTTTTCTCAATCAGACAAGTAATGGACAAGTTGAGGCTAAAGTACAGGCATTTTATAGAAAAAGGGATCTTTCCTCTACTCTTGGGTTACAAGCAGAGAAGCATTTGAGTGAGTAAAATAAACCTATTGAATGCATGGTATTCATCCCAGGTATTCAAATCTACAATTCATGACCAACATTGCATTGACTGTTAGCCCAGAGCCCAGTATCTTGTATACTGTTCAAAAAAATTTTGATTGTCATTGAAAGGCACTTTCTTTTAAGAAATATTCTTTTGGGGTACAGTATCATATGACAGAATTTGCAATAGACATTAATTATTATCTTTTGTGTTGGGTTAAAACATAATGTCATAATGTCAATTTTTTTCAACATCAATTTATTAATTCGCATCGGTGAAATAGAACACTACTAAATTCTATATTAGACAGTACCCTTACCTTTTTACCTTAACAACAGTGAGATACTTCAACATTTGCGCATTAATGAAAATTTTATTTTAAAATGAAAAATATCTCTTTGTGTGCTACAGTAAGAGTTGAGTCCAATAATCGAATTATTAAGGATTATATAATTAAGAATTATTCTTTATGGATTTTGTTTCAACCAAAAAATATCTTAAGGTAGAAACTTTAGTTTACAATATTCAACTGCCCCTTAGAGGACAAACAACCATGGGACACCCATAGTTGCTCAATTTTTCATTTTACCATAAATTGGTAATTTCTCGCATGCTGATTGGCTATTTTTTATGATGGATAAGAGGACAGATAAATAATTTGTCATCAAGGACCACAAGCTCTTTCCATTGGTTGTTTTGATCACTAAAAATACGTTGAAAATTGTGTGTTAATGAATTTTTCGCAGTAAAAAACAAATCAAGTCCTCTTTTCTATGGTCTGTACTCTTATTGAACATGGAAAACTGTTCCAGATGCCAAAAACTACTGGAATCCTTTTGACACTTATCAATACATTTTGTTCCTCGTTATATACTCTTAGCCTTAGGCATCCAAGTTGTCACTAGTTGCTAGTTTATTGAAAATTTACTTGCACAAGGAGTGAGCAAAGAATGAAGAGGGTGTAGGAGAGGAAGACGAAGAAACAAATTATCCCTTGAAGTGGCATTCATTTTGATAAAATTGCAATGTAACATACTACTATTTGTGTACTCGTTATTGTCTAATCTTTTAATATCTTTCATCTATTTATGAATATTCCAGTAACCTCTCAGAAATTTAAATTTAAATTTAATTTTTTTGCGTGTATATAACAAAATAGCTTTACCATTATATATATATATGTTCTAGACCGTGAACTTATTCACTTTAACTTCACAGTGCATGAATAAGGCCATAAACTATTGACTTACTGTAATTTAAAGCTGAAGTTTCTGGCCAAAATACTTTAAATTGTCAGACTGATTTATACATATACTCTCAGACTGATTTATATATGAGTTTTTCCACCAGCCATCATAGTATGAGAATGATACTGTATAAAAAATGAATAAAATAAAAAATTAATTGACTTTATTTAACGAGGGTAACATACATTACTGGTGACCCAGTAGTTTCCATTATGGCCCTCCTACAATTACTAAACTGAAATGAAAGATCAAATAAACATAAAGTGTTTTTAAGAATCCCAACTGGCAAGGAGGCAACACAGTTGGCTATTTATAAGCATGGTCGAGAAACTGAAAACTAATCATAAATCAGGACAAAAACAGTCTAAGCTAGTGGCCACAGCGGGACTCGAACCCAGCTCCACCAGATTGCGAGACCAACGCTTTGACCACTTGACCATGCTGCCTCTCTCATAGTCTTTATATGCAATCAGTCTTAAATTCTGGAGAACTTCAATGGCTAAAAAGATTTTGATATAATCTCTTTTATTCATCTATATTTAGTAGAGTTATGTTACACTATAAGTAGCTTTTGTCTTTCCCCTTTTCAAAGTATGTGTTCTTTTTGGTTTTCCCAAGAGATGCTGGGAAAATGTAACTGCCACCATTCCATTTGGTTAATGGAAGAATAAATCGCAAAGAGTTTCTTCAATGATGAAATATTTTCTTCAATTTCAGTACAAGCCGAAGAAGAAGCAGAAATTGAAATGGGAGACAATGAGCTAGAGGATGTAATACGCCATCAGTTGGGTCATCGTGAGGTTTTCTTAAGTCGACAGTATGAGAATATTAACGCAAACACAATAAGGTAAGATCATGTCCAAGAATTATTTTATCAAAATCCTCTGACACAAAGTCAGCTTAAAAAGTGTTTGGCGTAAAAAAGAAATGATTTTTCAATCACAATTTTTATTTTTAGCTTAAGAGAGAATTCTTTTCGTATTCAAGCGGTGAGCGCCAAAAACTATTTTCTTGAAGAAAGGCTGTTTTACAAGGCTAAAATCTTGTTATTCAGTTCACAAGTTTAACTTGTTTGGAAGTGGAGATGACCAATGAAAGTGGAATCAATGTGTTAACCCAAAACAAAAAGTTTATTCGAAAATGAGGTTTAGGCCTTCATTTCCTTATTTCCCATATATTTCTATAAAAGAAACTGACAAAGCAACATTCTAACACAAAAGCAACAAAACATCTTTGTTCAATTGAAAATACTGCTTAAAACAGGCATTTTATTGTGATAGTACATCAGTTTCTAATGGTTTAAAAAAGGTATTGAGTGTAAACCCAAAAAACAATATTGGGATCAAAACTCATACAAAAGTCTAGCTTTTGGCACTGATGCCAAAAATGAAATTTCCTCTTAATATGTACCTATTCTTAGACCACTTCTTATTGTGCGTGTTTAGTAAAATGTTTGAGGAAAACTATTGGAGTAGTATTCCCCAATTTATCAAAATTAAAACATTTTCCAATAATTGATTCATTATGAGCATGCATACATTTATTCATATGCGTGTCCTGTAATTAAATTAGAAAGACAGGTTTCCTGTTCCACTTCAAAAAATGTGTCACCAATTCTAGCAGGAAAGGTTTCAGTGTACAATTATAGCTTCCTCGTAAACAGATCATCTTTTATTCTTTAATTTTTTAATTATTCTTTTTTGTTTGTTTGTTTGTTTGTTTGAATATATTTCAAAGGTCACAAATTTGCTTAATTGACTAGAGTCTGGAGACTCGTGTCTCCTCTTTGAATTTATGGAGCAAGAAAACATTTACATTATAAAATTATCTGGCCAGATTCTTGGAGTCAAGTTGACCTCACCTCACTGGACCTATACCAGTATTTTTTGACATAAAATATTAATATACCACGCAAACATAATTTATTTGTGACCTAGGAATTTCATGCATCTCATAACTAATCAGATAAAATTCAAACACTGCCCTTCATGCCCAATCGCCCATGTTCTATTGAGGTGAAAACTTACCTTTTAGCTGATCATAGAAACTTTTTTGTTCTTCAGGGGGAAATGCTTGGTAACACTGTATAACGAAGCAGAGGAATTTCCAAAGTATTTGGACAAAGAGGTACTATAAAAATTTAGCAGACTAAGTACTAAAAGAGTTGTGCCTTCATTATTCCATTGAGTATTGTTTCTTTTGTTAAGTATTGTACTCTTTGGGATATTGTTTCTCATAAAGAATCTTATTCTCAAGGGAATGACATATGCATTGAAATAGGACTGTCAACATTACACCTAGGTTGATTAATTCTCCATCACACAGGTTTCATTAAGTTTTGAAATGATAGGAGAAGCTCATGAACTAGTCAGAGAGTATTGGCAGGTTTTTCATTAAGTTCTGAATTAATACAAGATTGTGGTAGTTTAGCTGGAGAATTTTGCATATTTGTTGAATTGCTTATTTGAAAACCCTGCTATCGTCAATGTATCAGCGCAGTCTGGTATTTACATTATGCTAAAATTCACTTACACTTATTTCTATTTTCATTTTCACTACGATTGAAAATATTCCACAGGGTTTTTTTATATCCTAAAATATAGAGCAAATATTTAGATTTATATCTATGATTGACAAGCTCTAAAATAGAATAGATTTTGTTCATAAACATTGTATTCTTGCTCTTTCTTGCTCTTTCTTGTTCTTGTACTCATTAGCAAGATATTAATCTATTTAAATAAAAACATATTAAACATATTAGGGATAGCTGACATTCTTATCAGACATTTTTGCATTCTTAAAATTATTGTACTTTTCTTAAAAATGTCCATCTAATTTGCTTTAGTTTTAGTAAATTTCATAACTAAGAAAAACCAAGATACCTCAGATTAGTATTTGTAAGGTTAAGATGCTGCAACATGGCAATATTTCTACCACAGCATGCAATATCTGTACTATTCTGTATTTTTGAATCTCTGTTATGCAAAATCAGTCTATAAATAATAATTATTAAGACCCTTTTTACAGGCTGTTTTGTATCTGTAATCCAATCCACTTCAATTGTCTTTATATCGTTTGGTGTTCTGCTTCCTGACTATCAAATTACAGTATTTTAAGTTTGAATGCATTTTTTGGCAAAATCTAGAACATCACACATGGAAATCATTGCTACCAAATCATTTAGTGAAGCTTTTGTTGGGAAGACTGAATAGAAAAAGTTATTTTGTAGTCAAGATTTAAGAAAATAAAGCATATCCTGTATTATCAACATTAGTGCCAGAACTCATCCATACCCCCCACCCTTACAGAGGATTTGTTTTGCAGGCCACCTTCTACCCCCGAAAATTTCAATTTTCTTCCATACAAACTCTTTAACTTTGTTCTTTCACTGTCAACCCCCACTACCCTTGGAAATGCCGAATTCCTCTGTTTAGGGGGTATGTATAATTTCTGGAACTAAACAATGTTACTAGAAGTTTAAGAGGAAAATCATAGTTCATTCACTGAAACATGAAGCCACAAACATGTTTTTGTTTTACCTCCTTTCCTCTCTACCTCCCTCCCTCCATTCCTTGCTTGCTTCCTTTAATTTTTTCTTCAGTTCTTTTCATCCAGGTTTCTTCCATGTTTTATATCTTATTTTATTTGTTCATAAAATATGAATTCAATGAAATTATTTTCGTTTTTGTTTCTTTATATAGGACTGGTTTTGTTACTTCCTCGTGTACGACCCACAACAAAAAACCCTTGTTGCTGACAGAGGTGAAATGGGTATTGGAACAGACTATCAAGCCAGTGTTCCAAAGTCTACTATAGACAGTATGTACCAATAATGGCTAACATTCTTGGTCATTCTTTACGAGTACATACTCTCACTCCTGGTTTTTTTCTAATCTAGTTAAAAAAGATAACAGGAATCTTACTGACATGGAGACTTTGGTGTGGATGCCAGATAATGTTTTAACTGAAAGGGAAATTGATCAATTTCTTGTTGTCGCAAGGTATGTATATAGTATTGCTACAAATTATTCATTTTTGATAAAATATTAATTTTGCATGCCTCAATGTGTTGGTTTCACTTATGAAAACGTGTTATAGTATGTTAATACATTAAACATGTTCATACTTTTGTACGTTGCACTGTGACATAATAATCATACATTTTTATATAAAAATATATTTTCAAAAATTTAATGCATCCCAGCACCCACTTCACTTGTATTCAAAAGAGCTTCCTAAATATTGATTAGCGCCCACAACACAGTACTTGAGATTGTAGTGCTCATTTACTTTGCTTGACCAAGGACGTGAAAAAATAATCCTAAATTCTAACTACAAAATGTCTAATTTCAGATCTGTAGGGACATTTGCCAGAGCGTTAGACTGCAGTAGCTCTGTAAAACAACCCAGTCTCCACATGAGTGCCGCTGCAGCGTCAAGAGATGTCACACTTGTAAGTATTGTGTACTAGGAGTTTAAACCCAGGCCTTATAAGTTATACCTAAACTTTGTGTTGTACACTGGAGCTGTTATTCTTTGGGTTGAATCTACCCATGGAATGAATCTACCCATGGAATTATTCTATACTGAATTACAGTACGACTTCTATAACTGGGGCCACTTGGACAGCGAGAACCAATCAAATTCTAGAATAAAAACAATACATTCCAACTTTTGGTCGTAGAGCCAATCAGAAAGCAGCAGAAAACAATAGCCTTCCAAAAGGTCATCAGGGTCAAATTATAATTCTCATGCAGGCTAGGTTTGTGATTGGCTCGAGTACCCAAAGTTGGAATGTATTTTTATTCTACATTTTAATTGGTTCTCTTATCTATGTTATCAGTTTAAGTGGCCCCAGGTTACTGTGATGGTGAAATCCTAAATTGTTGTGTGTTTTTTTTTCTTTTTATTTAGTTTCATGCGATGACTAACCTTCACAATAACAATTATAATTTGAGTAAAGCGTTATCTAATCTGGTACCATCTGGTGGACCAGTGCTTTGCCGAGACGAAATGGAAGAGTGGTCATCAGGTAACTGCATTTTATTCTTGGAGCGAATCCACATGACTGAAATAACCCTTGAGATATAAATACCATGAAACAGCTGCCATGTTGGTTGATCTAACAAGAGAAGCTAGTGATAAATGATTTGGTATAGTCAACCAACATGGCAGCTATGATGTAACTGAATTGGTATATTTGCTAGTTTACAATGTTTCATTTGTGGGTGGGCTGGTCTGGCTATTTTGTAACAATTTCCTGGGATTTACCCTCCAGTGAGATATTTTAGACTGAAGGGCATTGCCAAATTTCATATATAAATCCAAGGGACTGGGGAGACCAGACAACTTTTGACAAGGCTGAAGAAAATAAACCTTGTTAATATACATATTTGTTTAAGACCATTGAGCTTGACAAATTTATGTAGCCCACCATTGCTTGAATGAAAAAAAAATCATGGGGAAATGGTGTTATTTATGGCATTGTTTTCATGTTTGTACAGTTTCAATTCAGTCCTCCAAAGATATGCAAAGACTCCTTTGTTAAAGAATATTACTTGAGAAACCAATGAAAGCCCAAATGGATTGCTAAGTGGCACATCAAAAGCTTGGGCCTATGTTAAACTTCATGTTTAATAATTCAAATTGCCTGATCATGAAATAAATTTTTAAAAATTGTGATTTTTTAGGAGAAGCGAATCTGTTTGAAGAAGCTTTACAAAAATATGGAAAGGATTTCAATGACATTCAAAAAGATTTTGTAAGTTATCCCTTTAATTCTATCTTTTTTTCCTTTTTTGTTGTTGTTGGTTTGTTTCCTTTGTGTGATTGTGTTTTTTTCTTTGTTATGTCATTTTTGAAGAATTCTTATGAAATAAAATACTTTTATCAGTCCATAAGATCAGACATGATGGTAATTGTAAATAGGTTGGTATCATATTCAGTAATAAACGGTTCTTTCCTCAATCTAGGGTATCATTTTGCTATCCCTAATGGGCACTTAACCAGAAAGCTAGAATAATATTTCAATATCAAAATACCCTAGATTGAAGGAACAATTGTAATTACTGACAATGTTGGTCATTAATTAGAAAAATCCAATATCAACTATTGTTATCAGTTGATACCATTGTGGTTGTCATGGTGATTATTGTATGAACCCCTTTACAATTTTAAGCAAGTTGTTGCTATGCACTTACATACATTAATTTTCTTGATGTGAACAGCTGCCATGGAAAACTTTGTCCAGTATAGTGGAGTACTACTACATGTGGAAGACTACAGACCGATATCTACAACAGGTACCTTATGCCAAGTAAAAATATTATTATTACGAGTCTCGTCGCAAAAAGCAAAAGAAGATAGACAACTTTCAGACCATGTGTCATTCCCTTGAGAATAAGATATTTTGTTTGAGTTGTATCCACATTAATTTGTTTTCAGGTAAATAAAGGAAGGACTTTTAGTCTTACACAATCACAAACATTTTTAACTCATCTGCTATAGTTTCTATTCTAATCCCCTTCCTACCTCCGCCATGACCCTCCCTACCCCCCCCCCCCCCTTAATTTTTTAACATTGAAAATTAATTTTCTGACAGACCACTTCATACCTTTACAAAAAAATTTATAATAATAAAATAATAATTTCTAATAATTTATTTTCTTATTGTGTACCAAGGAAAATATTGATTTAGTAACTTTAACAATTGTTTTATAGAAACGTTTAAAGGCTGTCTCCAAAGAATGCAACCTAACACAGATTTATATTCCTGGACTGTAAGTTATTAAGACCATCCATTATATCATGTTCTTGTCCTATATAATAAATCCATATATGTATTGATATCTATCATGTAATTGTATTAGAGCACCAAGTAACCCAGCACAACCAGGCAAGAAGCAAACATCAACAATCATCCTGACCCCTCCCCCTGGTGTTACGAGTAACCTGGTTGGAGTGACTTGTGAGGGGTGCTTCGGTAAGTTACTATTCTCATATTGATGGTTTTCAACCAGGAGAGTTAAATGACAAAGACTTAAAGCAATTAGAACCAGAAAGCCTGGACCTTAGATTTGAGTATCTGACTTTGTAGTGATTCTCATGGTTCGATCTGGTTGATACTAACATGGCTTTGGAATATGCGAACGGTTTGCTATCCATCAACTAAGCAACACAAACCAAGATAATTGCGCTAATTCGCTATGACAATCTAGTGTTTAAGCACAATGTATCATGGTCATCGGACAGGGTCAAATCAATGCAAATTCGGGGATATTAAATAAGTTATCTTCTGTGATTCAAGGTACATCATCACAGCAGTGGTACCCCTGGAGTCCAAACAACTCGCAACACAAGCTATGGCTTTGTACATTGTGTTGGATTTACTGGAAAAAATATGGAGGCCTTAAGAGACCAGGTAGCTAATCCTGTTATTTGACCATCCAAATAATTTTATTGACCTGCATTAGGTGATATGCACCTAAAGAGTCCACTCTGATCAGGGGTAGATTTAGGGATGGGACCATGCCTTTAAGTGATGCATTTTCTTTAAAAATAGTTGTTTGTGAATTGTGTTTTTTCTTTTTTTCTTTCTTTTTTTCTTTTTTTTTTTTTCTTTTTTTTTTCTTTTTTTTCTTTTTTTTTTCTTTTTTTCTTCTTTTTTTTCTTCTTTTTTTTTGCATTTTTGTTTTTGCTTTTGTTTTTCTCCGAATGAAGTTTTTCATCCTACCCTTTCTTCAAACCCACCCCTTTCTTTGATTCCTGGATCCACCCTTTCTGATAGAGATATAGTCTTTGTTGGATGTGTTTCGTTAATTATTTTCGCTAATTTTTCCCCTTTTGTTTCTCTAGATGGTTTCTCTGGGCGAGGTCAAGATGGCCTGGAGCCAAGATACACATGCAGAGTATGTGGCAAAGTCTTCAACAGAGCAGGTACATCGTAAATATTCAATAGAATGAAACTTCATAAAAATACAGCTTATTGTGAACAGTGCTTGCAAGTTTCATTCAGACCCTCATTAGTTTGTGTTTGTTGTTTAGTAATCTTGCTTGTTGCTAATACTCATGTTGGCTGATATTTTGTCACTTCGAATTCCTATCGAGTCACATGATTTTATTCAGACCCTTAATGAATTGTCAATTAATTTTGCTTGTGGGTATTGCTAATGTTTTTGATGTTTTCTCCCTTAGAACGCCTATCAAGTCACATGATTACTCACAAATCTTACAAGTGTGTTGTCAGAGGATGTGATAAGGTAGAGTGTTAAACTTCTCATTCAAATTTGTATCTCCTACTAAGGGTAGTGAGACAATTGATGCTAATTAACTGAACAAAAGAAAAAGTCAAAGATATAGAAGTAGTAAGTTGTAGTGCTTGGGAACGAGGTTATTCCGGGCGAAAGCCCTTGGAATTAAATTCGGAAAAATTAATTTCCGACCTCGCTGGGATTCGAACCCACGACCTTCGGAACTGTACTACCGATGCTCTTCCAGCTGAGCTAGAGAAAGAACAAAAGAAAGTGTGGTGGTAAATGACGCTTTAATGTAAGTGGCTTATGCTGTGGTTCTCATTCCCTCATAAGATTAGAATTTGAAAGTTCATTTTTATGGAGGGAGGAATGCAGGAGCACTCTGAGAAAACCTATCAAAGCACAATAGACAACTAACAAGCAACTCTGCTCAGATATTAATGGTTTTTAATATCTCTTTTTTTGTAGTCATTCAACAGTAAACCACACCTTCAGAGACACTTAACAGGAGGGCATGGATATCGACCACCCAGCCCAAGAAAGCTCAAACCTCGCTCACCATTCTACATGAGGACAACATCCTTAACCAGAATTGCTCGTCGACTCTGTAGTGATCTCATTGATCTGACCCATGCATGTAGAAAACCAGGAGCCAACATGAATATTGCTGAAATCAAGACACAGTGTATGTCATTGTATTATGTATTTTATAAATTATAGTAGTTTACAAATGTGCAAAAATTAGCTGAAAGCCCTTTCAAATTTCATAAATGACTAAATAATTGAAGAAGCATGGCTATATGAATCTTGCGTGAAGAGCAAAGGAGATTATGAAGATAAATAATTATTTGAGAAGCAGAAGTCTAAATTACTCCCGTTTGCAATTATGGAATATTGAAAGTAGGAAGTATGTTTGTTCATATAAATTGTATTTTCTGTGTCAGGTTTGAAAAGGATAACTGATCCAAAACAAACAGCAATCCTAAAATCAGAACGTAAAATGAAGAAACGAGTCCTTGAGAAGGCAGTAGACTTTATCAAGGCTCATCCACAGAAACCAAGAAAGCCTTCCAAACCAAACCTGTTACCACTGCACAACATGAATGCAGGCGCAGACAAAACCTCTCCGCCAACCTCTCCTGGGTTACTGGTGACATCCCCTGCTCGAAAGATGATGCCTCCAGTCAAGAGCTATCTGTCGTCTTCACAGGCTACAACTCCCAAGTCAAGCAACTGGAAGTATTCTGCCATCCCTCCTGCTAAGAATGTTACACCCACAACCAATCACATGCTTGCTCGCAAGAGAAGTTACGAAGGAAGTGGAATACAACAAAATGGAATAGATAGTAAGTAGAGAGAAGTAGAATGAAGAGTAATGATGATGATGATGATGAAGAAGATAATAATAAAAGAGATAATGCAACAGGGTAAGGCAGGGTTGCTACTTATCTTCATTGCCATCTTCACTATTTAGATTTTGATATTGTTAACAAACAGAACAATGTTCTCTACACAAGCACTAGGGTCACCTTATAGACTCTATCGTAAAGGGAGACACCCTCTAATGGGTTGCAGTGTAATCATTGATTTTTGGTCCTTCAAAAATGGGCATTGATAACTTTAGCCGTTTCATCTTTGAATGTGTTTTTTACAATAACTTACAAATTTCTCGCGCGCTGATTGGCTATTTTTTATCATCAATAAGAGGACAGACAGATAAAGCTGACGTCAACGAGCGCACGCTCTTTCCGTTGGTTGTTTTGATCGCTAAAAATGAGACGTTTTTATCGTTATTGTTATTGTAAAAAACAAATTGACGTTAGATTTATATGTGTCTGTCCTCTTATTGACAATAAATTGCGTCATCACATTGTCAAAGTAGTATGCGGATCCACTCGGCTACGCCTTGTGAATCCACACTACTTTGACAATGTGATGACGCAATTTATTGTCAATAAGAGGAAAGACACATAAAAATCTAGTGTCAATTTGTTAACTTGAAGGCATTGCTTAAGCACTTTATCGTTTAACATGATCTTAAATGCATTATTTAATCATTTTCCTGACTTTGCTCTTTAGGTCCTGCTCCAAAGAGGTTGAGTGCCACGTCTCCTCTAGGCAAGAAAGGCTGTGAATGCTCTTACTGTGGCAAGATACTCCACAACCAAGGTGAATGATTGCTCTATGTTCTTCATCCAAAATGTCTGCTCTTTGTTGTCATTTCATTTCCTCGATCCCACGACTATATCCAACAAAATTTAAAAACGTAAAAAAAGACCTTTAAATAAAACTCTGTCTGTCAGCTTTTAGTTAAAGATACTTACCACCTTTTTTTGTATATTTTTAACAGCAAGTCTAACACACCACGAACAAACGGTTCATGCCTCTGCTGAAGCACCCAAACAGAGAAGCTACCCGGCGTACTGTGACGTCACTCCCACTCTTGGGCCTGGGTCCAATAAGATTGTACCCTACGCCCAACACTCTGTGACCTCTTACAACAATGGACAGCCTGGTTTAGAACACGCCCAAAACTATGGCGCACAAATTCAGAAGCCTAAATCCTTCCTGGTACCCAAGAATTCACCCCAGAAAACTGGGGGACTGGTGAATTCTAACAGCAAAAGTATGCCCAAGGGAGCACCTGTTGTGAATAGACGCAGCCTCTCTCAAGGGAATGGTGCCTATTCACGTGATAAGGTGAATGCACAGTATATTGATCCACCAGAGGAGTTCCAGTTTACTGCAAACCGTAAAATAAGGTAAACCACACTACCTACCACAGTACTGATAGCAAATACGAAGATGATGGTGGTGGTGATGATGATTGTGGTGATGAGGAGAGGGGTGGTGGTGGTAGTGGTAGTGGTGGTGGTGGTGGTGGTGATGACGATTGTGTGAGTACTGTGAAAATGGTGGTGATGTTGTGATGGTGATGATGGGGGTGATTACTGATTATTTTGGTTGTTATGGTGATGACGAAAAAAGATAATTATGGTAGTGATGACGATCGTGTGAGGATGTGGATGATGATGATGATGATGATTATGGTGATGAGGAGAGGGGTGGTGGTGGTAGTGGTGGTGGTGATGATGACGATCGTGTGAGTATGTGGATGTGGATGATGATGATTATTATTATGGTGATGAGGAGAGGGGTGGTGGTTGCGGTGGTAGTAGTGATAATAGTGATGTTGGTGCCAGTGACCATGAAAGATAATGATGATCATAGTGACTGTGATTATGGTGATAATGATTATGTCGGTGAGGAGGTTGGTGGTAGTTGTGGTGGTAGTGATGATCATTATGATGATGACGACCAAAGATAATAATTGTGATGATGGCAAACGTCAGATTGGTGATAGTGGTATTAATGTTGACGATGATATCGATGATGATGATGGGGGTAGTAATGGTGGTAATGATGATTACGACATTAGATAATGTAGTGATGACGATCGTGTGTTTGCAATCATTTCCAAGAGTCTTAAATAACTCAAGAAATGGCCGCCATCATGAGGTTGGATGATATAACCGCAAAAATCTTTCTTTCAATTCAACCAAGATGGCGGTTAAGAAAACCAGCAATTGTGGGCAACAGGTCGTTGAGGACGATTGCATGATGATTTAACTAATATGTTCTGTTGTTTTCATCAGGAAAGCACGTAAAACAGTCTCAATCGATGCTCAGCGAAGGGTTGCACGTCGTCCATGGAGAGAAGTCAAATGCAACCCCAAACTACGAGATATGTTGCTTGAAATGAAACCACAGCAGCTGAAGGAAAAACTCGCTAAACTTCAGGAACACAGCACGAAACAAATAACTCAAGATCTGAAAACACAAGACCAAATCAAACAAGAAACCAACAAGGAAACAGAAGTTGAGGCCATTGTTATTGATGATGACTAGACCATCTTCCTGTCACAAAGATCACCTTACACAGTTCACGGAGAGGAAGACAGAGCAACTTCGAACAAGCTCTCTATACATCTGTACATGGATGTGGATGACATGTAAATATCATTTGGTCTCCTTTCCCCTCTCAAGAGTTTAGCGCGATAGAATCCTGAAACTTCTCACAGGAACACAGGATGGACGACCTATTTATTTTAGGAAACTTATGTGTATGCTACTATAGAGGACAAACTCATTGGATCAGGAACTAGAAGAGTGATGCGTCAAAGAGTAGGAAATGTGCATCAATTTGCACTCGAGCTTTTACGCCTTGTGTTGTCAAAGAACGCCGTCAGAAATATTTCTGTCGAGGATTTTACTCACGAGTGAAGTATCTCAGGGAATGTTGATGCTGAGTGAATAACGATCATGATACAAGAACAGTTTTGCCACCTTGGATTAGACTATTAGCTTGATAAATTTTAACTGCTATCTTTGATTAATGAGCTGGTTTGGGCTACTTGTGTTGGTGGCCTCGATCGCCATCTTTGTTTGAAATCCTTTCATGAGGACTGAAAATAAGCTTTGACTTGCTAACCAAAACTGCACTAATGAACAGAAAGCTGGTACTGATACTGTATGCCTGTCAGGATTATATTGACTGTCTGTCTGCCTTACTTATTTGTCTGTCCGTCTCTGTATAGTATTGGTGTGAGAATCAATCTTTTCCCCTATTATTCTTTGATATTAATGATATTATTCACATATTATGTAGAAAAATCTTTTTATTTGTTAAATTATTGTAAGAGTCTAACAAAACCTTGTCAACAATATTTTGTGGTGCTATTTTTCCCCAACCTTTTAGCTTTCTTCGATAGTCCCCATTTCGTGGCATTTATTTTATGCGTGGGCTACCTGTGGTAAATGCCGTGCCGTGGTGTCACTTTATATCACGACATCCTCGTTAAATAACTTGTACCGTCGCGCGTTGTTATTGGTTCCACGGATGTCGTTATTTTTGTACAGAAAACGATGCACGGTGACGGTCACAAAATGGACGTCAAAATTGATCAACCTATCACAGCGCGAGGGATTATTACTTGTTTGAAGGATACGGCACGGTCATGATCACGGCATGTATGTAACAGTGTTACAGTCATACGAAATTTGCTCCTTTTTATATGGAATTTGATATAAAACAGCTGACCTATTAAAACTAGTAATCCCATCAATAGACGCTACGACCCAGTTATTTTCACTGTGATTTTGCCCCCATCCATCTATTCACGCCATTCAATCACAAATTTTTCATTACGACATTATAAAACCCATTTTAATTATTTTCATAATCTTTTGAGCAGCGCATATGAATATCCCCAATTTTTAATCATTCTGATTAGTTTGAAGAACAACCGTCAAACTAAACAATGTTCTTAATTCGAGTTGCTATGATAACTAGTTGTTGAGCGGCGTGTATACATCGATATATACGTCTCCGAGTTCAGTCTTCGCGCGGTTACGTTCATAAATATTTTCATGTAAATATCATCTTCATCTGTAAATTATCATTGATTTTTATAATTCAGATTCTTTTTTATCTAGTCGATTATTTACACCGTCTGCTACCGAGGACTCGAGCGATTCTTTTTTTGTCGGTTCGTCGCTTTTTGTCCCTTTGTCGATGTCAAGCCGTCGGTATTTCTCTCTGAAGCTAAGCATGATGGGTATACAGCCTGCGCATGCGCCAAACATACACCAGTTCATCCACACAGTACCTGTAAGGAAGTAGCAACGATGAGTGGCGAATAGAGACGGCAAAAAAGCCGCTCTGGCTTTCACGGGCAATGTGAATGGTTGGTATATATCATTTGGGTTGGTTTAGGTCGTTTGATAAACCAGTTCAGTGTTATAGTTAATCTAAATTCCATTTTCAAAAGAAATATCTTCATCATTGGAATAGTTACCACCACCGACCCCCATCTCTGTTAAACCGTGAAAACACAATTAACTTACCAACACCAGGAATTGTGAGAATGAGAAGGAAAATCACTGTGAATGCATTATTGATGAGAGTCAAAAGCCCGGTAGTCACACCCTCGGCTATCGGGTATGTGGTCTCTACGGTTAACTCGTAGAACAACGGGATGGTACCACTGACAAAGAAGCCGCCGAGAATACTTGACTTGTACAGTGAATCTGTTTAAAAAGATAAAAGCATTTCTAAAGTCCTCTATATTCATGCGCGACGGCAAGTTACTGGTTTAGCTTACGAGGCTTATATTATTCAACTTTTGATCTTGCATTGAAGGGAAATATGATCGCGTAACATTTAAATTTTTTCCACAACCACTGCACTACTGCTCACTACTGCATGAAAACTAACCTGGAATAATTTTTTTAATTGAATTTTTAAAAAACACGCTAAATTCCTTCGAGGAGTTACGATCACGATTACGAAGGCCAACAGTAAGGTTTCGTTTGTAAATAAACGTGCCACAGACTACGTTCAAAACATGCTCCAAACTGGTACTTTTTCGATTCTCATTTCTTGTCTAAAAATATATAAACTGATTGTTCTTTTAGAAATTTCGGCGAAACCAGCCAAGCCATACGCTGGGGAATAAACAAATGCATAGAGTTTTGTTAACTTACTGTTATCAAAAGGAATCATTCTCAAGCAAAGCAATGAAAACCAAAGAAAACAACCGGAAGAACCAAAGAATAGGAAAACCAGCAAAGCCTTCATTCTTCCTCCGAAGAGATCTGCGCACCTAGAGAACCAATCAAAGACGGTGATTAGAATCACGTGACTGATTTTGTGGGTATTTTTCCGCCATATTGGAGCGCCATTTTGGATCGAGTATGAAAGTAAGTTGTAGCTAAGTAAACTTGTCCTTTTAACTCAGTTTATTGCTCGTACGTCATAATAAAGTCTTAAAATTAATAATTCTAATTTCACAGTGTTGCTTTTCTGGGGAAAATGGAGCTCAAAGTCCAGAAATTCATGGAATATTTGGTGGAGTCTGTCAGCAAGACTCAGGCAATATGAAGGTACTTTTTGTGTTTATCGTGTTATTAAACCAAGACTCTAAATTCCTCGCAGTTGGAGAAACAGAATCTTGGAATCCTGAAATAGTATATTTTGGTTCTTAAAAAAAGAAACGAAAATACTGAATCATGATTCCTTACATGTGCATTGTCTCAGGGAGATAGGGGACGAGCTGCATCCTGGTCTAGTTCGGGTGTTGGTGGCAGGGTGTTGTGCTCACCGGAGCTAGACCAGAATGCACCTTTATTAGTAAAGGCGTGACAGATAAATGGATGTTTTATGCAGTTTCTACTGATTCGAGTTAGCAGAGTCCAATGGACACGTCATGACTAGATAAATAAGTGTTTAGGGAAGTTTTCTGATATTTTACCTGGCTAGAATCAAACCAGCTCCGATTCCAGCGATAGTAGCGTAGAACCCGAGCCAACCTGCATTTTTCTGAAAAAAATTTGATAATATCGTAAATCTTTATAGATACTGATTAATGGATGCATTTTTCTCCCGCGGGGGAGAAGGAAGTTTTTGTACCTGAGAAATGTTGAAGGTCTCAAGGTTGACTGCCAACGATGCTCCCCAACCACTGTAAACACCTAAAATTAATACAAACGTGACTTTTTTAAATACTATTAAAATAGCAGTTACGTCATAAGGCATTCAAGTCGGTGTGCAATGCACAATGGGATTTATTTTACAGGTATCCCATGATTATAAAATATTACCTGTAGTTACTCCATACACTAAGCCAAGGGTCCAAAAGTGAGGATTTCTAAACAAAATAAACGCATTATTTAGTTTAAACTTCTACCAGTTAAATATGTAGGATTTTATAAAAGGCAGTGCATGATATGCCGGAACACTGAAATGATTTTCGTTGCGGCTTCTTCATCCAATCACAACCTGGTTTTACAACATGTAATAATTGACATATTTAGCATAGTATGCGCGTTATTTTATGTCAATAAATAATTTTTTAGCTCAGCTCAAGTTAAGTATATAGCCTGTAGGTAAAACACCTTTGAGAAAGTTTTGAATAGTCGGTGAATTCGAATGAAAGACGCGGCTGCATTGATTAGTTCATTCTGTCAGGGAGATTACACTTGCTTGGCTTACCTGAAAATCTGCTTTACCCCGGCTGAAAAGTCTTCTCGTTTGATCTTGGCTGAGTGACTTGGTGGTCTTGGGGGTTTGTCTGGAAAATATATCACCACGGCCAGGAAAAGTATCGTCACCACGCCAAACTCTACAGATGGAATCGTCAAAACCAGATGCATCAAAAAATATTGACGTAAATATTCCAGAAAACAAGATGTACTTACGTATGTATAGCAGTGCCATTATTTGACTCTCCCCCTTCTTTATCAGTTCTACTTTGGCTATTTAAAAAAAAACAGAATAAAGGTCAGCCAAAATCTTAGACATGGATGGATCCTGCAACATGCGACGGCAATTAAGACCAAATCATCAATTAAGACTGACTACTATAAACGACAATTCTATACCTTTCCTATAAAATTCCCACTCATCTCTTATTTCATTCCCATTCAGTCGATTATGAATCGTCTCGATTTCAAGAGGATGTAATTTCCGGTACCAAACAGCTACCTCGTCGAATGACGCATTCGAGAAGACGAACTTATCGTTTGGTCTGCCAACAGTCAAAGTCGTGAAGTAAGGACTAAGAGTATTTGTAGTCTTGCCGACATTATCTTTCCCTGCAAGAATACCATTTGTAAAAATAGACAATCCTGCCGACGAATCCCACGTGAACATCACGTGCACCCAAGTGTCACGTGGTACATAAAAGCTGCGTTCCCATAGCAACGTACTGTTCTCGACTTTGATAGTCAAGTGATCTTCGACATCCCGTGTAAAATCTTGGTACACGAGGAAGCCTCGATAGCCTTGTTCCGTTCCGCTTGTCCCCATGAAGTATTGAATTTCGCTGTCTGACTTGTGATATTTGATCCAAAATGATACGGTTAGGCCATCTTTACAGAGCTTTGGCTCACCTAAACACTTGTTGGTAAAATGGCCGAGTTTGAGCCAGGCATCTTGTCCGTTCGTCAAGATGCTCTCGTTGACAATTCCAGGGACAATTTCAACTCTACCGAACGCAAGTCCCTTCTCGGCACTCTTGGCATCTTTCACTTCAGTCATGACTTCTGTTCGCCAAAACGAAGGAGAGGACCGCCGAATTTTCTTAGGATGGGAGAGTTGAGGAAAAGGAATGGAAGAGGATGGGAAATAGGGGGAATTACGAGCTGATACTACAGGAATGTCTTCCAAGGTAATATTGAGTTCATCTAACGACCAGTAGTGTTGAGCATCGAAATAAACGGAGTCTGGATAAGAGGAAACACTGAGATTAGCCAGTCTGTTTATACGAATTAATAGTAACGTTTTTCAGGATTGGTGTTTTATAAACCCAATGTTACTATGGTAACGACAGATAAATACCTTCAAGTGGTAGCGAAGAATCTGTGTATTTTTCGAGTAGTGAACTATAAAAAAAAAAGAAGAGATTAGAAATTAAATATTCATCTTGTAAGGACACCAAATTATGCTTACCAGTAGATGTTACCTACCAGAATATCGAAGGAGGTAACGCTTACTCATAAAGTGTGCTTCAAAATTCGAAAATTATTTTTTTTAATTAATTCTAATAGGACCATACCTCTAGACCAAGTGCTGGAGCGCAGTGTGGCAGCGCGAAGCATTTACGGCTATGCCGGAGATTTCGGCCCCGACACCGCTATCCAGTGACTGATCAGGGAGCTCGGCCGAAGCCTAAGGGAGAGGTTAGTCGGCTCCTAGGCCGTAGATGATTAACCCCTCGCTATAACCAGCGATTCGATTCTTGATCGCTGTCATGAGCCCATGTGGGATGCGTTTGAAAATCTAAAAAATGCGCATACACGGCGTAAACAACTCACCTGATATTAGCTGTTTGGTTAAGAGGTTTTGGCAACAAGGCGTCAAGTTCAGTTTTAACGTCTTTAATGAAACCAGGTCCAATAAGAAATGACATGGCGACGCCTAACGACCCACAGAGCGCAGCTACTGCAGTAGCAGTTGTTCTTTGGTGAGATGGAAACCAATAGGCTGAGAGTAATGGCGGACCTGCTTGAGTGACTGGACCAGCCAGACCGTTAAGAAGTTGACCACCACCCATAGTCCTGAGGAGAATACAAGGGCAATAGTTAGTAAGACTTCTATCGATATCTAGAGTTTTATTGTTCAAAAAGATTGTCAAGATAAGTAAGGCGAGACATGGCACGGTACCTAACGGTACACAACTGCGCGCGCTAGGTGACTGACCGTCCAGTTCAAAACGCATGCTTCGGCCGGCTAAGAACCGCTACCATGACGGCAAGGCAAAAGTCAGTTGCGTAAATCAAGTTTTTGCAGTCGTACTAAAACTTTATTTATTTCCCTTATGAGACAATTGATTTCACAAATTATTGTTGTACGATGGGCAAAAAGCACAAACGCGAAAGCCATTTCTCATACTAATGAATATTTAATGAGGAGAAAACAAAGCAAATCACTACTGTGACAGTGGTTTGGAAATGTGTTCTTAATTTGCATTAAATTTCGTATACCTTTTCTTTGATTTTCTCCAAGAAACATTTCATGAGTATGAGAAGTAATTTCAAACACTTGAGAGAGTTCTTCCTCCGATTTCCAAACACCTCAAACACCTTTTTCAACTCACTTATCGGTGTTTGGAAATCGGAGGAAGAACTCTCTCGCAAGTTTGAAACATTACTTAAAGGTTAACATACCACTGGTTTCTTAATTATGTAATTCAAGTGCACCCGTGTCAGTGAAACAAGCCCTGTTGATTTCTTACCAAATGGCGTATTTCGGGTCGGTCGTAACACATCTCAGCCCAGTCCCAACAAACATGAAAGCGGTCGACACCAACATGCTATTCCTCAGGCCCTTCACGTCCATCAACCAGGAAAAGAATAACATCGTAAAAAGATAGGTTATAGGGTCCATACTTGCAAGTATAGCTATCTCAGTATTGGACCAATTAAATACTGCCTTGGCTGTGGTGGCTATTGGACCGTAGGTATTCCAGCAGCAGTACTGAGCAAAACTGACCACCGAGAAGATCAACAGCATCCAATATCTTCGTTTATAGGAGTGAACCTGATATGAGGAAGGTTTGTCTAAGTCGTCTTCCTCGTCGGCACTCAGTTCCGGCGTCAGAGGAACCTCTAGGAAATGTTTGTTGGTCGATTCTGAGGTGTCATCTGAAGTGGAGGGAAGAAGATCTAGGACCGAAAAAGAACAGGAAATATTTTTAGTGCATTAGAAATATCCTTGATTGAAATGGTGTTGAAAGGAATGCAGTAACACTAAAATGGCCTTCTAACATTGAAGTGGGTTTTATTGAAATTAAAATATTTTCCCAACACCCTGGCACTAAAAATGATGGTTTAACGAGGCCAGAAATTGATTCCATTATATCCTTTAGAAATCTTCTCTACTTGAAATGATCGACACTTGCATGGCTTTCTGACGTTTAACATTGAAATGGGTTTCAACAACATCTATATGGTTTCCCAATTGAGACTTGAACTCAACTAAATGCAAAACGTACCATAATCAGGGTACTGTTTGTTCGATTTTCCGTTCATGGGTACCCAAGGGTCTTCAAATTTGACTTCTGTAGCGTCGTTCTCATTGTCAATAAGAATCAAACTGTCAGACCTGTCATCTTTACTGATGCGACTCAACCGATTCATCCTTGGGTGACTGGGCACTGAAACAAGAAACAATATTGTTATCCCGCGTCCACGATGAATGCTGTTCAACTTCCTTCCTTGCTTCCTTCCTTGCTTCCTTCCTTCCTTCCTTTCTTTCCTTGACCTTCTTACTTTATTTCCTTTAAATGATAACAAACTGGGTTTTTTTTTATTCAGTTATACTTTTAATGTCAATTGTCAAGCATTACTATTGTACATTAAGTGCAAACCTGAAAGGAGCTCTGAACTACATAACTAACGAATCAGAATCCAAAATAGATTTACTTTTCTATGTTATGGTTAGCTTACAGTATTATCGGTTATTAAGATGAAGAACTCATAATGATTTAATTAAACGAATTCGACCCAAAGAATTTAAAATTGACTGATACAATATGTAGTTAACAGTTAACTGATATTTCATTACTTTGATTAATATTATGGCCAGCGCTCTTAAAATTATTAACATTCAACTGACGGCATTCGGCCGTAACAGTAGTTAACTGATATTTGGGTATCCCCCATGCCCATTGGCACACTTTAATGAATATATCGAAATACAAAAAACGAACTAAAATATCATGACGATTTTTGTGCCAGAACGAAATCTTCAGAAATCGTTTTTGAGATTTTAGTTATCGAATCGCGAGGATTAAGCGTTTTGAGAACAATTTATAAAACCACAACAACTGGTTGTTGAGAACATTTTAGTTGAAATATAATATACTAGCATAAAAATTCATTTGCAAATTAGAAACAGTATGAAATATATAACTTTCAAGCTTAGAAGCTTTAAGACTCTTAAACGGTATTTTGTTTTGAGACAAAGCACAGGTTTTAAGAAATAAATTAAATTAAATTAGAAAAAGCATTATCACTTGGAGGTAGGCCTTTACAAATCTTTACGGTCAACCGTACACGAACAAAGCTTTAACGTCATTAATTGTATTTCTAAGAAATGTTTTTGAAGTTAATTCAAAGAAGACAAAAGTAAAAAAAAAGTACCTTTTGTTACCTATAGTTCAAAGTCCAACATTTGAATTTGAAAATAAAAAAAGATTTTATCTGCTATATAAATAGTTGATTCTAAAACGTATAGCATTTTGTACAGTCTTTTTATTAGGAGAGTTACTGTTAGAATAAGTTTAACGAATATTTATTTTTGTAGCTATATGACTCAATAAACAGCTTTGTTTTTAGTTAGATATTTTTCGGCATGAGAGGAAACCACTTTATATTTGCGTATCAGCAAGAAAACTTCCGCTAACATGTAGATATAGTTCGAGAATAAAAGGAAAAAAAATTTCGGGAAACTATAGCTACAAATTATAATTTAAAAAACTTCCAAAATAATAGTTTAAATTTCAGATGTCTTTCGATATACAAATACAGTTTTAATTTGTGTCAGTATTTATTAATGTTGATGGTATATTTACCGCGACTTGTCGATCAAAAATTTCAGTTCGCTGTTCGCCCAGTCCTGAAGAAGCTGTGACAGTAGATGTAGAACTAGTAGGTTTCAGGATATTTCCCCAACATTGTTAACGTCTTGGATCCGAATTAACGATATTGCTTCAAGACAGACCGGGTCGTGTTATTATTCTTTTCGTTGAAAAAATCTTAATGCTGCGTTTTCCCCAAATGCAAATTAATGTGACAATCATATGAAATCAAGCGTTCTGATTGGTTGCAGGTGGTTAGCATTCTACAGGTTTCCTGTAGGAGTGTTGTGTGAAAGGGAGTGGAAATCCTTAATACTTCTATACTAGATCAGTCTAAAAAGATTTCTAGTGGAATACCCTTGCAAGGAACTCGGGCCCTCTTGGCCTCTGAGACTTTGAATAGAATTTTTTAGATTTGAAATTAAAACCATTTCAGTTTTGCATTGCTGTTATAAAAAATTTCAGCATTTGTTTACTCGAAACTTATTTCGTTTTTTCTTTTTTTTTTTCTTTTTTTTGGCTGGGCTAATCAGCGCAACGTCCAATTTATTTTTCAGACATAATTTTCTGAGAAGAATCTCATAAGTAGAACTTTTTTCAATAAATACACAAGTGAGCCTTGTGGGAAACCACTCTCAAGGAGACCTGTTGCTTCTAGAATCACTAAGACGAAAGGAAAATTTGGCAAAGTCACTCATAAATAAACACAGTTTTTTAAGAACGCTTAGTAGCGTTGTGATTGGATGATTTACTGGAAGCAATAGGAAGCTATTTCAATATCATGTGGTATCGTGAGGTAGTATGGGCATGTTTCCAAATCATGCGAAAAACGGTCTAATTTGTGCACCCCGTGACTCGTGGGAAACAAAAAATGTAATCCAAAACCTCAGCGAGAATAACAAGTTAAGAAAGACCGGTAACAAAGAGTGATCTAACAGATAGCTAGTAATCGTACCAGTGGTTCTATTTCCTGCTCCAGTTGTATTTCCAGACTGAACACGTCTATTCTGGACCTTTTCATAAGCAGTTTTCTGCAAGTTAGTTTTCTGGACTCCATCAGTGGAAGACGTAATACAGTTGGAAATCGAAATCTCGTTACCAAGGTTACCATTCGACGAATCACATACCTTGTTCGTGACTTTCATTACTTACGTCATACTACATATTCAGCTCAAATTCAGTAGATATACGCTTATTTATTGTAAATCACAACATCGCTTGGAAAAGAAGATCGGCTATAGATGTGTCAGAGCAGAGCCTCAGTTAGTCGGGGTCTCACTTTTTTCATGTTATTAGAATTCCTGGTACTTGAACCTCTTTAGTGACAAACTCGCTGATGAAGATCTTCAATTAGGTCATTTGTGTTATGACGTCATAATAGTAGGTCGATTTAGATTGGATGTCGTGTGTGAGTGTGGAGGTACAAGATGAAAAAAATGGATGATTCACACATGATAAGAAATAGGATGTCATTTTTAATGTTTCTTTTTTCTTTATGAATTGTGAAATTTAAGAAATATTTCTATTTTGGAAAATCAGTATTATGTTGACTGATAGATTTTCGTGACTAGACATCTTGGATTGTAGAAATTTTTTTAATTTTCAGGTTTTAAAAGGGCATGGATAACTTTAATGATTAGCAAAAACATGTCCATACTCTAAAATTTTAATCATACGCTTCTAAAGTCTGAATTTTGCGAGTTTCGTAATTTTGGAAAATCTGAAACCGCGCATAGCTGGATTGGACTGGAAGTCGGCTAACTGGATTTTGGATCGCAAAAAAAAATTATATGCCCAAATTGCAGCATTTATCTTATGATTTTTATTTTATTGATCTCAACTAGCAATTTTATGCTGATCTTTTTAAAAAAAAATCAACATTACATTAGAGAATCATTATTGGCAAACATGCCGTACCTCTACCGGGCCAAGGGTATTTCAGTGGTGTTTCTGTCAAAGGACAATTGCTAAATGATATGGAACATGACTCATCTTTCTCGTGTTTACCGTTCACAATTTTTTTTAGCCTCCTATTCTAGAAGTCAACTCTCTGCACTTTAGATGTTTTGATGTATAAAAACATTTGAGTGACGTCATCACAATGAGCGCGCGCACACTTAACTCATGCGTAGAAAGAATGCGCGCGGGCAATGAAATATGCCTACGAACTTTCTTCGATGAAAATCGCAAATTCTTAAAAAATTTCTTCCTTTACTCACCCATATTCGTGGCTGTTTCATTCATTTGTTTGACCAGCCATCTCGACCGTCGCTTCCTTAAAGCAGACCGTCTGTCTTTGGCGTGATGGACGCGCCCTCCCAGCTGTGGAGCCATTTTACTCTTCCGCTTTTAATATTTTACAGCTTGCGGGACTGATTGCTGTTAAATAGTTAAACAGGAAATACCATGTAAATTTGAAACTCGTTCAAGAGGAACGAAGCGCCGGCTAGTACCACGGGTGGAAGGATTTGGCATCTAAAGTAACTATCATGCCATGCCTGATCCCGCACGCCTTGAGGTATAGACTAGCACTGATCTGATAGCAACAAAGTATAAAGGCACAGCATGCACTTTCACAAAGTACACTAGCCGTAGTACCAGGTTTGCCAGTCATAGACAAGAATAAGAACAAAATACATGACAAGAGGCATGCACATCGTTAAGCAGTCGGATCAGTAATCGCAAAGGTCAGCAGCTCTGCTGAAAGAGAGCTCTGCCGCTATATCTAGAGGTACGAGTACTTTTTCCACCCGGCCACCAGCCCTCTTTTCTCATCTTTTTTGTCTGATCATACAACAGAACATCTCGGAAATGTGATTAATATATGCAAAATATTATTTTAAATAAGATCTTCTCGAAGCGGCCGGATACAAAAATCTTATTAATTCTCAAATTCACTCTGTTTAAAACATTAATCGATACAGTAGTTTTAAGTATTGCGAATTTTAAAATATTCTCTTCCATCCAATGGCTCTATTCTGTTAATTTATTCTCCGGGCCGCTTATGCCTCTACCTACCGGGCCCCTGGAGAAAGATGTTAGCTATCTAGAGTCTGGTTTTTGCTCATATTTAACTACTTTAGGAATCAAGGGTGGTTAACTTAATGGCTTGATTCCGATTTCTAAGTGCATCTACGGATAAAAATATTTTTACAGCAAAGCACGCGAGTGCTCGTTGTCGCGTAACAAGAAACACCATTCAAGACCTTGATCCAAGACCTACTCATATCAGGTCGTCTCTGTAAATTTTTTGAAATACATATAACTTTCTCATTGAGAAATTAAAAATACATTCTCAGTATCCAGTGTTCCTTACCTTGTTATAGCGTTTAGAACAACAAAAACTGTTTGGAACCAGAAGACAAGCATCACTAAACTTACAATTTCGGTTCAGAGGACTTTGTCACGTAATGCGATACCGTTTCCGGTCAGTTACATCTTGCATCTCAAGGTCGAACGCGATCTTCAGACCTCCTGGGCGTTTTTTAAACGCGAATCTTAATATAATTTGTACAAATTTGACTTCTGTAAAAATAGTTTTGTTAACAACTTTAAAGATTTAAATTTTTAAACTTTCTTTGGGTAAAGCACTGGGAGCTCATAGTCGACTTTTGGATCACAAAGTTTATAACACAATTTCAGTAACGCTAAAAGATAATTTCAGGGACAAAATCTACTAGTAACATTTCTTTGATGTAAAAAGCCGAAAGATTATAAAAGGCGTTAAAATCAACTGCGTTACAAAGCTATCCTTGGGTTACCTGTTGATGGACTTTGAACATTCATTATTTCGTACCCAGGCTTTCTCTGGCGTCATTTTTTATTGACCAGCGGTATTGCCCAATACTTTTCAAGATGGCGGACGACGAAGAAGAAGATTACATGTCAGATAAATATTTACTTGAAGCTCCGAGTTCAACTGAGAGACTTCCAATTGATAAACGTACTGCTTATAAAATAAAAAAGGAGCTACAGCACAAGTTTTCTAATGTGAGGAATAAAGCTAAACCTTTGAAAGAAAAGGAACATGAGAAGAGAGAGGAAGGAATGGCTACTGCTCTCGACTCGACCAACATTGGGTTTGCTTTACTGCAGAAGATGGGATACAAGAAAGGCACGGGCCTTGGAAAGGAAGGTATTAAATATTGTAAATTTTAATTTTCACACCTGAGGAACTGAGCTGAGGAACATCTGACATCAAAATTCAACCATCGATATTATTATCAAAATTTCTTGAGTCACTTTGAAGCCGTACAAACATGTGAATAATAAACCAAGAATTTGCAAATCATGCCTTACATTGTGCTATTTTCACTTATTTTCAACATGTTTTATTAATTTTCTAGAGAGGAATAAAATAACACATTTTGCCCACAATATTTCAAGCATCAATGTGTCTAAAATTCATGCGTCACTCTCAAACCATGCAAACATATGAATTCGTGAATCACATTCTATATTTTGCTATTTTCACATATATTGCACTAAGTTTAACACACGTCATGCATAACCTCTGTGGTACAATGTATCATTGAGCAATAAATCCAGTCTACTCCCATAATTACTTCCATAAAGGATAGTGTTTTTGTTTTTAATTCATTACAGGTACTGGCAGGGCTGAACCAATTCCAATTTCACTAAAAGCTGGTGAGTTTATATGTATTGTTTATGTCATGATCGAAAAAGTGATATTCTGGTCTTTGAAAAAGATAAAATCATTAAAAAGATGGAGCTAACTAAAGACAAACAAAATAGATAGATTCACATTACTGGATGCATCCTGCAATTTGATTGGCTCATCGCATACCCAATCAGCATTATTCTTGGTTTTCACCTTATTCGCATTATAATAAAATATAATTTTCATAATCTTGTAAAGTGGTCCAAACTACATATTCTGGCCAAATTTCGAGACTGTAAAGCATTTTGTTGCGGAACTAGAGGCCAATAACCATGACGCAATTTTTGGTTAAAATGTATGGAGCGGCCATGTGTTCCAAGTTGGTACACCATAATGGCGGACGAAATTCCAAAGGCTTAAAATTATGGAATATTTAATATGTTTGACTATTTTTTACTTAAATATACTTTGAATAGATATTTTAAACGTGTCTGAGGCAAAATATATAAGTAAATTATTTCACTATTTTGATCCCTATTTAGATAGACGTGATGTACTTGAGAAATTCCTTTATACGAGCTATAGCTTAGATTTTGATGTTTTGATGACGTCATGTGAAAACCAGCAATTATTGTTATATCCTAATTACAAAATTTAGTATTGACCTCTCATAAGAAATGATAGTGTCATAGGTTGGTTGGCAATAAGAAAATGAAGTTTTGTAAGACAGTTGTTTTTATCCAAGATAGAGGTGGCCTTGGACGAGATGTGCATGTCAAAAGGCAACAAGAAATCAGAGAAAAAATATTTGAAGAAAGAGAGAAAAAGAGGTTGAAGCTGCAGGAAATAAAACAAGAAGACTTCAGGAAACACATGAGTAACAAATTTGTTGATAAAACAATACAATCAGATTTATACAAAAGCCAGAAAGCTTGTGAACAACTGGACACAGCAAAGGTAACTTCCCTTTTATTTATTTATTTTTATTTTTTCAATTTACAACTCATTGTTCCATTGACCTTCAAACTATTATTTATTAACAAAGTTTATAACGAATTTCTTGTGCTCTTATTAGCTAACTTTGTTTTGTCAAAATTTATTCACTAAAAACATTGCTCCTCCTTTGCTCTTAGGAGTTGACATGTAAGGAAGCCTGGTTCTGGCCAGAGATTAAAAAAGAGGAGGAAGAGGAAGAGGAAGAAGAAGAAGAAGAAGCAACTGAAAAAATAAACGAACCAGAGCTAGAGGTACTACAGATTATTTTCTTCATTTTATTGAATAATGTGAAAAACGTTTCCCCCTTTGCTGCACAATTTCCCCCTCTCAAACCTCATGGGTCGCAGTTTTACAAAAAGGCTGGATAGTGCTGTGTGACGGATAAATCTTATCCAGTGGAAAGATAGCACTTTCCACCCTTCATACGACCAGGCCCTGGAGATATAGTTTTTGCGCTTTTAGTTATATCCATGGATTTGTTAGGGAACGTTTGCAAAGATTAGTGGTAAAGAAAAAAATAATTAATGCTCTTATTAATTTATGTGTATATTTCAGCCTTATGAAAAGTTAATCCAATTAACACAATATTTGAGAACTCAACATAATTACTGTATATGGTGTGGTATCACCTACAATGGTAAGAAAGTATATAAAGTTAATGCATAAATATTATCGTGGTAATCAAGTCTGCTGTTAATGACAATGCCAAAATGAAGCAATTACAAGTTGCAGAAAATAGTGATGATATCGATAGATTTATAAATAGAGTAGCTTTGTTTTATTTTTTGTTTTCCTTTTCTTCTTTCTGCCTCCTTCCTTTCTCTCTTTTCCCCCTCTTTTTTAAATTCACACTTATATAGTTGTCTAGAGAACTGCTCGTGTAATTTTGGTTTATATATCGCGCCTGCTAGTCATTGGCTACAGAATGCGAGCACTGTCATTGGATAGTTTGCATTCTCGTTTTTGATTGGTTCAGAGCGGAAATCATTTGGGGGTCACGCTATTGCAGATTTTTTTCTCATCCATATGTTTTCGTTGCAGATGATTCAGATTTAGCACAAAACTGCCCAGGAGACACAGCAGAAGATCATGACTAGGAATAAATTATTTAAAATTCGTTTATCAAAAAAGCAATGAAAAAGAGCTGTATTTATAAAACTATCGCAAATTTAACTCTCTGTCCTTCTTTCCACGAGAGCTGAAAAATATTTTAAAAGTTTCTGAAAAATTGGGTAATGCAAGAATCCATTTCACAATACAGTTTTCTTGTTACCTTATTTCAAGGGTCTTTCTAATGTTCTTAGATGAAGTCAGTTTCCAAACTACTAATCTTTTACACTGTAAATTGACAGAAATGTTTTATTCATTTTTGTATGTAAACTCTCATTGCTTTAAACCTATTCTATTCCTTGTAAAAAAATATTATTACTTTGTATAATACCGAAGTCAGTGAAGAAAATAAACTATATATGAATCACTTGTTAAAACTTTTTTGCTGTTCTCACTCCATTGAAATCAAAATCTTTTTATTTGAAAAAGTGATTAAGTCAACCAAATGAAAACGGATTCGGATCACCGTGATGTTGGTCAATGCATTCTCTTAAACGTAAGGTTTTCAGTTTTGGCACTGAGGGTCTTAAATAAATGTGGTCAAATCTTCATGTATCTTATACCCAGGAGAATTCATTACGAAATTGTCACCCACATTTCATATTAAATTGTAATGAATAAGTCAACTCGTAAACAAAGTATAAAATCAGATTTAAAAAAATAAACATTCCTAGTCTTTGTTTTGACAAAGAGTTCAAGTTTCCTGTATTTACTAGGGTGCCTATGGCAACTATATATAATAAAGTGTAGTTCTTCTAGAATAAGTTTTTGTCTCTCAACAAACAGACTGGTTTTTTTTCAGCGAGTTTTGTGCAACACTAACTGTCTTTTGGAAAGTCAAGTATTTAAAGATGAAGATTATTTTCAGAGAACAACTAACCATTAATTTAAAAAACAATTTGTTCTCTGAATAATTCTCGGGATAATTTTAGACACTGCAGTTGTGTTTTCGTTTTCTTTTTGAACCGATGTTTTAGTTTTTCAGGAATAAAATAACTGTGCAGAACTCAGTGTGAGTCAGTCACTTTGAACGTCAGATGTATCAGCACGACACTCCCTCCATTGGACGTTTGCCCAGGCTCTATTTGCCGGAGATATCTCGTATAAATTATTTATCAATTCAAATACAAAACCATAAGTTTTTTCTCTTGCTATGTTGCTATATAGATACTTTAGCCCGTGGAAATACAACAGTGAATATCACAACCAGCCCTCAGGGTCAGGAAGAACGTACGTGATGATTCGGTTCATTGTTTTCTGTTTATTTAATTCACTTCTGGTAAGTCTTCTAGCATTATCGTAATCGTAGTCCTTACGCTACGTGTGATGGTAACCATGCTAACCAAAGCGTTATTTTTCGCTTAATGTTGTGATTGAAAACTAAGAGTTCCCATTAACAGAAAGTCTTCAGTAAGTGTGTATTCTAACGTTATTACTATACTCATTCTGAGAGGTTTTCATTTTTTTAACTCTGAAAAACTTTCTGGTTTTTTTTTCAATAGCAGTCTTTTCGGTTCCACTCGGGCAGGATTCAAGATTTTTTGTTATAGTTAAAGTTGTTATAAGAGAAAATCAGTTTGTTTTCCCGTTGAGGGATTATTCCTTACACTTTGCTGGATGAAGATGGATTCCCTTCATTGGTTGGTGTTCTTCGTTCTATTCACAGTTTTGATCCCTGGAACACAAGGTACGTACCTACATACATTTGCCATTCTGACAAAATCTGTTCCAAATAATCCATATTCCACGTCTATACTTTTAACAACACTTTTCAACTCCAATTTATATCAATAGACGAAAGCCTCTCTATACAAATGTTTTAATGCGAATGATGTATTTTTTATTCCTACAGCAAACACAGACTACTCGACTCTAGAGTCGCTGTGTATCGCTATCCTGGTGCTCTTCATCGTCTGGATTATTTTCATTATCATTCTCATTTGTGTTTGCAAGAACTACATCAACAAGGCTCCGTACTTAAAGTAAGATGATGATTATTATTATTATTATGATTTTTATAGCGCCCTTTAATGTAGATATAATCAAAGGCGCTTTACATGAAGTTGTGAGTGACAGATTGCTCTTATGCAATTTACAAGCATGAGAGATGGTTAGTATAAAGTGTAGGCACTGAGGATGGTCACTGCCAGGGTTTCTTTTTACGTCTTCATTGGTTCTTTTATGTCACCTATTTACTGTAGGTTAGGAAGGGTTGGGAGACAGGGCCTACGGTTTAAAGTCCTTGTCCGAGAAGACTTGAAAGTCTAACCATTTGCAGATATTATTACAAAGGCAGCACCTTCTCCTCAGTCATTTTAAGACTCTGAGTGTTGGTCCGGTCGAGGCTTGAACCACGACCTCCCGCACAACAAACCGACGCTCTTACTAACTGAGCTAACCGGGTGGCCGTAAGCAGGTTAAGTCAGCAGGGAGGGTTGGGTAAATCGCCTCGTGACACAGATCGAGAGGCTGGTTGAATAAAGAAATGCATGAACAAACGAATGAATCAATGGATGGATGGATGGATAGATTAATAATTGGATGGGATAAATAGAGGGATAGGGATGAATTATTGAATGGGATGAATGCATAATTGAATGGGATGGATAGTGGGATAGAAAGGCGGATGCATTGATGGGATAAATACATGATGATGTTTTGACCTCATCGATTTTACTATTTCCTTACAGCGAGTCAGAAGTAAGTACAGCTGGACACACCAACGTTGCCTACATACGAGAGAGTGAACAAGCAACATACAGACGTAAATCAAGCCCCAGGGTTCACCCATCTCCACATCATCCACGTCCACATGTTCAAGACAGTGCTTGCCAGACAGACCCTTACTATCTGGATCCCTTGGGACCAAATGTGGCAGTTCAAACGGAACATGAATCCCCTTACAACTGAACATGCGTAAAAAGTTATTACTTAATCATGTGATATGTTACCATGGTAACGTTTACATTGCTACATTTTAAAGTAACATTTTAAGAGTAAGATTAAAACCATACTGTTGGTGTGGAGCTAGTGCTATTTGGTCTGATTAAGTGAACATTTATAGAAACCAGATTATTTTTGTAAATAGGTAAATATCCATGAATATTTGCTGGGTTATAGTATAGTACCCTGCAAGATAGACGAGTTAAAGTAGAAATTTATTAGTTTTTCTGCACTGTGGAAAACAAATGGAGACAAATTATTTTCTATTTATTATCGACATTGTAATAAGTATTAGTGATAAACGCCATCATTTCAGTCGACAATAGCAATCATAGCCAATGTCTTTTTTTGTATGAATATCAGCTATGCTGTATCATGCCAAGTATACATCATCAGTGTTATCATCAGCGTCATCATCGTCAGTGGCATCATCATCAGTGCCATTCTCATCACCATTGTTGTTATAACCAGTATCATAATCACAGTTATCAACTTTTATACATCATCATCATCAGTGTCATCATCAACACCATGATGGTCATTCACATTCGCTTCACCATAAAATTCCATCGCCTTCGTTGTTGGCCAGAGTCTCATAATCATCATCATTATCAACATCCATATATCATCAGCGGCATCATCAGCATCAATAGTATCATCATGTATCATCATCACATTATCGACTATATTATTACTGCCATTATTATCACGACTTGTCTTCATCATATCATAATATCTTCACCATAAGCCCTTTATCATCCGCGTCTCTTCTCCACTCCACTTGATCATCGTCATCTTCCACTTCAACTGCAATTTACTCAGACCCTTCAGCGATTTATTCATAATCACGAATATGACTTAACAGACATTGTAATTTTACGCCACCAATAGACCGATCCAAGGTTAATGGACGCCATCTTGCCGGGGGTGCAAAATCATTGGGGCGAGCGCGCGGCCAACGCATGGCGGACGCATCGACACATCATTATGCCAAAACATGCTCGCTGTTGCGTTGGTTATTGTGATAATGACAAGCGATTTCCCAATCTTTGGACTGTAAGATCGCATGTTAAAGACCTGAAGTTCCATAAGTGGCCAAGAACACCGCAATTAGCCGCATTGTGGCGAAAACAAATCGCCAAAGGTCGAGGTGATGACTTCGATCCAAAGCCGGGAGCGCAGGGGACATTTGTCTGTTCAAACCATTTTCCCGAGGGCAAGAGAACACCAGATAACTCTAAAACCGACTATCCAACATTATTTATTACCCTCAGGGATTTTTTGAAGGCTCAATCGCCCAAAAAACGCAAAACTAGAGAGCGTTTAGAGAGCGAAAATTCTGAAAAGGAAGTGACAAGTGAGGTGACAACTGACCACGAGTGTGATTCAAGGGACGAAGATGATTTTGATTTTCAAGTTACAATGCGCTTCGAACAAATAACCAGGGAAGAAGACGTCAAAACATTTACTGGTCTACCGTCTACCAAAGCATTCAAATGTATTTTTGAATATTTACTGCCTAGAGCGCAAAATATGCAGTACTGGCGCGGGCCAAAACAAACTGCGAAGGAAGCGCCGAAGAAAGCTCCTGGTCTAGTAACAAAAGGTCGCCCAGGCCCAGGACGCAAGCTAGACTTACAGCAAGAATTTCTGTTAACATTGATGAAACTTAAATTGGGCCTCATTAATGAAGACTTGGCATTTAGATTTATGGTTTCCTCAACTACGGTCAGCAGTGTTTTTATAACTTGGGTCAAACTGATGTCAAAAGAGCTGTCAGTCTTGATTATATGGCCAAGCAAACAACAAGTCAAGAACACACTGCCATCATGCTTCAAGAAACTTTATTCTAAAGTGAGATGCATTATAGATTGTTTCGAGTGTTTTACAGAAACCCCTAGTGGTTTAAGCCTTGCTGCTGCACTGTGGAGTGAATACAAGCATCACTACACATGTAAAGTATTGGTAGCCATCACCCCTACAGGTGCTATTTCATATGTATCCCCAAGCTATGGAGGGAGGGCATCAGATGCTTTTATTGTCAGGGGTTGTGGCTTTTTGAACCTCATTGAGCCTTATGATGAAGTGATGGCCGACCGAGGTTTCAAAATCAAAGAAGACCTGATGATGTCCATGGCAACATTATGCATACCACCAAGTTGCGCTGCCTCTATGCAGATGCTACCATCTGATGTCAAGAAGACATCAAACATTGCCAATGTTAGAATTTATGTTGAGCAAGCTATTGGTCGAGTTAAACTATTCCGTATTTTGAAACATGAACTACCAATAACCTTACTACCTCTAGTAGATGATATTGTTAGAGTATGCTGTGCTTTGTGCAATTTACTTCCTGCGCTTTGTGAGTAACTAACATTCATTTGATAGAGTGATTTTCATTGAACTATGAAACGATTATTTTAAGGCTAATAGGAACTATAATAGACACTAGTAGAACCTAAGTCCATTGCATTCACTATAAGTAATTGTTTCAAAGTCTGATGAAAAGCACTCTAGTGTTGATTTTGAATATAGAGTAAATACACTGCACCCATGAAATTAGATGTAACTTCAAGCAATTAGAAGACTTGATATGAATAACGTCCATTAATCATGGTTCATGTGTCTTTACTCTAGTAAATTAAGAAAGACAATATTGTATTCCATTTTCTTTTAATGTCACAATACAAGTACCCATCATTCATTGTTACTGTTTGAAATGAGTGGACTAAGCAAAAAAGATTGCTCTATCACTGTATTGTGTAATACCCCAAATGTGGTATAATTTAACTGTAACAAGAGTACAGAGAAAACTCCTCTCTAAATCTTACATAGTAGAACAAAACAAATTTAAGGGTCAATTCATACAAGCCCTAAGGAATTCGTATTCCCAACAATAGGAATAGAACAATGGAATATGTACAGATGTTTAAATTTCAAATTCACATTTGTATGCATTCAAATATTATTATCTATTTGTTATGTTATAGAAGCATTTCATGCAAGTACATCTGATCACTAAGGCAGACCAAAATTGATGAATTGGTTTGAAGTGATTACCACAATATACATGCAAAATAACTTGAAATGACAATTACAAAAATTATACAAATAATATTATATAAATCATAGAAATGTTCCAGTTAATGGTAATGGATATTTACATATTTACAGCACAAAAGATTATCAATATTATTTATATTGAAAGATATGAAATAAATACACTTTCAGCATACATATCTGTGTTTTTGTCCTATTTCATGGGTTGCAGTGTTGGCATACTAAGTCTGCTGAGCTCGTAATGTTTTCATGATTACTGCACCATGCATGGACAGCTTTCTTACAAATTGTACAAATGTGTTCCCGACCCACAGGAACACTTTGCAGTAAACATACACTGCATAGATTTACAGTGTCAACAACATGCAAACCACTAGTTGATGGTATTCCAAATCCTGCCAAATCCTTTTCAATGTCACAAGAATTGCTATCTGTAGGTACATTGTTGAAATCACTTTCACTGTCGGATGCACTGTCAATAACTGCAATATCAACCAGACAGCTATAGCAGACCCATGATTCCATTGAATCTGCAACCTCCTCTGAGAGACCAGCACAGGGAAGGTGCCACCAAGTATTACAGTGGTCACAACAAATGCTGTTTTCAACTTCTGCATTGTTGATCTCAGGAGGCTCTAGTATAATGCTGTCACACTTTGGACACTTGTATATATCTCTATACCCTAACAGGCAGGGCAAAACATACGTCTTGTAGAACAGAGTAATGTTATTTACTACAATGTTACAAAATTCTCTGTCCAACTCCACCCTCTCATACATTGGCTTATGTCCCTTAGTCCACACAATAAAAAAACCATGGTCAGTGCCAGTAACCCACATCTGTGCTTGCATCTGAGTATAATACCTGTGAGAGCGCTTTAGCCTGGGTCTGCCCTCCATTTCTTCTAGAAAATCTACGCGTTTGTAGGTGGCCTCTAGATTGATGTCCTCATCTTTCACTGAGAATGGACATTTGACCTCAAGTATAGCTGGATTACAACAATCACAAATAAACATTCCATCTGGAGAGGCAGCAAGGAATGGATAATCAGGCTTTATAAATAAGCCACATTGTTTGAATCCATTCATTCCATTTGCATGTTGGGATGCAACATCAGACATAAACGCTTTAATAGCATCTTTCTCGTGGTCATTTCCCCATTTAATTTGGGGTAAATGTGAAATGTCATCACTCTTGTTCAAAATGTTGAACACTAGAGGAGTATATGTCCCTTTGTTCTTTCTATGTGATCGAAGAATAGTCTCCATTTTAGTATGGTGTTGATGGAAGGTTGAGGCAGTGATTCGCCCTTCTCTTTGTTTGAACCATTCTTGGTTGCAGCTTTGCCCTCTAGTCTCAACTTCAATCCTTTTCACTTGATCCCTTGACATTTGGCAATATTCTAGAAATGAAGGGGCTACTTCTTCGCAGCTTTTATTTTTCATATCATTGAAATATATAAAAGCTGCAGCTCTCTCCTTAAGAGGCTGAGGGAGACCATCATCCCTGGCATGTTCTATAGAACTCAGGACACAAGATGATGGCTCACACTCCTTGATTGTGCTGAGCAAATCAGACACTCTCTCGTCAGTAAGCACTCTTTCATTTGGTTTCCTTGGGTCAAAGTGCTTCCTTATCTCTTGTTCCATTTCAGGATCTCTGTTATTGTCCTTTCGTGTTTTCTTATGCTTTATGAAGTTGAGATTTCTAATCTGGCTTGGGGTGACCTCTTTCTTTGTCCCCCTATTCCATCCTTGAGGAATGCTGGTGCATGAGGGTGATATGTAGTCCTTTTTTAAGGCATAGTTTACTTTATAAAGTAAGGCAATCACATGGTTACATGCCTCACCAGTCCCAGCAATGCATGTGCACCATGAGGTCAAGATCTTGGCCCTATCTTTTGGTCCCTCGGTGCAAATCCACACTTGATGTGGATCTTCATTGAGTCTTTGTGATGGCGATACATTTCCTCTTAAAAACATAAAGTTGTTATGAACAGCATGGTAAACAGTGTCTACAAATCCGCTAAGCCAGTAAGAGTATGCTTTCTGGTCCTTGTATTTACCGATATACTCCACATCAACTGCTTTCACTCGAAGGATATAGCTGAAAAGCGTGCCATCATCAATTTGTGGCCATTTTTGAACATCATCGTTCCACGCTTCGGTTTGTAGCGTGTTTGGGTCAATGTTAATTTGGTGTTTCGCAAGTCTTTGCTGGTACTCTTCTTTTAGTTTCTTGTTAATTTCTTCTTGAGAAAACTTCTTTGGTGCTTTAAGTTCGTAGGCACCGAATGCTCTTGCCACAAGCTCAGCTTTTTTGCCTGTTTGTTTCAATCCACGAAGTGCTAGAAAATCCTTAAGCGAGTTGACAGTCCAGTTCACGAAGTCTTCGTATACTAGCTTTTCTTCTGCCTGTCTCGGCATATTGACTACGACATAAAAACCATCCAATATAATAAATGATATCTTTTGGATGAAGTGGTGGACTTTTTAAAGGCTATATAATGTAGAAAACTAGCGAAATATTCGAAGATAAAAGAGCAAGAATTGATGGCCGTATATGATTTCTATTGTTGTATGTGTGTTTGGTTACTACTTCATGTAAGACTACGTGAAGTGGCACTAATACCTCTTGTTTTATGGTGTGTGTATACTTGTGAGTCCTTTGGCGTTTCATGTCTACTGTTGCTGCTTGGCTTACTTCAGGTGCTTCACTTACTTCAGATGATTGGCTTGCTTGATTGAGGTGCTTCACTTACTTCAGGTGCTTGGCTTGCTTGAGGTGCTTCACTTACTTGAGGTGCTTCACTTACTTGAGGTGCTTCACTTACTTCAGGTGCTTGGCTTACTTCAGGTGCTTGCTTACTTGAGGTGCTTCACTTACTTGAGGTGCTTGGCTTACTTCAAGTGCTTGGCTTACTTGAGGTGCTTCACTTACTTGAGGTGCTTGACTTACTTCAGGTGCTTCACTTACTTGAGGTGCTTCACTTACTTGAGGTGCTTGACTTACTTCAGGTGCTTGGCTTACTTCAGGTGCTTGGCTTACTTCAGGTGCTTGGCTTACTTCAGGTGCTTGGCTTACTTTAGGTGCTTGGCTTACTTCAGGTGCTTGCTTACTTCAGGTGCTTGGCTTACTTCAGGTGCTTGGCTTACTTAGGTGCTTCACTTACTTCAGGTGCTTGACTTACTTTAGGTGCTTGGCTTACTTCAGGTGCTTTCTTACTTCAGGTGCTTCACTTACTTCAGTGCTTCACTTACTTTAGGTGTTTCACTTACTTGAGGTGCTTCACTTACTTCAGGTGCTTCACTTACTTCAGGATGTGCTTCCACTTACTTCCCGTGCTTCACTTACTTGAGGTGCTTCACTTACTTGAGGTGCTTAAACGTACTTGAAGACCGTGCCTTACTACGTAGGTCGCCTCACTTCACTTGAGGTGCTTCCAAGTACTGGCAGGGTGCCTGATCTTCACTTAACTCAAGTGCTTCCACTTACTGCAGGGTGACTTCACTTACTTCCAGGGTGCGTCACTTACTTCCAGTGTGATTCACTTACTTTCAGGTGCTTCACTACTTCAGGTGCTTCAATACTTGAGCGTGTGCTTTCACGTACGTGAGGTGCTTGGCCTTACTTAGCAGGTGCTTGGCTTTACTTCAGGTGCTTGGCTTACTTAGGTGACTTGGACCTACTTCAGGGTGCTTGACTTACTTTAGGGGCTTGGCTTACTGACGGTGTCTTGGCTTACTTGAGGGTGCTTGGCTTACTTGAGGTGCTTCAGGACTTGGGTGTTCAAATACGGAGGTCGATCACTTACTTGAGGTGCTTCACTACTTGAGGGGCCGTCACTTACTTGACGGTGCTTCCCCTTACTTGAGGCTGCGTCATTCACTGAGGTGGCTCATTACTTGAGGTGCCTTCACTTACTTGATGGTGCTGCACTTACTTGAAGGGGCTTCAATTTAAGTTAGGTGCTTTCACTTACTTGAGGTGCGTCAATTACTTGAAGGTGTCTTCACTTAATCAAGTGCTTCATTACGTCAGGGCTTCACTACTTCAGCGTGCTTCACTTACTTCAGGTGCTTCACGTCAATTCAGGTGCTTCACACTAATAAGGTGAATTCCTTACTTGAAGGTGCTTCACTGGATTGAGGTGCTTGGCCGTACTTCAGGTGCTGGCTTAATCCAGGTGGCTTGGCTTAATAGCGTGCTTGACTTACTTTTTTCAAGGTGCTTGCTTGGATTACTTAGGTGGGTGCTTGGCTTAATCCGAGGTGTTTTGCACAGGTTACGATCCAAGCAAGTGTTTTTTTTTACTGTTTTAATGCAACGCTCGCGCACTGTCTCTGTACTGTGATACAAACCACGCTGAGAGCTGTAGAGCTCAAGAAAGCAAGCCAGGAAAACCAGTTTGTTTATATCACATTACATACATATATACTCAGCCGTTTTGATATTACTTTTACTTTCGTAAAGTATTAGAATGATTTGCTTGAGCGTGTGTCTGTCCTATGATATAAAAGAATTAACAGGCAATCTGCGCGCGCATATATTTAGATATTTATAATACATTTTTCCAATCTCGTACCTAGAGCCTGCGTTTTCTTCTGGCCTGCGGCGAAGAACGAGGGCTCTGGCATAATCCATATTTTGGCGCATGCGCAATTTTCGGAAATTGAGATAAACGGTCAAAATAAGCAAAGTAAACTTAAATCGAAGTCAAATCAAGTTAAAATCATAGTACAAATCAAAATCAAAAATCGGTTTGAAAAAAATATTCTTAATTTTGGCAAGTCTTTCACGCGTGCGCTGTTATACCGGAAGTCCAAGAAATCCTGGTCTCAAAAAATGGATTATGCCAGAGCCCTCGTTCTTCGCCGCTGGTCAGATGAAACGCAGGCTCTGGCTACGAGATTGTACGTTTTTCGTACAGTTCCCAATAACCGCTGTGTTCCTTGATTACAAACTTATTTACTCAGGCTTAACCTCGTATCATTGTCTAAATATTCACAAAAAGCATCGGTAATGTAAAGAATGCACAACTTCTACAAAACAAACACTTTGAAATTTTTACAGATTTTCACTGGAACACTTGAATATTATGCAAAAGTTGAACACATCCCTGAGGCCCCGTCCACACGTATCCAGAAATTTTTGTATCCGGAAATTTCGAAAATGTTTGCGTCTACACGCAGCGTATTCGAATCGTTTTCACCTTCCACACGTATCCGTTTTCGTAGAATTTGCGGATACGGTCACAACAATTTCCGTACACGTGCGGACGCAACCCGTATCCGAAAAAAAATGGAAATACAAAAATTTCCGGATACGTGTGGACTGGGGGCCTGACAAGAGAGAACTCAAAGCTAGAGTATTGACTGGGTCGTTTAGTTTCAGATATTCTTATCTTGTTAGTACATACATACAGTTTGCATCAGTTACAACAACTAAAATTCAGTTTCCTCTCTATTAACAGAAGTAAAGATCTAGAACCAGATCCATCTGTGAGGAATGAGTCGACACGTGAACAGTGCATGGAACCTGTAGGAAGACATCATCAACATCAACAACACACTCCAGTTGTTTACGTGTCCCCTCAAAGCCAACAATACTCTATCCCTGGTCATGTTTGTGTGTGTAATGAATGTAAAGAAATCAGAAAACAACAAGAGAATAGACAAACCCAAACATGAACTAACATACAACTCACATTCATTCAATTGACTTTGTAAAACGTTGCTAATTAAGTTGATTATATCACAGTCGAAACAGTTTCATGAGAATACGACCTCTTAGTGTTCATTCGACCACATTCATCAGTGTCATTCTGTATTTTATCCTAGGCCGTACGTACATACCATCCATACATGTGTATCACTGACAGGAATCGAGCTAAATCTCATTTGTGACAAAACCCCAAACAGACTTTTTATGCAAGTAATAACTCTTTATTCTTCTCCTTTCATAAAACATCACAGAAAACTCATCAGATTAACAAAGCATTCCTGGCTCTAAAACAAAAGGAGCCTCCAAAAATAACATATAAACGACCAAAATCAACTAAAACCATAGACTTATACTCCAGAAATCGATTGGCACAAATTTTCACAACTTATCATTCAATCTTACGAGGACACCTCTTTATCATTTCTACTTCTTTTAAAACTCCAATCCCACACACAACACTTTTAAACTAGCAGAATAATTTTTCGCCAAAAAGATAATATCAAGTCGTATGTCTTAACCGTTGAGTTCCCAATAAAAAACGAGTCAATCTTACCTTAGTTATATCACTTCACATCTTAGTCCCCAATACCAAACATAAGGAATCTGATGGTTTTGATGGATTTTGGGTGTTTTTCGCACCTTTTTCAAATTCATGCATTATTCAAAAAAAGTTTAAAATGGGGCAATTTTGGACAAAAAGCATGGACTATAGCCCATGGTTTTGATGGATTTTGGGTGTTTTTCACACCTTTTTCAAAATCATGCATTATTCAAAAAAAGTTAAAAATGGGGCAATTTTGGACAAAAAGCATGGACTATAGCCCATGGTTTTGATGGATTTTGGGTGTTTTTCACACCTTTTTCAAAATCATGCATTATTCAAAAAAATCTAAAAATGGGGCAATTTTGGACAAAAAGCATGGACTATAGCCCATGGTTTTGATGGATTTTGGGTGTTTTTCACACCTTTTTCAAAATCATTGCATTATTCAAAAAAAGTTCAAAATTGAGGCAGATTTGGACAAAAAGCATAGGACTATAGCCCATGGTTTTGATAGGATTTTGGGTGTTTTTCAGCACCTTTTTCAAATTCATGCATTATTCAAAAAAAGTTAAAATGGGGCAATTTTGGACAAAAAGCATGGACTATAGCCCATGGTTTTGATGCATTTTGGGTGTTTTTCACACCTTTTTCAAAATCATTCATTATTCAAAAAAAGTTCCAATTGAGGCAGATTTGGACAAAAAGCATGGACTATAGCCCATGGTTTTGATAGATTTTGGGTGTTTTTCGCACCTTTTTCAAATTCATGCATTATTCAAAAAAAGTTTAAAAATGGGGCAATTTTGGACAAAAAGCATGGACTATAGCCCATGGTTTTGATGCATTTTGGGTGTTTTTCACACCTTTTTAAAATCATGCATTATTCAAAAAAAGTTAAAATGGGGCAATTTTGGACAAAAAGCATGGACTATAGCCCATGGTTTTGATGGATTTTGGGTGTTTTCGCACCTTTTTCAAATTCATGCATTATTCAAAAAAAGTTAAAAATGGAGCAATTTTGGACAAAAAGCATGGACTATAGCCCATGGTTTTGATGGATTTTGGGTGTTTTTCACACCTTTTTCAAATCATGCATTATTCAAAAAAAGTTAAAATGGGGCAATTTTGGACAAAAAGCATGGACTATAGCCCATGGTTTTGATGGATTTTGGGTGTTTTTCACACCTTTTTCAAAATCATGCATTATTCAAAAAAAGTTCCAAATGGGGCAATTTTGGACAAAAAGCATGGACTATAGCCCATGGTTTTGATGGATTTTGGGTGTTTTTCACACCTTTTTCAAATCATGCATTATTCAAAAAAAGTTAAAAATGGGGCAATTTTGGACAAAAAGCATGGACTATAGCCCATGGTTTTGATGGATTTTGGGTGTTTTTCAGCACCTTTTTCAAATTCATGCATTATTCAAAAAAAGTTAAAAATGGGGCAATTTTGGACAAAAAGCATGGACTATAGCCCATGGTTTTGATGGATTTTGGGTGTTTTTCACACCTTTTTCAAAATCATGCATTATTCAAAAAAAGTTAAAATGGGCAATTTTGGACAAAAAGCATGGACTATAGCCCATGGTTTTGATGGATTTTGGGTGTTTTTCACACCTTTTTCAAATCATGCATTATTCAAAAAAAGTTAAAAATGGGGCAATTTTGGACAAAAAGCATGGACTATAGCCCATGGTTTTGATGGATTTTGGGTGTTTTTCGCACCTTTTTCAAATTCATGCATTATTCAAAAAAAGTTAAAAATGGGGCAATTTTGGACAAAAAGCATGGACTATAGCCCATGGTTTTGATGGATTTTGGGTGTTTTTCACACCTTTTTCAAAATCATGCATTATTCAAAAAAAGTTCAAAATGGGGCAGATTTTGGACAAAAGCATGGACTATAGCCCATGGTTTTGATGGATTTTGGGTGTTTTTCACACCTTTTTCAAATCATGCATTATTCAAAAAAAGTTAAAAATGGGGCAATTTTGGACAAAAAGCATGGACTATAGCCCATGGTTTTGATGGATTTTGGGTGTTTTTCACACCTTTTTCAAAATCATGCATTATTCAAAAAAAGTCTAAAATGGGGCAATTTTGGACAAAAAGCATGGACTATAGCCCATGGTTTTGATGGATTTTGGGTGTTTTTCACACCTTTTTCAAAATTCATTTATTATTCAAAAAAAGTTCCAAATGAGGCAGATTTGGACAAAAAGCATGGACTATAGCCCATGGTTTTGATGGATTTTGGGTGTTTTTCACACCTTTTTCAAATTCATGCATTATTCAAAAAAAGTTCCAAATGGCGCAATTTTGGACAAAAAGCATGGACTATAGCCCATGGTTTTGATAGATTTTGGGTGTTTTTCGCACCTTTTTCAAATTCATGCATTATTCAAAAAAAGTTAAAATGGGGCAATTTGGACAAAAAGCATGGACTATAGCCCATGGTTTTGATGCATTTTGGGTGTTTTTCACACCTTTTTTAAAATCATGCATATTCAAAAAAAGTTAAAAATGGGGCAATTTTGGACAAAAAGCATGGACTATAGCCCATGGTTTTGATGGATTTTGAAGGTTTTTCACACCTTTTTCAAATCATGCATTATTCAAAAAATCTAAAAATAGGGCAATTTTGGACAAAAAGCATGGACTATAGCCCATGGTTTTGATGGATTTTGGGTGTTTTTCACACCTTTTTCAAAATCATGCATTATTCAAAAAAAGTTCCAAATGGGGCAATTTTGGACAAAAAGCATGGACTATAGCCCATGGTTTTGATGGATTTTGGGTGTTTTTAGCACCTTTTTCAAATTCATGCATTATTCAAAAAAAGTTAAAAATGGGGCAATTTTGGACAAAAAGCATGGACTATAGCCCATGGTTTTGATGCATTTTGGGTGTTTTTCACACCTTTTTTAAAATCATGCATTATTCAAAAAAGTTAAAAATGGGGCAATTTTGGACAAAAGCATGGACTATAGCCCATGGTTTTGATGGATTTTGGGGGTTTTTCACACCTTTTTCAAAATCATGCATTATTCAAAAAAAGTTAAAAATGGGGCAATTTTGGACAAAAAGCATGGACTATAGCCCATGGTTTTGATGGATTTTGGGTGTTTTTCACATCTTTTTCAAAATCATGCATTATTCAAAAAAATCTAAAAATGGGGCAATTTTGGACAAAAAGCATGGACTATAGCCCATGGTTTTGACGCATTTTGGGTGTTTTTCACACCTTTTTTAAAATCATGCATTATTCAAAAAAGTTAAAAATGGGCCAATTTTGGACAAAAAGCATGGACTATAGCCCATGGTTTTGATGGATTTTGGGTGTTTTTCACACCTTTTTCAAATTCATGCATTATTTAAAAAAATCTAAAAATGGGGCAATTTTGGACAAAAAGCATGGACTATAGCCCATGGTTTTGATTCATTTTGGGTGTTTTTCGCACCTTTTTCAAATTCATGCATTATTCAAAAAAAGTTAAAAATGGGGCAATTTTGGACAAAAAGCATGGACTATAGCCCATGGTTTTGATGCATTTTGGGTGTTTTTCACATCTTTTTTAAAATCATGCATTAATCAAAAAAAGTTAAAAATGGGGCAATTTTGGACAAAAAGCATGGACTATAGCCCATGGTTTTGATGGATTTTGGGTGTTTTTCGCACCTTTTTCAAATTCATGCATTATTCAAAAAAAGTTAAAAATGGGGCAGATTTGGACAAAAAGCATGGACTATAGCCCATGGTTTTGATGGATTTTGGGTGTTTTTCACACCTTTTTTCAAAATCATGCATTATTCAAAAAAATCTAAAAATGGGGCAATTTTGGACAAAAAGCATGGACTATAGCCAATGGTTTTGATGGATTTTGGGTGTTTTTCACACCTTTTTCAAAATCATGCATTATTCAAAAAAGTTCCAAATGGGGCAATTTTAGACAAAAAGCATGGACTATAAATAAAAAACCAAGTCATACCCCTCTCTGTAACCTGTTTATTTGTGAACGCAAATGAAGCTAAAATTACCAAGTGATACCCCTCTCTGTACCTTGGGTATTGGGAAACGAAAATGAAGCGAAATAACTAAGTCATACCACTTTCTGTACCTTGGTTATTGGTGAACGAAAATAAAGATAAAATAACATAGTGATACCCCTCTGTGTACCTTGGTTATTGGGGAACGAAAATGAAGCTAAAATAACCAAGTGATTCCCCTCTGTGTACGAAAATGATTTTTCAAAATCATGCAGTATTCAAAAATATTCAAATTGGGGCATTTTTTTCTAAAAAGCATAAACTATAGCCCATGGTTTCGATGGATTTTGTTTGTTTTTCGCACCTTTTTCAAAGTCCTGCATTATTCAAAAAAACTTCAAAATGGGTCAATTTTGGTCAAAAATCATGGACTATAGCCCATGATTTTAATGGATTTTGGGTATTTTTCGCACATTTTTCAAAGTCATGCATCTGTGTACTTTGGTTATTGGGAAACGAAAATGAAGCTAAAATGACCAAGTGATACACCTCGAAGGTCAAGAAACCACAGGAGGACCAACTACTTTTCTACAAGTGGTGATTCAATTCAAAAACTCGAACTAAGCATGAGACCATATAAGGCAGAGACTTTTTCACATCCATTGACGAAACCCTTTAGCAATTAGAAAACATTTGTGTTGGCTAACTCAAGCCTAACAAAGCAAATCTATAAATGAGAAATTTTGTACACAAATATTACTTGGATAACTAAGCATGAGGCCATGGTAGAGCGACTTTTTAACATCCTTTTAAAAGCGCCCTTTCTCTGAATCTGAAAGTCATATCTTTGTAACACTAAAACAAAACAAAAACTAAATATTATATTACTTCCGTGAGGGGATTATAAAATGCCCTGCAGTTCTTAAGTTTTGTTAGTATTTTCTCAACTGAAAGAAATTCTTATCAATTTAAAAAATGCCATTTTTAGAGAAATTTCAACTTTGCTTGAAAGACTAATCTATGATCAAAAGTTAGTTTGAGAATGTATAATGTTTAGGCCACCCATCCAAATACTAACCAACCGAAACGGGCTTGACTTGTCATTGAAGCCCAAGGTTTTTCCACTGGACCACTGTTGATGATTAATTAGAATAACAATAGCCGTGAGAACAATGCGCCAGATAGACAAGACTTTTTGACTTAACATTTTCCGTGCGTGGCAGAGATGCAAGGGATTAGCTGATATGGTCTGGGGGCCGGCTGGTCTCTCCCCTGATGCTCCGGCTAGAACATTTTCTTGCGTAATTCGTACACCCAAGGGCAGAAGGATTTAATTGCCGTCAGGTCCGAAGTCCATACGCCGCCTCAGCTCTGCGGATGTCTCGGGGGTATGGCAAATTAGAGTCGATTATTTTTCTTCAATTTTTGTCTGTGCCTTCGAACCCCATTAGATCCACATCAAATTTTTCTTTTCTTTTTTTTAAATCCATTTTATTTTTTATTACATTTAAATCTTTAACACTAAGGCAATCTGTTAAGTAAAAAAATATTTATTCCTTTTCGGTTGCAAATTGTTTTTGATATGTTTTTAAACAGGTTTTCATTCAGTTCTGTCTGTTTTCTCGAATAACAGTCTCTATTAATGGGATTAACTCAATTCACTTATTCAATTCAAATTTGGCGAAAAAATTGATTTCATTTGAAAAAATGATACTCTTAAATATGGTCGTGGGTACTCTTAAATAGGGTCAAGGACACCCTTAAATATGTTCATTAAAAAATATATATATTTGAAATGTAACGGTAGGTTGTGTAAAGATGGGATACCTGAAGTCCAGGATATTGAGTTACTGTAGTCATATTTAAACTCATGAATATTTATTTTAGCTTAATTTATACTATTGTAGGGTACGACTACGAGCAAACAATTGTACTCTCCGTAGTCTCATTCAATCAACTGCAATACGAGCATCCCATTAGAGGATTCAACTCCTCCTGGACTCTCCCAATCACCAGGACTGCGGTTATCCCTTTTAGGTAGCTGGTTGGGAGATGGCAAGAAAAAAATACTCGCAGCCCAGGTCGTCGCGTTAGTCATTTTTAAATACATAAATCTTTATTTTAGGATAGTTTATGCTATCGCAGGGTACGATTACTATCATACTGCATTAATTTCGGCTGAAAAATTCAACTCCTCCTAGTCTCTCCCAATCACCAGGACTGCGGTTATCCCTATTAGGTGGCTCGTTGGAAGATGGCAAGTAAAAAATACTCGCAGTCCAGGTTGTCGAGTTAGTCATTTTTAAATACATAAATATTTATTTTAGGATAGCTTATGTTATCGTAGGGTACGACTATTATCATACTGCATAAAATTCGGCTGAAAATTCAACTCCTCTTAGGAATTCCCAATCACCAGGAGTGCGGTTATGCCTTTTAGGTGACTCGTTGGGAGATTGCTAGAAAAAATACTCGCAGTCCAGGTCGTCGAGTTAGTCATTTTTAAATACATAAATATTTATTTTAGGATAGTGTATGCTATCGTAGGGTACGAGTACTATCCGACTGCATAAAATTCGGCTGAAAATTCTACTCCACCTAGGATTTCCTAATCACCAGGAGTGCGGTTATGCCTTTTAGGTGACTCGTTGGGAGATTGCTAGAAAAAATACTCGCAGTCCAGGTCGTCGAGTTAGTCATTTTTAAATACATAAATCTTTATTTTAGGATAGTTTATGCTATCGCAGGGTACGATTACTATCATACTGCATAAAATTCGGCTGAAATATTAAACTCCTCCTAGTCTCTCCCAATCACCAGGACTGCGGTTGTCCCTTTTAGGTTGGTGGTTGGGAGATGGCAAGAAAAAATACTCGCAGTCCAGGTCGTCGAGTTAGTCATTTTTAGATATATAAATCTTTATTTTACGATAGCTTATGCTATCGTAGGGTACGATTACCATCATACTGCATAAAATTCGGCTGAAAATTCAGCTCCTCCTAGTCTCTCCCAATCACCAGGACTGCGGTAATCCCTATAAGGTGGCTCGTTGGAAGATGGCAAGAAAAAATACTCGCAGTCCAGGTCGTCGAGTTAGTCGTTATTAAATAAATAAATCTTTATTTTAGGATAGTTTATGCTATCGCAGGGTACGATTACTATCATACTGCATAAAATTCGGCTGAAATATTAAACTCCTCCTAGGCTCTCCCAAACACCAGGACTGCGGTTCTTCCAATTTAGGTGGCTCGTAGCACAAGTCCTTCCCTGTTCTGCAAACAGCGTTTTATAAAGGAATGTATAGGCAGAATACTGTAATTTTGATCATTTTTTCCGCTCTACGCTATTCACTTTAAAACACGATTTTCTTTATTGCATTCGATAGTGGATCGATTTTGGACAAGTGAATTTCAGGTGCGAAAGTCAGAACATCATTTTTCAATGACCCCCTTCAAAGGCCCTATGTACTCAATCGAACAAGAAATATTGTAGACAATAGGCTAGCAAGTACCACAAACAACGGATTTATCCTCTTTCGTTTCTCTACTTATCAGCAATCTAGCTATCTGATAATGATGCTAGATCATGAAAGTTGAATAAACTTTTTAATTTATGTCTGTAGTGGATTAATAGGAAGAGATATTCAAGATTTCGTGGTACAATTCCTTCCCCGTCCTGCAAAGATCGCTTATAAGGGAATGTATGGGCAGAATATTAGATTTTTGACCATTTTTCCGCTTTACGTTATTTACTTAAAAACACGATATTCTTTACCGTATTCGATAGGGGATCGATTTTGGACAAGTGAATTTGAGGTGCAAAAGTCAGAACTTCATTTTTCAATGACCCCCTTCCTAGTCCCTATGTACTCAATCGAACAAGAAATATTGCAGACAATAGGCTAGCAAGTACCACAAACAACGGATTTATCCTCTTTCGTTTCTCTAGTTATCAGCAATCTAGCTATCTGATAATGATGCTAGATCATGAAAGTTGAATAAACTTTTTAATTTATGTCTGTAGTGGATTAATAGGAAGAGATATTCAAGATTTTTGTGGTACAATTCCTTCCCTGTCCTGCAAAGATCGCTTATAAGGAAATGTATGGGCAGAATACTAGATTTTTGATCATTTTTCCGTTTTACGTTATTCACTTGAAAACACGATATTCTTTAGCGTATTCGATAGTGGATCGATTTTGGGCAAGTGAATTTGAGGTGCGAAAGTCAGAACTTCATTTTTCAATGACCCACTTCAAAGGCCCTATGTACTCGATCGAACAGAACTATGGCAGACGATAGGCTAGCAAGTACCACAAACAACAATCTAGCTATCTGATGAGATGTTAGATGATGAAATTTGAATAAACTTTTTAATTCATCGTTGGGAGATGGCTAGGAAAAATAGTCGCAGTCGGACAGGTCGTCGATGTTCCTTTCTTTTTTCATTTTTAAATACATATGGCTCTCCCAATGACTGGGACTGTGGTTACGCCTTTTATGTGGCTCGTTGGGAGATGGCAAGAAAAAAATACTCGCAGTCGTCGTCGAGTTAGTCATTTTTAAATACATAAATCCTTATTTTATGATAGTGTATGCTATCGTAGGGTACGAGTACTATCCGACTGCATAAAATTGGGCTGAAAGTTGTATTTCACCTAGGCTCACCCAATCACTAGGGGTGCGGTTATGCCATTAAGGTGACTCGTTGGGACTTTGTCCTTTTGAGTGTTGTGATCTTCGCACGCTTCAGAGGGATGCCTTCTGCCGATGTAATTTCTAAAATAAGCTTCCTTTGGTGCTTTTTTCAAATGTTGTGATCTTGGTAAAACTCGCTGCTACTCACTCCTTCACACTCTTCAGAGGGACGCCTTCTGCCAATGTAATATCTAAGAGAAAAGAAGCTTACTTTGGTGTCCTTTTGAGTGTTGTGAAATTCACACGCTTCAGAAGGACGCCTTCTTTCGATGTAGTGTGTATACGAAAAATAAGCCTCCTTTCGTGTTCTTTTGAGTGATGTTATTTCTAAAATTAGCTTCCTTTGGTGCCCTTTCAAATGTTGTGATCTTGGTAAAATTCGCTGCTGCTCACTCCTTCACACGCTTCAGAAAGACGCCTTCTGCCGATGAAATATCTGAAAGAAAAGAAGCATACTTTTCTGTCCTTTCGAGTGTTGTGTAATTCACACGCTTAAGAAGAACGCCTTCTCTCGATGTAATTTCTTTAGTGATTTTTGAGATTTCGTGTTCATTGTAAAACTCGCTGCTACTCAGAGGGACCTCTTCTGCCGAAGTAATATCTAAGACAAAACAAGTTTACTTTGGTGTCATTTTGAGTGTTGTGAAATTCACACGCTTCAGAAGGACGCCTTCTTTCGATGTAGTATGTACCAAAAAAAAGCTTACTTTGGTATCCTTATGAGTGTTGTGATCTTCACACGCTTCAGAAGGACGTGGCCTATTTTCGATATAATTTCGCTTCAGAGGGACGCCTTCTATCAAGATATTTTCTAAAATAAGATTATTATGGTGTCCTTTTGAGTGTTGAGTGTGTTGTCTTGAGTGTGTTGTCAGGTATCCCAGTACAAAGACTACATCTCGGGCGTAGAGTGTGTTTCAGAGGCCCAACACAGCACAAATTAGATATATGTACTGTATTTTAAGCGGGTCTTACTGCGCCCGTGATGTAGCCTTCCATCGTATCTATCTTGGCTTCATTTTGAAATCCATTTGGGATCAAGTTTTTCAATTTCAACTCTTTCTAGCATCATAAAATAATACAGAGTAGATTGTATATGACTGTGAAGAGATCGAGATACAGACTTTTCCAGTCCTGGACAACTTTTTTAATCGGATTGAACAAGCTGAAACTCATTCTTATCTCTGCGCGCGAAATTCCTAGTTCATTTCGGAGTGGAAAGTGATCCATTACGACACTTTATAAGTATAAATGTAAGGACAAAGGCCTGCCTTAACGAGGATCGAAAACACCTTAAAATAAGACGATTATCAAAATATTCCGATTATTGCATACTATACAAAGAAATCGTCTTCGTATACTCCTTATAATTTCATCGATAATTTTATCTTGACCTTTTGGCCAAAAACCATGGACTACAGCCCATGGTTTCGATGGATTTTGGGTGTTTTTCGAACCTTTATCAAAATCATGCATGTGTGTACTTTGGTTATTGGTAGACGAATATGATGCTAAAATAACCAAGTTATACCCTTCTCTGTACCTTGGTTATTGGTAAACGAAAATGAAGCTGAAATAACCAAGTTATACCCCTCTCTGTACCTTGGTTATTGGGAAACGAAAATGAAGCTAAAACAATAAAATAATACCCCTCTGTGTACCTTGGTTATTGGTGAACGAAAATGAAGCTAAAATAACCAAGTTATACCCTCTGTTTTCCTTGGTTATTGGGGAACGAAAATGAAGCTAAAACAACCAAGTTATACCCCTCTCTGTACCTTGGTTATTGGTGAACGAAAATTAAGCTAAAATAACCAAGTTATTCCCCTCTGTGTACCTTGGTTATTGGGAATCGAAAATGAAGCTAAAACAACCAAGTTATACCCTCTGTGTACTTTGGTTATTGTGGAACGAAAATGAAGCTAAAAAAACCAAGTTATACCCCTTTCTGTACCTTGGTTATTGATGAATGAAAATGAAGCTAAAATAACCAAGGCATACCCCTCTCTGTAACTTGTTTATTGGTGAACGCAAATGAAGCTAAATAACCAAGTTATACCCCTCTCTGTACCTTGGTTATTGGTGAACGAAAATTAAGCTAAAATAACCAAGTTATTCCCCTCTGTGTACCTTGGTTATTGGGAATCGAAAATGAAGCTAAAACAACCAAGTTATACCCTCTGTGTACTTTGGTTATTGTGGAACGAAAATGAAGCTAAAAAAACCAAGTCATACCCCTTTCTGTACCTTGGTTATTGATGAATGAAAATGAAGCTAAAATAACCAAGGCATACCCCTCTCTGTAACTTGTTTATTGGTGAACGCAAATGAAGCTAAATAACCAAGTTATACCCCTCTCTGTACCTTGGTTATTGGGGAACGAAAATGAAGCTAAAATAACCAAGTGATACCCCTCTGTGTACCTTGGTTATTGGGAATCGAAAATGACGCTATTAGCCTATGGTTTTCTTGGATTTTGGGTGTTTTTTGCAGATTTTTCAAAATCATGCAATATTCAAAAATATTCAAATTGGGCATTTTTGGCCAAAAAGCATGGACTATAGAACATGGTTTTGATGGATTTTGGGTGTTTTTCGCATTTTTTTCTCATTCATGCATCTGTGTACCTTGGTTATTGGTAAACGAATATGATGCTAAAATAACCAAGTTATACCACTATGTGCACCTTGGTTATATGTAAACGAAAATGTAGCTAAAATAACCAAGTCATACTCTCTGTTTTCCTTGGTTATTGGTGAACGAAAATGAAGCTAAAATAACCAAGTTATACCACTCTGTGCACCAGTATGAAAAAGTATGAAAAAGAGTCAATAATGCTTCCTAATTTCTTTTTCTGAGTACACGTCGAGATGTCTTTGTTGGAGTTATTTTGGGTTCATGAGGAGACCCAGCAGGTGATTCTATGATATCTGATACTGCTGCATCATCATCTGTAACGGAGGTCTTCATTGATTCTTCCTTGTTTAGTGATGCTTTTCGAAGGCGTTTTGTGCTTAAAACATTGGATTTTTCCTGATCAGATGTTTCTACATCAGCTGAAGTGTCTCCAATGTGTTCGTTTTTCAGCGTGGTTCCTTTCCGTGTTGATTTGGCTTTGTTTTTAACAGTCTTTTTGCTACCAACTATTATTTCTTCATGTTTGCTCTGTTCTACTTGTGGAGTGCTATCAGAATCAACATCTTTGCTCATGTTGGAAGACTGTCTTCTTCTCGTAGGCGTTTTGCTAACAACTTCTTCTTCAGAGCTCTGTTCTTCTACTTGTGGAGAGCTACTGTCATGATCAGGACGTTTCTGTTTATTCCCTTTCCTTCTTCCTTTGTTTGAAGTGAAAGGCTTGGAATGATGATCTACATCAAAAGATGCACTTACATCAAGTGGTGTTGTTGCCAGTGCTTGAGACACATCTTCTGGAGTCGTTGAAGTGTCAGCCTTCTTGAAAGATCCTCTTGGTGATTTCCCGGTCCTTCTTCTGGTAGCAGCCATGTGTCCTACAGGTTCCTCTACCTCCTCTGACTGTTGTGAATCAGTGTCATCCTTCTTAGACGATCCCCTTAATGATTGTCCCTTTCTTCTTCCTACAGGAGGCATATTTGCTGGAGGTGTCTCAACATCTGACTGCTGTGAATCAGTAGGTTCTGTTACAGTAGTGTCATCTTCTTTCGATGATACCATCATTGATCGTCCCTTTCTTCTCCCGACAGGAGCCATATTTGCTGCAGGTGTCTCCACATCTGACTGCTGTGAATCAGTAGGATTTGTTTCACTATTGTCTTTTTTCTTTTTGATACCATCTTTCACTTCCATTTTGAGCTGTTGGGACTCATCTGATGTAGTGTTCAAACCAGTAGTACCAGTATCAGTTTCCACTGAGGTCACCTCATCAGTTTGGTTTGTAATGACTGCTTCAGCTTTGTTACCTCGCTGTGGTTGCCCCCTTCCTCTTCCAGTAGCAGAGGAGTCAGACTTTTGGTCTTCGTTTCTGGGTGTCCCTGGAATTGTTTGTTCGAACTTAGCTGTTTTCATATTTGGTTCACTTTCCTTTACATCAACATCTTTCTGTGGTCTCCCTCTTCGTTTTCTGGTAATAGTAATTGGAGATACAGAATCTGCTTTGTCATCAGTTACAGTCATGGTTCTGGTGTCCTTGTCAGGTAATCCACCTCGTGACCTTCCTCGTCGCTGTCTGGTGGAAGTAGGAGGAGGAACCTCGGCATCTACACTTGAAGACTGACTCACTTCATCAGTCTTATCCTCATCTTTTCTGGACCTTCTTGCTTTGCTTTTCGCAGTTTGTATACCTACTTCTTGTTCTGATGGTTGCTCATTTTCTGAAGGTTCTGTGCTGGACATTTCATAGGAGACTGTGTCTTTCCTATCTTCTCTTATTTCATTTGATTCAGACACTTTGTCTTGGATGGTTGGCCTGGATTGCTTAGTAGCTCTCTTCCTCTTCCCTCTTCTGGCATTTGGTGTCGATTCCTCTTCAAGCAGTGGTTCTTTATTTTCATCTTTGGCACTGTCTTCCATCAGCTTTTGTTCCTCACCAACAGCATCAACACTATCTAGCTTTACTTCTTCAGTTTCTTTTTGAGAACTCTCGTCCGTGACTTCTGGATGCTTAGTAACATTCTCTTCGGTACCTTTCGTTTCTACTCTGAATTTATTTGACTCAGACATTTTGCCTTTAGTGGTTGGCCTGGATTCCTTAGTAGCTCTCTTCCTCTTTCCTCTTCTGGGATTTGGTGTCGATTCCTCTTCAAGCAGTGGTTCTTCATTTTCATCTTTGGCACTGTCTTCTATCAGCTTTTGTTCCTCACCAACAGCATCAATACTATCTAGCTTCACTTCTTCACTATCTTCTTGCGAACTCTCGTCCGTGACTTTTGGTTGCTTAGTAACACTGTCTTCCTGTGGTTTTTCTGCAGTCTTTCTCTTACGTCCTCGTCTTCCTTTGGGTGCCTTTTTCGATACAATGTTCTTGGCAACTGTCTCCTTGACATCGATATCCTTGGCAGCAGACTCATCAGTCATCTCCATGGCTTCTTCTGACTCTTCAGCCTGGTTCTGATATGGTACAGCGGTATCTTGTTCTTCAGAGTCCTTAGGTTCTGTGATGCTGGAGCTCGTTTCTTGGGTTTCCATGGTAGTTGTTTCCATAGCATCACCAGAAGGCTCGAGGTTAGTTATAGGATCCTTGCTTTCCACTTTGGATTTCTGTTTCTTTTTGGCTAAGAAATAAATAAAACAAACCAAATAATTACTGTGACAAAAATTCTGCTCATGCTTCTTAGAAGCAAATGAATTTAGCTGTACCCTAATGACAGGAAAAAAAGGATGGATAAGAGGGCAGGAGAGGGAAGGGAGGGCAGGAGAAGGAAGGAAAGAAGGGAGAAGAAAGAATAAACCACCTAATAACCATCTATCCTACTTACCAGAAGGTACAGTCTCAAACTCAGGTGTGGTATCATCATAGTCATCTCCAGGTGGTCGTTCATCATAATCAGCATCACCATGCTCCTCACTGATTGAGTTGGGTTCATTCTGACTCAAATCCACATCTAGGCCGCTACCTTGAGATGAGGTGACACCACGACTATGGTCAATCTGGTTCAACAGTTCTTCAAATCTGTGGGAATCTTCTAATGACTGCTGGTCATCCACTACTTGATCTATCTCTTTGTCCTCATGTTCCTTCTCCTTCGCTGTTACTCTCTGTGTGTCTGACTTTGATGTGTGTCCTGGGTATGTCGTATAATGTGTTCTGTGGTAAGATGATGAGTGTGATGTTGGGGGTCGGGTTGGTGGGTAGTACTGTGTTCCAGGGGCTGGAGGTTGGTGGTACCCAGGTGGCTGCATGGGAGGGTACCCAGCAGCTGGCTGATGGTATGGGGGTTGTTGATATGGAAGCTGCCCAGGTGGTGGCGGCATGGGTGGTCCTTGCAGTGGGTAGTATGGGTTGGTATGGTCATATCCAGGGTACCTGAAATAGAAAAATTACCCCCACAAAAATAACATTAAGAATTTGGCAATAAGAAAACCAGTGGGGTAAAAATAAGCCATTTCATACCCATGGTATCCAGCTTGTACTGGTGGGTAGCCAGCAGGAGGTCTGAACTGTTGCTGATAGCCATACTGATAGTCTATAGGTGGTGGGTACCTAGGAGGCACCCTAGGGTACTGCCCAGCAGGAGGAGGAACCCTAGGTGGTATGGGTGGTATTCTTGGCATATGAGGTGATGAGCCAGGAATTGGATATCTTGGAGAAGCTTGTCCAGGTGGGGTTGGTGGAAGCCTTGGTGGAACATGTGGTGGTAGCCATGGTGAAGCTTGTCCAGGTGGTGGTGGTATCCCTGGAGGAACATGTGCTGGTGGAGGGACTCTTGGAGGGTATGCAGGTGGTGGTGTGAGCCTTGGAGGAACATGTAAATATGGAGGTGGAATCCTTGGTGGGGGTATCCTTGGGGGCAGCTGTGGGAATGTTCCAGGTGGTGTCAGTCCTGGCGGTGGTACTGCTGGTGGGGGAATCCCTGGATAGGGTGGAGGAAACCCTCTGGGAGGTAAAGATGGAGGAGGTACATTGGCTGAAGGTACCATAGGAGGTACCCTTGGGGGTGGATACCCTATTTGAGGTGTGACCCCATAAGCAGTATCTGCCTGCTTCTTGGATGGTTTCTTTGGGATGCCAAATATCAGCTCTAGGTTAGTAATAGACCAATCCAGGTTGAAGCCATACTGACAGTTTTGACAAAGAAATGATGGTGGGTTATTCGCACCTGTCAAGAGAAAAGAAATATTAAATTAACTTGCTGATCTTTGTCCAATAATAACACAAAGCACGGACACAACACTGTCATTTTTAATAAAGCGAAACACTAAACATTCTGATTGGATGAGAGATGGTGCTATCTCTCTTATGTTAAAAGTATAGTCCTTGGGCATAATCTTTTCCCATTTCAGACGACGTCATTCTCTTGATGATAAAACCTTATGTTTAAGCTGTGTGAGTATGTGTGTTCTCATGTGTAACAGTTAAACAAAGAAACTATGCTCTAGGGAATGACACATGGCCTTGAGAATAAGATTCTTTGTTTGAGTTGTATCCATATTCATGTGTCTTCTCATGTGCAACTGTTAAACAAAGAAATGATACTCTAGGGAATGACACATGGCCTTGAGAATAAGATCCTTTGTTTGAGTTGTATCCATATTCATGTGTCTTCTCATGTGTAACTGTTAAACAAAGAAATGATACTCTAGGGATAACACGTGGTCTGAAATAGGAATACATAATGCACAATGTGAAGAGGTCTATTAGTGATGTAATGTAGTACTAGTGAAATCATCAGTTCCCTGCTAGCATAGTGCTATTACCCCAATTCTGGGTGATGAGGGGGACTTCAAGGGGTGACCAAAGAAAAAGATCCCAAAATGTGATGCTAAGTTTGACCTTCAAAGAAGCTTTAAAGCAGGAAAAGAGATTTCCTAGAGTAGCAAAATGAAGATAAATTGTTTTAAAAAGTTGTTTCGTTGTAAAGAGCCTTTAAATAAAACTATAATTGGATAAGGAGTGTTACCGGTTAGTAGCCATGCACTAGCTACTTTGTATTTGATTATTTTCTACATTCTTTTAAAGCCCATATAACATGATAAGCGTGGAAATTTCTCTTCATAGAGCTTGCCAATTTTGAAAGTAATGAACTGGATTCTTAACACATTATGTAGGTTTATTTAATCTTTCTTGCTTCTATTGGTTTAAAGAGATTTTTTCTTTGCCTTTGTCGCCTTGTTGTAGTTGCCATAATGCTTGCTTTCACTTGTTTGGTAATAATAATAATAATTATTATTATAATAGAGATTAACAGTGGATTCCACAGTGGCTCTTCTTCCACTGGATTCCAATTTGCGGGAGGAAAAAGGGAGGAAAACCGGAGAACCTGGAAAACCCTCGAAGCACAGGAGAGAACCAACGAACAACTCAACTCACATACAACACCAAGCTGGTGGGGACTCGAACCTGGGCCACATTGGTGAGAGGTGAGTCCTTTCACTGCTACACCACCCGTGCTTCTCAAAGCTTTGGGGATCGCAAATAATAACAAAATATAATAAAAACATATCATTACAAATTGCACAAACTAAAACTCAAAGTATATACAGTATGAAACAAAAAAATCAAACAGATACAATAATATTATAGAACGAAGGTGATTGAGGTCAATTTTTTGTTGATTGTTGCACACAACAAGTAAATCTAGCAGACTTTAATGTTGTACAACCTAAATTCTAATTATAAACACCAATAATCCAAGATAACTGCTACATGAAACTGTTAGTTCTTTGTAACTAAAGCCACTGCTACCAATACAAGACAAAATAACAGCAATTTACCTAAAAGGAAAACAAATAAAAAGCAAATGTTAGTTTATAATTTCAAGAAACTACAAATATAAATGTATAATCTAATCCATGTAGACATATTTCACAAATATTACATTATAGTGAGAAGATATCGTAATATCTTAAAGGGACACCATGTATACAACATGGACTGACCTTTTGCCATCTTGAAAGCTTGATCTCTCTTCAGTAGTTCTCGGAGTGTATATGGCAAGTCTCTATCCTGCAGGTCCGAAGAACAGACGATGATATATTGAACATTTTTAGAAGTACAGAAGGGGCAGGTACCATCACTCGAAACCGGGTACTGTTGATTTTTGTTTGTGTCTGATGATGATTGACAGCTGTGAATAATAGGTGCTGAATTATCATTGTCATCATCATTATTAGCTGTGGTATTCGTAGAAGATGGAGTGTAATAAATAGTTTTTGTTTCCGATGAAGTTTGCTCAGAGTTTTCAACTTCTGCAATTTCACTAGAGACACTGGGCTGAATTGAATCAGCGTTTATATCTTCTTTGCTTTTCATTGCTTCTTTGGCTAACATTTGCTTTATCAGTTCATCTTCATCAATTTCATCATCATCATCATCTTCTTCCTCTTCATTATCATCATCATTTTCATTGTCCTCATAGTTATTATTGGAGACTTCCACTGATTCTAAAAATGATATTTCAGTTATTTTTTAAAAGTAGCAATTCCTTTTTAATTATATTAAAAATAAATTGTAATGATGAAAAGGTAAATTATACACCGTGAAAAGATGAAAAAACTTACTGACGTTTCGGACGCTAGTCCTTCGTCAGAGTAAAAGACGAAGGACTAGCGTCCGAAACGTCAGTAAGTTTTTTCATCTTTTCACTGTGTATAATTTACCTTTTCATCATTACTGTTTCATTAGAAACACCGACGCAGCTCACACTAGTTTTAGCTAGTTATATCCTTTTATAAAAATAAATTGAAAAGGTTCCAAAGAAACAATTTATCAATGTTAAGTAAACTGTAACATTTTAATATCAAAATCACATTATTCAGTTTTGCAGATACGATTTAGAACAAAAGTAGACTGCACATGAGTGACCTCTTTATTTTGGGCACAATAATTTCCCATTTAGTCCATGTGTTATACTCTTGCTTGTGGGAATAAGATTCTTTGATTGAGTTGTGCCTATATTCATGTGTCTTCTCGTTTACATCCTTTAAACAAAGAAAGGATACTCAAGGGGATGACACATGGTCTAAGAGAGGTTATTACTATTATGACTGAATCTCTTTCTGATCATAAAAGGTACTCCCACGTTTTTTAAAGCCTTTACTTGAAATCTGCATGCCCATATATACCTTGTACATCTTCCTCTTTGTTCTCACTTTCATCAATTTCATTGTATATTCCTGTATGAATCAATGAGAAATCTGTTTTTTTTTAAGGTCACTTTAGCAATATAGAGAGTGTCTAGTATTATGTCTAGTTATTAGTATTATTATCTTATATGCCATAAAAATAATATTATTTAAAATATCAAGGCGTGACATAAATCTTAAATGAAAAATGAATCAAAGGCATTACCTAGTTGTGAGCGGATATGATCTTCAGCAGCCGCATCCTTCATTTTTGAAAAATAGAAAATCCATTTAAAAATAAACATTATCTATCATAATAAATAATAAATAATAATAAATTATGTATGTTATTTATTACGATATTATTTCATACTTTTATCCATTGGAATCTCAGAAATATTTTTTTACAAAGTATAAAAAAAATTAAGGTTAAGGTCATTTTTACACATATATCACAATTATATTGGTTTTGTAATTTTGTTCTGTTCAAATTTGAATTAATTTTAATATACTTTTTAAAGAGCATGTAACATACCATTGTGTCTGTTGTTTTTGCAGAAAAAAAGATGTCTTTTAGAGAGTTCATAGACCAGTCTATATTGAAGCCTGCACCCAAAGGATCTGGGGGGCAAAATCCTCGGCAAAGAAAGGTGGGAGGAGCCTGTGATAATAGCAATGATACAGTATCCTCTTAATTTCATTATCCATTGCATTACATGGATTAAATAACACAAATATATATGACTGAAATAAAATACATAATATTAATAATATGTCAATAACACAGTATCAAAATAAATATTTTTATAGGAGTCAAGAGTCTCAAATTTCTTTCTTTTTTTGTTTTTTGTTTTTTTGCGATGAAATCTTGAGAATATATAATTTTGATAAAATATCAAAAATATGAGAAAGAATTCAATTCAAACACAAACCTGAGAATAAATAAAAACTGGAATAACTGTTATAGTAATCAAAACAAGAATATGAATGAATACTTACTTGCTTAATGACCCTTGAAGCACAAACTTGTTATATTGTTAACAAAATACATGTAGATTATGATTAACTTCCACCAAAAACCAGGTTTAAGGATTTTGTAGTTACATGTACATTCAGTTGAGCAAAGGACCAATTTTTTAAAATAAAAATGTTATGACAAAAACTCAAATTCCCTAACTTTACTGGGAAAGTAAGTTTTTATTTTTAAAAAAATTAAAAAAGATTAAAAGTTTGTTAAACCCTGTAACAATCTCTGGGCAGATCAAAGTCAAGACACTGCTAACTCACAGATTATAATGGGATTTATCTTATAGGTTTATGGAGGGAGGAAAACAGGACAAAATTTGTTTTGTCATACACCTATTCCACAGATAAATAAATACCCATTTTATAATGATATAAAAAGTTATGAGAGTAGTAAGAAGTGGGAAGTGTTTGTATATGGGTTGTCACTACTCTTAGAACACACATGCAGAGGCACAGGATATGCTGTAAACCAACATGGATTCTTTGTTTACCTTACACCCTTGCTTGTCTTGGCTGGACCACAGAACAGCTTTGCCTTTAGCTATCAAGGTATAGAGGATCTCTGGCATATCTCCAGTGGGAAACAACCTGATACAAATGAACAATTTACTACAATATTTGCAAAATATCTGGCACATTTTTTTGTCACTGATTGTTTTTAAATTTCATATAAAATTGTTAGATTAAAAGTTGATAATCATTCTGGCAGCTGTAGTAAAATGATGGTAGTAACTTATGGTAGGCAAATGTTAAAATGTCAGAGTTTGCAGAATATCAAAAACAACATTTAAAAGCAAGCAGTAAGGAAAGGTGTTTACATACTCATCAAGAATGACAAATAAAACACTGTCAGTTTTACAGCGAGGACATCTTCCATCTTGCGACACAGTAAATGTTCCTCTTAAATGACTGCCATATGCCTTACTTTCTGGGTTTCTATAGCAACAAGAGCAAAATTCATTTGATTTAAGGCCTATACTAGACATCATCCTAATTGGCAGATAACAATGCACTTGCTTGAGGTTGATCAACAAAATGGTGGTGCATTGTAGTCTATCTTGGGTTAAAAAGGCCATATAATTCTTGATCAACAAAAAATGTTAGTACCCAAGCTAGCTAGGCCACAATGCAATATTTTCACTATTTTAGAATAGATCTACTTTATGTAGAAAAAGAAAGTTTTACAAGCTGCATCTATGGGAGGAAAATCTAAAGATGGAATGGGTATATAATGATTTGGCAGCAAAATGGTACATTGCTTCCCCCTCTATCTACGACCGAGACCTCACTACACCCCAGCCATAAAATACTAAAGAATTATGTCACATGTACCCTCTATCAACTATGAATATGTACATGCCAGACTTGTCAATATTACAGCAATAAAGCACCATTATGCTTGCAGAAAAAAATATTCATGCATTGCCCATACTAGGACTATATATTATATGCTATATAATCCCCAAGATGCCAATATTTTCCAACACAGTGGTATTTGATCTGGAAAGCTTGATCTCTACAATCATGTCATCACGTGCTACTGTTAAAGGCTGGTTAGCATATGGACAGCGGCATGTTTTAGGCGTTTTCACAAAATCTAAAAGAAAAAAAACCTAACAACGAATTATCTAGTAACACTCCAAGGTTGATGCACCGAGTTTTGTTATTCTGCCAATATTTATTCATCTCCACTAAAAGATTGTTGGTCGCAGTGTAGCAGGAGTGTAGCCGTCGCACGTCAAAAATTGGAATGCGTTCGTTAGGGATTTTAAAAAACTACGAAAGAGCTTACGCAGTATCCTCTGCATCAGTATCATCGTCTTCATAATCCGCAAGAATGGTTAAGGAACCCTAGAAAACCAAAAATAACGAATAAAAACGCTTAAAGAGGAGGCAAAATTTAGAAAAAAAACACTGAAGGAGGTCAAAACACCAAAGACTTACGGCAGACATCTTGAAACTATACCAGGATGCTTTGCGGGGGGAGTACTGACGCATGCGCATTTCAAAAAGCGGGAAAAATTCAAGATGGCGGATGAATCGAAGATTTGGGTGGAGAAACAACAAGTTGTGCTTAAAATACACCAAAAACTGAAGAAAGAAATAAGTAATATTGCTAACGCGAAGTCATGGGACAACGAGAAGAAAAAAGACTTCGAAAAAAGTTTATTTGAGGTGATTATTTTTGTGCATTGTTGATCAAATGTGTTGTGTTTTGAACGTTAGTTGTGCTTGTTCCATGATAAAGAAAGGTTTGATCGTCGACAGCTTTACAAGGACGCGATTGAGGAAAGTGTCAAGAGAAATGTGTCTGTTAATGGGAAAGATTGGGTGGATGAACCGGCTCAAGCAGCACACGAGACGACTTCGTGTCAAGAACAAAGTATGTGAACGAAAAATAAACCCTACGTCTTAGAAAATATATGTATTAAACTAAATATTGTGAGATACTCTTTATTAAATTTGAAAGAAGTTAAGCACTCGATTCTTATGACAGAAGAATGTATTGATAATGAAGAGAAACTAGAATCATGTTGAAAAAAGAAAAACAGCTGATATTGAACAGTGTTAAATTTTAGTGCTCAATAAATGACTGTTTTTTTCCTTTCAACTTAGACCCCATCCGTAGAAATCTGTGCCTATTTGTATGAAAGCTGGATAAATCCATCTGGATAATTCCATGTTCAGCGACCGAGTTGATGCTGTTATCCAATGATTTATCTGTGGCATAATGCTATCTACACTTCTTAATAATAATGATAATAATAATAATAATAAACTGGGCCCTGTGATAATTCTAAGATATGTCACTGATATACTTTTAATATCTACAGTGGAGCCCCTCAACATTGAAAGAAAGAGAGAAGTGAATGATATGTGGTCAGCACTAGAAGAATTGTTACGGGAAACAACAAAAAAGCGCAAGGAATACCCTCCACTTATCACTGAAGCTGTGAAAAATGTACTGCAGTATAAAGTACAAATAGTGGTAGGTGAACACACTAGACCATCAATACTTCATATTTACTTTCACTTACATATTTACATTCCAGATAATTTCTTTTTTTGGGGAGGGGAGGGGATAGTATTCATTTGTTACAGTACATGTGGTATCTTAGCGACCATTTTGGTTGACTTGGTGGCCCTCACCATGTCAATAGGGACCTTTAGATACAACGACGAGTATCAGATCGAGTACGAGTACGAGTTTTGAAATTGGTCCTGTGCACGTGGTTAACATTAAATGGTAGTCGATTTCCAACTGTTTTACAATCTACAGCTTCAATCTACGTACACAATCACAACTACGAAAAGATAGTGCCTCTCTTTAAAAGTTAAACACTAGTACTCATTTTCATACTCGTTTTCAGATCTAAAGGTCTCTATTACTATTGTCCTGTCATTCTTATGGGAAGGGATGAGAACAAATAGATATTTTTTGAAAGTTGATTAGGGGTCACATATATTTTAAAGATGCTACATCATATCCAACTTGTGAATTCCCATCTGATTATCGAACAAGGTGCTAGATGTATTTATCAACTAGGGAGTGCTATGCTGCCCATGTAAAACATTGCCTAATCTGACACTTGTTTATCATTCTAGGATGCTTATGATCCATCATTAAAGACCGATGCTATTCAATCCACTGCAGTTAATATAGCAGAAGGTAAGGACTATTGCACCTCTATGTGCAGTTGTGGGTGGGCTTCAACTAGACTACATAAAATGAAATGACAGCCTGTTAAGCCAATATTGCTTTGTGACAGAAAAGGAAAAACACAAATGGTTACCAACAGCACATCAGTGGCTTTTACTTTTGACCTCAGTAGCATAAAAGGACTAGGAGTATGTTCACGGGGGTACTCTTGTTTAGGGTAGGGATGTGCCGCTGAGCCCTCTGAAACCTAACCCTGTTCCAGAGTAAAATTGCTGAAATTCATACCCTGTTCCAGAGCAAGATCGCTGAAATCATACCCTGTTCCAGTATTGCTAAAATGGATACTCTGTTCTAGAGAGGAGAGAGCGTGATTTCATATACCCTGTCCCAGAGCAAGTGTGATTTTATATACCTTGTTCCAGAGTAGAATCGCTGAAAACCATACGGCACGTACCTGTATAGCGAATATAGGGGAGTACTCCCCCCGGGAATATGTTCTACCAGTTCATTCCCTGAATAGGATGCTAGCTTGTCCATTAAAAACTGCCATCTATCAACCTCTCCCCACAATAAATGCTAAGTCAGCAGTCTCCAATTCACCTTTCCCTTCTTTCTCTTGCTCAGGGGATAGGTTAATGTAGACTCCTGGGCACAAACTCACAAATTTTTCAAGTTTTGTGAGTATGGCCACTGTCCAGAAATTCAAGGACTGAAAAGTTTAAAGTCTGCATCAAGTAACGTTTGTTATTCACTGTGTCTGATTGCTAGTGACTTTGAAATTTTTTCTAATGAGAACAAAATGTACTAGCAAGGTTTTGCTAGTGGGCTTAAAAGTTAATTTTGTGCCCTGGACTCTGCCAGCAGGGTATGTTGTAGGATTATCAAAAACTCCAAGACAATACAGGGAGAATTTCATTACACTAGTCACTTTTATTTAAATTTTTCGTTTGCTTTTAGATGTTGAATGTGATCAAAGGCTAAAACAAGCAATTGAAGACTTAACAGAGATATCAAAGGTGAGACATGCTATGACTTTATTGATACATGTAATTCAACAGAGCCTTATGCATTGTGTTATGAAATTAGGAGACAATGAACTTAGGTAAACAGTTATTTGAATGAGACATGTCATGACATTTTTGCTTAAAACAAAGTCGTACGTAACATAGTTACATAGCTACTCATGAGGCAATACAGCACCACCACAAACCCTTACATCCCCCTCAAGTATTATAAGGGTGTTGTTCCTATCTTTTTTCCTGGTACATTATTTGTAGAATACTATGGGTGGGGTTTCATTATGTCCCCCTCAAGTATTATAAGGGTGTTGTTCCTATCTTTTTTCCTGGTACGTTATTTGTAGAATACCATGGGTGGTGTTTCATATATATTCTTCACCTAATGGTAAACAATCTAGAATCTATATGCACCCCTTTACCCTGAAATAAATATGGTTGTCCTTTTTTAGGCATTCCCTGAACTCCAGTTTAAACTGGATAACCTTGGACAAGCCCTAGCAACACACAAAGCAATGGAATCTAGTGAGGTTGATGCTGTCTTGTTCAGCAAAAACAAAACTAGCACACCAGTCTCTAGACGGAGAAGCAGCAGAGTATCTCGCACACCAATTAGATATGCAAGCCCAATGAAAACCAATCAAGCTGGGAAAAGGAGTATAAAAGATAGTTTATCACGGAGTAGTTCATCTCACTCATACAAGAAAAAGTAATGATTTAGTTTTAGTTTTCTCTAGATTTTTTCATGTCAATTTGGGTGAATAACCCTCCATTATGCACTATGCAAATGAAAAGAAAAAAAAGACCAAAAAAGGAATTACTTCCTTTTTGTCTTGCAGATAATTTTTCTGTGAGTTGTAGTCCTAGAAAATTGTATCCATGTCTCCTTTCTCTGAAAGAGTCTTTTAAGAGTAATTTTTTATTAAATTGGAAAGATATGAGCTGAAAATTAAGTAATTCAAATGCTTTTTTATGAAAGTTCCTAAGGACAAGGATGAATAACATTGACCTATTTGGGGGGAAGAGGTGGAAACAGTTGTTCTTATTTTCCTTGACTTTTAAAGAATTTTTAAATACCTGGTAAACTGATGTTACCAGTATTCTTTGTGTTTTTTGTGATTTATTGCTTCATTAGCTTGATGGCAATATGTTTCCTAGATTGTGAATTACTTTGTAACAACTGTACATACACTATATTGTATTATATTAACTGTAGCTTGGAAATAAAAGTGTTTTCTCTATTTTTCGATACCTCTGATTACAAATTGTTTATAGTTTGATATCTTGGTTAATTTACAAATCCTTCATTGTCAGTGGCCAGTGTTTTCAGTGCTCTCATTTCATTCATACATGTAGACGAAATGTTTGTGTTGTCTCCATGGTGATTGCTGGCAGTCTTCTCACAAGTGTTCATTATTGTTTCCATGGTGATTGCTGGCCTTTTCACTGTGTTCACTAAAGTCTCCATGGGGATTGCTGGTCTCATCACAGTGTGCATTGTTGTCTCCATGGTGATTGCTGGCAGTCTTATCCAGTGTACATTGTTGTCCACATGGCGATTGCTTGTCTTATCATGGTCTTCATTGTTGTTTCCATGGTAATTTTCAAGTCTGTGTTCCTGGTAGGTGCCATCACTAACGTTTCCCTCACGGCTTTCGTGCAGAAACACTGCAGGTTTTCGAATAGAATCACAACAAACTATCTGCATGCGAAGAGCTCTCTTAAAATCAGGCATGCGCAGAGCGTAGACAATAGGATTGACGAGAGAGTTGCCATAGTGACAAAACTTGGTTACCATGACAATGTTTCCTAGGCTTCCTAAACTTTGAGGGTCGTAAAAAGACATTACGTTCATAACGAGAAATGGAACCCAGGCCAACAGACTTATCACAGTGACTAATAGAAGCGTTACCGTCAGCTTCCTATCACGTCTAGGTATTGCGTTACTCGATATTGATGACATACAATTCATTCTAATCCATATCACTGTATAGGAGAAAATCACAATGAAAAGAGAAATCAATATGGCTGCAATTATCAATATTATCACGAACGTTTTGTCATACATATCAGAGCTGGCAAAGAGTGACGCCATCATCCACATCACTGCTATACCGATCATGTACACACCTTTCCAAAGTGTACGGTGTTTAAATGGGAAATATACGGCATAAGCTCGCTCAATAGCGACTGCTGCCAAACCAAACACGGATGCTGTTCCAAATAAAATATCCTGGATTTGATATATTATAATTGCGGTTCCAGTATAGCTGATTAAGGAAATTGTTCCATACATCGGCACTGACATTACTCCTACGAAAAAATCAGCCACCGCCAGATTTATCAGCAGGTAGTATTTGCGCTTGCGCAGTGCTGGTGTACGGATGAATACGATCAAGAGGGTAACATTTCCTGTTACTATGACAACCGTTTCTGCCACAGAAATCCACAAAGTCCACATGATTGTTGTAACCCAATAGCCTAATGAGGGAATTTTAAGAAATTATTTTTCCGATGTCAATATTTTATGATATTATTGATAGTAATTAGCATCTACAACTAGCAAATATCAAACTATTTTAAATATCTAGAAGAGATAATTAGCTAAAAACTAGTGTGACCTGCGTCGGTGTTCGTAATGAAACAGTAATGATAAAAAAGTAAATTATACACCGTGAAAAGATGAAAAAACTTGCTGAAGTTTCGGACGCTAGTCCTCCGTCGGAGTCCTTTTAATCCGACGAAAGAATGACTAGCGGATTAAAAGGACTCCGACGGAGGACTAGCGTCCAAAACGTCAGTAAGTTTTTAAAATCTTTTCACGGTGTATAATTTACTTTTTTATCATTACCATTAATATCTAGGGGAACTAGGATCGAGCCTGACCAGTCCTCTAAAACCTTCCAAATGTTATCAAACCCTGAAACAACCTCTGGGCTGATCAAAGTCAGTGCGTGGCTAACTCCGACAGATCAAACCCTGAAACTACCTCTGGGATGATCTCTAAGTCAGTACAAGGCTAACTCACAGATCGAACTCTGAAACATTTGTTCGCTAGTTTCTTTTTATTTATTCTAAAGCATATTTCTGTAGAAAATAGGCTAAAAACAAGGAATTATCCCATAAATTACAATCGCAAAGTTAAAAAAATACAACTTCAAATTAACAGTGCTCCGTGTTCGAATTATTCTATTGTCTCTATTCTAAGCAGCGTCGCTCTTCAACTGTATGCGTTTTCCGTGAAAATAATTAGGGTTTTTGAAACGTGTAGTGCAGTTGACGCAAGGTTCAAACACTTAGGCATCATATAACGTTTTTGAGTCAAAAAAGCGATTTTTGAAGAAAATGATTAAATACAAAATATAATGTCCAAGGTAAAAAGATAAAACAAAAAGGGAAGACGAAGGTTCAGTGAACACCAATAATAAGTTAGTTAAGCTATATCTTGTAATATAGCTTGTACCCCTGCAATACCTTTTGTCTAGTTTCAGTTGAGAGAGGAGAACCTTGTCCAGTAAGAATCAGATGGCAATAATAACATGCACCAATGATAGAGAAAAATTCTCAAATTCAATTTTTGTTTTAAAAAGAATTAGTAAATGTAGAGAAAATTGTATCTGACTCGTGGTTGACTCGTGACTCGTACTTGACTCGGACTCAAACTTGGCTCGCTCAACCAGACAACTCTAAAATAAATATAGGTTCTCGTTTGGAAATTCTAACCGTACTACCTAGCCAACTCTGCTTTACCTGCTTTCGTAGCTTGAGAATGCCGAATCGTTGATAGGTTTGTTTTTGTTACGAATTTCAATTTTCCTTGGTCATTTGAATTCTCGATGGGTTTTAGGACTCATTGCTAATTGTATTAGCTGTAGCTCGAAAGTAAAAGTGTTTTTTCTTTATTTTGCAATACCTCTGCGAGGGATCTAAAGGACAGATGTTTGAATATCATTCATTAAAAAAAGATGAAGATTAGAAGTGGGGTATAACAAAACAAGGGTTGAATAGATTATATTAGCTGTTGCTTGCAAATAAAAGTGTTTTTTTTCTTCAATACCTCTGCGAGGGATCTAAAGAACAGATCTTCGTATTTAATTAAAAAAGGGTGAAGATTAGAATAGCTCTAACAAAATAAGAGTTGAATAGATCATTGATAGACGTGTTCAATCACTTGATGGTAATGCTTCCAGTGTGGGCTCTAGTGGAGGTGGCCAATTCACGTCTACTGACTGTGAAGTAGAAAAAAGTGATTTACTAGCATGTTTTTACATTCCATAGCGTAACATTTAATCAACCTTTACATGGCTCGGATGATCACGTAACATTGCGGTCCCCTCTCTCCACACTACCTCACCCTGCAATGGAGGGACGTACGAGAACCACTGAGGACGTAAAGAAACCCTGGCAGTGAACACCCTCAGTCTCTGGCTTTTACTAATGATTCTTACAGGGTTGATTGTAACAAAAAAGTGCTCAATAGCACCGTAACATCACCTCTACATCAAGTTCCAAGATATCAGCTTCCAGGTTCAAAAGGCACCCGATGTTAGGCTTAGTGCGGCCAAAATCTCCATGTACAAACTCTTTCACATAGCTTGTAGTGATCAAGGTTCAACAACAACACAAATGCATTCAAAGTAATTGTATACTATCAGGGTCCTAAAGAGTGGGGGTGGGGTGGTTGGAGGGAGGTCCTAATTCTATTTCCCAGCCCCCATTTTGACAATATCCCATAAGTCCCAGCCGATGCTTTGCTCAAATCTCAATCTCAATCTCAAAACCCATTTCCATTTTCCCCCCCGTTTATTTGTAGTCCCATTCTCAGTGCATATAAGATCCCATTTTTCCCAACCCAAAAAAGTGCGACTCCCAGCTCCCATTTTACCCCTTCAGGAACCCCTACTATGGGTAGCCTTATAGTGACTAGTTACATTATTTATGGCTACTACTAGTTCGAAGCTTCAGTACAAAGGATACGTTCCAGCCATAGTCTTCAGGTACAGCGTGAAGTGGTGGCCATCTTTCCACTCGGTGCTCATGCTATGAATAACCTTCTCACGGACAGCTAATGGTCTCCTGAAACATAACAGTTGAAAGTGTTTTTATTTGTATGAGATTCAAAATACCAATACTCATGTTCTATCGAATCACAGTACTTTCGCTACCCGTCCGTTCGCTCGCTACCAAAAGGAATTGCGAAAAAACACCACGAAAAAATACTTGCTAGACTAAGACTAAATGTAGTAAAGCTTTATAAGAACATTTGTAAAGAGGTTTTTGGGCACTCATGTCACGATACGATACGATACCGATCAAAAATAGTTCGAGTCTGGTAAAAATCAGTCTGTAATTTGATATTAGGTCACTTGCATTATAGCGTCATTTACTACCACTAACAGACTCCCTTGCACACTATCTTCTGTTCAGTTAATTAATATCAATTGTCTTACTATTCTCATTAGGAATACAAATTTGGACAAAAAAGAAAGTTCTGGTAGCGGTAGTAAAATAAAGCCATCACGCAAACGGCCTACTGAACATAGTAGTAGTGCATTAGAGTAAAAACGGGAGGAATAGCCCGTAGTGGTCATACTTGACACTGTTTTCATTACTATTGCTGATCAAGACAACAGTCACGGCATGGAAATCGGGCAACACATTGACGTTAAACAAATAAATCTAGAGTACGTCTATGTGACTATAATGACCGGCGGAAGTGTATTACTCGATGTCGTGACGCTTTCCTCAATCAGTGCATAGCAATTGAACTTATCTGAGTTACCAAACATGGTGCATTGTGGTCTTGCTTGGGTTCCCAGCCTCTTTTGTTCATCATGCCTTATATGGTGATGTTTGTACCCAAGTTTGACCAGGATGCACAATATTTGTTGAACTCAGAAAAGGACTATGAAAACAGTGGTGAAAGGATCATAATCATTTTTGGCATAATCATATTAAAAAACAGATTAAAAAGATTATTTTCTTGTAGACTGACCTGTGTAATACCCTGAGAGGGGTTTTTTGTTGTAGTTTTAAATCCTGTTGAGAGAGTTATCAAGTTACTGGTACAAGGTTGAAAGGCATCATGAGATAGGGGAGGATTGGAAGCGAGTATGCACCAAGGGGGTAGGGGTAGGGAGTGAGTGTATTCCATAGGGGTTACAGTTACAAATGTTACAGAGAATATACCAGGGGGTGGGGTTAGATAGTGAGTGTATACCAAAAAGTGGGGGTAGGGAGTGAGTATACACTAGAGGGGTGGGGGTAGGTAAAGAGTATACATCAGGGGGTGGGGGTGAAGGTAGGGAGTGACCATCTCAGTAATGTACATAGAAACATACCTTGATTTCTGTTAGTTTTTCTAAATCTTTTTCAGATATTTCCTTCTCTGTCCAAACTAGACAACTAATGCCATTGCAAGAAGACAATAAAACATTAGTAAATAAAATTGAAAGCAGAAAAAAGTAAAAAAAAAATATATCCTTATCTCTAAGACATCTCTATGACTGATATATATGACATAAAGACTGATAATCAACCTCTCCTATGCCACAGAGTTTTTTGCAAGGAAGAAACTAATTATCAAACATCTCACATCCTTCCTAACCCTTGGTAATTTCAATCCTCTCCCTAGTGGGTGGCCTACAGTATGCATTTTATTGAGGTACGAATGCGTACGAGAGGACGTACAAGACCCACTGAGGACGTAAAGAGTGACGTAAACTAATTATCAAACATCTCACATCCTTCCTAACCCTTGGTAATTTCAATCCTCTCCCTAGTGGGTGACCTACAGTATGGATTTAATTGAGGTACAAATGCAGCTAATATTTCTTACCTATATGTTTTCGTTTTTGTATTTTCAGCTTCTTTAAGAGTTGAATACTCCTCCCTATAAGATAAAAGTCAGAATAATGTTTATTTGCTTAAGTTTTCCATTTTCCCATTTGAAAATAAGTTTATTCTCTAGAACCATGAGTGGATGTGGATTTCAGTTGTTGTCAATCAAAATGGACAGACATTAGCAAACATTTCACAATCAAGTCACAACCAGGGGGAGCACTCCCCACTTATAATAGTGGTATGCCGTTTGCCTCTCGCCACTGTGGTCTGGGTAATTGAGCCCTGGCTCACACTGGATCATATGTGAGTTGCTTTTGTTTGATGTGTTGTTTTCTCCTATGCTACAAGGGTTTTCTCCTTGTTTAAGGGCTTCCTCCCTCCGTAAAAATCAAAATGTGAGTTGAGTGTTGTATGTTGTAAATATAGAATGCAGTAATGGTGCGTGTGGAGTGAACCTCATGGAAGAACACTGTATGGGGAGCGATAATGATAAAATATGAGTTTTTTATGTCTTTAACAAATTATCTCTCCCCTTCCCTTCCCCAAGAATGCATGATATGAATATACTGCAGGTGTTAAGAGGGTTCACCATCCCCCTAGACCCCCCACAGCAAATGCCCTTAACTTTATTCAAAATTTGAAACAGAAGGTAAAGATCGATACACTTACTTAGTAACGACCTGCAAGTGTCTTATTCTTACATCTGTAGTAGCCGAATTGATCTCCTTTTGTGTATTTGCCAAGAATTCTTTACTAAGGATAGTTTTATGGGGGTTGATAAGCTCTGCCACGAACGGCCGACCTACAAAACCATGAGACATAATGAGAAACTAGAGTAGAAAATATAGTAAATGCCACACGATGCAGGGATGTAAAGTTGATAGCAGTAGTAATGGTATTCATAAGCTGTAATAGATTACCTGTTCCCAACATGCGCACATCAATATCTTCTCTTCCACCTGATGAAAACTTGCAGTCTAAAAAAATAACAAGCATAAGTATGAAGAGATGGATAGTTTGATAGTTGGATAAAAGGATGGATGGCCAGGTGGAATATACATGATAGATGATTTTTAAAAAAAAAAAAAATTTTGTATGATTTTTTATTATTTCATCAAAATAGCGTAAACCTTATGACAAAATTAATATTTTCTTCATGATTACCATCTGCTTGGACCTTTGATAAGAGAATTTCACAAATTTTTTCCTATACAAAAAGAAAAGTTAAAAATAAGAATGCTATGACTATGATACTGTTAATACCAGGGACCATGGAGTAGGAGGGGCTGGGGGGCTTTTGTTCTGCATACAAGTCTCTTATATTTTCCAATCTTTGTCCCTCCTCTTCCTCCCAAATACACACACATTTTCTTGGGGTCTTAGTAAACCTGGGGTAATGCAACTTTACAAACCTGTACTGAAGACTCGAGCATGCGCTCCCCATCTATGATCCATGGTGTCTGGGGTAGCGTTCTAGAATACTTGTTATATCTTCCTAAAATGAACAAAATAATATTGACATTTCAAGTCAAACAAAAAGAAAAAGATTCACTTGGAACCCATTTTACCTGCTAGTAGGATTGATGAATGAGAACAGATAACTTCAGCACAGTACGATTTGTATCTTGTGAAGGAAGGAGGACAGTAGGTATACCTTATGATAAAATGTACAAACAAAACATTATGATCAACATTTAAATAAAGCTGTATCTTGAACTACTTGACATGCAAATAGAAAAAACAATTATATGATGTACATGGAATTTTATGGATTTTCCCCACTCTGCAAAAACACTTTACTCAACCACATGTCAGGAGGAAGGAACAATTGAATCTGGTCTAATCTGGATTACATGAGAAATAATTCAGTCTCTCAGGGAGAAAAGACTCCAAAGTTTTGCCTTTTTTCATGGCTGCCAATGATGTTGCAAAGCATCTAATCGATCTGTGAGTTGGCCATGCCCTAACCTAGGGTTTATTAATAATGATAATTATAATAATTATTGATGCAACATTGACCTAAGGTTCATGAATAATATTTGATGTAACATTATACATTATTATCAAAATAAATGATTGATAAACAGAGTATAACAGACTAGGATGTAACCACATACTTTCTTAGTTGTTTAGCAGTTTGTAAGTCACAAAGAGCCTTGCGTATTGAAGTCACAGAAAACAGCGGAATGACTGGTGCTCTCTGTCAAAGGAAGTTATATACATTACCTTTCTAACATTTAAAATCTCCGACCAACAACATTTTCTGAAATAGATATATATGGGGAGGGGAAAAATTAAGAATCCTCATAACTTATTCAAACTGGTTAGAGCTGTGTGCCACCCAGTTAGCTCAGTTGGTTGGAGCATCAGTCTGCTGTGTGGGAGGTCGTGGTTCAAGCCTCAACCGGACCAATGCTCAAAATAACTTAAAATAAAATAACTCAGCAGGTGCTGCCTTTGTGATTATATCTGCAAATGGTTAGTCCTTCAAGTCTTCTCAGATAAGGACTTTTAACCATAGGCTCTGTCTTCCAAACCTTCCTAACCTACGGTAAAAGGGGTACCTAAAAGAACCTGTTGAATTATTCATATAAGAGTAGAGGATTGTCTCCTGGTTCAATAGCCTATGCCAATTTGGAGGCATAATACTAATCTACCCACTATTCACACTCATGATTTAAGCTGCACAGCTGCTAATAGCGCCTTAATATACAGCCCATAAAGTCCTCCACTGGTCATAAATGTAAATGCCATGATAACAATAGCCTAATTACCTGAAATAGTGTAATTGGCGGCAAACTAAATAATATAAAAAAAAGGGCCAACCTTTTTAGCTTTTCTTTCCTTGAATCTTGATGGGTCCACTTCAGTTCTGAGGAAATTTATATTATTGAATGCTATTTAGACAAACCTTTTTTTGCTTTTTTTCTAAAGAGGTTTGCTCCATAAATATCACATAAATTTCCTATTTACTCACAAAAATCCTAATTCTTCATTTCCATTGTCATATCCAAATTTTATCAATACCTGAAATGAACTCTGTGAACAAAATAAAAGATCATTCCATTTAATTAGTAACAAGATTCAAAAAAATTTTGGGGTACAGAAAATCGTCATGTGAAAGTGAAAAGCTTTTATCTGATAAAAATGAATCTTGAATCTTGAGTGAGTTGCCTCAATTCCCTTGAGAATTATTTCTTTATTTACAACTAATACTTTTAAGGAGTGCTTTTAGTGTTTCTGTGATCTCAACAATCTTTATGCCTTGGAAGTTTTGGTTCCAACAGCATTATGTTTAACTTGGACCATTGGGAAATCAGATGGATGGGAAGAAAATCCAGTGTCAATGTGTTGTGCCATAATGGGGGGAGGGGGGTGGGGTTGTAGGGGTGATGTAGAAGGGGGACCTAAGGGAAAGATGCACAACCTCACCAGATGAGACTGACAACTTCTTAATGGATAATAACTTGATGCGTTGACTCATCATTATTGGTCCTGATAATAAACAACGTATCCCCTTCCAAAGAAACTTTGATCTGCTCCTGTGTAGTTGGTGTGGCACAGAATTTTTTGATCTAAAGGGAGTTGAAGAAAAGAATTCACAGAATACAATAAGTCATTACCTCATGTTGGAAGAACACACCCAACATTAGGCCAAGTGCTGGCCCACACACCCATTTAAACACCTCCTTTATCGAAGGAAGATTGTCCACTGATGTTTTACCAGAATAGAAATTCACTAATAGAAAAAAATATAATTAATATAATATGAATATAAAATTGGTTCTATGAATTAAGAGATCTACTGTGGTAATAGACCTAGCTTATTTGTGGCGTGACAATGTTTTCCCAATTCAGCATGACGACAGGGGATTCATTTTCTTTTGTTTTTACTCAGACTTCGAAAAATTCATAAGTATCCCAAAGGATATGAAAGGAATAATGATGATATCCCGACGAGTTTCAAAACGATAGCTCTTCATTCCCCCAGAGGTTTGTCACGTTGAATTGGGAAAACATTGTCACACCACAAATAAGGTCTATTGCTTTCATAAATTTAAAACAGTTGGGTTGCCTGTGGAATCCCAATACAATAGCTTACAAAGGTTTTTTTACCTGAATTTTTCTTTTAAATACAGGAAGATTGAATGCTGGAAATGAATTCATACAAACAAAATTATAAAAGAATACAAACCTAAGTTTGTTACCATGTTTCTTTTCTCCAGAAAAGGTGGTAATAGGCAATTTGCATGATGGCGTCATTTTACTAACATTACTATAATGCTTTGCCAAATTTCTTTCTTTCAATTTTCTTTCTTTAAGATATTTTTTAAAGCATTTTGTTAGTGGTAGTGAAATGATACCATCATGCAAGCAAATGGCCTTTTGGTGAAAGCTGTTGTGTTGTCCCTACCCCCTAGGGAAAGTTAATTAAAAAAATCAAAAATACCAGTGGCAAAAAAAAATCCAACCATTACCTGTCTAACCAAGGTACACAAAGGAAGTGACACAGAGAATGTAAAACTTTCAATCTCAAAATCTGAATTTGTGACTTCCTCTTCAATCTGGAAATATGCAGATATTCAACCAATCAGAATCCAGTTATTGTTTCCCCTATGTTATAATGAATTGAATTTAGCTTACTTGTTTGATGATAGTTCCATCACATTGTTCTTGTAGAATGCCGAGACATGAAGGACAAATGTGTACACATTCCTCAGTTTTCTGGGTATCATCATTTTTGCCATCATCAATCACTTCCATACCATTACTATTCTCATCCTCATTTGTCCTTGATCCAAACTCTATTCCATACTTTTCAGAAACTAAGCTTGTAACATTCTGACAAAAGATGATTTTTGGGCAATCAGCTATGAATGGTTTTTTCTTACAAGAAACTATAACTTTTGAGGGGGTGGAGTGGTGAATAACAGGGGAGGGTCACACATGTTTTGGGGGGAGAGGGTATAATTATGCAAGCCACACTACAGAAATGGAGGGGAGGGCAGGGCAGAGAATGGGTGCATAATCCATAAAGGGTGGGCCAGCAATATTTTCCACATTCTTGGATTGCATTTTACAGCATAGCCGCCATGTTGGTTGATGGTGACAAAGCATTCTTCATTAGCTCCTCCTGTTTAGGTCAAATAACATAGCAGCTGTTTTATTGTTATTTATTACTTAAGGGATTTCGAGTCATGTGGTTGCACCCCAAGAATCACATGCCTGGATTTTCACCATTTTCCTTCTTAGCAATACTATAGTTCCTTGTAAAAATCAAAGCTTATACATTAGAATATGGTCATGTATGAGTAGGTTGTCGTCGCTATTGCTATTTATACACGTTGCACATTTTTCATGTCCAGAAAACAGAGAGTACCTACCTTGTATGATCCTTCATAGGAAGAAGATTTTCTTTCATCAACAAACCGTAAAATACACCGAGCACACAGCCTCAACTCGTGCAGAGTAGCCACAACTGAGCAAACGTTTTCATCTTCCATCTCGTGTCTTCACCACTGTTACCAACAATTTCAAAGAGAAATTTCCCAAAAATGTTAATTAACTACGAAAAACTATTCATTCAAATGCCGACATTTCGCCTTAACTCTTAATCATTATAGGAGATTGTTACAAGAAAACTGTAAATTTGCAAAAAAATAAATTCACAACGATTTGTCCGCCATGTTGGATTTTGCTATGAAACAGCTGACCAGCAAAGTTTGGAGGAGCACAACAGGGAACTCGTCCCCGGTCTTCTATATTAAAAAGAAATCCAATCCTGTACACGACAGGTATGACTTTGGCAAACGCAAAAAAGGAAGCGCCCGAACCGAGGCTCGTTCTTCCTAATACGACCTCGTCCCGTCGCGATGACAGACTCGACCGTTAGACAACAAATTAAGGTGGTTTGTGGGTTCGTGGGTTCATAGTCCGTCTGTTCTAGGGTAGGGAGCCTGGCTGTACATGAGCAAATAAATCAATAAAGTTTTCTGGGTGTCCTGTGTTGAGATTTGAAACAAGACGTGATAGCAGATTAACGTAAAGGTGTAACGCTTTCAAAATTCAAATTAAACGTTGTGTAACGCACGCCCTATTAAACAAAAAAAACTGCACACTTACTAGGGCGTGCGTTACGCTAATACGTTAGATTCAAATAAGCCTTTTCATAGTTTAAGAATCGATTCAACTGCGCATGCGATTTTATCCCGAATTTCTCACCTTCTTTTGTTTAATTAAGAACAAAAGAAGGTTTAGACAAACGAAAGTGAGAAATTCGGGATAAAATCGCATGCGCAGTGGAATCGATTCTTAAACTGTGAAAAGGCTTATTACGGGCATCGCGAATCGTCGAGTTTGGACCAGTCCGTGTTCGAGTTGCGGATCGAGTTTCATACTGATTTTTTTAGTTATGGTCGTTCCTGTCAAGGATAATTGCACAAGCAAGGGTATTTTGGCGTAGTCATGTGTGAAATCATGCTTTTGTGACCATGGAATGTACCATGGAGACACCCATCATCTTTTGTTGGCCGACTACATGACGCAGTTTGATTTCCCAGACACAATCATAAAGCAAGGAATGAAGAAGAACAAACTGGCCAAGACGTTAAAGTAATCCGTGAAATAGACTAATGTACTCAATAGTAGACCCTAATTTCACCAGGGCCCAGTTGTACGAAGGGTGGATAGCGCTATACGATTGATAAAATGGTGGATACATTTATTGGATAGCAACATCGACTTATACAGTACTATTTATTATCCATCGGATAGCGCTATCCATTCTTCGTGCAACCGGGCACAGGTCTTTACGACTGGAGAGCATGACCATGGGGTTCGCTTCTCTAAGCAATACGAGAAATCTGATCCCATCTAAGTCTTTGAATTAAAAAAAAGATGTCATCTCCCTTGTTTTCCATTCTGTTTATTGGAAAATTGTTGTGCGACTCTGATTTGTTTGTTTGGGCCTCCCTCTTGAGCCTAATGTTTTTACGACATCCTCACAAATCCCACTGCCGCCCCCACCCCCTCCCCCCTAAAAAATGACTGTCCCTAACATCACTTTGGTCACGAAATGAAACGTTTAAAGTGAGGGTCTAGGGGAGAAAACGCGGGGAGAAATCGTAGCGTATGTAACGCCATCTTTATATATACATCGTGACACTTGAACTAAAATGTCTTTATTAAAAAAAAAAAGATTTATTGACGAGTAATATAAAAATACATTACTTAAAGAGATATCAGAATATTTTAAGAAGTATAAATTCAATCAATTAATCAATCAATAGGTAAATCCGTCAGTCGGTCGGTCAATCAATCTTAACTCGGCCAATCACTGATGTTTCTTCCTAATGCAATAACAGTTCACGTCATCACACTTGTCATCCAATATGTCGGAATTTGGTCATACCGTAACACCGAATTGAGAAGTTCTTCTCTCTTTGTTCGTCCATGTGATTAAGTAAATGCCTGCCATAGCTTAGCGAGCGTAGGTTCGCGGCAGGCAGGCCGCGTTCATTCATTTGAAATATAATCACGTGATCACATCTTTTGTCCAACATGGCAGAATATGATCTTGTTTATAAGTTGCATATCAGTCTTATACATTTATACAACATTGGTACAAAAAAGTCGAAAACAAAGTATTCAATCGAGCCAAGGGTCACGTATCACTTGTAATCAATCCCGACATGCAACATTGTCGTCATCTAATGTAAGTTTGTCCATCTTTCGACTCATCTTGTTTTTTATGTCTTAAATTTATTACCACACAACACAATTCTTGATTGGAACCACTCAAGGGAGAAAAGTGTGGATGTTTCAAGGGCTTGAGCTTGTGATGTTATCATTACGTCATCTATTAAGTAAAGCGCTGAGGCCTGGCAAGGCCTCGCTGTTATGGTTACAAGAACGTACCGCCTCTAAACCTCTATGGTTGTTGGCCTTCTTCTTCTGCCTTCATCTCTCTTTCCAAGTTTAAAAGAAAATCTTCGAGATCATTGCAGTTCCTGTAGGATTAAACAAATAAACAAAGATGTATTTAAAACCTATTTTGATAGGGAAACAAAATGTGCTTCCATCAATATTTCTTGACTTCCATAGTATGGAAATTAAGATGGAAGTTGAAATTTATATACCTTCCATAAATTTGGAGCGTGCACGATTTTTCAATGGAATTTCACGGCCCGGTCTCGCCCGGTCTGACATATCAGTAAAAATCATGATCATTTAAAATTTCCCCTGGAAACCTATTATATCAATTCTCATTTGTACAATCTTAGTCGGGCTCTCTAGACATGGGTAATATATACAGAAAAGGACAGGCTCCGCAGGAATTCTCCCTCGGTTTTGGCTGGAAGTATACGACGACGCTGTCGTTCTTGGTTTACTTACATTACTTTCTCAGTCGGAGATGCAGACGCGCTATCTCTTGGGTCAGGTGTCTGGTGAGGAACGGGAGGTGTAGATGGCTCTTCGAGTTCATCTCTTCAAAAAAAAAGAAGAATAAACCAGAAAGCTGTAAGAGACAGGAATTGAAATTCCAATATGATAGACCTTTTTCGGCGGATCCTTTTAGACCAACTTTTCACTTTTAGTTAAATTGGGCTCCCTGTGGTTTGACTCACCTTTCTTTGCGATCCCTTTCTTTTTCGTCTCCTTCCCTTTGTAAGTCCTCGAGCTTTTCGACCAGTTTTTTATCAAACGAACGTAGTCTATCGTTGCCTGGTGACGCGTCTTGCTGATCAATCTTCTTGGAAGGTTCTTTGACTGTTTCCTCATGGGAAACTATTGCCTTGTCGACCGCTGGACCTGGAGGTGAGTCCTCTTTCTCCTCAGAAATCGATGAACTACAGCATTAAACAAAGGTTAATATGGTAACTAAAATACAGAAGCTTGCGGAAAATAAATAAATAAATTTTAATTAATTAATTATTAAAAAATAAATAAATAAATTTTAGTAATAATTAAATGATATTAATAATGAATGAATGATGATAAATAGGTTTTTCATTACCCTTTTGGTGATGGGGACCTCCTATGTATTTCTAAATCGTCCCCACTGTCGTAGCTTGGCTGTCGTATCATGATGTGTGGTATTGAATGAGGCCTACGAGCGTAACAATAACAAGTTGTAATATATAAGCATGGCTAGATAAAGAGAAACATTAACAAAATGTAATATATGAACATGGTTAGATCAAGAGAAACATTCTCAGTAGTATTGTGTAATGAAATGAGACGATGATAGGACCTTGATGCTAAAACGAGGTTAGTGATTTCAGCTTCAGCCGTAAAGAAATTTCAGTTAAAAATTTAACTAGAACTACAATTTATATTTGTATGAAAACACAAAAAAACCAATGTAACTACTAATGGTAAATTGATATTTTTACAATTGAGCTGGTAGTTGAGTATTCTTCTGCTTTAGGAAACCTGTAAGCGAGGCTGAAGGGTCACTACAGTGCAACTGAACTCAACGATAAATCAAAACCGCTGATAATAATATTAATGTATCTTTCTTACGCTAGTTTGGATTTTTCGTCTTTCTTGGCGCCAGCTTCATCTTCTGCTTCTTTAACTTCGGCCATCTTCTCGGCCAACGCGTCGTAGAACGAGACACGCTTTGATGCTCGTTGGGAAGTATTTCCGCTTCCACTTTCCTTAGGGGTCTCACTATGGTGATAATGAAGAACAATTGGAATCAGAGCGGCATCAGAATATCTTTTTCTTGTCAAAAGAGTGAAAGGTCGTTGAGAAACTGAAATGTTTTTCAATTTCCGTACGAAATCATATAAAGGCTTCTTTTTTTATGAATTTTTGATTTGTCAAGCGCCATTTGGACGGCATCGCTTCGCTTTTCGTCTAAAATATTCTTTATTTTGATAGATACCAATTACCCTCTCTGGGCTTCCTGTGGTAACTAATTCAAAAAAAACAAACAAATATGTTTGGGGGGGGGGGGGGGATATCTTAACACAGAAATCCCAATTTAACAAATTGACATCAGATTTTTATGTGTCTGTCCTCTTATTGACAATAAATTGCGTCATCACATTGTCAAAGTAGTGTGGATTCACGAGGCGTAGCCGAGTGGATCCGCATACTACTTTGACAATGTGATGACGAAATTTATTTTCAATAAGAGGACAGACACATAAAAATCTGATATCAATTTGTTTTTTACAATAACAAAAACGATCAAAACTTCTCATTTTTAGCGATCAAAACAACCAACAGAAAGAGCGCGCGCTCGTTGACGTCAGCTTTATCTGTCTGTCCTCTTATTGATGATAAAAAATAGCCAATCAGCGCGCGAGAAATTTCTAAGTTATTGTAAAAATAATGATTGTTGTCTTTTTACTATGCATGACGCCAGTCCTCAACAACAAAAATCATCATCTAACTACAAAGTAACCAACAGGAAGGCTGAGATTACCTTGTCGAATCAGTTGACGGTTCTGCTGGAGTGGCTCCGAATATCATGTTCAAGGCGTCCCTCAACAGCATTGATGCTGGCCGAGAGGGTGGACGGTTGCCTGGGTCTAGATGAGAAGCGTTCTCGGGTCGATCTTTTTTCTGTCTCATTACCACTAAAGGAGTAGATTGTTCTTGTATCACCATGGATGTTGGTCTGGACGACCTTGGAGTTTTCATATACGACACAGGCCTAAAACGTACACACAAAAATTATATATGTGAAATATCGGACACAGGAAGCCCAATGATAAGCCTTAAACATTTTGAGCCACAGTGATTGGGTTACCTGTGGACCCTATTAGAATACAAATAGGACGGAAATAGAATATAGAATAGACACAAAGCAGACATCGTATGAGGAGGAAACTTCATACATTAACTTCTAAATTCGCTTTACATCAAGGATCAATGATAATGAGCTGACGTTCTTACGGACCAATCGAAATTAGGTAATCGAACGCCGACCAATTAGAACGCTCAAAAATGACAGTTTCATCACATTCGATATCCGCTGTACAAATTAATGTATCTGATAACTAGCTATTCCCCAGTGTAGAGATATGATCACGTGATTGAATGTAAGTGACGTATGTTACGTGGGGTCGTCATGTGACTTACTTCTCTGCCAATTCAAGTAGTCTTCCAGCGAACGTTCTCCTAGGCCTGCCGCTTCTGTCAGAGATAACCGAATCTTGTTACAACGAACGTCTGGATGTGATCAACAAATGCTACGCTACTTTACGATAACAAACAACAACGAAAACGCAAAAAGCGCATATTATATAAATACAACTAAAAACAAATAACAGTAATAAAAGTTTAAAGTCATTAGAAAATTAAATATCAAAATTCAATTTAAAATGTTAAATTTAGAAAGCACAGAACGTGGACAGAAAGACAAACCAGGTTGATGTGGCGATTAATTAACTCTTGAAAAAAATAGACTAAATAAAAAACTGAAAATAGAGAGACCGACAGACAGACAACGAGATTGATGAACAATGTAAAGCAGGAGTCGTAGCACTGCATACCAATATACAGACCCTGGAGTCCATAACTAGTCTAGTAATGAAATGACTTCTGACACACCGCTTAGAATATTCATAACAATTTAAAAACAAACAAACAAAACAATAACAATCATCTTTAACAAGAAAAACTAAGCACTCAAAAAAGAACAGCCTATAGTCAGACCATTATACTAAAATCAGAGAAAAATATATCAAAGATATTTAGAGAGAGAGAGACAAAGAGTAAGAGTAGTGACAGAATGAACAAGCGAGAAAATGAATGCATGAATACAATGTGCAATAAGATATTTCCCTCCATATTTAAACTATGTGTGGCTTATATCTTGTTATATTAACGTACATTGGAGAAGGTGCTGTTTGACTTCGACCCTGCCAGCTTCTCGTCATGTCAGTGTACAACCTTTTTGTACTGGAAGTAAAAAATCATATTTTTCATTATATTCGGCTTACTTTTTCCCCCATCCCTCCCCTCCCCCGTGTTCAGGATTTTTATTCCCCATCCCCATTCCATTGTGGTTAGGTTTTTTAATTCGTCTCCACCTTTGCCCACAGGTCAAGTTTAACTGAAATATTAACCTTTACCTACCGAATTTCTCTCATGCTTTGCTTCTTTTTAAAGACTCTTTTTCTTTTGGATATTTCTTCGTATCTTGGGCAGGGAAATACAATTTAAAAAGTCACAAATTACACAATAATACTTGTATATACATCACAGTTTCTATTGCGGGAAAACAAACATTTTAAATTCGTATCATTGAGCTTTAGCCAATCTAATTATATTGCTCACGGTGGGATCAGTTTAAGATGAAATTTCAGTTACGATAAAAATGATCAGGAAAAAGACAATATGCAGTATATGAAGGAGTTTTTAGTATTTCTATGTATAGAGAGCAGAATAATAGCTAAATGAAAGTTATGCAGCTCAAGACAGCTATCCAGCGGTAATACTAACAAAGTAAGATGGCAGCGCGTACGGACAGACAGACATCTCTTCGCTTGTAATATGGCAGATCTGAACGGGGCGCTTGAGTATAATTATTCATTTTCCCTTGCCTAACAATCTTACTATAAATCATATACCAAGCCGTTCCCCCCACCCTCGGCCTCAGGGCATACTTGTTCCCTCCAAAAAGTCAAGTTTAATACTGACCCATAGAAACTATGTACTGTGGGAACAGAGAGGGATATTCTAAAGACGTGGTTTAGTGTGTCGATTAATATGAGAGAGTAAGAAAGAAATGACATTAATACCTTATTTGCTCCTTATAATACCTTAGCCGCTCTTTTTGATCGCCTCTAAACTTCCACCAAGCAATAGCCAAAACGACGCCAATAAATATCAAAATAATTGGGATTGAAGGCCCCAGGACAATAGCATCGGGTGGATCCTCCTCCTCTTGGGCTTTCTTTGCTTCTTTTTTGTTTTCAAGGAACAGTACGACCGGTACGGTAACGTTACTACGAGTATTCCCACCATTATAGTTTTCCCGCGGTGCGGGGCGTGGTCCGTCCTTCAATGGTGTACTTCTAGCCTTAATGGGGCGACTAACTGAGCTGTAATTTTCAGACGGTACTGGAGTGAAGCCATAACTGCCTTCAGTGGTTGGTGTACCGGGGAAAATCAGTCTTGGAGGAGTGGAGACAGGTTTGGTGGGTTCGTCTACTATAAGAGGTGCACTGATTTTTGTCGTCTGTTTTGTTGGCTTCTGCGTCGCAACCAGTGGGACTACATTGGTTGACGTCACTTCATTGGATGACGTCACGTTTGTCGCTTTCGTTGCCTGTTTTGCTACTTCAGAAACCTTTAGGGAGGGGATGGTAGTGGCATTATGTACTACAGGAGGACTGGCCGTAGGAAGAGTAAACCAAAATTTTAAGGAAAATCCAGTCCCTTCGTTGGTCAGGTCGCTTCCGAATTGAACACGGACCCTACTCGAGGAGGTGCGCATCACACCCTTTGGTAAATGTCCCTCGCAGAACTTCTCAACAAACTTAGGGAGAGTCTTCTTTATCTCTCGTATTTGTACATAATCACAGCTGCACCTCGGTGCACCACATGAGGGACCCGACTTAATATCAAAGGACAGAAATTCTAACCAGACAACCTCGTCTCTTGGGGCTATTATGATCCAGGTACACGTAGAGTTCTTCGCATAAGGTCCCGGGTTGCCTGGACTTATGATTGTCCCCGGGGAATTTAGCTGCTCTTTTACTGGACAAGGCGATGAACCTGGGTACAAAACAAAAAGTATTCCTCAACGCATGCTCAGTAAAATGTATTTTCATAAGATATAAAAAATGGTGGAATGGAAAGGAAGGGATTTGATTGAGAATAATAGATGATTTGCATTCATTCCCAAGAGAATGAAGTAACAAGACATAGCCTCCATGTTGGTTGATTGAGATACACTGACAAGAAATTTTCTCTTGAATTTTTTTATTTTATGCTATTTTTAATCAAACTTTATCATGGAATTTAAGAAAAATTCCTCAAAATTAAATTGCCCAATGAAAAAACATTAATCAGGCGAATTAGGTCGGCATAACATGGGTCTAATGCTTAATGGTCAAGAGCACTTACGCCTTTTTCATTATGCTTCCTTATTTCTGTTGAATAATTAAAAATAGGAGTTCTTTACAAGAACCATTGCTTCGTGCTTTTGGCAAATAAAAGCTTTGAAGGAAAAAAAGTGTACAACGGTACAAAACGGTGAGAAGCAAAAGAAAGAGCCAGAACGATGTATCAAGACACACGATAGACACACGTATTTCGGCTCTTAATCACCTTTTTGTCACAAAGATCTCATGATAATCTTACCTCTCCATTTTCTGGCGTAAAATCTAAACTTTGTGTAAATCAACTCGAAATTTCAAAAACGTCAAATATCAGAGCTATTTTTTACGGGTGACCGCAAGCTGTTTGTTAGATTTTTTTTGGTCTAAAAAAGGACCAAAAGAATATGTTCGTGTACAAAGTAATAGGCTTCATCATTTACATTGACCTCAGAGCTTTCTCAAAACAAAGCTCAAAGAAAATGTTTTATGGGACATCCTTGACACGGTTCTCGTTTATTTTAGCCAAGCTCTGCGGGAATTAAGGCTACAAGTTATCTATAAATCTGCCACAAGGCTAGGCATGAAATAAAAGCCGTCGATTAGAAGTCATGCACTTAAAGAATTCTTACTTAATTACAGGCTATTGACGAAGTAAGGACTTAAAATTTCATTTTTTAAAAAGTATTTAAAATGCAACCATGCAAGCAATTTTCCCTTATGGACAAGCTTAAACAATGCATCGAACTTCTACAATGGAAAAATTTTATTTTTCCTCCGCTTATTTTGTCAAATATTTATTCGGAAAAAACTAGTGGTAGGAAGGACATTACGTAAATACAAAGTTTTGAAGATAATGAACACCAAAACATCATTATTTAAAACCAAACATTATATTTTACGAAGATGAAATATTTTTTCAATCTCGAACATCACGCACAAAAAGTTTAGAGATTCGAGGCAATTTGTAAAGGTGTTGGAAGAAACGATATTTCTTGAAGTATAAGAAAACTTATATTTGGATGTTCTCATTCAAATAGAATATTCATTTTGTTGCCGATATTTGACTATAAAATGAATTTAAAGTTCGACCATAAAAAAATACTGTAAGTATAAAATTAATGAAATAAATAGAGAATGGAGAGCTTAATGTGTTTTTATACCTAAACCCTTTCAGCGTATGAATATAGTCATTAGGTAGGCTAAGTTGAATGGAATTTTCTATTTGTGATTTTAATGGTAAAAAATATGGAGACTTACCTACTGGCCGATAAATTCTGGGGCTTGCAACCACAAAAGTAATGACACAGAGAATAGTAAGGAATAAGAGTGAGTTGGGCATTTTTAACCCCTGAAAATCAGAACATATACTGCTAGTTCATATACACTGAACGACGAAAAGCTTCTCGAACTTGTGTGCTTTTGTACAACGCCATCTAATTTAAGAAATATCGCTTAGTCTTCATTGTAAAACGAGAGAAAGTCTTCCTAAAGGAGTTAGGAAGAAAAAAATCCAGTGATCTTAGCTGCTAGATCCAATACCTGAAGAAAAAAAATTAAGATGAACGTTAGAGGATTTGCCGCCAAAGTTCAATGACAGGAAGCAGAATGAATTATTTTGACGTCTGCTGTTCCAGATAGATGGAATTTCGGGAACACTGACTGTCGTATATGACTAGCTATTTGTGAATTCTACTGTGCCATCGATAAAACAATTGAAAATCTGGGCTGGCAATTAAAATGATAAGCAGAAAAATGCGAGCATTTTTGTCAGAAGAGGCTCGCGAACGACCACATATGTCAAAATTGACATGAAACAAAATTAGATCAAAAAAATCTTTAACGGTTCAACGTCCAACAAATCGTTTTTAGAACTGAATCCAACTGTACTTTAACTTAACTTCAACTCAAGTGCAAAACTCAAACCGAAGCCCAGTAAGTAAAGGTTTTTTTGTGTTTGTTTTAAAGAAGAAAAAATCTTACGGATTCGAAGAGCTTTTCATGGGGTACTCAAACGTCGCGCTTATCAGACGGCGATGGAAGAATTCTGTTTGCGTTTCGTCGGTCAGATACTTCTTTCTTTCCCTTTTCCAATTCTTTAGATCTTTGAGTTTACATTAGTTTAACTGTGGTCACATCGAGAGATGATTGGTAAAATTATTCAATAGTAAAAACAACCACAGACGTTGACGCTACTCGACTTCAATGAAATGCGTGACATGTTCTTTGTAACGCATGCACAGAGCGCGACCTGTCACGCGCTAACACAATGGATAGGGGCACAGTATAGGTCTTCATACGGATTTGTAACAAACATTCCTTGATTATTGACTGAGCCACTTAATTAAAGACATTCGTTAGATTTACCCTGTAAGAAACTTTCAAACTCACAAGGACAAACACCCAGGCGAACAAGCGTGGGAAGTAACGAAACCACTACAATATAGGGTCGGGCATATTCTACTATATGCAATGGTTGTCAATGACTGCGAGAGTACTTAACACACGGACTGAAATGACAAATATGCAGGTTTTATGTCATTGGTTAACGTTTTTTTAATTACGCAGTTAAAAGATTGATCAGTCGTGGGCACAAAATGGAATATCACTAGATGTAAATGAAAATTAAAAAATATAACAATATATATGCAATAAAACTCAACAAATGCAACCACTATCTTCGTTTTTAAGAGCTTCATGAGAGATTTCCTCGTTCATCAAACATGACGGAACTAGAAAGCTGTTTTAAAGACGCTACATATGAATTACAATTATCTTTTTTCTTGTTGAAAGAAAGTCATAATTAGAAGCCGAACCGAGCAGATGCCATAACACGTGCCGAAATGTATTCCTGAAAGCACGCCGTTTACTTAAAGCAGCGATAAAAGCTGTTTCTAATTCCAGTAAACAAAATAACCAGAGATAAAAACCTTAGCGACTGGGATTTAACGAACACTTCTTATAGCTTCTTAAGCGCCTGTTTTAAATATTCTTCCTGTTTTGTTGAGTTCAGGGTTATTTCAATCCCTGATCCGCATAGACCTATTCGAATATCGCCTTCTTTAGAAGGGCGTTGATTGCGCGCATAATTAAAACGCTTTTATAGGTTCCTTAAAAAGAGGAAGATAGCGCTATCCATTCAATTCAAAAATCCGGGTTTTCGAGAAATATCTAATGGAACAGGAAAAAAGGTGAAAATACTTTTTAAATTGCCTCGAGCGCGACGGAACGTTGCATGGCGCAAGACGAAACCACATTAGATTATAACATATGCCCTAACTACAGAAGATACGCAAAGTAATATCAAGATCAGAGATAAGAATTCTCCATGAGTTAAATGTATACCGAAATAAAGTGAAAGCTAGAAAAAGTTGATAACAAGTGCCTAAATCATTGGATATCGTTAGAGATTAAAACTATCCCCAGGGGGTAGAGGTTAATTGGTCTTATCAATTTGATAGGGCTGCAGGATAAAAATGTGCATGCTGATTGGTCATTTCAGGGCTGTTTTCTTTAGTGCAGAAAAATACGCTCACGTTCTTCTCTTTCCCTGCCGTGCAAAAAGGTTTAAGCAGACTAAAGGGATTAGAGCCAAAAAAAAAATCAAGCCTTATTAAGCGGCCACCCTAGGGGAATTGAGGTTCTACTTAAAGACAGTAAAAAATTGTTTAAGAATGAGTCTCAACACTAAGGTCCATGTTGTTGACGAGAATAAGAAGAAGGACCACAAGTCATTCCAGCTATTCTTGGAGCTTGGAATGACCTTTGTCCTATAGCTTTTCGCCTGTTGCCTAGATCAAACTTCGCTTCTACAAATAATGCATTGCGGTAATACTTTATTTAAGAACCCAAACAGGCGTCACGTGGTATGTAGAATAACTTTATTTACATTAGGTGACATTTAGTGGTTAACTACATCCCACGACACGAGGGTTCTGCCATAATGCATTGCGGTTTGTTAATTTCAAAATTATAAGCGTCACGTGGTATGTAAAATCACTTTATTTACATAACGTGACATCTTGTTGTTAGCAACATCCACGACAGATCGGTTCTACCATAATGCATTGCGGTTTGTTAATTCCAAAATTATAAGCGTCACGTGCCACTATGTAGAATCGCTTTATTTTGTACAAAGTGACGGCTGATTTTCAGCCACTCTTATTGACAACCAAACCTACCATAATGTATTGCGCCATTTAGTTTCAACTGGAGCAAAACATTGTTTCAAACTAGCCTCGTTTCTATGCCTTTAGTAACGTGTCGTTTACTCTTTTGTCAATGAAGGAAATATGGCGTATAATTTCTTCCTAAAAAATGACAACCTGTTAACTATATGTACAAGGTGTTCGTCAATATTCTTCGCGCAATACTATGGTCACAATGCCTCAGAAATGTACCTTCGAAGTCGGTCAGTTGTTGGTTCTCGTAAAGCCCCAAATATGGTACGTTGGATTGTTAGTAAGCTGTCGGTACGCACGATGGTTTCCCAACAGGGGAAAACAAATTTGATCTTTACCATTGGTTGTTTATACTTGCATCGAACCATGTAAAGGATGATGTTTTGACGATTTCCTCGACATAAAAAGTTCCAAGTAGGACGTTCTTCAACTGTCTTGATAGCAAAACCTTTTCGCAGGGACAGATAACAAATTTCACACGGTTCCTATGACGACCATTAAAATAAAAACATCGATCTTTTCACATTGTCTGGTTTAAAAATGCAAGTAGATGTTTTCTGTTTTTCTCCATCTGAAAAAAAATTTGTTTTACAGTTTATGGCGAAAAGTATGTCTCTCTATGAGATTATTACAGTGTAAGTACCTCCTTATCCTTGCTGGATTTTTTTACTTTCATCTTGATTTTCTTTCCTGAAACAGCACTTCGACTTGAATTCTTTTCTTTCATGAACTGAAATAGAAAACCAAAATCGAGAACTTAGCCACAGATCACCATTCTAAGATGGTATAGCAAGATCTCCTTCCTAAGAGCTCGTCACAGAGCCCCTTTCCTTTTCCAAGACGAATCTTCTTAAAGATCTTCACAGAGGCCCTTTATACAATGACCTTCCTTGGAGTCCTCACAGAGCCCCTTGCCCTTTCCAAGACGAATCTTCTTGAAGATCCCCAGAGAAGCCCTTTATACAATGACCTTCCTTAGAGTCCTCACAGAGACCCTTAAATGATGACCTTCTTTAGAGCTCCTCACAGAGCCCCTTTCCAAAGTGCACAGCTCTCCTCTTATGGAGTCTTCTTAGATACCTTCTTCCCAAAATGTTCTTTACAGAAACCCCCCTTCTTCCAAAAACATCAAGAGGGACAAAGAGGGAAGCTTACTTGAGACAATTGAACAGGACCAGATTTTTTGCTTGATCTCTTGTCTTTCTTTGATTTCTTTTTCTGCAGAAAATTAAAACCATTGTCATGATGGGTTTAAAAATACTTAGCCTAACAGATAAACTTACTTTTGATTTCCTTCTTTTCTTTCTTCTCTCGGCTTAACCAAAAAGGAAAAAAAAGAAATACAAAATCAGGAAAATGTTTCGTGCTAGATATTATTTCTATTCATCAAACCTGAAGAATCTGAAGAATTTGAAGATCCATCTGATGAACTACTGCTAGAATATCTTTTCAATTTTCTCTTTTTCTCTGTATAATGCAAACAAGAATGATGGTAAGAATGAAGTTGAGATGGTGTTGGATGATTAATGATCATAAAAATGATGGCAATGATGATGATGATAGTGATGGTGGTAGTGGTAATGATGTCGATTGATCATGATGGTAGCAATGATGATGATGATGGCTGTGGCAGTGGTGATGATAATGGTGGTAATAATGATGATGATGGTGGCAATGATGATGGTGATAATTGTGATAGTGGTGATGATGACAATGGTAATAACATGATCAAAAATATACCTGATTTATCTGAAGAACTAGAAGATCCATCTGATGAGCTGCTACTGGAATACCTTTGTTTCTTTTTCTTCTTCCTATCTGTTATTGTACACATGTTTTTGATCATGATGACTGATGACAATTACGCAAAGTTAAAAATGCTCAAGCCAACTCACCTTTTGATGATAGATGTGTTGATCATCACAGTGAATGAGCGATCTAAGCGAATGCTGTAAAGAAAGACTTGAAAAAGTGATTTCAAGCTTCAACGGGAATCGAACCCATGACCTCCGCGATGCTCTACCAACTGAGCTATGAAGCCAATCATGTTGGCGAGCGGTCACTGTGATGATCAACACATCTATCATTATTTCACCACAGTTCTACCCATTCAATATTCTCACCTTTTGATATTGATCTTTCTCTATTGCAATCTGAAGACGAACTACTCCTACTTCTGCTTCTTTGTCTTTTCTTATCTTTTTCTTCAAAGTACAATGTGTATTGTTACACTCTCTCTCGCCTGCTCCACACGTTCATCACTTATGTCACCACCACCACAACGACAACGACAAAGTTCACAACACCCGGGACAACACCACTAACCATCAAAAGTCTGAAACTACTCTTCTTTATAGTTATAAGCATTAACTATCTTCTAATTAAAAGAATACTTTAAACTACAAGTATATCATAAAATACAAGAAATGCAGCTAGGAGAATAGTGCAGTAGGCAGTAACATCTTTTGACTGCTCGGAGCTTAACAGACCTTTGTTTTTTAGCTTTCTTCGTGAAGGTCGGCTTGTCTCCCCCTCGAGCTCATCTTTATCATCTTCTTTCTTTCTAACTTTAGAATACTCTATTAGAGAACACACCAAATATAATAATTTGTCATGCAGCGGCGTAAATGCAACGATTTTTAGCAGCTACAATAAATTAAATTAAATTAAATAAAAAAGTTTACCATCGTCCGCCATTTTGGATTTAGCCAGAGCCCGCGATAATTATACGAGGATTTAGACATGCGCACTAAAAGATAATTTAGCAAAGATGGCGGACAGGAGTGAGGGATTGTGTACATAACGTTTACAAATAATACTGCTATATTCTAATGAATATCTACAAAGTGCGACCTTTTTTTAACAGGTTGTACATTCAGCAATCTACTTGTCTGCTTGGATCTTTACAGACTCTAAGATGCAAAAGTTCAGATCAGGTAAAATATAAAGCACAGGAAGCCCAAGGATGTATTACACGTGATAGATATTTTGACATTTTGCTTTGGTTTTTTAAAGATATTCTCACGAGACACTCATCCAGAAGACTATGATTTAGTTGGGCCACAAGATTCTAAGTCAAATATAAGAAAAATGATATTCTCAAAGAAATCCTTCGAGACACGAAGAGTAAGTTGGTACTATAACTGGGATACATAATAAGGGGATGAGTATGTCTTCGCTGTTGTATTATACATTCAAAAGGCATACGCTATTACTGCTCATTAGTATAACCTCACAAAATATATAACAGTATTGTGACTTTCTTATGAGTTTAATCGGGAGAGAGCCACCAATATAAACCCACATTGTGTAGTTACAGAAATTATCTATACCCACCCCACATAGGAATTTGGAATTTCCGAGTATTACAGAGTTTGTATGGAAGAAGATTGGAATTCCTAGGGAGTAGGGGGGTGCCGTTAAAAACATTCCTCTGTGAGGGGGTTATGGATAATTTTTGGAGCTACACATTGTCCTCTCAGAAATTCTATAGGAGAATCATGATGCAAAAGTTATTGAGATTTTGAGTTGCCATTACAGGTTTATATTGACGACATTGGAAGAAAATATATCCCTTTTTGACCTTCACCACTTCAGGACTACAGCAAATACAGGATACATTTTCAACACATGATCAACACATCTATCATACATTTTCTCCCAAAAAGCCTCCAATATATAAACCAGTATTGGTAGCTCAATATTGCAATAACATAAATATTCCCTTATATATAAGACTTGTTAGCTACACTAGATGTTATATCCCCCCCTCCAATCTCTCCCTCCCCCCCCCCCGAATTCCCCCACCCCCAAATTCCCCTTCCCCCCCTCCCCCCAAGGAACGTAAGGATATCATCTGTATCTACAAATTGCAGATGTTTCAGAATTTTATTACGTTGGTTGACATCAACAGGAGCAAGAACTGAGACTACAAAAGCAAGCCTTGCAATCATGGCATCAGGAGTTCTGGACAAAGCAGAATAAGAACTTTAACGAGGTATTCCAGCATCACTTAGGCTAGTTTTGTTGTATTTGAACTCCAATTGTAAAAATGCCATTTTCCTACTTTCCCCTCCCCCACCCTTACTCAAAATTCCTAGGGGTAGGGGAATAGGATAGGCATCTAAACTAATTCCATGTGTTTATTTATTTTAGTCAAAGAAAAAATTCTTAGCAAAAAGGAGGAAGAATGAAGATGAGAGTGGTGAGTTAATAACTTAAAACACACTGCCCTTGGGAAACTGTTTGGAGTGGGTGTGGTAGGTAGATGTTCGTAAACAGTACTGGGATAACTGTGGCTAGAAGACGCTATACACCATTCTGGGATACCTTTACTGAGATTACAAATGGTGGCAGAAAGTCAATGCTGGGAAACCTGTGGTGGGAGAACACTTTTAAAATGTCCCAGTACTCCTTTACTTAGATTAGAAATCTGTTGCACAACTTAGTTGGTGGGATAACTATGGTTGGAACTAAGGGTTACCTGTACTGAGACTATGATTTGTTGCAAAAGTTTAATTTTATAACGTTATGAAATCATGTATTTAGACAAGCAGTTTGCAGATGATTTGTCAGTGTTTTACAAGGATTTCTTGGATAAGCACTTCAATCTTCACAATGCTTATCTCTGGTAATTATAAAATAATTCATGCAAAGTGTAATTTCCTGTATTGCACTCTTGATCTACGAGGATCTTGGCTTTTTTAGAATAAAGCAGTAATAAAAACCCTTGTTATCTTTTTTTGCCTGTTGCAGGGAATGGTACAAAAGGAATTTCAAGTTGGTTTGGCCATCATTTCTTATTTCTTTTGAACAGTGCAAAAAACGATTGCTCAGAAGAAAGTAGACTGGCATCATGCATTTTCTTGATACAGTCATGTGATTTAGTTGTAAATGTTATATCAAAATAAACTTAAATCATGTTTCGTGCTACTCCTCAAACTCCTTCAAAACTCTTTGAAAACTCATTTTTGGGTCCTTGTATACCCCTTGAATAGTCCTTGGAACTTAAGTGGTTATCTCAGCACGAACCATGTGAAATATGATTGGGTATTTTTATTGTGTTTTTGTGTTGATGTTTTTGTGCAGTCCAGTGCTTGCTTGCTTGATACTTCAAAGCTGGTCAGCCAATCTAGCCTGCTCCTCAAACAATAACCTAAAAAAAACTTGGAGTCTTCATGGCCTTCGATTGTCATCACTGCAATAATGGCCCCCAGCTTATAACGTACATTCCTACACGTTTTCTATTGTTCAGTTAATACTGTTAAGTCATATCATCCTTTTCAATGGAACTATAGCTTATTTTAATGTCTTTTGAATTGTGTTTTAAGGTTTATTTACTACCCACAGTGAAATCGAGTCACAAGCAGGAACCTCTGTTAATTCTCGACCACACCAAATGTACCAATTTTTGTTCTATGGCAGTTCCATACCTTGTATGAAAGAAATAAAATAAGAAAAACAATACAATAAATTATCAAATTCATTCATAATTCATGAGGAAAACACATAGAAATCACGACCATGAAGAAGGTTTTTCTATATCTGATATAGATTCGTCTTCATTTGCAAAACTTTAACTTTAACTTTAAATTTTCTTGGCCAGATTCACTTCAATTTTGAAAATTTTAGATAGGTAAATAGTATATTTGATACAAACATTGTCATTGTATGCCATATCGTATTTTATTTTATCACTGTTAGCATAGTTAATAGAGTCCCCTCTATTAACTATGCTGTTATGCTGTTAGACAGCATTTCTTGTACAAGAGAAAGACGTTCACCGTTCCAAGAGACGAATTACCCATGGAACAGGTACGTTTGGACAGGTACATTTGGTCAATACTTTAGAATACTCCTGATCATTTTATTTTTGGTTCGGTGTCAAAACGGTAACATCCTAGTTCCACGACAAGCTTTGATAAAACTGATCCATAAACGCCATCTACTAACATGGCATTGAAGTCAAGAAGGGAAATGAGGTTGTTTTCTTTCGTGAAGTTGTAATTTCCAGGACTGAGACCTGGCTTTGGAAAGACAGGATGAGTGGCGCCTTTTATCTGTACAATTACCACACCATTTTGCTTGAAGACTTTTCCCAAACGTGTTTGGTCTGTATGGGAGGATAAGGCTATTACTCCTTCTAACTTTTTTTGCCATCGCCTCTAATCGAGTGTTAAACTTCCGAGGCCCATCGATGCAAGATTTGGCGTAAGCATTCTTACTTCCATTTGTCGTTCTGTCAATCTGTGGTAGACTTAACGGCGATGTTGTAGTCGCCGTCATGTCAGGTTCAGGTGTGGATGCTGGATGAGTCCAGAATTGAGTACTTGGTGCGTTTGACTCGACCGTAATGATTGGTACATCCCGAGGGCTTTTCTTGTATGTTGGTACGCTTCTTCTTCTAGGTGACTTTCCTTGCCCATTTACATCGTATTTAGCCTTTGTTTCTGCGTTGGAGATGATGAGTCTTTCCAGCAAATCAGGCAGATGCAGTTCGTCTTGAACATTATTTTTTAAATTAGGCTTTTCTTCTATCAGTTCGTAAAATTGTTCTCGTTCTTCAACTTTCATCTCGTTCAGGGTACCCAATGCACTTCGAAATACGTTAAAAATGTCATTGGGATCCTTGAGCACTGAACTTGGGCAACTGGAACGTATCCCATAGAAAGTCGACTTTTTAAACTTCGCCAGACCATCATAGGAAGACTCATCTGTTGTATCCATTGTAATAAAAACGAGCTAACTTTACTTTCTGCCTGGACAGGTTGTTCGTGATATACGTTTTGACAGAAGATTGCAAATTAAAACACCTGAATTAGAATAATAACCGTGTTCAAAAAAATTCAACTTGGTGTAAACAATGGCCACAAAGAAACGTCGTACTTTTCTGGTTGATATCTCGCAAGTTTCTCTAGCGTAACAGTTTGACAGCCAAGAAGTACTTAGTCTCCTGGCTGTAAGAATTTACAACTGCACGAATAAAAAATCTATACTTTTATGGTATAATTTTAATCCGAAATTAATGGCATTATGACGCACTTCTTTTGGAGCCAGAACAGCTGTAAAACAAAAGAAGGAGCCAAATAAACAAACGGAGATAATCGTCTTCAGTTCTTACCACTTTATATTGCCAGCATTGGGTCCCATGGGTCATCGTATATTAAACAAGTCGTTTTATGCCATGACCAAGTGATAATCGACTATTCAAGATTGATCGTATTAAACAAATTAGTTTAGATAGAATTTTATTATTTATTTATTCTTATCATTTTTGTAAAGCGCATTAGATCATATAATATACCCAAATGCATTTTTGCGCTATAGAAGCATTAAAATTGTTATTAAAATTATTATTATTATGGCAAGTTTTATTTGTCTGTATATATCATGTTTACATTGACCAGCGGACTAAGTCTAGGCTGGTTAAGTTCATCATTTTTTTTTTTTTTTTCCAATCCTTTCTTCAGTTTATGCATATTCATAGAACTTCTTGACTATATTAACGTTCTGGCTTAAAATCCATTTCTGACATCGTTCTATAAGAAAGTTCACTTCCCTGTCTGTATTTGTAATTGTTCTTAGGTCTTTTCTTAGCTGTTCGTGATGTCCTGCGAGAAAGTCAAACACTATGTTATTATTATTATTATTATTATATTATTATTATTATTATTATTATTATTATTATTATCTGTAATAAGCAATAATTTCACATCTCGCTTGTCGAAATTTAACATTGGCTTTTCTTATAAGTCGGTACCCGACACAGTTAACAGGAATCGCTGAACCATAAATGTTCCTCGTACAATCTTTTAACCTTGGGCATTTATTCGTTTGAAAGCGGAGAAGGTTGTGGGATTGGTGTTCAATAAATCCTGCGACTCACTAAGAACGGCTGCTGAGGAGACTACCTGCGACTTGGCCGGTTAACAACATTGCAAAAAGTAGAAGCTCGTTCAACATTTTTCTGGACTTAGCAACGTTGCATTCCAAGTTGCAGAGAGGGGGTGTTACACACGCAATCTCGATCCTCTGAGACTTGCAAAATTGCATTCCAAGTTCGTTGCCTCGTGTAACAGTGCCTTAAGACAATTTGTAAAAGAAAGAGAACATTTGACGGGACCATCTTTAATGTTTGACCATGAAAATTTAATTACTGATCTTGGGTTTCCTGTGTCTCATAAGACAACAAAAATGTCGACTCTTGAAAGTTCTTCCATTTGGCTCCCCCGCGACTGCAATTTCAGGGGCAAGTACTTTTTTTCAAATAATCTTTCCTTGTTATTTGGATTGACTAGAAGTAAATGGTTTTAAATATTTCCACGTTCTTTGTTCAATTGCTTTTTAGGTCGAAACCTTTTCATCCCTGACAAGCCACACAAAACATCAATAAACATAAATGAACAAAGATGTTTTTGTCACTCCATTCTTTAACGATGTTGGCCAAGGTGTTATTTTAGGAAACAATTGTTTTATTCTTTTTTCGATCAACTACAACAAAAGTCGTTAATTTGATAACAGAGATTGATCGATTATTTTTCTTGAGAATTCGGTTACTTTCGGTTGATTTTTTGATGATATTCATAGCGTATTAGCATGAGGTTAGTCCTTCTTTGGTCCTCCCTCACGTACAAACCTTTCCTATATGTGCTTTAGCTGTATTTCGTTAGATAATACTGAAAGCTGGTTCCACAGATGTGCACCAATCAAGTGCAGATCCCATTGTTCTTGTTGGACACGCCTCCCTGGTTGCAACTAAGGTCATTCTCAAACATTAATAGAAAACAAAAGACAATAACTACAGCGCAGCGCACGTATAACAAGTTGTTATAAGTTGTTTATGAGGATGATTAAAAGGGAGTACTTCACTTCGTAAACACACGTATTTGAATCAATCAAAATTGACCATGACAAAGCTTACAACTGATAACCGTACAGTCCAATCTGTGAGCAAATTCTTTGACAAAGGATTTCTCGACAACACCGAGGAAATGGCAAGATTAGCAAAAGTTACAGGAAGAACCAATGGCTTGGATGCGCGTCTTGATCTTGGAGAACTGAGGATACAAAGCAAAACCAAGACTACACTTCACAAAGCAACAGTTTTTCCTGTCAGGGTATTTTACACACAGAGACAGCGGAGTCTTTTGAATTCCGATCAAAATTTAGGGGGCCAGATTTTCTCGAAAGTAAGGAACATCGCGAAGTTATGAAGGATGTTTACAAGAGTCAGTTCAAGGACCAAGACGACTCTGCTGGAAATCGAGAATGTATTCAACAGAAGCTTAGGTCACTTGACCTTGACGAATGCAGCGCTTCGTCAATAAAAACATTCCCAAACAGAACTTCAAGCTCGCATAGACGAGGTGCCGGCCCGTCAAGAAGGCGAACATCGATTCCCCATCATCTAGAACCAATAAATCTTCAGGAAAGCCGCAAATTTTCAGCTAGACGTGGGTCGCTACCATTGTATCACATGTCAAACAGCACCTTTCAAGGGCCAGCATCAAATGGCACAAACAAGCTATCGTTCTCACTTCCAAGAATTAAAGAGTCTGCTGTAGTTGGAAAAGAGTCGTCGCCATTGACAGAAATGTCAGAGAATGATACTGAAAGTAGTATTTCCGAGGTCTACAGGAATATTTCTGGAAAGAAACCGAAGCAGTCTGAAACAACGAGGCGAAGAAATAAAAGTTTTGATTTCTTAACAAGGAAGGAGCCCGAGTCAGAGAAGAGAAAAGTCAAACAGAAATGGCGGATATTGATCCATAGGAGAAAGAGTCTTTTCAAAGATGAAATACACTTTGAAACCAAACTAAACAGAGCAAAACTTCCTAGCACAAAGCTTCCGAGACTAATACGTTGATCAGCGACTAAGGAAACGAGGCAAGTCATAAAAGGCCTGTGCCCCGAGACCCTCTGCATTTGTCCGGCCTGAACTAGGGCAGGCAACCTAAAAAACAAGCGAAGCAATTTCATTGACTAAAAGGTCAATGGCGACTCTACTTGATCAGTGATAATTTCTAAAAGATATGAGTAGGTTGCATTTGAGATTGCTGTGCGACTGGCGAAAAAAACTGCAAATGTTGTATTGTAAATGATCTTTGTAAATATTAAATTAGAACTGTTAATATAATTGTTCGTTGTCATATGAAAAATGTACGCATTTTGGAAATTGTACACCTTTTTGTAATGGTTTTAAATAACAGTAACTAGTAAAAGAAGAGAAAGCGCAATACAGTTGAAAGCATAAGGTTCAGAACCCTAACATTAATTTACAAAGTTCTGGCTTTGAGAGGAAAGAATGACACAATAAGTTTTTGATTCCAGCGGATTCTTTAATATAATATCCACCGCTTTCATATCTGTTTCTTTTTCCTTTGAGGGCAGTGTCACCAAAACAGAATAGCCAATTATTGTGAGCCCTGTAGTATTAGCACGGGCACGGAAGATGGTCGTCGCCAGCGTCTTCAGTGGGTTTTTTAAAATCCGCCTTGTACAGGGTTATAGTGAAGACAGAAGGGGCCTACGGTTTTATAGTCGTGGTCGAGAAGACCAAAATTCCCAGCATCCCGGACAATTAAAGTTCAAACTTCCAATAACGAAATTTGTAAATTGGTTTGTCGGACTAAAAGGTTTACATTTAGGAAGCTAAAACCCCGCCATTTTGTCGTCGTCTTAAGCTGCATATCAAATTGTCACCACGCTGTGTTAGCTTTGTTTTTATTCATTAGGTGTATTTATTTCCAGAATTATTGTCTCTATAATTTAAAGTTCGTGTTAATTTTTTTCCAGTTTACAAAATGTATAATAAAGCAATTATTGAATTCGTATAATATCGTAAATATCAAGACCTTAGCTGTGTTATCTGCCTCAGCCTTCGAAAGATAACACATCCTTGGTCTTGATAATTTACGATATCATGCTCAACCCCATCCAATAATTGCTTATTGATGGTGTTCAATCATTCCCAAGAGAACATAATTACAAAAGACACGGCGGCCATGTTGGAGGATATGACAAAAGAGACTAATGACGAATCTTTTGATTCCTCCCGGCGGCCGTGAAAACCATCAATTGTTAAATAGACCTCGAAACTTCAACAATTAGCTTCTTTGGAGAGAAAAAATACACTACTATGATAATAACAAAGAAGATATCCTATTAACTATATAACGATATATATTATTATTCCACTGGGTTCAAAAGACTGCTCTCTCGCTCTAGTGCCTCTCGGTCGTAGGTTTCCGCAAGAAGTCCTGTATCGAGAGATTCTCTGGACCCTAGGGCATCTGTTTCTATAAATATGATCAAAATATGAAGATGTTGTATGATGTTTATATTTTTGGTTTTCGTAAGCTATATTGAGTCTTAGGTCTTTTTTTACCACCTCCTTGTTCATTATTGGTGCTGAAATTCCCGCGTACCTCACGTGACTTGATGGACGGCAGACGAGTCTCTTGTTTCGCAATACTGTTATCTTTCCTATCAAGAGCTTGAACATTGTTCTCTCTTGTTAGTTTTCGTTCTTCTCTAGAAAACAGAGGAACGTTATAAACTATATTTGAGACTTTAGAGAATCGTCTTTCTTCTTCTTCTTTACTGTCACTCCTTTGCATTCCCTCAAATAAAGGTTTCGTTGTTTCCTTAGTGACGGGTCTTGACGATAAAGAAAATGATGGTTTTCCTATTTTTGGTAGTCCAGTGAGCCAGTTGTGAAATTCAGACTCGTTTGACAAGTTTCTTCTCATGATTTTAGGGACATTTGCTGTGGTACATGTGAGCTGGGGTAAGCTACTCAAGCTCTTTTGGAGCCTGAATTGCTTACGTCTCTTGAAAGCGTCCATGCCGCTTAAAGCGTTTTCACGTCTCAACAATCCCTTGTCAAAAGCATTAAGGCCTCTCGGTTCGTTATCAAAACGATTTTTGTCTTTTATCATCGTCAGTAAATCTTGTTTTACTCTCCTTTCTTCCAGCTTGTATTCTATACTCGACTGTGTCCGTTCTCGTTCGATGGCTTTAGTCCTTAACTCAAGATTCCTTGTACCTTCGTGAAAGATAGCTAAAGCTTTATCGTAAACAGACTGATGCATTCTTAGGCTTCTGGCCGTCAAATTCCTCCAAAAATGCCTTCAAATGAAAACTTCTTACGTCCTCCAAATCTCTGTAAATCAGTCCCCAATCTCTGTTGTCACTCGTAAGGAGACTTTTTGCATGAAAATAAAGTAATCACTTTTTACGCTATTTTTTACCACTATTATCTCTTGACGAGTTGAACACAACACTGTCATCCTTCATGGTTCCTTTGGGAATTTAGAACAATTGTTACGCTAGTCGTTATTTTAATAATACAAAACAATACACACAACAGATATGGTAATAAAATTCGACACACGAAAGTAATTCTAAACAAATCAATGTTCCTGAATGCCTTAATTTTAAAGTATTTTTTGTAGAAGATAAATTTTTTTAAAGAGTACGAATTTAATATGATATTTATCATTGGATCAGAAGTCGTTTAGTAAAAGTAGACTTCTGAGGTCAGTAACTCAAGTAAAAAGAAAACAATAAGCCTGAAGCAAGCGAGATGACGTTTTACCCTCGTCTCTAGACCATAATACTTTTCACACTGCTTTTGTTCTTTAATTATGAGTATTGTTCTTGTATCCTCTAAGGAATCAAAAATTTTAATATGAAAGAATTTTAAAAGCTATTATGGTCTAGAGACGGGGGTAAAACGTCATCTCGCTTCAGGGTTATTCAAGTGTTGAACGCGGGGATACATGCGGCAATGTTTCCCGCGTTTAGTTTGCTATTCCCAGCGAGAAAAAAAATCCTACAGATAGAACCACACCTTTATCAAATTGCAAGAGTTTGTTACAACCAAAGAAAGGTTCAAATTGCTGAAAATTCGAATGCTAGCGATTACAAGTTGGGATTGCGTTGGTGTGTTGAATACAACAAAACTGTAATTTACTGTAATCTATTGACGTTTCGGCTGTTGAAGAGCAAATTCGAAAATTTGTGCTTTTTCCTCTTGAACATAATAATAATAATATTAAAATAATAATGAAATTAACAGTGGATTCCACAGAGTGGCTCTTCTTCCACTGGATTCAAATTGGAATTTAGAAGTTGATTTTTACATTTTGAAAATTGCACTTCAAATGCTGCTTCATCGCGTTTGATAAATTCTACGAATTTTGTTAACGACCGTTCAGCGCGCGAAAAAAGGGGTTTCGATGTCAATTTTTTACTAGCCATCTCATTAGTGTTCATAGATAAGTAAATAACCATAACATACGACTATTTTTAAAAGATTGTCATCTGAAAACTGAATTAAAGTAATAGCGATAAATCATGACATTATTCTTGAAAAAATATGTCATTATGAATAATAGTAGCCAATATATTTCTTGCCTCTGAATATATAAGTTTTTAATCTTTGGATGGAATTTCAACCTAGTAATATCGGGTAGGCTATTATAACGATTCAGTATTTTAAAAGACAGCCAACTTTTCAAGTTTTTCGAATGAATATGAATATAAATAGATATTCGAATCGGTAACTATTCATGGCTATCTTATCAGACTATATTCGTCTATTTTGATTTTGTTTTGTGGGTGTTAAAGATGTAGGATGGATTTTGTGTAGTCTCGGTTTGCAAGGTATGCCTGTGTTTTTTTCTGTAACTGATTGTGTCGTTTTCTTTACTGGACAAGAACGCTTCTCCTCTGGTGTATAAAGAGTCCTATTCCTTCTAGAAACAGCTTTTCTTTCAGTTGTAACTCTTCTTTTATCTTCCAAGAACTTTTGATTTTCTATTTCAAATTTACTGTTTCCGTCATGAAAATCTACGACGACAGTTGGAGGAGATTCTATTTTGTTGTTTCCTCTTCTTCCTCTGACTTTTACATCAGGGTATTTTATTAACTTCTCTTGCAGTTGCTGTAAATGGCTCCCTATACTTCTATTTTGCCTTTCAGTAAGGTTTTGTCTTTTCTTTTCGCTGCATTGGTTTTCAATACTCAGTTGTTTTTTAATAGAACTGTCAGTCCTTTTCGTATCGTACATATGTGTTTTCCTTTCATCAATGCTATTTGCCCAAGAATAACTTTTTATTAGTGCGAGGTCGCTTTCGCTTGCTACTTTTTCTTGTGCCATTTTTCCTTCATTTTTTTCCAGACGGTGAAAAACACCATGTGATGGAAAACGTGGCGTTTCAATTCGCATCGTCTCAGAATTTCCCTCTAAGAAATCTTTTTTCTTGACTTCTTGCTCTGGCTTCTTTCCAGTCCATTCATCTTCAAATTGACTTGTTTTTGCACACAACCGATTCCTTTGCTGAAAGTTGGAAGAACATTTAGAAAAAGCGTCACCAAGCCCAGAATTTACTTCGCCATCCAGAAATGTCATTTTTCTCTGCTGTTTTTCCAGTTTAGGGAAAGGAATTCTGACAGGTATTCTTGAGGGATAAAGTTTAGAGGTGCGGAAATCTCTTGAAGATCTCTTTATTGGAGGAAGAGTTCTGCTTCTGGAAGACAGCATTGGTTGTAACCCCAAAAAAGGATTAAAAACCTCGAGTTTACTGTCGTTTCTTTCCTTCATCATGAGAAAACCTTGCTGAAAAATGACAAGTTTCCAAAATATTTTCTATCAAGCGATTATTCAATGAAGAAGTCAGTTAAAACTAGTTTCTTGAAGATGAAATTTAATGGAGATGTTTATCTTGATTGTTACCACCAACAGTTGGAAAAACTTGATGAATTTTTCCACGGTTTATCTCTAACTTCTCAGGCAGGAAAGAAAAATATCTCGAACAATTTCCTGTCTAAAACTTGTAGCTTTGTCTTGTGAGGCGATCTCTTTTCTCTGATGAACTTGAAAAAAGACTCACAGCTCGCGTGACAACAACACTTCTAAGAAGCATTTGAATCTTTTCTTGTTAGACTATCTGGCAGCCGCATTGAGTGCGAACTAGGCTATTTTCCTACATAAAATAATAAAAACATTACAAAATGAATATCGCCTGAGGGATTGAAGAGGTTTTAAATTTCTTCCTCCGTTTCATTTAATGAAAGGCTCTTTAAACGCATGGATAGAACTCTTCAGTTTCAAGGAAGTAGACTTTAGAAGAAGAAACTTGAACAACAGTCGAAAAAGGATCGTTATATATATTTCATTGAAAAGAATGAAACTGAAAATTCATCCCTCTTTATGCATAACATTATGAATTCAAAATTAGTCTGAAAACGTTGGTCGCTCGAACACGGATAGAGTTCTAAAGATCTTTTGACAGCACTACAAAAATAAAACTAACCTGTTAAACGCCACATCTCAGCGGAAAGAACTGATCAACACCCCAAAGGCGTGAAAAAATCTAAGAAAAAACTTAAAAGAACGAAATACTATTTCGACTACAATTTTCATTTGAATTAAATAAGCTTAATTTTCAAGGTGTCTAGGGGTCAATCAATAGGGATATATCGTTTAAAACTTGGGTCTTCAATGGAGTGTATTCAAATTAAATGATTTGGTTCGCGTGTTTGGTTGCTATCAACAGAATATTTGGTTGTTAATTCTGTTGTGTGAGCGACTCATGTTGGCAATTAATAACCAGGATACACAGTCAATATTCCTATCAATCAATAGGCATTCGGCTAAGATGCGGTTTCTATTCAGACAGCTGGGAAACAACATTAATTCTCTAGAATTTATCGATGGCCAAATTTCTTAGAATTCAATGTAAGGCCTGCGGTATTAGTGATCAGCGGTTTAACGAATTATGAAAATTGAGTGGTTGCATGGAATTTGCGCAATATAAGCAATAAATATTATTATGAGAAAATAAATGGGGTGGTGTTCCTAAAGGAACCAGAGTTGCGACGAATATTCGAGTGTCTCAAAAAGTAGATAGAAAAAAAGTAGGTAAAAAATAAAGAAAAGGGTTTTTTTTTAATTTTTATTGTGAGATTTCTGCTTTACGCTTCAGCTTACCGCGCAAATCTCAATAATTAAGTAATCTTTCATTCCTTTAGCTTTAGTTTATTGTGGCAATTCACCTGAAGTGGGGTATAGTAGTTTATTAATTCAAGTAGTCCTGCTGTGTTGAGTGTTATTTATTTACCAAACGACCGCCATTAGAGACCATTAGGTGGTCTTATGATCCTATCTGCGTCGTCGGTGCTTTAGTCAGTATATCTTACGGTATATCAACCTTAGCCAAGTGTTTAGATATGCGAGTAAAAGTCATTAATTATTTGCATATGTTATCAAAACTTATGAATTTAGAAAAAATTTAAGATTAAATGTTTTGAATTTTTCAATTTCCTATGCTCTTAAAAACCATTTTCAACACATTTTATTTCAATTCTATATGCAAAATGTTGTGTGACGTGACCATGCAACGAAGGATACAAGCCATACTATGCAACTGATCTGAAATAGTGAAAGAAGGGATAACTAGTTAAAACCGGTGTCGGTGTTTCTAATGAAACAGTAATGATAAAAGGGTAAATTATACACCGTGAAAAGATGAAGAAACGTACTGACGTTTCGGACGTTAGTCCTTCGTCGGAGTAAAAGAGGATTACCGTCCGAAACGTCAGTTAGTTTTTTCATCTTTTCACGGTGTATAATTTACCTTTTTATCATTACTAAAATAGCGACATAAATAACGTCACTGCAAAACTAAGGTGCCCTGAAGCAAGAAAAGATTGACCACAGAAAAATAATAACACGCCTGTCTTTGCAATAAAAATATCAAAATCATTAAATATCTTGTCTCTGATATCAGTCAACGTTATCATTTTTATTTGACGGCATGGAAATCCAAACTTTCAATTTTGATTGGCTAACAAATTTTCTATTTTGATTGGCTAACACTTTTTCATTGCATCAGCTGGTAGAAAGACATATATCATATGGTGAGGAGTAGCTGAAACGTCGGCGCTAACTGAGAATCTACAGAAAGACTGTCCCACTAATTAATTTGGATAATTAAGTTCGGCATCAGTTTTAGGAGTTGATTAATCTCTATATATCATACGAATGTGACATAAGAAGCTCCTAGAAACGAAGCGAATGTTTCTCCCTTCTTCTCTTTCCCAAAAAGGAGGATGCATACATGTGTATATATATATATATATATATATCCATAATGAACATTTTATGAACTTCGTAATATTTAGCTGATCTGAGAAAAAACGTTGGCCAATCAGAATCCAGAAATTTTGCAAAACTGAGGTGTCACTGTTTGTCTCGAAATCACGCATTTCCAGGCCACCAAATGAAAAAAAATAGCGTTGCTAATACGCGCTTGATAACAGTGTCGCCATAATACATGAGTTTTATCAAGAAAAAATGAACAAAGAGAAAAAATCTCTGGTATTCATGCTTGTAACCATCAAAGGTACCGTTTGATGCTATTCTTAGAACACAAGAAAACATGAGCAAACCGCGTAGAGCGCGCGAAGTGTGCGTGTGGCGAAAAACAAACGCTTAAATGATTGACTCTAAATATAGCATCAATGATTCTAAAAATAGCATCAGAGTGCTCATGAAAGGGCGCGGGGATTCCTTCCGTTAGTTCATTCTTCTTGGTTTTACATTTTTCCTTAGATGGCTTTTCTTAATATTTTCGTTGGTCTATTTTTGCAGCTTCTACGTCACTATTTCAGATCACCTGGTCAAGACAGATATCGATTCCTTTCTAATGATACAGCTGAGGATGGATAGTATCCCATTCCCCCTACACATGCACTTCCGATTCCTAACTACTCCATGAAGATAGTTCTAGAATAGATCTTCAGCGGTTCAACTTCCCTTGAAATACACCCCTAGTAGGATCTCTTATTCACAATTACAATGTCCTTTTCTTTCAACGTCAAAATATAATACGTGGTGTAGTCATAACAAAATTAGCAATCAACCAAAATCCTCGCGGGTCTCGAGCTGGCTTTCCATTTCTACACATACGTCACTGTTGTCAGGATAAGAGTCGTTGGTGGTGAATAGATTGGACGGTTTTATTCACTCTCGCATGGAGTAAAGCCTTACGTTGGTCTTCGTAAATTGGCCCCAACAGCTTGAACATTTATCACGTGAAAGTAAAGACAAACCTAGAATACATAAAGGTGAGCCTTCACTCAGAGGTGGGAGAATAATGGAGAGAGGCAGGCAGAATTTTACAGTATTTGGAACGCACGCACAATCGAAGTTTGCAGTTTGGACTCTCCATTGCCTTACGATACTGGATGGGAAATTCATATCTCATCATCGGTTCCACTATCGGCAACTATTCCTTTAAGTTCATTACGGTATTCACATTTCAGTCATCTTGTCCCCGTATCATTTTCATGGACAACTATTATTTTCATTCATGCTCTTCCTCCTCCTCCTCCCATTTCTTCCCCTTACACCCCGAATGGCGTGATGGTGTGGGACACTGAGGTCTTTGCAATTCTTCATCGACCGCAAACCCCAGAGGCGGTAACGAACAAGTTCGCAGTCTCATTTGCCTAGGACTTTTCACACAATCCTTTACACTGTCAAATAAAAGTGTCTTCTCATAGAAACGAGGATCACTACGTTTTCGTCTTCTCTCGTAATCTTTCTCGACCATTTCAGTATTTTTCCATGTATTGTAACTAGAGCTAGGCCAATGTCCAGGGAAGCTTTTGGACTTTTTTCTTGTGAAGACAGTCTCGTTTTGCGTGATCGAAGGAAGTGGAACGTCCTGTAGAGGCTTTAGACAAGCTTTCTTCAACATGATGTTTTCAAACATCACATCGGGATTCACGTCTCTCTCCTGGTTTCGAATGAGGTCAAGGAGATCTTCTGTGTCATCGTCTGTAGGTCGGCCACGAAGCGCTGAAACCTTTTGGAAATCTTGTTCCATAATTGTTGTTTCGAAGCTTGTGTATCAACATAGAATCATGATAACATGAATATTATGGTCCCAAGACTTGCATAAAAAAGTTAACTACGTTTTTGAAACCCTTCAGTTTTATATAAAGATCTTCTTACTCCGACACTCGAGCGCAAAATGGACGATAATCAAAGTAAATTTAGAGACTTGCTCTTTACAGTTCTACACAACGCAGGTTTTCATCTTGTATTGTACATTACTGGAAAGTAGTTGTTTTGATTTGATTCCTGTTCACACGGTCCACATATTGAATACACATCTATTAGTCCTGAGTAACTAGAGATTAAAGATTCTTAACCTTATTGGTTGTTACCCATCCGTATTAACTCACAATAAAGCAATCTAGACACGAGGGTGGATCCAGTGTACAAAAAGTATTTGTACGACGTTGTATTTTGGCATTAAGGCTTAATGAGATATTTAATGTTAGGATTTATGTGTAATCTCCTCAAACAATGCCAGCAGCTTTAGATCTATTCACAGTTCTTGTACGCTTCCGGATGGTCTTTTGTTTCGAGGTATTCGGTCATAGGTATGGTAAATGGGCTCAAAATACCACGATTTGTTTTTGTATACTTTTATATAGCACTTATACTATCCTATGTACAATGAGAACTAGTTACAGATTTTATTAGTTATGATTAGCTATTATTTGATGGACAGACTGAAGTTTGTACAACCAGCTATGCATGCAATTGTTAAGCTTGACGCTCAAATGGCTTCTACTTCCTATTGAGGCCCGATGATTAGGGAGCGGTCATTAATTATTGGGGGGGGGGGGGGGGGAGGGCCGGTAAATTATTTGAAACTAGGAATCAAAAACATCACATAAAATTTGAAGACGGTACTTATTTTGTGTCAAAACATAAAACATGACGGTAGCTTACACTCAAATGGCTTCCACATTCCAGCCCGATAATTAAATGGTACTCACTAACATTCTATGGCGTTTTTAAGAGTGGAAACATTAAGGTAGCCTTACACTCAAATGGCTTCCACATTCAAGTCCTTTGATTAAATGGTACTCATTTCGTGGCGTTTTTAAGTGAGTGGAAACATTAAGGTAGCCTGACACTAAGATGGCTTCCGATTAAAAAGCACGAAGACGAACATCGTGCAATCATTTTTTTCCACTGGCCCTCTCGTATATACGGTCTATGCAGACATGGAGCGGCTTTTTATGGTATAGTTCCACCCTCCCCTCCTCCATCAAAAATCATACTCCATCATAGCATTTCGGTGTTATATAAGTGGACACCACTACTGAAGCATGGTTTTCAAATTCCCGCAGATTGATTGGATGATATAAGTTTTCCTTGGTTTTCGATTGGCTAAGTGTGGGTGGAAGCCATTTGAGTGCCATTAATGATATTAATAATTCTCACTCTGTTATTCAAATTTAAAGTCTGCAGAAATATTTCAGCGTGGTTCACCATCTTATCTATCCCAATATCTAACAATTTAAACTATCATACTTACAAAACCTCAATACTTAAAAAAAAACATTGGATACAACTCGACCAAAATATGACGCATTTAGGCCAATATTCTATATTCAATGGTTATCAAATTGTATACTGGTGAGTATCCAAAGAGTTGAACTAAAATGACTAACGAACGTAACCCCACACAGAATTAGCATAATAAACAATGATAAGTAAAACACAATTAATGTGTCACAGTTTCAATTTTAATTACCTTTGTATGAGAGCCAAAATTGGTCATATATTAAAAAAGACTAAAGCCATAGATTGACGGATGTTTCTTACTCAAATAGTTTTTCTTGTGCTACAGATGCTGCTATGGGTCAAATTGTCCCTCAAATTTTCATGTGAAGTTCTTTTTTTTTCTTATTAAAAAACTAGAATATTGTTTTTGGTTTGGAAGTTCTTCGAAGAATCTCCCAAAGCAACAGACTGTAATCCTGTTATTCAAGCCAAGACGCGCCAAAACTCCGGTAAGACACATTAGACTTTCTTTCTGTTAAGAGAAAATGTTTTTTTTCATCAAGAACAGAATTTCCAAACTTGAATCTCCTCCTTGTAATATTTTTTTTTACATATTTATAACTTAAAACTCTAGTGTAATATCCTCCGCGAGTGCTCAGGCTTTGAGCAAAGCTATGATATTCAAAGAAAAAAAGGAAACTAAAATCGTTATTTTTATCACAGTTTTTCAAGGGAAAAGAGGAAATATTTCTCAGTAAATAAGTGATCGAATCTCCGGATTCAGAAAATACTTTTTCAATAAACTATTCTTCCCTTCAAGAAGGGAGAAATAATATTATACGAACTGCTTGATATTGTTTTCTGCTGGCAGCGTTAGTCGTACGAACCAATGTTTCTGCAAGCTCGCTTAAGGCCCTGGCTAAACGAGAAAACATGTTTCCCTAAATGTTTCCTAAGGTGGCAAAACTGTCAGGAAACATCGGGAAACAATGTTTTCATGCGTCTTGGAAACATGAAATGTTTCTACCGAACAGCAAAAACATTTTTTGCGTCTTGGAAGCAAAATTTTTTGTTGCATGTAGCAATGTTTCGCATGTGGCTAAACTGTAAAACATAGAGGAAACATGCACGCGGTAAACATGTTTCTTCCTTTAGCCAGGGCCTAATTATCATCGGTCTTAACTTTGATCGAACTCATAAAAATAGAAATAAATATCTTGCAAATTAATTCTTAAAACGATGTCAATAATACTACGAAAAATCGTTGCCGAAATTAATGGTATATAAAAATCGTAGGAATTTTTAAAAATGGGAGAAAAATTAAAGTTGGACATGCAGACATTTTATAAACTTTGTAAATAAAATTTTCAAAATAATGGCGATCGTAAGCATGTTTCAGTATGATCATGTTCATTTCAGTGTTAAAGTGCTCTCGAATTTCAATCAGACTCAACCAAAACGTATATGTTGGAAAACCATTTCAATACATAGTGTTTAAGAAAAGCTATTTAACTGCTGGTCATTTTGGAAGCCCATTTAATAGCCGTCGTCTATTTTCACGCGTTGTGACGCGGAGAAAACCATTTCAATGATGTTTAAAAAAACCCATTTAACTGCTGGTCATTTTGGAAGCCATTTAGTTCTCATAGCTCTCGAATTTTTACCATTGAACTGTTCAGTTGCCCAGAAAAAGGGTACGAAAATCGTTTTCGGTTGTAGGAAGTTCGTTGTAATCTTGAATTGAACTGAAATTCGCAAAAATTGTCAAGTCACACTATTGTCTTGCAGACAATATTCTTATTCTTTCAAAATACAAATAGGTGTCATTTCAGAGTTTGCAAATACTAAAATTACTATAAAATTTCATCGAGTGTCGACGACCAAGTTCTTAATTTCTTTCTTACAATAATGAACGCGTATATTTTTGATTAAATCGAATGGAATAAAAATCAGCCGTACCATCTGTTATCCGATTATCATGTTGTGGAAAAACACTTCTGAAGGTAAAAGTGACATTCAATCTTGACTGCAAATTATTATCAATAAACAAACCTGTTGTCATAACAACCAAATAAGGGCTAAGATTAGATGTGCTGTGCGCTGTTTGGATGGAATAACCCATTTACAGGCCAATGTCATGATAAAAATGAAATAACGAATCAAGTAGATAGTTATATGACTAGGCTAAGGGTTCGGTAAAGTGTATATCGAAATCAGGGTTTTAGATCTTGAAGAACTTTGCAAATAAAGGTTAGATTGGTTTGTTACCAATAAAAGACGGTCCTTGACAATCAAGTCTAACGTGTTACTGAAGTTTTTACTTTAATGCAGTGTTTGGATTGATTTACAGTATAATACACAGCAGTAACAAGCTGATTCTCAGTCGAAAACATTTTCTTATTTCTTTTGTTTTTCTCTCTTGTATTTCGTAATTTTTTTTTTGTTTTTTGCACTTTTAAATTAATTTTTCGCTTTTTCATGAACATTGTTTTTCATTTAGGTGTCTTTCTTTGAGAGAAACAAAGGTGATAAAAGAAAACCCGAAAGAAAGGGGGATGCCACTCTTCGGATTCGATTCTTTCATGTGTAAATATTTTAACATGTTCGTCATTAAAGGAAAAGTTATGTGATCTTAAAAGGGCAGCCAAATTGCATACGAAGGTAAAGAGATCTATTGACATCTTTTCAAAAAAACACTTTGCGGGGGTAATACAATTATGAAAGAAAGAAACAAAGAAACAAAGAAACAAAGAAACAAAGAAAGAAACAAAGAAAGAAAGAAAGAAAGAAAGAAAGAAAGAAAGAAAGAAAGAAAAAAGGAAGAAATATTTTCAAGTGTTCCGCTTTTCTCAGCAAACCAAGATCACATATGAATATTAGCCTCAAACCAACGAGAAAGATAACACTTTAATTACTAAGATATCGAACCAACAGCGTGACAGCTGAAGAAGCTTGAGTCTAAGATTTTAACTAAAATATCAGTTGAATTCACTAGAATAGTATTGACTTTATCGGGCCCTGAAACAACCTCTGAGCTGATCTAAGTCAGGACATTGCTAACTCTCAGATTGAGCCCTGAGACAACCAGCATGAACCATCTCTGGGCTGATCTAAGTCAGGGCACGGCTAACTCACAGAAAAAACCCTGAAACAACCTCTGGGCTGATCTAAGTCAGGGAATGACTAGTTCACAGATCGAATTTGAATGTTGCGAGTCCAGAAATCAAACCATACCGCTAGCCACCCTTGATTCAACAATCGATAATAATATAGTTCTCAGGAGGTGGAAATTCTTTCGTTTTGTTCTCCAAATTGAGCTGCTCTGACGTCACATACAAGGGGACTATTGAGCTGTTTGACGTCACATGCAAGGGGACTATTGAGCTGTTTGACGTCACATACAAGGGGTCTATTGAGCTGCTCTGACGTCACATACAAGGGGTCTATTGAGCTGCTCTGACGTCACATACAAGGGGACTATTGAGCTGTTTGACGTCACATGCAAGGGATCTATAAAAAAGGGTCCACTGATCGATGGTAGGAAAATAAGCATTACTGCATAATTTAAAGTATTTCATATCTGAATACTTCTAAGATCTTGTAAGCGCGACCAACGAATCCTGGCGCGAATAATATTTCCGATCAAAAATAAGAATTTCTAGTATTTTTCTATTGTCTGTTAAAATAAAATAATTCGTATCCAAAACTGACTATAAAATAGAGTTTTCTAATTCAAATTTGGAAAACCAACTTCGCATTTGGGTAAGAGCTAGGTTTTCCCAGTTCAGATTATGAGCCATTCCCTAGAGTATGATTTTTTTGTTTAATGGTTGTGCACAAGAAGAGACATGAATATGGATACAACTCAAACAAGGAATCTTATTCTCAAGAGAATAACACGTGTTCTGAAATGGGAACATTAAGTCCAAGGTAAAGAAGTGTGTTGATGTACTCTCTAAAGGAATATTGGTAGAGAAAACAACAATTCTCAATAGACTGACACATAGTTTGTATTGCATCAAGTAAACGAAAGCTATTTAATCCTTCGTGCTTCAAAATCAAGCGAGTTAAGTGAAGAATTCAGATACAATAACAATGTACTAGTTCTAATCCTTTTGATAAATTATGCGTTCGGGTGTGTACACAATGAAGTAGAGAGAATAAGAGAAAAATATCAATGCCCTTGGCAGGATTCGAACCCACGTCTTCGGTATTCTAGTCCGATGTGTTAACCACTACACTACAAGGACCAATCACGCTGGTAACGCAGCCAGAATATGAAATGTAGGGCACTCGAGAGGATCCAGAGCGATATTTTTTCTCTATAGATAAGTTGAAACACCGTAAATATGTACGCAATTAATAGACATAGTAAAGTAGTGATAAATTATGCGTTCGGTGTGTATACAATGAAGTAGAGAGAATAAGAGAAAAATATCAATGCCCTTGGCAGGATTCGAACCCACGTCTTCGGTATTCTAATCCTTTTGACTGAACTACAACTTCTACAGGCAATTGTTTCTTAACGATATGATTAAACAAATATTCAAACAGGTTTTTTTATGATGATACATATATATTTTTAAGCAAAAATATATTCCTTTCAAAACTACGTGAAAACTGAATAAAATAACGATTTCTTTTCCTTTTCCTTGTCGGGGAACTCCTCTAGGGGCTCTCAGTTTATTATCTTCTTCATCTGTTTGCTTCTCTTAATAAAATTAAACCAACTGAAATTCCAAAACGCCACACACGAAGAGACGTCGTTCCAGAGTTTTGTTTGGCTTTTAGTTCGTTTTGTTTTCGCTTCATGAAAAAATTAGCAATAGAAATACATTTTTGCCAATATTCCATTCATGACAAATATAAGAAAGAAAAAATCAGAATTAAGCTAGTTTAAGTTGACGAAGCAACTCGTAAACATCTGGGCGTAATCTACTACAGATTTTTGCTAGAAATTTGCTTAATTCGAATGTTTACTAAATTCAGCAAGTTATGAAGGAGAGAAGGAAAGAATTAGATAACACATTATGAAGTCATCAATCTTCTAAGTGTCAACGAAATGGAAAATTACTTCTGATTGGTGTTATTGGAGCGACATGTAGACTTCATCTTCGATATTCAGTTAATTCCACTTGAATGCAGCAAGCAAGTGGAAAGGCCTTTACATCTCGGGGGAAAAGCGTAATAAATAACAATAAAAGGTCAGTAAAAACCGTACTTTTTAAAAATAAAGGGTTTCCAAAGGTTAGTTGTAGACTGAACATATATATATATTTTAGCATTTTTAAAGGTTATCTTCATAAATGTTTTTCAACGGTTAGCCGTACAATATACATGTTTTAGCATTGTCATAAGAATAATTTTTTTCAAAGATTATCTTTATAAAGGTTATTTCAAAAAATAAAAAAATACGTTTTAGGATTATCTTTAGAATGAATCTTTATCAATATTATCTATGAATGCGAGGCTTATTTTTACTTAGACTTATATTTTTAAAAAATTGCCGACAAAAGTTAGTGAGAAAAAAGTGATTCCTTTTTCGTATTTGTTTATGTTAATTTTATATAATATTTTGAGAAGGGTCAGTTTTTCACCAGTTGAACATCTGGTAATCATTCGATGTTTACATCTACATATCGCTCCCATATATGGATTGCGTTTTTGGCTAAAAAAAGTTCAATATTTTGGTTTATTAATTAGCGAAAGTATACAAAACGGTTGCTAGAAATCTGCAAATATGTTTACGAACTATTAGGATTGTGATAATTAGCACATTTTTAACGAGAGACGAGGGGTAAAACCGATGGTCGTTACTATAACTACCAGCACAACATGAACACCTATTAGGATGAAGTTTTCATTAAGACATGTAGAAAGGTTTCATTTCAATTACAGCTTTTCGTTTAACAAAGAGGACCTAGTTTTTTTAATTCCCTTAGATTCTTGGAAATGTAAATAAAAATTGATTTAAAAAAATAAATAACAACAAAAGAAAATCCATAGGGAGGAGTGAGAGAAGGGAAAGATTCGGCTTCTTTGACTCGCTCTCGATTTTATAGCCTATAGATATTTTTTTCTATTTTTGTTTCTTTCGTGTTGCTTTCAGCCTTTCCTCTTTATTTTGTTTTCTTTTTTCTTAGTTTTTTTTTCGCGATTTGTTTAATCTCCTTTTCCCTCTCTTTTTATCCTCATTTTTTATTCCCTTTCTATTTAAAAAATTACATTTCCTATATCAATTTTTAATGCTTTCTTCCTTTAGCTACAAATATTGCATTCCCTCGGGTTTAAAAAGAGTTGATTTAACTTCCAATTCCCTCGGGTCTCCCGTAGTTCCTTATTTACCAGCCTAGTGTAACACATTTATGGCGATTACTCAATGATTCAAATCCTAAGCACCCTTAGTGCTAGCTATTCTCATAGTAATTAAGATCTTTCGCCACTGTTGACAACCCAAGGATACCAAGTCAGAACGAAAACAAAAACAATAGTATTAAAAGTCAGATAAACTGATTTTCGTCCTTGAAGACTATTCTTATTCAAATCATTCCTCTGCCCCCAGCCACCTCTTTCATTGAAATCAAAATACCGATAAGAATTTTCTATTTTTCTTTGTAATTTAGACTGATGGATGCAGCACAGCCTATGCTAAAGTAAATATTTCCAAATAATTCAAAACCAGAGCTTCCTATTTCAAGAGAACACACTACAATTTCCCAAGAGAGAAGAAAGGAAAGACCTAAAAATCTCTAGTTGTAAGTACATTATTTCTGAGTTAATATAAAGATATAGTTATTATTTGTTGATAAAGAAGAGAAAATAAAGAAAGGAAAGAGATAAGGAAAGCTGTCTAGTTGATATAGCTGTCAAGAATCTCTACAAAGGTTGTAAGTACATTATTTCTGAGTTTAAAAATATAAAGATATAGTTATTACTTGTTGATAAAGAAGAGAAAATAAAGAAAGAAAAGAGATACGTAAAGCTGTCTAGTTGATATAGCTGTCAAGAATCTCTACATAGGTTGTAAGTACATTATTTCTGAGTTTAAAAATATAAAGATATAGTTATTACTTGTTGATAAATAAGAGAAAGGAAAGAAAGGAAAGAGATACGTAAAGCTGTCTAGTTGACTGATAAAGCTCTCAAGAATCTCTACATACCCCAAATCCTAATTCAAGGATACAAACGTCTAGAAGTTTACTACAGGAAGCTTTGAATCGTAAAAAATAAATCATAGTTTCTTTTTGTTTTTATGTAATCGTGCACGGCAAGGGCGTTCGATCGATTGTTAGGGTAGAAAATGTTCAAGTTAAGTCAAAAATGTAGAAATGAACTCGCGGAGACAATAAATTAATTTCTTTTGTTTTATGTAAGCCACTTTTGTACACTCAAGGAAATGATCTTCATAGAAAATAAGTGCTCTTCAGGATGAATTTAATCCTGAGTCGTATTCTAGGCCCTGTCCACAAGTGGGTATCCGGATATTTTTGAACGGGAATTGTTTTTTTCCGTTTTCAAAAAAGTATTCTCGTCCACACGTAGCATTTTCGAATCGTTTTCGCTCGCCCACTAAGTACTATAGTTTTCAACAAGTTGAGTTTTCAAGGTCACATTTGCAAAGAAAAAGTCATATTGAAAATGAAATTTAAAAATATTCGGATATGAGTTGACGGGGCTCAGTTTCTCTTTGATGTCGGTATGCTGAAGAACTATAAGTCCATGTCACTCATAATTCATATTACAAAAGATATATATTTTAACGTGGACTGCCGTACGTCTAACTCGTGTTGCGGTTTTTTGAGCTGGAGGTATATTTTAGTTTCGTAAGAGGTTTGCCTTCCTTAACTCTAATTTATAGTTAAATATTTTTGATAGATATTTCGTTGAGGTTTCTGAAGGGTCCAGCTGGGGATTAGTATCCGATTGCTGTTTTTATTTTGACGGCTTTGCCTTCCTTTTCTGAGGTCGCAACTTTCAACAATATTTATAACCTATTTTTAGGCTTGACTTTAGTAATTCCGCTATCGATTTCATAACGTCAAAAACGGCTCTAATTTATTCACTAAAAATGTAAATTTGGTTTTTAAAAATTGAAAGGAATTATTTCACATTTACAAGTAACCATTTTGGGAAAATATACTATTTATTGAAACAATGAAAATTTTAAAATCAAGTAAAATCTTTTAAAATGTAGAAAAAACTTTACGCCTTTTGCGAGGAGTGATGAAAGTGATCGCCTAAAGGCTCATGGTTTTAAAAGCTTTCGACGCGAGATCGAATTGAAATTTAGTTATTTATATTTTAGTTTTTCCCGTTTTGTTCCAGAGAAAAAGCTTTAAGTCGCCAAACGTTTCTGATAAAAGTTGAATAAAAATGAAAAATTCATGAACTCGTTGCGAAAACAAAATGTAAAAGCTGTGGATATCGCACCTGTGGCTATTTAAGTTTTAATGAAAGAAGAAAAAATTAGCACTCCTACCTTAACGCGAAGATCAAAACTTCTTTTCTTAGTCATTCTCACTTAAAGATGAGTTTAATTCTGTAATTAGTGAGAAATTTCCTTTCGGAAATTGCATTTTCCTTTTTTTAGAGCGTAAAATACTACGATAGAGAAAACATGACATTTTACAATAACAAGTATAAAGTACAACTTATTCAAAAACCTCTCAACATGAACTACAATTTTCGTTCACTCTTTTTGCATAAAACTCATTCGCTAATATGGAGCAGGGTTTTTAAAAGGAAATTTTTTAAACTACTTTTTCCGCAGAGAGAAAATTTATTTTGTCTACCTATTTTACTTCAACAGAAGAAAAAAATCCTTTATTACACATTTAGGGTCGATATCCGTGTAATAATGCCGTGAATAAAAACCATATCAGTGAAGTGATACGATATCACTTCACGGTAAACTGGGAACTGGAATGCTTTTCATTTTATCGACCTTAAATGTGTAATAAACAAATTATTACATGTTAAGAATTTGATATTGTTTTTATTCACTATTTATAAAAACGATATCAAGTTCTTAACATGTGATAATCTCTATGTATAATATAACCCAAGAGTTATGCTTCCATATCTACAGTATCTGATGTGGCGCTGGAAAGATTAAAACCAATGAAACAATCCTCCGATTTAATCATCGTATCCTTAGATATCTAGAATTGATCAATGCTATTCCAAAGGCTTTTAATTAATGTGGGGGGTACGAAGTGTTTGGAAAATTAAACGACTTAATTAGAAAACAAACTGAGTTTTTTTGCTGTCGTAACTGAGATTACAAAGCTGCCATCGAACTACAGAAGTGCTCTTCATCGATCATATAATCATGTTAAATAACACTCCATAATGTTTATCTTATGTATTAATAGGATTTTTTTTCAATAATGAGCAATAATAGCAAAAACTAGACTTTCGTATGAGTTTTTATCCCAATTTTCGTTTTGGGTTAACACTCAAAACCTTTTTTAAACAGTTAGAAACCGATGTACTATGATAAAATGCCTGTTTGAAGCTGTATTTTCAATTGTACAAGATATCGATGTTTTGTTGCATTTGTATTAGAATGTTGCTTTGTTGAGCTTTTTTATAGAAAATATATGGGAAATAAGCAAATGAAGGCCTAAACCTCATTTTCGTCAGATTTTTGCTTTGGGTTAACACTTCGATTCCACTTTCATCGGTCATTTCCACTTCCAAACAAGTTAAACTTTCTGAATAACAAGATTTTAGCCTTGTACAACAGCCTTTCTTCACGAAAATAGTTTTTGGCGCTCACCGCTTGAATACGAAAATAATTCCTCTCAACGTCTAAACGTTTTTATCTTTAATATTTACTGAACAATAAGTAGCAATATTGCATCCATCTTAACGCCCCGCCGGTTTTTTTCCCAAAGAAAAAAAACTGCGCTTTCAAAATAAGTACTGAACGATAAGCGTATATTATAAGAGTTTTAATTTTAATTAAAATAAACACATACTAAAGCCCTTTAATCATTGGATTCTGAGAGAAGCTTCATTTTGTCATTTTGAATATTCAGTTATTTTGATAATAATATGCTATCATATTCGAACTACTTGACGTTCAGTCTAGTTTTGAAGTGTAATTACTAGAATTACAATGATGACTCAAGCCACAATGCAGATAACTCGATAATGACTACTTAAAACAACGCCTTCACAATATTGAACTTCTCAATAGAAAATAATCATACTAAAGGGAAAGTATTTCACGTAGTTTTGGATTAAAAACGTACTGATCTATTTGATACTATAGTCATAGTTTGTAGTTATTTTTCCAATCTTTTATCGAAGTTGTTCATCCGCTATTATGTCGACCACAGGACAGACTAGCTGCATTCGATGTTAACCGGTATTTCTCGGGTAGGCTGTTGAGGTGCAGGATGATTCTCCAAAATAAAGACTCCGGACAAGAGGATCATAGTAGACAAGAAGTCCAGAGGATTGACAACATACCGGTAATCCCTAGGTGGGAGTCCGGGTGCAGGATGATTTTATTACTGATAGTTTAGGATAGGAGGACGGTAGATAATAAGTACAGGGGAGTGACAACATACCCGGTAATCCCTAGGTGGGAGTCCGGGTGCAGGATGATTTTATTACTGATAGTCTAGGATATGAGGACGGTAGATAAGAAGTACAGGGGAGTGACATAATACCCGGTAATCCCGGGTTGGTCGCGTGGAAATGCAGGATTATTCTCTACTTGATAGTCTTGCACAAGAGGAAGGGAGATAAAGTACAGGAGATTGACAATGTTTCCGGTATGTTCCTGAAGGACACAGGAATCCACTGCTTTTGAGTTGTGTATTTTATTGTATTCGGGCATACTTTCTACTGACTCGTGAATAATTGTCCAGTCTAGGAAACGTAAGAACCATTCTTCCACTATCAACTAATCATATATTCTCTTGATGCATACTAATGCTTTAAAGTGCTACTCTGACGATAATCACTCAAACTTGGATTCAGTTGAAATTTCCTAAGAATATTCTCTAAAGGTCCAATAATCTCTGTATGAAGTGTTTTCTCGAGTCTGTGACGTCATATACTCAACATCAAACATTACTACATATATTTCTTTATATATAAATCCTTAATTTATTTTATTCCTATGAAGCCCAAAGGTTGGCTAATGTGCTTATTTCACATTACTTGTGACTATAATTTATATTTTGTGGTGTTTGGGTATTTCTTTCTCCCTTTACTACTGATATTTTGATCATAAACTACAAAGAAATGTAAGAAGCGATGTTCGATGTTGAGTGTATGACGTCACAGACTCCAAAAAATAATCGTAAAAATATCATACTTTCGTCCTGAATATCGAGAAAACACTTCATACAGTGATTATTGGACCTTTAAAAAGTATTCTTAGGAAGTTTCAGCTGAATCCAAGTTTGAGCGATTTTCGTCAGAGTAGCACTTGAACTGAGAAGCCATTTCAATGTTACGCCTAATAATAAAATATAACAAAACTTCTTAGGCGGAAATCTTACTGATAATCGCACAAAGGACTCATCGTCTTTAAAAAAATTCTAATCTAGAAAAAATTGTGGGGCGGGGGGCGGAGATCTTTATTATCGCACAAACAAATTGTTTTTAAAGAACGTTTTCACATAACTGAGATATCAGCTTTCAGCTGCATAATATTTGAAAAGCCTCTTTGAAATTCAAACCTAACATCATTAAGGTTTCATAGACAAAACATCGATTCTGTCTGCCTATTAAATGTTATTGGATGCTAAAGAGAATTGGCTTGTTTGCCAAGCTCTCACTTTCATCATACACTACTCTTAAAAACCATAGTTGTTCGATTTCTGTGCGCGCATAAAAAAGAAACTCAAACTTGCTGAATTGCCTTCCATACGCATTTTGAACCTTCTTTAACAGGGCAAAACCCTATGATTTTGTACTTAAAACTGAAGCTTTGCGTGCGTTTACCTCTTAACCGACTTTTGGTTTATTACTGAAACGAATAAGGCCAAGTAACAAAAAAAAAATGTTTCTCGTCCGGATTTGTATGAAAAAGAGAGCGAATTCCAAAATATTTTTCTGACTTTTTGCTTCATCAAAACCCTGTTTAGTATACCCAATTGAAGGGGAATCGCGCCTTGGATAACTTTTTGCCTAATTAGTAGTAAAATGCTCAAGGCGTAAATAATAAATATACAAATATATTCCTTGTCCCTTATGTTGATTCCTTATTCCTTCGATTAAAATTGAGAAGGTTATGATTGCAGGAGAAGGTAAATGATGAATTCTTCGCCAAATAACTGGAAAATCTGGAACCAACTAAATTGAAAATAATCAGACTGATTTGTAGAACATTGTATTACTGGTACTAGTGACAATATGTTGTCATTGTCAGCCCTTGACTATGAAAAATGAGAGCATATTCAGAAAAACAGAAATAAGAGACTTGTTAATGAACACAAAATTTGTCCTGTGGTATCTTTAGTCATAAAGAAAAAGAAAAGAATCGCGCCTTGAATTGTACTGAGACACACCTTAGTAAATAGGATTCTAACTGAATTTTCAGATTCTGGAGTTGAATATAATACCACCAAAAAGACGTAGTTTTAATGAGCGAAAAATAAAAAAAAGAAAAGGCTTAATAAAATATCCAAAACAGTACCATCGCCGCGGGGCGGTTGCCACAACAGGTCGTCAAGCAACATAGCAACAGAAAGAAGAGGGTTCTAGAATAAGAGATTCGCATTGGACGACTCACTCAAGAGGTTTTTTTAATGGCATAGCGTGAGCTTTCAGACAAGTCAAAACACGCGAACTCTGGCGGCAATAGTTTTAATTCGCGATGCAACGCCAAACAAGCGTATGTTTGGATAAGCTTTTTGTAGTATGTGGATCATTGATCACGCAGGTAGAGTCGTAAAGTTTATTGCGTTTCTTTTCAGAGAGCTCAAGTAAAGCTGTTCGCTTAAAATTGATGCTACACCTAGCAAGTGAACACCATGAATAGTCAAACAACTCTACAACACCCTCCTCAAAGAAAAATCTCCCCAAAGCAACAACAGTCGGTTAATGAAATTCTCGACCTCGTAGCAGATCAAACTAGAAAAATTTCACTCTCCGAAGCCGACTACAAAGCTCAAAAACGTATACAAAGGAAAAAGTCTCAAAATGGAGAGTATGAAGAGGAGGAATACATTGATGATTCTAGTTCGACTAGTTCTGTACGATCGTACTCTCCTCCGTTGGCCCAAGAGAGTAACAGTTTTAGTTTATCTTGGGATACAAGCTTAAATCTTGAACCTAAAAAACATCTATCCACTGGGGATTTATTGGGAAAGAATCCTCGAGGATTACCGCCATTGGAACCAATCAAGGCGACGAAAAAACCAACTCGGCCCCCATCACGTTTAGGAACAACACGAGAACCATTCGAAAACGATGAACATGTTGAACTAAAAAAAACTGCACGACCAATGTCAGCAAGAGGACAAAGAACTTTACCAAGAGCACGAGGGCTAACTACTTAAAATACAACACAAAGCATATAGTAAATATATGCTGATGGACCGGCTGAGAGGAATTTGCAAAAGGGTCGATGATAATGTGGTATCATCTCCGTTACAGAATTGTACAACATCATCAAGCACTTAAACTAAAATTGTTACATCATTTTGAGGCGTTAGGAATGGAAGCTATCATTTTTCGTGACCCAAAAGTCGTTCAGAAAGACGACGAACGCTGAACAGAAATATAAATAAAGTCTTCGACTTCTCGATATAATGCCCGCAACATTAAAAAAAAAATCCGTTAAAAACAAAGAGAAAGTTAAAAGTATGTAAATAGTTATATTTATATTTATTCAAGAACTTGAAGATAATGGTTGAGGAAAATATTGAATTGAATACTTTAAAAAGATTATCCATAAAAACAGGTAAAAAAAACAAGTTTTTTCCAATAAAAGAACAACGTAAATAGTGGTTACAAATTCACTGTGTCAACGAATTAATGACTAAACTATATTATTACGAATTTTCTCTTGAATTTTTCAGAACAGTCGGATAGTTAAAAATAATAAATGAAAAGTGATTTATCTTATTCGTTTTCATCATATAATTTGAAGCGGACGAATTCGCTTTGAGAATTTTATTACGTCCTCTTTCATAAGGTTTGTTTTTTAAGGGGTCAGACTTATTCGGCGCCGTCAGCTGCCGTCGCTGTAAAGATGAGAATTAGTCGTAATACTTAGAAAATATAGTTAAATAAATAATACAAATAATAGAATTCACAGTGAGGTCCAATTTCATTTATGACGGTATTGAATGAGCGACATAAGGTACTTTGACTTTAATAATAAGACTTTGATTAAATAATCGGTTAAAATTATCTTTTTTGTGAAGCTGGACTAGAAGCCATGGTGAATGCGAGACGACAAGTTTTAACTGAAGCACCTCAAGATTTATTGCTTTTAGCCTTTTGTATTATTTTCGCATTTTTTAAAACTAGAAATTGGCTTTTCTTGTCAAACAATACAATTTTGAATTCATACAGTAAGTCTAAACTTCGTGGAACGGGAAACGAAAATGCAACATCCAGCTGGCTTCTATATTCCAGCATTATGATTGGCCAATTTTCGTTTTCTAGGGTTTTGATTGGCTTGGAGTGGAAGCCATTTGACTGTCACGAGACCGCACTTTTTTAACTGTTATTGTTTCTTTAACAGATAATGACGTTAATTTTGACGTCAAACCAACTAAAAATTATCACGAATAAAGCAATCAACTAAAGACGCCAGACAAAAAGCTTCTCGGAAAATCTTGAAAACAACAGCCTCAGAACAGCTATTATGAAACATTGTTAGGTGAGGAGAGGGTAGGATCAAGACAGACTAACAACTTTAGTTTCTCCCATGTGGTGAATTTAGCGTGAACTTGGTTTCAAATTCTCGATTCAAAACAACACAACACAACAACATTACAACGAGTAATATTAAATACTGATAAGACAGAATCTAAATTAACAGAAATATAACTCTACCTCCCCTCCCTTGGTTTCAAAAAGCACAGTGCTTACGTCACATACAATTTCCTTTTGTTATACTACACACGTCGTTAAAAAAACTTATTCAGCTTAAGCGGCATCTTTCCTAGCTCCTTCTAATGGAATACGAAAACTAATAAAGGCAATACAAACACAACAACTCTTGAATTCTGGAGCGAAAATTTAATCAAATTTCCCATCACCGCATGTAGGCCGCGTGTTATGGCGTATCAAGATAACCAAGGCAACGAGACCTCACATTATTGTAAACAAACCTGTAATCTTTTGGTCATTGTCGATAAAATCATCAGTAATGAAAATTTTTAAAGATATCTAGTACTGTATTTACTTATGGATTAATTTGTCTGCATGGTATATTAGAAAGCCCGTCAGTGATGTTCGCTAAGCGATAAATATTTTAAAAAATTGCAGAAACAAATTCACAAGCAGACAAATAATGTTTAATGAAACAAACATGAATAAGTAGTGTTTAATATCAATATTTCAGCTCAAAAATTGCAAGATATTAACGTCTTCGTATGGGGCTCGTAATGAGTTGGAACAGCGTCTTGGAAAATGTCTATCTGACTTCCTCACTTTCTCGGAAACCACTTGAACGATACACAAAGGATGTCGTATGACCGTCTCGTAGGTCGACAGTCGTACTCCCTAAATTTTTTTAAGAAACGACTATTCCTGATTCCATGCAATCGATTCAAGAAAACATCTATACGAGAGGAAGGGGTTCGATAGCTATAAACATTACCATTAAAGATTAATCATATTAAACTTTTAAAATAATTATAGTTACGCCATCAATTTGCGCAAAATATTTAGGACGCATTTCTTTAAATGAAAAAAGAGTAGTTTTAAAAACAGTACGATGAAATCGGTATTGTCCAAAATGTCAAATGAAGAGGTTTCTTCTTACGCTCCGAAAATATTCTTTTTCCTTGTGTTGAGACAAATGAAAACACAAATCATAAATGAAAGAAAAACTAAGTTCTTTCAAAAGGTTATTCTGCGAGTAAAAGAAGACGTGTAAAGCAACTGAATTTTTTAAAAATGATAAGATATAAAACTCTTATATAGCGACAACAACTACTTGAAATTTGACTATTCGTATAAGTTTAGATAAGCTTCCATCTTGTAGAGTTTTACTATTTGCTTAAATTTTCAGCACAAATTGAAACGTAAATAGTCTTCTGGTAAATAAATTCAACTACACAAGATTAATGGCGTCTTGACTAACAAGATGGCATACTATCTCGTGTATTAAGTGTTTACTTTTCATAATGAATGTCATAGAGAATTTCTACACTCAATACTATGAAGTGGGAAGTATATTTGATCGTTATCTTACGATTAAAATTGAGTCTTAAACATTTGAGGTGTGAAGTGAGTACAAAGCAATTTCGAGCCATTACAGTGTCACATTTACTATTAGTGTCACTATTAGTGTCACACATTACAGTGTCACATTTACTATTAGTGTCACCATTAGTGTCACCATTAGTGTCACACATTACAGTGTCACATTTACTAAATCATCATAGCTGTACCAACGTCAAATGGAAGTAGTTAACGTATACTTTTGAAAGAAAGGTGTTTACTTTTTCTTTATTTACATTTTGCACCTTTTTGTACGAAATAATAATACAATTAATAATACAAGTTGTAAATACAAGCAATGAGGTATTCATCTAAAGTTTAATTTAATTTTTTAGCCCTTGAAGCTAGATTGGAAGGTTGCACTATTACAATGATCTTTACAATGGAAAGTTCAGTACAAACCGTTCAAAGAGTACAAATCCGTTGAAACAGAGAATTTGGAGTCTTTAAACTTGATCCTTGTTCTTATTTTCAAAACTTTAAATCAACCTTTTCTATTCAACCAAATCAGAAAATCAAAGGTCGAAGAAAGCTCATTAGTTGTCTGAAGTTTATCGCAATAAATGTTAACGTTACTAACACACTTGTTGTCCTCAAGGATGAAATCCAGTCATCTACTTAGAATTCTCACTTGGTGTAGAAAACACAGTCAATCTACTCATTTTGCTACCAAATTAACCAAATTACTCAGTAAAGCCAGGAGCTACTGCCCCGTCAGACCAAACTGACAATTGATATCAACTCATCAACTCTTCGCACATGCCAGCAGGTCTGTATCTTACGCATCGGTATCCCTACTGACTCTATATATTGTATATACCTCTATTTCTGTGTGAGGGGAAATAAATGATCCTACGACGTTGGTCCTTCTTTGGCTAGCTGAACGGCGGCATAGCCGTGGGCGTCTCTCGCGATATAGGAGGCAACTGTACAAGAGCGTACGGACCACTAAGCGAAGCAGCTTTCCCAGCCGATGCAGCTCTTAGCATCGGAATTTCGCTCGGATCCACAGGTTCTAGCCCCAAATTTATTAGAGTTCTGCCTCTACTTGTTAAACGCCTCGTAGATTTGGTAGGACTTGAGCTTCTCGAATGGTGAATCGGGGAGTCCATCATTTGATTTATATTGCACGTGATTCTTTCGTTAGCGGAATGCTTGCGAACGCGCGCGGCCATTAGCGCTTCACCACTGGCGAGACGCTGGAAATTTTGTGACGATGTCGGTCTTGTTTCATGAGGATAAACGTTTTCTGCGCCCTCGAAAAAAAGATGTTTTTCTGGTGTACGAAGAGCGTGTTTTCGATAGCTCGAATCAGCGCTTGGCTTTCTAGACAAGATTTGTTGTGGCCAAGAAGAGTTCACAGCAGAATTAGAGTCGAACTCTGGCTGTACGTCATGCTGATTTGGTTGATTTAAGCTACCATAGACGTCCACAGGAAAGGGTGACATAGGACTATTATTGGAAAACCTTTCGATGTCGTTTATTTGACTCGAATAAGAAATCTTTCGCTTTTCATTGAATTCGGAGCTCCTTTTCTTATGGGCTTTTCTTGATTGTGGTCGTCCCGATGGTGGACGAGGCATTTGTGCCATATCACTTATTGACAGCCCCTTGGCTTCACCACCCTCATCATCAAGCGTAAGCCCAGATACTCCATTTCTCAATAAATCCTTGTTATTTTTTAAATCAGTGTTGAATTGTTCGTTGTTTTTCTGTAGAGCTATCTCATTAGCAGTGAAGGCTGAGTCAATCAAATCGATCGTATCATCGTCGACGAGTTTCAGCTCAACCTGGGACGTCTGTAACGATTCTTGGTCCCGAACGAACCTTAGAACTAGATCGCGTTTGGCTTCCCCAACATCCGCTGTACTTTCTAGCTCTGCCAAAGCAGGATTCGTCGTCATTTTGTCGGCTTTTTACACACAGGTTTTATAATGATTCACAACGTAATTCATTAGCAATGAGAACTAATTGACCAATAATCGCCGAAATTCTCACTCGAGGTATGGAACAACTTTATGTACTTCGTTGAACGTCTTCGCGATACTTTCAGGATTCAACCAAGAAAACTCGCGAATAGCTGTTTTTATAGTTGAATACAGATATCTTCGAAAGATTGTACACACTTGATAGGTTTTCTGCTGCTGTAATTAAGCAGTTGATTTCTTCACAGTATTTTATCCATGAAATATGATCTTTCTGTGTTTTAAGTCTTGTATAAGATAATATCCATTCACATCCCATTGGAACCAAAATACATGGATTTTTCGTTCAAAAAAGAGAGCTAAGTCGGGTGGAAGCGAGACAGCGTTTCTACCAAGCAACCTATGTTTTCGTTCCGTTCGTGGTAGCTAACAAACAATGAATATTAATTAAGGTATCTGATTGGACGACAGAGGATAAGAGAGGCTATAACTAGGCTTAAATGTAATCAAGTTGTACTACGATTGCATTAATAAAGAGGTCGTTAAACGATGATTTTGACGATTGCATTTTCGGCTATTTTCAATCAATAAATCTAAGGGCTGCTGTTTTCAAACTTGACAATTCCTCTACAAATTAATTTGAAATTTGGCGAATTTTGGTTCAAAAGTAACCGGCTTTGCTGACGAGTCTATAATGTAATTAAGCAGGGTATACAATAGTGTGTATTCAATTCGATGGCGGCTGTCAAGTTATTGTCTGCTGTATACAATGACTCGAGCAAACACTGGAAAAGTACTCAACGCAATAAACTTCAAATCCTAAAACAACCTCTGGACTGATGTAAGTCAGGGCACGGTTCTTTCACAAATTCAAATAAAAATTTAACGTGCTAGGTTTTGTGGAGGAAGGAAACCCGGAGAATCCAGTAAAAAACCCTTGATTCAGCCCTTGAAATCTCTGCTCACATGTGATCTATCGCTCTAAAAATCTCGTATTTTTTGAAAAAAAAAAAGCTTGACTCCGCGCATGATGTATTGAGCTCATCATTTGTGCAGGTTTCGATATCAGTTTATGACGATTTTGCAATTTTCAAACATTTTCACTTTTAAAATTTATTCAAAATTTGTTACGCAGTTCCGTAAGGTACACTAAATATTTTCATTGGTAAAAGTCCAGTAGAAATAATCCGCTAAAGCTCCATATTTTCAATAAAAAGTATAATTTTTGCCTTAATGATATACTATGATTGCGACAAAATCTAATCTAGTTGTAGTTCTAGCAAGGTTCTTAAAGGACTCTGGGAAATCAGCGCTAAACCGCTGATCATAATTTCAAAAACTAATAACTGACCAAGAGGGTGGTATATTACAATAGTAATTACACACCCCTGAAACTCTTGACATATACAGTTCAAAGGTAGTATGGTCCGACCCAGTTGGCCTCGCCCTCTAATGATAAACTAAACTCAAAATATCGACGAAAATGTTTAAGGAAATAATCAGTGATATTTTTATTTAACTTAGAGCAAAAGATGATAAGTTAAACGTTTTGAACAACAATCCTTTGAGCACTAAGTTTGATAGTTCGTGTGTTACCGAGTTATGGGATCACGTCAAACCAAGATGCGGGAATCTAAGCGAAAAAAATAAAAACATTTCTCAAGTGCGTGCTTGAGAACATTTGAGAATACAAGACAGGTTTGTACAACAGTATCTCCATGGCAACCCAATGCCAACCAATTTTTTCCACTGGCCAACCAAACTGCAGTGATAGCAAGAGAACCAAACCAAGCTTTTCTGATGTTTCCGGTCATTACTGATATTGGTGAAGAAACTCTACCCTAAACTAACGAGAAATTCATCGTCACATCAACGCGCTCTGCCATCATGATCACTAGAGGACATGCGTGATACATATTTAAGCGCCATAGGCAGTCGCGCAGCTTACATTCATTTAAGTAGATAATTAGTACAGTATGTATGCCTTCAATTGGGGTAGACTGTCGAACATGGAGACAATCCAATACAATGACGCTAATGCTTCCATAGTTAAAAATAAGGAGTCGACAAAGGCAAATGGAACTGATGGAAGGCTGACGAGGAAGTTAAGCGTGCCAGGCCAAAACAAAACATATCGCACCGGCTGTAGAGAGGCAAAAAATTAGAAGAATATAAGAATATAGAAAGTATCGACTGCTGTAGAGAAACGTTACTTTATTTCGATCTTAATCGACCGATTGTCCTGTTGCTTATAAGCGGTTTCGGCTTAATTTATCAATAATCCCTGGGCTTTACCATGGTGCAACGACCTGTTTTTCCGCATATTACGATATCGAAAACTCATTTACACGCGAGATTAAAATAGAATAACTTGTTTCTTAGCAACGGTAAAGTGGATACGCTCAGACAAACTGGGTCCAGCGTTATGCGGGTTCTATTTTTCTTTCGTGATGTCAGTTTTGACGTGTCCTTTTCAGGCAAAGTAAATGTTGGACGCGAGGGTCAGTGGAAGTATTAACGAAGTTCATTACCATACAATAGTATGCGACAATTGAAAATCGCAATGCAAACATTGAACTTAATGAATTCTACTTCACAGCTGAAAAGACTGGTTCATACTGTGTAAACGAACAGTCCCTGGTCGGTTAATATATTCGCTTTGAGATTACGAGGATTATCCGGTGAAAAGAGCTTTAAGACACCAAAAATAGACGAGAAAAGTTGAAACAACCAAGATGTACACTATCGCTGAAGAAGATAGTTTTCTTCCCGCGCTTCTGACGAACAATTTGACTCAACAACTCGCTCAAATAAAAAGCTACCGTGAGCAACAGAAGCTACGACAAGTCTACCTCGCGAGGGACATGGAGGAGATTCGAATGGCTTATGCGTTGAGGATTTGTGAAGAGAGAGAGCGTGTGCGAAAATCATTATGGGAATTAGATAACAGAAAGAGAAGATTGATGCTGCAAATAACGAACACCAAGACCCGTATTTGAACAGTTCATCTAAGAATAAAGGGAAATCAAAGCAGAGAGGAGAAAGACAACGATATCAGGAGAGAGGGAAGGAAGATCGGAGAGAAAGAGCAAAGTCTGATAAGAAGATTAAGGAGTTTAGGACTCCAGCCAGCCGGTTACCGACAACATTGCTAACAGAGAGTCGAATGAACACTGCTTTAAGTACACGACAGGACACGAGAGAGAATAGCAAACCAAAATGGAAAGAAAAACAAGCCAGACCTGAAATACCTCGTTATCTCTTTTGCTAGATTAAGATTACGATAAAAATAAGTATTTAATTAATCATTTGTGGTATTACTAAGCATTGCAATTAGTAATTCTTGATGTTTGAGAGACGAGGAAAAGTTATAAGTGTAAAGAAAGAGATACTCCTATCGAGCGGAATAGATGGTATAGATGGTAGACAAACACTAAAACAAACGAACAGAGTATTGTTCACGGACTCCAAGGCAACCACTCAAATATAACGTTTAAGATATTTATACGATAACAAGAAGTTAAATTTGAAAGGAAATAAAATAGTTACAATAAGAAAGAGAGTTTTTTCGTTTAATACATTAGTTATGACTTTGAAAATCGGAAATTGGCGTGCTTTAGATCCGAGATCTCTTGTTATAGTCAACAAAACGAATTGTTCATAAATTGTGTCAGACAATCGGCCTTTCAAGGATTGATGTATTATCAGGCCAAACACGCCAGACTTCGTTATTTAATGGTTCTTTTAACGTCTGAAGGGCGATTGTTATTGAAATAAACTTTAAGTGGAAATTCTGTAGTGTTCAAGTTGTAACTTCATCTGGAAAGCCATTTAACAGTAAGATCAAAGACACTGCCGCACGGAGTCGATAATGAGATTTTGACATAACGTGAAATGTGAATGAAATATGAGTACTTGCAACTTGAGATTAATATAAGAAGTAGTTTGAAATAAAGTTGGATTAAAGTGATGAGTAATGAAAGAGGAAAACGCAAGTGGAAAACTGTTAAGGTGGAAGAAAGGAAAAATGGGATAAAACGATAAATGGTTGAAAATATCTAAGAAACGTCAAAAGGATAGGAAATAAAAAAGAGAAAGAGGAAATAAATCTGGATATCTGGGAAAAGCATGGGAAACAAAAAACAAAAAAGAGAGAAAATGTAAATTAGATTTTTTAAGAAATTTTAGTACATTTTTGTCCGTTTTTGTGAAAAAAAGGTTTGAAAAATTAAAGAAGTGTAATAAGCTAACTACCATAAGTGCAAATTGAAGAAGTTCACTGAGTAGCGGCTAAAATTTATTAGTTAATTAAATAACCTTAGGGCTTAGTTTTCATACAACAGAAATAATGACAGAACTAATTTAGAGAAGATGAAAGAAAATAATAAAAATGTACCAGACAATAAATGTAATGATGAGAATTATTTGGAGAATGTTTAACAGGATAATAACAAAAGTGAACAAAAGTGCGTGCTAAGATCATTCGCAGTAATTACTGGTTTGCACTTGTCTCAAGTGGTATGTTCATCAGATGCATGGCAAGTTTTCAATAGGATTCTGTCTGGTTGACAGCACCTGGTTGTCAGTGTTTGACCATTATTTGGTAGCAGATAATGAGACTCAAAGATGGACTAAATAAATGAATGCTAAATTAATTAAATAATTGACAAAAACCTGGTACTTTTTTTTAAAGAATTGTTAAATTCTTCTCTAGATAATTAATAATTAATTAATAATTAATCATCGTACTTATAAAGTGCAAATTAGCATAAAAAGTTTATTTGTGCTGTTTACAAAAAGAATATAGGCAAATAGTAATAATTATTATTAGTATTAATATTATAACATTATTTTTTCACGAGGGTAACCCTTAATAACCAGTGGCTAACAAACCTGTGGCCCTCATTCCATGATCGAATTGTAATTTAGGAGTCGATTTTTGTGGAGGGAGGAAAACCTGAGAATCTGGATACCCTCGAAGCACAGGAGAGAACCAACAAACAACTCCACTCATATAAAACACTGAACCTGGTGGGACTCGAACTCGGCAAGCACTCACACCCCTATGCCACCCATGCTTCCTATGCTTATTATTATTATAATGATATATTGTACTAGTTTAAGGCTTTTAAATTAATAGATTCACTGGCAACTCATTAATATCTTTAAGGAGCAGTATTTTTAGAACCAATATTGACACTGCCTAAAATTTCATTAAACTATATTGACATGCTTACCATGGAAACAGGTGCTTCGTATCATTAACATATCGCTAGCTAGCTGTAGAGTTACAAGCTTTGCAGAAGTTCTCTTCCCAGAGCAAGACATTTTTCATCCTAGGAGAGAAGAAAAGTTTTAAAAACATTTTAGAATTAAAATATTATTAATGACAACCAGTTGTGATTCAGGTTAGTTATTACGTGGACAAGACTGGTACGTTTTAGGGGTAGTTATCACAATTTACGACTAGCATATTCCCTGTCCTTCTATATTTTAACTTATGCGAGTACCCTCCCCCCCCCTGGTGACTACCATTCTTGCTGGACTTATGTTTTGCTGATAACAATACTTTGATAACACATTTTCCTACAGTACTTCATGAAATCAAATCAAGCAACATAAATGCAGCTTTTAATTTTCATCTTCACACAACAAGCTCAAGCATAGGTTCTTATTTTATCACAGTGTGTAGCTATTTCAAAAAGGTTGAATACTGAATACTGCATACTGAATAGTGCAATGCCAAAGTGCATTGTGGGTCTTGTTAATTTGAAATAACAAGTAGATATACAGCAATCAACTATCTACTTGTAGTTAGTATATTGTTTCAGATGGAATACACTAAAAATAGAATAAATTATTATTATTAATCCTACTTTAGACAATGTCACTTTGACCCACAATGCACTTCGGTCTTGGAATGCATTATTCAGTATTCAGTATTTAACCTTTTTTGAAATGGTAATGATAAAAGGTAAATTATACACCGTGAAAAGATGAAAAAACTTACTGACGTTTCGCTAGTCGGTCTTTCGTCAGAATCCTCTACGTCCGAAACGTCAGTAAGTTTTTCATCTTTTCACGGTGTATAATTTACCTTTTCATCATTACTGTTTCATTAGAAACACCGACGCAGCTAACACTAGTTTTTAGCTAGTTATATCTTCTTTTTTGAAATGTATGTATAAATAGCACTATTTTTTTGAGGGCTCCAATTTCACTAATGCACAGATCTACTGTAGCACACACACACACACACAAAACAGGACAAAAAGGAACAACAAATTCTTGACGTTTCCACACACAAAAAAGAAAAAGCAACTTTGAATCACCAATGACAGTAATTCTAAACTTAAATATATATTCACACCAAAACCTAGGCTTGGGCTCCCTGCGCTTGAGTTGTTTTGTTACTTACTTCCTCAGACTTTGTCTTCATTGTCACAACCTTCTGTAACCATTCTTTACTTTGACTATATTGACTGAGATCATAGTAACACTGAGAAACATAATAAGCCATTACCAATGATTAATTGACTTTTATTATATCCCTCCACACATATGTAAATATTACTCACTTTCTTGTTTAACCCTTTATGGTTGTCTTTTGCACCCCCACAATATTTATAACTTATTCAATTTATCTATGCATATTTTTCGTGGAAATAAAAACTGTTGTCGTAACTGTAACTAAACCATTGAGCACTGAGTACCCCCCGGGGGGACTCTTTTGAAAATTGGGTAGGGGGGCTCGACAGATGGTTTTGACCCTAAAAGGTACACATAAATTAACAGAGATGCTGATTACAGATCCTAAAAGGTACAACCACATTTAAAATGATAACATTTCCAACCATTATATTCTTGTAAGACGTTTGATATTTTTCAAAACGAACAAATCTGACCCTAAAAGGTACAGCCGTCAGTCAGCCGGGAGTAAGCTGGAGACCCTTAAAGGTAAGCAATGTCGCATTTTCAACCCTAAAAGGTGCGTCGCGCCAACCTACCCACTTTTCAAGAGAGTCCCCCCCAGGGTCAGCATTAGCCTGAGAATAGGCATGTTCCTAAAATACCAAAATGGGAAAATGTTATGCCCTAGTCAAAAGGTTCTATTAAGTTAAACATGTAAAACATACTTTAGCAATCCAGTAGGAATTTGATAACCAAAATCCTGGATCAAGCTCTTCAGCCTTGAATAAATAAAATAAAGTTGATTAAAATAATAATCGTAAGAGGTTAAAACCTAGAACTTATTATCCAAGAAGGGGGATAAACACGAAAGAAAACATCTACCAGTACACCTAATTATGGTAGTTTACCTAGCTACAGGCCTAATATCCTTCAAATTTTTATCAATTTGAAACCCTGAAACACCCTCTAGGCTGATCAAAGTCAGGGCATGGTTAACTCACAGATTGAAATGCAAAGATGAGAATATATAGACCGCATAGTCTGACCTCTAGCTCAGCTGGTAGGGCATAGGTAGTACAATTCCGAAGGTTTTGGGTTCGATTCCCAGAGAGGTCAGAAATTAATTTTTCCAAATTCGATTCCAAGGGTTTTTTCGCCCGGAATGACCTTGTTTCCAAGCACTATGACTTATCTATATTTCTGTATCTTCATAGATTGAAATGCAATTTAGTATGTCAGGTCACCATTCTTACTTTAGTAGGAAAACATTTTGATTTCAAATAGTTTTGAGAATGATCCCTCGATCTTACCTTGAGAAAGTTTTCTAAAGCTTCTTGTACTGTTGATGTTGGAGGTTCAGCTATAAATGCTGCTGCGGCTCTTCTCTGCCACCAAGGAAGCTGACTGACCTGTTAAAGAAATTAAACAGTTCTTCCTTATTCTTATTGCCTGTGCTAGTATTGCTATACTCGTCATACATCAGTTGTGCATCCTATGTATTTACAGCCGTCACTACAGGTGAGCCACTTTGTTAGAAATAGCGGCCTGACAATGGCCAATATGACAGGACAAATATCAGGTTCGGTAGGCAAAAAATAAGGATGCACTGCCAAACGAATAATAAAATGGCATGCGAAATTTACTGGAATGATCCTCCTTTTACCATGCTACTTTACTATGGCAGGCTAAAAAAGTTTTCTATTTCGAGCCCTGTATGTCCACTCAAGCATTCAATGTATACCTCATCTGTTATTGAAGACCTACAGACTTAAAAGTCTGTAGGATTTCAAGATATTGGTATTGTTCAAGCTGTACATACTTAACATTACAGTTTGACTTTTGCAAATGATTTGCTTTTAAACAAGGCTAAGCCTGTACAGATGAGTCTTTAGTCATACCGCAAAACACAACTGTAACTACCCAATGAGAGAAGGAACTACAGGGATATGTCACTGACAGAGAAAAACAAGACAAAACAGTACGGTGGTATTTAAGGGGGAAATATTAGCCATTTAGATCCAGTTGATTCTAATTTGAGCATTGTGTGCATAGAATATGCAATGTAGTGGTAGTGCGTGGAGCGAAAAAGTGTCCCCAATTAGTGCGAAAGCGCTAGAACGACTAGACACTTAAATAAAAGTGATTTATCTATTTATTTATTTTATTTACCTCATAACACCACCGCCCTAGTAAATGGTATGAGGTTGCATCCTTGTTGTTTAATTCTATTGACTTTGTGATGTGTTCCTGTAATGATAATCACTCTTAGAACAAGAAAATAGCAATACGAATCCCAGTCTGCCATCTGATTGACCCAGGAGTGGCCTTTGCTTCAAATATGCTTGCACAGAACCGTCTGCACAATTTCTACACACAAATACAGCATACATAAAATAATAACTATATTTAACATGGAAAGTACACTTAGCTGACCGCTAATTTAAAGTGTAGTCCACAAACTAATAAACTGAAAAAGACATAATCAAAGAAACATAAAGTGTGTTAAGAATCCCAACTGGTAAGGAGGCAAACCAGTTGGCTATTTACAAGTATGGTTGAGAAACTGAATCTGAACTAATCAGTGATCAGGACAAATACAGTCTCAGCCAGTGGTCACAGCGGGACTCCAACCCAGAACAACCGGATTGTGAGACCAACACTATGACCACTCAACCATGCTGCTATTTCTGTGATTTGACTTCTTCTAGTAGGTAGCTGTGCCAATTTTTGAAGTATCTTTCTTTTTCTAATATAAATATATATTTATGTCATTATACATTTAGAGTGCAAATGAAGGAATGCCAAATAAAGTTGTTGTTGTTGTTGTTGTTGTTGTTTCAAGATATTTGGTGACAAAATCCAGGATATACCACACCCCTCCCCTCTTAAAACATAAATAAATTCTTACCTTGTATTTGAATCCTAATAATATCCTATCTTGTGTACTTTCATAGTCAGATGTACTTCCTAGTAATATAGCACACCTACAATCAAGAACACTTGCGTAAAGATGCTATGCTTGGTCCTATTCGCTCACTTGGAAACATTGGCTCTTCATAAGAGAGTAAGTATAAAGATACTATACAAGTAGAGCCAATTGAGCTCTTGGACATAATGTTTTTATGATTATAGACCATGTATCATTCTATATTCATGTGTAGTTTAATTTGCAACCAAAATAATACTCTATAGAATAATGTAATCTGAAATGGAAAAGCAGATACAGAACTATATTGCACCTTGGGGCAGGACAAGTTAAGAATTTCAATTTGAAGTTAATCAGGTGCAAAAAGCTTTTAGATTGTCCTGGAAAAATTGGCAAGGACTAATTTATGATTCATTTAATCAGACCATGAGAATTATTAAGGGTTCACTTACCACTTTTGGGCACTTGCATTCTGACTGTTTATCTTAACTGATTTCTGCACTATTCCTAAACCTATTAAGGGTTAAGATACATATGTTTATTGTTTTTTATTGCATCAGTACTTAGGAGAATATTTGATTGATTGGTTCGATGGTTATTTGATTTAGGAATTAACTAATGACTGACATCTTATCAAACTTTGTTAAATGGTTTCTTGATGCATTTTTATTTCATGTCAAAATAAATGACAAATAAAATCTAAGTCTATAAAATGGTCAACCTTGATGGGTCCATCTTGTAAGACAATGATGGGTATTATAGAAATTAGAGAATGTCCCCCTGGAAGTGGTAGGAGATTATGTCGTATCTTGTCATGGCTAATCACCACCACAAGTACAGCAGCAGTGCAGCTTAACGATTCGAACTGAAAGCATATGATGGTGCCTCTGGCAACCACTATACAGTCCATGTATGACCTCAGAGCACAGCTCTAACCAGTTTGGATTATAGTTAGGGTTGATTTGAGAGGAGGGAGGAAAAACTGGAGGGCCAGAAAAACAATATTGGAGTCAGAAAGAGAACCAACCAACTCAGCTGAGATGTAGTGACCTGGATTTGTACCCCAGACCTCAGAGGCAAGAGGCAATTTTTTTATGTCAAACAAAAATATGAGTGTGTTCCTGTTGCATAAGTGGAAATGAGCTTACTGGGAACCCTGTAGTGCATTTAGGAATGAAAAAAAGTACTAAGGTCCGCAAAAATTGGCAAGAAAATTAGGATCAGTTGTGCAACAGAAAAAACATTTATTTTTTTATGTTTAGCCTTACCACAACTCCCCTATCTGGACTCATATCTAACTGCTTATACAAGGCATCGCATGCTGATGTTTGTATACAAAGTGAACAGTCTTGAAACATACCTTTGTACAATAGATTTTTCTTCTCTTCTAGGAATCCTGCTTTGCCTTTGTCTGATGCAATATCATAAAATGATTTTCCTAATCTCCATAAAAGTTCTGCATTCTCAGGATACTGTAAGAATACATTCAAAATATTAGCTGAAACATTTGGCTTAGGCATCCTGTGCATGGTCAAGATGAAAAATGTATCATTTTTTATTGGTTCTGGCATAATAAACTTCTACTGGGCTCAAAGGCACATGACAAAATAAGCCGACAAAGTGCAGACGAAGATTGGTAAAATTCTATATCATAATGACCTTTTGCTAATGGGATGGTCATTTCCCATATTGCATATCAGGCTTCATATATATACCTTTTCTGAGAATATAGTGAACTTAGTGTACTTCTCTCAAATTTCATCACAGAATAAAACAGGTACATTTGAGTGCTTAAAATCCTAGAACAAAATTAATATTGATAATGGGTGAGTGACATAACTTACCTTATTAACAGCATTTTCCAACAAGGTGTGCACTTTATCTTTATTATTCTCATTAGTTTCATCATTGCTTAGTAGCTCCACCTCTTGGATTATTGGTTTGATATCGTCAAAGGGAGCACTTATATAAAGAAAGAGAATCATAAAAATGAACAAGTGCCAATGCAATCAATGGACCTATTCATCTTGGTTTACTATTTCAGACAGCGTTTCATTCTCTTGAGAATAAGATCCTTTGTTTGAGTTGTATCCATAATTCATGTGTCTTCTTATGTGCAACTGTTAAACAAAGAAATGATCCTCAAGAAAATAGAATGTAGTCTCAAGTGGGAAAACATTAAGCCCCAGACAATCAGTATTAATGCTGTTACTGTATCATTTTAATTTAAAAATCTACATGGATAAGTATGAAGAAGCAAGATAAACTTTCTAGAGGTAGTTTTGAGCTTATATACCTAGTTTGTAGTTGGTCTGCTTGGTTGAACAAAATTTCCTCGTCCGGAGGCATTTCAAAGAACTCTTCCTCATCGTCAGATATCGTCCGTACAGACGCAACTTCTCTTAATGAATTAGAGCTATATTCATTTCTTGTTAGCTTAGTTTCCCTAGCAGGAATAGCGATATTATCCTTGAGTCTCACGATAACTGAGCGAAGTTCTTTCATCTCTTGTGTCAGGTCTTGCAAACAAACCACCATTTTTTCATCTTTCTCACTGTTTTCCTCCAAATTTCTTAATGACTAGCAACCCAGCACCGACTCCAATTCCAATTCCTAATCCTATAGTCGTTCCTATGAGGAATGTTTTTCCCAAAATAGACAGCCCAACATCATCTTGTGAGATGCCATAAGACGCCATTTTCTTTTTATTTAGCGCGAAAAATCCACAGGAAACCCAAGATTATATTTATAGTTAACCAGCCAAGTGTCTATTTGGGCTTAAAACCCCGCGTTAAAAAAACTTGAATATAGCCAAAGAAAATATGCCGTATCTACTTATTTCTACGAGAATAAGACTGGTAAGATCTTGTTTTAAGTTTGTGATTTCGTTAGAAGGAAAATGATTTAAAAAATTGTATAAAATGACCACCTTTATGGTCGATACATTGCATATATAGCTAGACATTTGACGAGTACTGTAATCTTACTCTGTTTAAAATCCCTCTTGCAGGAGGACGGTCCAACGATATGCGGAGACGAAAAAAGTGATCTTCGGATCATGGAAAAACTGGGAGCAAAGCTTGAACAACAGTTTGGGAGCAACTTGTAGGTATTCAATACACCACCTTATGTATTATCCTATCTAGCTTGCGTAGCTAGGCGTTCCTGCCTCTTTGTGAAAACACTTGTCTTTCACACAAAAAAAGCTTTCTATTTTACAAATTTAAGACATTTACGACCATGAAATAAGATCATGCTTAAGAAAAAATTGAAATAATCTCAAGAAACAGGCTATTTTTGTTCCTTGGATCACGATATTTTCATACCACTGATTAATATCCTAATCATCACAAAAGGGCTTGGAGGGGAGGGTTGTTTTTTACACCGTTGTCAATCACCTGGCTCTTCCTTTTGGAAAATGTTGCCACCCATTCTACCTAAAGTGCTTGTTTGTCTTAATAGAGAAAATTTGGAACATAACTAGCTTTTAATGTTGTTTTTCTTTGCCCAGCAAAGAATACATGGTAGATGACCCTCCTCGCATAGTCTTAAATAAGCTAGAGGAAATTGGATACACAGTCATTTCTTCAACTGGTGTCGGTCAGACGATTATTTGGACCCTTCATAAGGCCCAATGAAAAAGCTTTGTTTGGCCAGCTCAAAGGTATGTTATATCAGTTATTAAGAAATAAAATGATGCTTTGGGTTACCTTTGTTGAAAAAAACAACAGGTAACCCATGACATTCCAAATGTCTAGTTTGCATTTTGCAATAATTTTAGTCATTTGATTTTTCCATTTTCAGGTGCATCTAATGACTCCAAATGCAACTCAAAATAAAATTTGGTTGACAATTTCTCCCATATACATTGTTTAACATTATGTTTTTTAATTGGTTGTTAAAAACTCCAATAAAACTGAAAAGGTAAAAAAGAGATCTGCTGTTTCTATGGCAATCTGGCAGCCATGCTGAACGGCAGAAACTACTATCTATTTTCACTCAAAAATGGAATCTTGTTTAGTAAGAATTTTGTTTGGCTATCCAACATAGTCATTGATTTGTGATTGGTCAAAGGTTCCATTGTTATCCCAGGGGAGGGGTGAGGGTAGAAGGAAGGATAGATATGCCCTATGTCAACCTCTCTTATCTCCCAGGAAAGTTTTATGTTTGAGCAAAGTATATATATAGAGTGCAGTAGAATTTGGGAAAGTATAGGGAAAGTGAAAGAAGAGTAAGAAGAGTAAAGAAGGATAGACCTCTTACCTTAAGCATAATGTTTCCTTATTTCAGACCACATTCCCTAAAATATCTTTCATTCGTTTGTGTTGTATCCATATCTATGTGTCTTATCATGCACAACCACTAATGAAACAATGGTAGATAATGACACATGGTCTGAATGCCAAAGGTAATAATAGGTCTATTTCCTTCTTCCCCTCCCACCTCCCCCCCCCCCCATCCCCACCCCCACCCCACTCCCAAGAGCCAACAACGCAAGATTGTAAAGCCTTTTTCCTACAGTAAAACAGCTATGAGCTTTGATCATAAATTTCAACAGCATATTTCATCCCTCCTCATCTTCTTTCTGCATTTCTTCTATCAGTCTTTTTCTCTCCTGTGCTTGTCTAAGTCTCATTAGAGTAACACTTTCATAGTCTTTTTCTGAAATTGTGTCTGATATTGTTGATGGAGTTGTAGAAGTGAATATTGGTGTACTTGACACTGGGCTTGCAGATACTTCTGCAGTAGTCTGTTGGGTGGTAGGTACTGGGTCTTCTAGCCAAGAAATGTTTAGTGGATTATCTGTGTTACCAAATTCATTCATTAAGGCCAATTTCTGAAAATAGAATTGGGGGAAAATTTAAACATGTAGATAGATACATGTATTAATCATGAGAGTATGTGGACCGCGTGGCACTAATGAAATAGTTGAAGATAATATAGGTAAGTTGTAGTGCTGGTGAACGAGGTTATTCCGGGCAAAAACCCTTGGAATTAAATTCGGAAAAATTAATTTCAGCACTACAACTTACCTATATTATTTTCAACTATTTCATTAGTGCGACGCGGTCCACATACTCTCATCTTTGCATCATAATTACCGCGACCTAACATCTATTTCACCCCAGCCTGCTCTCAGTCTGACCTCTAGGTCAGCTGGAAGAGCATCGGTAGTACAATTCCGAAGGTAGTGGGTTCAAATTCCAGCGAGGTCGAAAATTCATTTTTCCAAATTTAATTCCAAGGGCTTTAGCCCAGAATAACCTCGTTCACCAGCACTACAACTTACCTATATTATCTTCAACATGTATTAATCAAGTAAGGCCATACACTAATGTATGATTTCTTCTTGTATGAACTCACTTTTTGGATAACTACACATTTTATGATTCAATGCTACTGAAGGACAGCTTCCTCAATTCTTCAGAATAGATTTACAGGAAAATATAACTACTATGAATCCAATTTTGGATCCCTGAACTGCAATTGAAACCCCTGAATGACCTTTAAAGTGTCTTTCTACTTTTCCACAGTTAACAGATCATGAATCTTTAATATTGGTGGTTCGACCCCCCTAGCCAAAATCTTGGATCAGTGTCTCTCTGGAATCAATAATATTGAAGAAACTTACAGCACTTGTGACATTTACAAATTCCACTATTGCATTTCCTTTCTTTTTGGTCGATAGAATTATGTGTGATACTTCTCCATACTGGAAAGAATAAATTGAGGATTAGTTTTTAAGATAAAACATTAACATTAATATAAAAAATTACCTTTTTAAATATGGTATGCAATATTTCTTCTGTGTATCCACCTTTTCTTTCATCATTCTTTTTACATTTCCATTTAACCTTAAAGAAAATAGTTTTCAAAATTTTATGAAAATTAAAATGCTGTTAATAATGATCATGATGACAATGACGATGAATAAAACTATGTCAAACAGGAGAACAAAGATGTAGATGGCAGTGATAACAATGATGATAACAAGAATGATGGTGATGACAATGATGATGCTTGACTTGAATTTGTCTTTATTTTTCTCATGAAAATTATTTAGACATAATATCATATACATGAAATCATTTTTATTTACAAAGAAAAATACATGACATATAAATATGTATGTACCTTGAGTTTAGGTGTGTGGTCATATGTGTGAATAAATGGAGTCTGTTGTTTGTCCTGCATCTGAGTTCTCATGAGATCCTGTTGTTCTTTGAGGAGCTGTGAGCCTTCTTCTCTCAGTCTTTCAATCTATAATCAAAAACCACTTTCTACATTACTAAAATATTTTAGTTTGAAGATAGGGATTTTGCATTTTGGGAAACAAGGATTACTGTATTGGCAATGCCTTCTCCCCTCTGGGGTCTCAGTTTTGATTCCTAGTGGACTCAGGATTTAATGTGATTAGAGCATGTTAGATCTCCTTGTAATTCTCTTGGTTATCCTTTTTTCCTTTCTTAATCCACAAACTCCAATTAAAGTATTAAATTCCAATTGGATGTGTGAGTTAGCCATGCCTTGACTTAAGATTCAGCCCAGAAGCTATTTCAGGGTTTAATCTGTGAATTAGCTGTGCCCTGATTTAGAACAGCTTTGATGGTTTTCATCCAAGAGGTTTTCAGTTTAACTGCCTTAAATAACTGTACCTCAGCTTTGAGTCTTTTCTCAGTTTCTTCGGTACTTTCTTTTGTTACTTTGGCTAAGTTCTCTTGCTGTTCAAGATCTTGGAAATTAACATTGATACATAATTACAACTATTTTTTCTTTAGGTTTAGGGTTCAATAGAGAATTAATAACATCAAGATCCCCAAATACCAAATATTGTCTGTCTGTGATGGGTACCCCCTTTGATGGACTTAAACAAATGTAGACGTAGATTGTGGGACACCAATAGGGGGCAATTTTAAGTCTTTTTAATGATAATGATTACAATGACCATCATGATGGATGATGATAAGGTAATGATAAAAAAGGTTGTGCACGCTATTATGATGAATGATAATAATATCAATGATAATGAATACAGAGGACATTGATGACAATTATGATGATGAATATTGATGATGATCGTGATGGGAGTCCCAACATAGCACATTTTAGCATATCTCACCATCACTCGTTATTACCTAATTTGAACTTCTTTCTCTTGGCATCAAGAGCTTGGTTCCGTAATCTCTGCCTTTCTTTTGCCTTTAGATTTGCATCAAGGCTTGCTCTTGCTTTGGGATCAGTTAAGACTTCTAATGCTTTACTGAGCTCATGAAACAAAGCAACTGTGAAACGAGAACTTAAACTTCAGATGAACAACGTTTGTCTTAATTAAATAAGTTAAATCATTCGCTACTTTAATACGCATAAAATGATATTTAGAATAACAAGGCTTACCAAACCTGACGTTGTTATGTATGTAAAAAATGGAGTATCAATAAAATGGAGTTGTCAAACGAAACTTTAAAACTAGCTACACTCACCCGCTTTTGGATTGTCAGGGTTCTTGTCAGGATGGCAGATAAGAGCTTTCTTGCGATACGCTTTTGTGATCTATAAAGCCACAGCAAGTCAGTACGAACATTTAAGAATCTCTCTCACACTAAACATTGTGGAATATTTACCTCTTTCTCTGTGCTTTCTTGAGCTACTCCTAAAACTTCATAAGGCGTCTTCTTGTCCGCCATCTTGGTTTTGATATTTACATCTATCGCAACCGACCACAGGTAACCCAAAAAACTTCTTACAGAGACTTTAAAAAACTAAATAACTTAATGTTTATCTGAATAGATTGCATTAAAACCTCCTTGAGTCGTTGTTTCCACTTTTTCTAATCTCTTGGTGAAGTCGCAATGAAAATTGAGTTTTCCTACTTTTTGTTTTCCAAAAACATCAACATCTTCTTGGGCTTCCTGTGTATTATAAGCTGCTGAATAAAAGGCTCAGTTTGCCAACTCACCAAGATGGATGTCCTACACATGGAAGGGGTGCGATTCATTATATATTTACAAAACGCATTCTCTGGCTTCACTAACCAGATGCTGTTTCTAAGTCGTGTTGGAGATCCCAGGAACTCTTTCTTGATTTACTTTCCTGTAGCGTACCATTTGGATAAAGCTGTCGGTTTGATGGTACTGTGGGTGGCTGTGTTATCCGAATGGTTGAACCTTATTCTCAAATGGTATGTATACGTACGGTAATACTAGTTGTTAGGGGGCTTTCAGTTATTAGCACATGGTGGGGGGTTGTTTTCAAAGCTTGCCATGTGACCCCCCATGAGATAATAATAAGGAATAGAGACTCTTTACTGGTATCATGGTTTCTGGGTGTGAGGAATATTGAAATTCCTAGGATTTTCAATAGAAGTGTTGTGAGGGTCTTAGATGGGAAGTGCAATTTGAGCTAGAAAAAATGGAATTCAATCCCAGGAATTGGAAATAAAATAACATAGGAAGCTCCATATAATACATTACCCAAAGCTAGGACTGTGATTGTTGTGGCAGATCCAAAGGTTTCATTGAATCCCACTTTGTGAAACCGTTTAGCATGCCCACTCGTCTTTTGCAAAATAACATCTGAGGGAGCACTGGCTGGGATGAGGATGTTTTTGATTAATAAACCTTTGTAAGTACTTTTCTCCCTTTTCTCTCTTTATAGGGTTTTGAGAGGTGAAAGACCCTATTGGTGGGTCAATGAAAGTGATGTTTGGAAAGATGCAAAGCTGTTCCAGTATCCATTAATCTGCGAAACTGGTCCAGGTATTAATAAAAATGTCTGAACATTTTTTATAATTCGATATCTATAGTTACCCAAAGAAGCACTAATACATGCTGCCATGAATTTTCCTCTTCCTGGAAATTCCATTCCACATGCGGTGGACATTTCAGAAAAAGATTGGTAAAGGTTTTGTTTCTTACCAAGGTTGAATAATTGCACTATGGGAGATGTGAATACCATAGCAAAATAATGCCAACGATAATGGCAACAATTACCACCACAATTACACCACTTTGGCCTGGGTTTGACCCACAGCACAGACTGTATCATATGTGAGTTGAGTTTGTTTGATGTGTTGTTTACTCCCTTGCCATGAGGGTTTTCTCAGGTTTCTCCAGTTTCCTCCCTCCGTAAAAATCAATGTGATTTGAGTCTGTCATATGTTGTAAATAGTGAACCTCACGGAAGAGCTCTGTATGGGGAATGGTGGTTGTATATGACATATTATATATATTTAACAATCGTAGATAAGATGCTAGGAGTAGTCAAATATGATTATTGAAAGCATCACTAATTGAATTTGATTTTATAATTTTCTTTAAAATTATCATTTCAGGCTCTCCTTCAGGTCATGCAATGGTAACAACATCAGTACTCTATACCATGATGCCAATAGTAACAACACATTTTCTTTACTTCATCAAAACCAAAGGTTCTTTACAAGAACGACTAATCCGTGTCTGTTTGTGGTTTGCTTTTTCTGTGGTAATAGCGTTGGTGTCTTTGTCGAGGTTATTCATTGCTACACACTTTCCTCACCAAGTTATTGGAGGTGTTTTTGGTGGTATTGCTATCTCATACATAACTCAAAAAAATCTAAATTTATCAAAGTTTACGAGTGTTTCAAAATGCAGCTTTGTTTCATTCATGCTTATGATTCTGGCTCTTGGTTTTTATGAAATTCTTTCTCGTGCAGTTTTTGATCCTTCTGAATCTGTTCTCAAAGCACAAAAGTGGTGTGATGATCCAAGGTATATCCATATAGAAACAAGGCCGTTTTATGCCTTAGTACGAGATGCTGGGGCAGTGCTTGGCATAGGAATAGCACACTGCCTCGTAAACTCGTGTTTCAAACCACCAAGTTCACAGAAGAAATCGCTTTTATTCCGTGTCATTCAGATATTCTTATCTCTAACATTAATCCAATTAATGGAAACATTGCAACCATCTTTTAGCGATGAAATACTATCTTATTTAGTTGGCTACTTCAAGAGTATGACATTGGTAATCATAGTTGTATATGTAACGCCATTTATTATAGCTTTTCTCGCAGATGAAAGTGATAGCAAACCCAAAGAGAAATAATGTTGTAAGATGTTTTATTAATATTTAAAATATAATACAATGGAAGAATGTCGTAAAAGCGTTTTTTATCTTCATCAGAAAATAATGTTCGAAAGAATCCGTATTTTGTTATGGATTATTTTGAGATAGCATATGGTCATGTCTTTTGATTCATTTGGGTGGCTCCTAAAAGAGCCGTTTTTTTGTTGCAAACAGTTTAGAACTGTTTACTTGCTGCTGGTGTACTTGGTGACAGCCTTGGTGCCTTCACTGACTGCGTGCTTGGCCAGCTCACCAGGGAGAAGAAGACGAACGGCAGGTCTGGATTTCCCGAGATGTGATGGTGGACTTCTTGTTGTAGTGAGCGAGGCGGGAAGCTTCACCAGCGATACGCTCGAAGACATCGTTGACAAAGGAGTTCATGATGCTCATGGCCTTGCTGGAGATACCAGTGTCAGGATGGACTTGCTTCATGACTTTGTAGATATAGATGGCATAGGATTCCTTTCTTTTGGACCTTCTCTTCTTCTTGTCACCAAGCGCGGCCTTCTTGCCGGCTTTCTTCTCACCTTTCTTTCCTACTATTGGTTTTGGAGGCATCTTCTAATTTTATTTCAGCTCAAGCTAAATATGAATATACCGAGAGTTAATACATGAATTTATACTAAACTTACGGATCTACGAAGATCGAAATTCTAAAGTTGTGATTGGTTGAGTCGGTGATATTAATAGTATATTAATTTTCGTAGTCTTTGTTGATTGTTCTCAAGTGAGTTGCGATTGGTGGCTTGTGATCCAAATGTCATCAAGCTTCAGCTATAAATACTGAAATGCGAACTTTTTTCGCTATCTTCAAACGAAATCTTAATTCAGAAGAAACCTTCCTTCAACATGTCTGGTCGCGGTAAAGGCAAAGCAAAGGGCACCAAGTCCAAAACTCGTTCATCCCGTGCAGGGCTTCAGTTCCCCGTCGGTCGTATCCATCGTCTCCTCCGCAAGGGCAACTATGCTCAACGCGTCGGTGCTGGTGCTCCAGTCTACATGGCTGCAGTTCTTGAATACCTCAGCGCTGAAATTCTCGAGTTGGCAGGTAACGCTGCCCGTGACAACAAGAAAAGCAGAATCATCCCCCGTCACTTGCAGTTGGCTGTCAGAAACGACGAGGAGTTGAACAAGCTTCTTGGTGGAGTCACCATTGCTCAAGGTGGTGTGCTGCCAAACATCCAAGCTGTTCTCCTGCCCAAGAAGGCCGAGAAGAAAAGTTCTTAAGCTGTAAAACAGCAAAGTTCTCAAACAACGGCTCTTTTAGGAGCCACCAAATTTACAAAAAGACATGACTGTATATGCTTATACATCAGTTTTATAGAACTTTCCATACAGACCTTTTTCATACATACACACACATTTCCACAAATAAGTTTACTTTAACTAAACAGCGACATAGGAAAATTCTCTTGACCCACAAATCTATACTTTATCATCCATCCCATTTATATCATTTCCATGCATACCTTTTTCGCAAATTTATACTTATTCGAGTGATGGCTCCATTACTATGATAAAAAGGGTGCCTTTTTCAAAACTTGTGATAAACTAATGCAATAAACTACATAAGCATTCGAAAAGGACAGGTTTCAAATTTTCTTGGCGCCCAAATTTCAAAACTGTAAGAAACCAATGCCATAAACGTGAGCAACAATAAGGCAACATCTTGGCGCCAAACCTACAAAGGCTTAGTCGGGAGTCCGAAGATTAAAATGTTCCAAAGATTGTAAGGGTAGAAGGCAAATAACTATGACAATGTCAGATGAATGAAACTTTGCGCCAACACATTTCTTTATATACAGATGAGCATTCAAAGAGCATCACCTCGTACGAAAGTGATCAAGTGCCTTCTCAAAACTCATCGGATTTTTTCAAGGGAAGAAGGTTTGAAGGTTTTTTTACGAAGTGAAGGCAGTTCAGGGATCCTTGCAAGTACTATCAAGATATTCTATTTTTGCAGTTTACGTGTGAAGATTTATTTTTATGTATTATTGTAAGTTGTGTATGCATATAAATTCAAGCAAGCATGAATTTATGACCCTTTTATCATGTGGTGGCTCTTAAAAGAGCCGTTGTTTGAAGCGAGTTACAGGGATCCTTGCAAGTAATATCAAGATATTCTATTTTTGCAGTTTACGTGTGAAGATGTATTTTTATGTATTATTGTAAGTTGTGTGTGCATATAAATTCAAGCAAGCATAATGAATTCATGACCTTTTTATCATGTGGTGGCTCTTAAAAGAGCCGTTGTTTCAGTTGATACACTAGGGTATCATTTAACCACCAAATCCGTACAGGGTACGTCCTTGGCGTTTCAATGCGTAGACAACGTCCATGGCTGTGACAGTCTTTCTCTTGGCGTGCTCGGTGTAGGTGACAGCATCACGGATGACATTCTCAAGGAAAACCTTAAGGACACCACGGGTCTCTTCGTAGATCAGACCAGAGATTCTTTTGACTCCACCACGACGAGCAAGACGACGGATGGCGGGCTTAGTGATTCCCTGGATGTTGTCCCGAAGGATCTTACGATGACGCTTGGCGCCTCCTTTTCCAAGACCTTTTCCTCCTTTACCGCGACCAGACATATTAGTTTTTTAGTTTTCTGACAAAGAATGAATTAGATGGCGAAATAATTTTTCTTTTATATTAACATAAGGAACCTCTTAGGAAACAAGGGTTGGGGAAATATTTGAATATGAAAAGAAAAAATTATAGATTAAAATATGTAAGGCTTGATCCACTTGTTCAAATCGGCGCCAAGAAGGCAAGATTTTTTCAGCTGATTTTTCCTCCTTTTTAAAAAAAATACTAATTTTTTAGTATCTTCCATTGATTCTTTGTATCATAATCGTCTATTTTAAGTAAATTATTTAATTTCAATTCTATATTGGTAAAGAATTCTTAAGAAAATCCTTTGGTTAGCTTGATTGAAGCTCGAAAAATTCAAGTTTTAGCGGGGTTTAAGGTCCAGCCAATCGAAAAGCGTCGTATATCTTCGCATATCAACCAAAAGCAACCAATCGCGATCTTACCTTTTACAGCCAATCAAATTTTCTAGTTGATGATATAAAAACGTCCTTGAAGCTACTAGTCACTATACTTGAGAAAAGTTACTGAAATGGCTCGTACTAAGCAAACCGCACGTAAATCTACCGGTGGAAAAGCTCCCCGAAAACAGCTTGCCACCAAGGCAGCACGTAAGAGTGCCCCAGCAACTGGTGGAGTCAAGAAGCCTCATCGTTACAGGCCAGGTACCGTCGCTCTTCGTGAGATCCGTCGTTACCAGAAATCAACCGAGCTGTTGATCCGCAAGTTGCCCTTCCAGCGTCTGGTCCGTGAGATCGCTCAGGACTTCAAGACAGATCTCCGCTTCCAGAGCTCAGCTGTGATGGCCCTTCAGGAGGCTAGTGAAGCTTACTTGGTTGGTCTGTTTGAGGACACCAACTTGTGCGCCATTCACGCCAAGAGAGTCACCATCATGCCTAAAGATATACAGCTCGCCCGCCGAATCCGTGGCGAGAGAGCTTAAGTCCTAAACTACATAACAAAATAACGGCTCTTTTAGGAGCCACCACATACTAGAAAGCCATGATCTGAAATATGCGTTACCGATACATTTATAAATTCCTCTAAACTCCTTGCGTGACTGTCACACACTGTCTCTACAAATGAGATAAACTGACTCAAAAGCTCGCCTAAGTAGAGACCTAAATAGAGTGCATTCAGTCAAACTGTTGAATAGTTGACGTCACCTAAATTAGTCTAGATAAGTTATTTACAATTAGGTGACCTCACATAAATTTGAAACTACAAGTAAACAGCTACTGAGATCAGGGGGAGAAACGATGATACAAATGGATGTCTATTCAAATTTTCTCCGGGTAAAACAAACCCCAGGAATAGCATGACCGTTAACGTTCGACTATTTGGCGCGCTTTTACTATTTTAGGTGACGTCAACTAAATAGTTATCTAAGTTGAGTTAGATACATTTTTCTAAATATTCAACAGTTTGACTGAATGCATTCTAGCTGATAAAAACAAAATCATCCCTCATAGAAAGATTTTCCCTTTTAGAGTAATATTTGGTTTTCGCGCCAATTTTTTAATGGCGGCTTTTTCCTCGTGCACGACTCGTGTCTCTTTTCCAATACCAGCCTCAGTCCCCCTCGTTCATTATAGCCAAACTTGTTTCCAAGATGGTCCGCGTAGAGAAATCTTTCTATGGCACCACAAAGGATGGAAAAAAAGTTGATAAATACACCCTCATTAACGAGAAAGGAGTCGAAGTAGAGGTGATATCTTTCGGGGCAGTTACTGTGGCTATTAAGTGTCCAGATAAGTAAGTTATTTGCTTTACACTGTGCGCCTAAAACCAGCATACAGCCCCGGGGGTATTCCGCCAGAATTTGGATAGGGGTGTTCCGCTGGGATTCTGAAAGGAGTACTCTGTTTATGACAAAAAAAGAAATTTGTAGACCCTGTTTATGACAAAAGATATAATTAATTGCACTGAGTTCCTGTTTCAATTATCATGTCATCCTCGCGTATCGTTTCTTACGACCATGATAACCAATTTCTGTCAATACGAAAGTAGAAATCCTGAATATGACAGGAACTCAGGAAGAACTTGGTACCCAAGTGAAATTGCATACCCTGTTTATGACAAGAAGCTTGAAAAACCACACCCTGTTAATCGGATCATTCCCCCCCCCCCCCCCACATGAGCATACAGCTGTGTGATGAAACTTTTATTTAGTTTCGCTCTCGAAACTTCCAATTTTCTGATTGATTAATTTGGTTTTAGAGATGGAAAAATTGATGATATCTTACTTGGATATGATACTCTTGAAGGTTGGTTATTCTGCATTTGATATGAAAAACTTAGATTTTCTGAGCAGTTTAATGAGCCCTTATTGCTAATGAATATAGAAATATTTATAGATAATATGTTTAGCAAATGAGGAAACACATGTCTTATAAAATTAATATGATGATAATAATGATCAATAATTATACGGCCTACAGCCTCATCCAATTTTGGGATTCCTCGGAATTTTCCTTGGAATTTTCCAATTAATTGGACAGCATGGAGTCCTATTACTAATTAGATAATAATTTCAATGTATTAAAAATATAATATAAAGAGATTATTAGTTATAGAGTTATACATTTTGAATGTTCTACATAGCAACACTGAACACCTTAACCTGAAAAATTCAATCTGATTAATTTATCGGTCAATAGTCTAATTGTCTGAATGAAGAAACACAGAATTTCTGATGTGTTATCTATGTTATTAGGATATCTTAGCAACGCTCCTTATTTTGGTGCAACTGTTGGTCGTGTTGCAAACAGAATTGCCAATGCAAAGTTTACCCTTGATGGTAAGGAATACCATTTGGCAGATAATGACCCTCCTAACAGCTTACATGGTGGATGGATAGGATTCAACAAGGTATTGTATATCTAGCTGTAGGCCTGAGAGTGTATTTATATCTACCAACATGGAGGGGGATTGGAACTACTAGGGGGTGGGTAGGGTTTTACTCTAAGTTGAGCAGAGTGTAGATGGCCATTTTGCAGGAAGGATTCATTTATCAAAAAGCAATCGCTCAAAGAATTACAGTCATACATTCCTCAAATTATATTTGCATCATGAAGAATGGTTGGATGCCCTACCCTGTGTACCCCTTGATCGTATTATTTATTATGTTATAATTTTTTTTAAAGAGGTTTTTTTCTCAGCTTGTTTTCCCTGTATCTCTCTGTTAGGTGTTATGGGAAGGTATCATGGGAAGTGACCATGTGACCTTCAAGTACACAAGTGCTGACGGAGAAGAGGGATATCCTGGAGAGCTGAAAGTCTCAGTCACATATACGCTGACAGAGGAGAATGAGTTGAAGTTAAGCTACAGGGCCACAGCATCAAAGCCAACGCCAGTCAACCTTACCAACCATTCATACTTCAACCTTGGTGGTCAGGTAAGTGGACGAAAATACAAGAAAAGGCAAGGGGGAGATTGGGGATTGCAGTGTTGCAATGTTGGGCAATTTATGTTGGGGTGAAAAAGTAAGCAAACATTGCAGTGTTGTTGTGATAGAGTTCCTATAGTGTTCTTGTTATAAAACCTATAGTACTCGGTGAAGCGATGTTATTACTTTCAATATTGGGGTTTTCTTGCCAAAACCATGTCAGAATAATTGAGCTTGAATTTGTTGTGGTGATTCAGAGGGTTTTAGGTGTTAGGAGATTCAGAGAACCCATCTCCCAATGCCCCCTTCAAGTTTTGACTTAAATTTTGAGTTTGGAGGAAGCTAGGGGTGGTGATCAATATTGCTAGTTTCTAAATTAATAAATTATTATAACAATATTATTTTAAGGAGAAAAAGCAAGAACTAGAGCTTCCCCACCCCCCACCCCCCACCCCCTCATGAATCTATTTAGGAATGCCAGCTTACAAACTCTGTCTGGATAAAAATTAGGGTGGATAAGTTTATTGATCTCATTCTTGATATTATAGACCACTAAAGATGTGCTGGACTACATGCTGTGGATTGATGCTGAGTCATACCTGCCAACAAATGAGGTTCAGATTCCAACAGGTAAAGCATTCTACTTTGCATTGAATATTTTAAAAATAAATGAAGCATGATTGATTTAGCTCATAGTTTTACTTTTCAAATAAAACTGCTTTGTCTAGTTTTTGTGTTGCTTTTGACCAATTAAATCAGCACGGCACAAACCTTGTTCATTTCATGCTACAAATGTTGTGATTTCATTGGACAAACATTTCACGAAAATTAGACAAAAGATTGAAAAGTAAAGCTACACACTAAAATGTTCAAGTTACTGATAAACAAAGAAACAGCTCCCAAGGATTAGTGGCAAGTGGTCATGGTCATGTAGGAAAGTGATATGTTTAAATTAACTCAAACTGCATCTGTTGGTCTGTGCATTAGTGACATTTTTCCTGGATTATTTAACTAGTAAGCTAACAATATTTTCACATTCCTATAGGTGAAATACGACCAGTATCTGGTGCACCAGATGGTGCTCTTGATTTTAGGACTCCCAAGCCAATAGGACAGGACATCAATAAGTTGACTCCACCAGGATATGACTTCACACTATGTGTTTCAAATGGAGAAGGCTGCAAGGCAAGGTAATGTTACTAAGAATGTGATCCTTCCAAGGAAAGTTTAGGAGAACCTGAGTTTTAAGAATGGCCATTAACGACCTCACAGGGGCGGATCCAGGAATTTGTTAGGACGTGTCCCAAATGAAGAAATTTATATAGAGAAGAGATATTATCACCGTAAATGTTTCTTTTGCTTCAAAAAGCCTAAGAGTAATTACGGCATTAAGGGGTGTCTGGTACACCACAGGACACCCCCTGGATCCATCCCTTGCCCATTTTCTGGCATTTCATTTAATGAGAAAAAAGTCATTTAATTTAATTGATAAAACGTAGTAACCATATTTCATCATATTGCATAAACACTTGATGATAATAAGATGTTTTGTGTGACCTTTTAGAGCAATTCATCCCACAAATGGGCGTGTACTTGAGGTCTATACGGACCAACCTGGCGTACAACTCTACACAGGCAACGGCTTAGATGGTAACATTGGTAAAGGTGGATTGCACTACAAAAAGTACTCTGCAGTCTGTCTTGAGGAACAGAACTACCCCAATGCAATCAACCAGGTAGTGTATATAAAGATTGCGATATAAATGGCAGCATATGTAACCCCTCTCCCCCCATACGATATCCAAAATATTAACATTACGCTAAATTCAAATTGGAGCTGTGAGTTAGCCGTATCCTGACTTTGATCAGCACAGAGTTTGCTTCAGGGTATCAATCTGAGTGTTAGCCATGCCCTGACTTAGATCAGCCCAGAGGTTGTTTCAGGGTATCAATCTGTGAGTTAGCCATGCCCTGACTTAGATCAGCCCAGAGGTTGTTTTTGAGTATAAATAAAATTTGAAGGAGATCTTTTTTACTGCAGCTAAAAATTTAGACTCAAATTCTATTCTTGAATAAAAACAGCTGCTGTTCTAATTTTTTTTCCTTTTTTTAGCCAAATTTCCCCAATTGTGTGCTACGTCCTGGTGAGGAGTACAAGCAAGAAAGTGCTTACAAATTCTTGGTGAACTCCTAATTGGATGGACAGACAGACAGACAGACAGACAGAGTAAAAGAAGAGTAACAATTTTTTAGATAAAATTATAGAATAAATAATAATAATTAATAATAGAAGCATCATGCTTTATATTTTCTGAATAAAAATTCACATAGTGAACATGAATATTTTTGGTAATTTTAGGCATCTCATCGTTGTCTTATCTTTTCCTTTCCCTTTTTACATCTTTCTAATGCTTTCTCTTTCCACATCTACTCTGTTTCTTTCCCAATAGCATTCTCTTGAATAGCAAACCAATTTTTTTTGTCCCCATCTCATTTTTTCTCATTTTCCTTTCTCATCTCTTCCTTTCCCGTACCTAATTCCCTAATCGACCATGCGATTTGTAAACCAAAAAAGCGTTTAATATTCCTTTGAATCCAATTTTTTTGTCCCCATCTCATTTTTTCTCATTTTCCTTTCTCATCTCTTCTTTTCCCTTTCCTATTTTTATTCCCTAATCAACCACGCGATTGATAAACCAAAAAAGCGTTTAATATTCCTTTGAATCCAATTTCACAATATCACATTGCGGTAAGCAACTCGCTGTCAGTCATCTCGTTTACTCGTAGACCCATGCGTTGCCTGACCAATCAAAGATCTCCGAGGCATCAAACCACATGGGAATCTCCCGCTTTGCAGTTTCTAGCGAATCACTGGCGTGTAAGACGTTCCTTTGAATTACAAAATATATCGTTATTAGAAATGAAGAGATCATAAAACAAGTGCTGGTTTTCCTATTTTTCGTTCAGAGTCACTATATTGTATTTGGCAACCTTAGTTTACCAAATGGTTAGGATAGATAATGTTCATTTTCGTTGCTCTGGTTCAAAACAGTTTTTTTCAGAGGCGGGGCTCAGATCAGGTTAGCAAAATAACATCAAAAACTTTTGGGCGGCACGATTTATTTTGGTGATTACCTTGAAATAGAAACCGAATAGTCGCCTCTTATGGTTCCTGCTTTAGAATCGGCCTGAAGAAAAGAAACAACGATTAAACCACTGGGAATGATTTCGAAAGGTGTAGGTTTATTGGATAGTAGCTGGTCTTCCAGAGAGCTGATGGTGAGCACTTTACCCCTAAGACACGCGAATTAGAGAAAAGTCGAAACAAGCATGTGAGATCACGAATGAAGTTGATTTTCATTTATAAGGTGTGGTTAGTATATGTAAATAACGCGCAGGATACTTACAGGGTCGGTTTCACCCATCATGCTTCGGATAGTTTTAATCACTCCTTGGCCTTCCAAAACCTGTTAAAAGGCACACGAATCAGTCAGTGTCTACTCTGCACGATAAAATACAAAGTTAAACCATGCATAGCATCAAGAAAAATAAAAAGAGAGAAGACGGATATAGCCGAAAGTCATAAAACCAAGCACAATGATAGTAAAAATGTAAGAAGATCAAGGCATGGTAAGCCATTGTAAATACAAAGAGAGAAAAGACAGACAGATAAAAAAACATGCAATCTGCACAATGAAATATAAACATGATGACAATGAAAAGTATGAAAATCATGCGGGCACGAATATAAAAGAAAAACAGAAAGACAGACAAACATACCACAGCAACAACAGGTCCAGACGACATGAACTTGCACAGACCAGCATAGAATGGCTTGGAGCTGAGATGCTTGTATTGCTGCTTGTAATGATCTTCAGTTTGCTATTCAAGGCAAAACATTATGGAATACATGGCGTATCAATTTATAATGGAACCAACAGGAACCTCCAGCATGTTAAAGCTACACTGATTCACACGGTCTTGCTATTATTCTTCTGTAGGGTGCGACCCTTAATTACGCAACGGGGCATGTTATAATCATGTTATCTTTCTTTTCTGTGATTATTATTGAAAAATGCGTCTTCAGTTTTTCTAAAATAATCTGTTAAATTTCGTTCTTTGTTCAGTCGACTTAAGAGGCGTACTTAAAACCATATTGTTTTTCAAAAGCTCTGACTTTAAGAATCAATTCACGGAAACTGGAAATCGCCGGGTTTTGAATGGCTTCTCAGAATCATATTTAACCTGTTTAACCTGTCGTACTTAAGTGAATAGACTGAACCGTTTTTCACAATTCCAAGCCGTGAAGATGGTTTATAGTTGCCCAGCCCTGCTGTTTGCATTACCTGTCAATATGATTTGATTCGTAGCTGATTAACTAAGGAGTGGACTTAACTCAAACCTTTTTGAATTTCATGCCAACAAGCTTGAATCCCTTCTGCTCGAAGCGACGGATGATTTCCCCAACAAGAGCTCGTTGAACTCCATCAGGCTTGACCATTACGAGTGTACGTTCACTTTTATCACCCATGATTGTCACTTTGTCTTTATTCTGTCCTTATAAAAGCCAAGACGGAAAACTAAACTTGGTGCGCTTACTTTTGTCTCGCTCAGAGATTTCCCGAGATGCTTTTGAAATCATCGTGAACCAATAGGAATTTAGTGTGATGGAAATTGATAATCTCCTTAGCACAGGCAGTGCACCGTATTCAAGCATCGTGATTGGATGAGTAGGATTTCTTGATATATGATTGGCTTAGAGAGATAGCAATTTGGTTGTCTCGAGAGTGTACGTTTCAATAAAACTCGAAAAACTCATAAATACAAAATCTGCAGATATGACATTCACAGGTTGGGAGAATCTTTAGCATCACTTGCTTGCGAGAATATGTGACATGAAGAAGGAGAACATTGAAGAAAATTTTATCCCTTTATAGAAGTATTATCTGAAAAACTTAAGACGAACATAAACACTCGAAATCTCTCTCTTTAAAGCCAGCTCCGAACAGGGTTTAACTCCAGAAAAGAAAAACTCATTGTTTACTAATTATACGTCTTTATTTCATTTTATCTTTTGTAAAGAAATGAAAAAGATCGATAGATAACTAAGTAAAGAATTAACGCTCGCGCTCTTCATTTGTTGAAAATTGTAAACAATTTGAGATCATGATCTCGTAGTATTCGCCTTACAGCCATGTTTACTGAAAACGACGGATTCGAGGAAGCTGCTCCTTCCAAAAAAATAACATAATTCTATTTTCGTTCATAGACTTTCGAATGTTATTATAAATAAAAGTTTTAATTTCAAACTCGTTTTATTCAAGACTTTCTTTTTGTTATTTTCTAAACATCGCCGTAAGTTTTTGCAGTTATGAAAAACTGTTCACGAAAACTGAACTTTATTTTCTCAACTAAATGCTTCAGTCCTGACAAATAGATAAACAAATAAGTTTAAAAACATTCGGCGATAAATTCTTAGAGATATTTATCAGATTTATGTTGGAAAAGAACACAGATTCAATTTGAATTGAGTATAGATCTTGAAAATGATTCAAATACAATTGATTACCATTGTTAATTGAAAACTCTACATCTGGCAATATTTATTTTCACATTTGTTTAGTTCTAATTAGATTTTAGAGGTTTACGAATGGTTTTAACAGTGTTCTGCATCAAAATTTCTTATATCGAGCTTTCTTCCTTAAGGCCGGTTTAGACGGTACGATTTTCACCTTCAACTATCATATACAACACGCTCGCACTATCCTACAACTGGAGTCGTAACGTGTAAATCAAGCCTACAACTCGCCAACGACAGACGCGAGCGTGTTGTATACGATAGTTGTAGGCAAAGATTGTACCGTCTAAACGGGCTTTTATGTTCATATTATTAGCGCATAGACAGCGATATTTACTGGGCTGCAAAATACCTTTGGGTTTTTCAGTCTCCTCGCGGAATGTGCATTCTTGCGCAAGAATACCCATATATGGAATGAATGAGGTGTTCATAGATAAAATTTGCTTAGCAGCTGACGAAGTAATTCCGGGCTTTAGGATGGGTTATTAGAACCTAAAGGAAAATAAGGCTTTCAGTCTCTAGTTAATCTTGAAAACATGTACATAAATATATCGTTAAGTACTACGCCGTAATAGAGCTGGTAAATTTGGCCGTATATACTTTTCGCCAAGTTTTGAATCCTTTTACTAATCAGTCGAGTGTCATTCCACTGCACTGGTTAAAAGATTTACAAAAGCGATACATTTTATATCGAAATAAAACACATTTAAAAAGTGTACCCTTTTGAATAATTTTGATGTGAGGGAAAAAAGGGCTCGCAAGTTCTGAAAGAAAAATACAAATCTAAAATGTTCCAAAGTACCGCTCCTCCCAAATAGCGGTACATAACAAAGATTAGGTGTTAATAAGCACATTGGGCAGCCCAGTGCACGCTCCAAGAGCGCCTTGTTATACCATATATGAAAGTTTTATTAATCAGAATATGGCACGAACCATGCAACAAAAGGCCAAGACTTCGCAATCCCCATGGTCAGCACCGGAAGGAGAGATGCTGACCATAAGGAACATAGGCTCTTGAAATGAAAATATCTAATTAATTGCTTATCAACTGGACTTGACTTAACCTACATTCAACCTCGAACGCTAAAGAAAGACCTTGTTTTTAGGAGCGTATAGTAGCGGAAAATTCACGGCACACGTCGCACAGTCGTGGCATAGAGCAGTTTTCTTTTGACTGTGAAAAGCTCATTGACGAAAGCGTGAGGTGCCGTGACCGTGATGCTTTCTAGAATTTTAATTGGCTGATGTTTTTCACGCGCAACTTGATTGGTCTGGCATTATCGTGACCTGGGTGTGACCGCGTCCGCGCCGTGTTCATGCCGTGTTCCGGGTATTTGATTGGATGGAGAGTAAATTCTCGTAATTGTGATTGGACTGGCGTATCCCTTGTCGTGTCACGACCGTGTTCGTGACGTGAACTTTTCACAGTCATACGAAAACTGCTCTATAGCGTGACATGAGATTGTCAGACAACAACCTTTTAACTAATCATAGCACGCCGTCTATAGAGACCGCTTATCCAATGAGATATTTCACCAAGGTTTCGCTGTCTACATCTCAATAGAGTCCTCTGTTTCTGATGTGTCACTATCAAAAGATGGCACAAGATAACAACAGTTACTCTGGTCTATTCCTTGCACTTCGAGGTAAGGGTTATCTAGAGTCATGAGTTCTTCAATGTCTTGTTTGATCTTGGTGAACAATGGTCGATCTTCTGGATTTTCTTGCCAACAATCCGTCATGATTTTATATCTGAATCAAAAATGGATATCAGGTATTAACAACAATCCTTCGCGAGCACAGCTCCCGATTCTTTCAGCCATAATAATAACATTTGATACCTTTCTCGTGATTGGCTGGAACTACCAGTGCTTAAATACTTACATGTCATCGCCACACAAACTGGGCTTCTCCATTCTGTATCCATTTCTTATCTCCTTCACTAGTTGTCTGTTGCTCATCGTAGGGTATGGTGAACCCCCTGAATAACAGGCAACACTATAGTCAGTTTGCTCATTCTGCATCCGTATTCATAATGTCTAATACTTACCCATAGTATATATTTCCCACAGAACTACTCCATATGACCACCTATTATTAGATAAGAACAGGTTATTATCGTTAGCAAGAGATGGAGGGGTATGTCAAAGGATTGTCTGGGGTGAGGATAGGGATTCTTGTCGGCCATTTCGAGGTTGAGTGAATGAAATTGCAGTCCATTTTAATTGTAAAGCTATTTTAGGGGACATTTTCAAGATGGCGTCTACTTCGTCCCACAATGCACTGCGATTCAAACTCGTCACAGTTTTTTCCTTGGCCTCGGAACGGTAATACTTACACATCACTTTTAGTTGTAAATGTTTGGTCATAAATAGCTTCTGGTGACATCCATTTGATTGGCAGCTTACGTGGTCCATTAGCCCTATAAGCTTCTTTCTGGTAGGTCACGTGACGGGAAAGGCCAAAGTCTGCAACTTTGACCAGATCATCTTGTGCTAAGAGAATATTACGAGCTGCCAGGTCACGATGGACGAGACCTTTGGATGCTAGGTATTCCTAAATCAATGATTTGTAAAACACAAAAAATGATTGGTTCATGATGTATAGGAATATGACGGAGAAGAAAATATCAGCATGAATAAAGTTTATTGGTCACATATTTCACTTACCATTCCTTGTGCTATTTGCCAAGAAAATGAAAGAAATTCCTTTAGAAAGGTTTCCACTTTTTGAAGTTGTTCATTGTTTTCATACATCACTTCTTCCTTCGGGATATTCTGGAAAAATGACTGAAATCCAACAACCAGTTGGTGATGCAAAGCACAATCGATAAGAAATTGCAATAAATATCGGTTTTACCTTGTCTCTCTTTTCTCTTAAAAAATTAAGCAGGTCTCCGTGCATCGCGTACTCTACAACCAGAAAAACCTGTTCTTCCTTAGTACAACAAGCCAGCATGCTGACTATGTTTCTATGGAAACCAACGGTCTTCATCAGCTCGATTTCGCGTAGGAATTCGCCACGCGCATCGGAAGTAGCATCTGCGGGGTAAAAATGCCCTTGTGAGCCAAATGACGGTGAATATTTAAGGCTGCCCATTGGACGCCTTCACTACCAGGAAAACCTCCGTTTATCTTAGACCTTGAGGTTACGTGACAGGCAGAGACAACTCCTTGAGGTCAAGTGATAGGCTAAGACAACTCCTTGAGTTCAGGTGAAAGGGTGAGAAAACTCCTTGAGGTCACGTGACAGGCAGACAACTTGGGAAACATTTTTATGCAACACAACGACTACTTCTCCATTACTCTACGTCAGAGTAAAGAATATTATAAAGTAACTTATAAATCTCGCGTTCTGATTGGTTGGGAGGGCGTGCTTTATGAAAGCACACAGCACGCACGCGCCCTTTGCATCTTATAAAAGAAATAAAAAACTTGCTGTGCTGTGTGGAGTTATATAGCACTTGGGGATTGGCAGAACACTCGAGAAGTGTCTCGTAACAATTCGCTCTTGTTTTGCCACCCCCCGCGTGCTTTATAACTTCACACAGCACAGCAAGCAAGTTTTTTATTTCTTCAAGAGTTCATGATGGGCAGAAAACTTACCATGTAACACCTTTACGGCAACAGTGACAGTCTCTACACTCTCTCTTGTGATTTCCTCTTCCTTATGCCTGAGCGGTTTTTCTTCTTCTGTCACTCTTGTCTTTAGTTCTCGTATTAAACCAGCTTCTATTTCACCTTTCCATACTTTCCCGAACGCTCCATGGCCAAGCTCAGACGTCAGTGTCACTTGACCAGGCCTGATTTCCCAGGGTTCAGCAATATAGCTAACAGGCAGTTTCCTGGAAAGTCAATAAATTGATCAGCGATGATTGTTTATTTACCCGACTATTAAAAAGGAAAAATTAGTTAGAAAATGAGAAGATTTGAAATTATTTTTTTACTTTTTCGATATGGGAGGAGAAACCTTCAAAACAGGATTTCTAATTTCCTACCCTTAAGGTGGTCGAACCTCGCTCCAGGTACGGAATACTGTACGAAGCCACTGTCTTATACAGACACTTTCTTTGATTTTTGCTAGCTGTACTTATTGTACCTCTCTAAAAACGAACAATTACAAGCTCTGTCCCTTTGGTGTCTGTATTCGAGAGTTTTTGATTTGCTCATGTGATACTCGTCGATTTACAACCTTTGCGGATGCAAAATTACCTTGCAAGAATCTCTTTTTTCTTTTTTCTAACCAACACAAATAGAATTGAACTTATCACAATGAGAACACAGCTTCCCAGTGCTGCTCCAATGATGGTAATAACATTGTTTGGTAGTTGGTTTTTTGGTAAGCTGATACTGTTAGACACGACCAATGTCATGTTCTTTTGGGCTGCGCGAAAAGAAAAGAAATAGTATAGTAGTGAGTAAATAAGAAATAATGTGGATGGATGGGGGGGCGGGCGGGCGGGTGGATGGCTTTGGTGGGTGGGTGGTTAAATTGCTAGTTGAATGTGTGGGTGGATGGAAGGATGATTGATGGGTGATTGCAGGACGGAAGAAATGATGGTGGGGTAGTTAAATAATAGAAGTATGCATGAATGGTTGGATGTGTGGATGGACGGACGGGTAACTGTGTGGGCGGGTGGATGGACGAATACATGACTCGGTGGATGTTTGGGTAGTTTAGTAATGGGATGGTGGATAGACAGATGGGTGGGTATGTTGATGTATGCGTGAGTGAATAAATGTATGGGGTTAAGTAGTATTTTAATGGAACAAAACATTGGAGATATATAATCACCTACCAACGAGAGAAGGCACAAACTTAAAACTCAACACGAATCCAGTGGCTACATCTTCGTGGTTTGACTTGAAGCGAACCCACAAGAAGCGTCCAGTAGAAGCCAAAGACTTCGTGATCCCAGGGTCTCTTACAAAGTTTCCCATCAAGGCAGCACTTGCATTTAATCCATCGCGGATCTCTACAAAGTCACCTGGTTGAGCCAAGTCGAATTTGTGGAATCCTAATATTATATGGGAGTTCTTTGGGGCTGTGATCCGCCATTGGCATTGTTGGTTATTGGGGTAATATTGGGGATGAAAAGGACTGGTGATGTTATCGTCGTCTGACTTAACGTTCACTGGTATGGATGACGAACAGCCTGAAGAAAAGCAGTAGAAGTCATATCTTCATGCATATTTTTGAGACTTCAGAGAGGAAAAGCATGAATGTCTAGTTACCTTATCGAACGAGTTTTAACAAATACAGCAAGGCGTTGCAATCACTTGGTATTAATGTATTCATTAGTTTATTATACTGGACTTATATATGGGCATAAACTGAATGTAAATAGTTTGCCATATGTCGTGGCACCTAAAATTAACTCATAAGAATTGATCCAAACTAACGTTCAAGCCTTGCCATAAACTGGATTCCCTGTCTACTGACTTACCAAAATGGTCTGCCTCAAGTTTCTTAAAGTTATTCGCTTGGAAATCCATTCTTGCTCCACTTTGGCTAGATACAAATCGTACAACCACGTGGCTGCCACTAGATGTCACGTGAACCGGGTTCTCCACCAGCCCATTGCACACTCGTTTGATCCTGGGACTAGTCAGGTTTGGGCCATCTAAGACATCCACGTATCCAATTATGCAAGTAGTGGGCTGTGTGGAATATGTGTTTGTTACCGTTACACGGAAACTGATAACCTGTCCTTGTGGGACGGAAATCTTCCAAATGCAGGCGGTTGGAGCAACGTTTCTTTGACGATAGTTATTCGAAGCTTTTATTGTTGTATTATTTTCCCATAATGCAACAGGACCAGGATTTCCTCTCATCAATCCTATTGATTCACAGGTGAAATTTGGTGAATTATTTTAAAAGCAATCTTTTTTTTTTCGTTTGTTTTTGTTCAGTCGTAGGGAGAGGAGGGGGAGGGATTTGAGATCTAGATAGATATTCAAACTTGAACTTTATCTTTACCTTCGGATACTGCTGTATAGGTGACTTTTATGCCTGCGAACACCCATTTTTTATCAGATTTGAACTGTATCCTCATGTATCGTCCGCTTGAGCTCACAGGACAGAATCTTGCAGCTCCACATAATTTGACCAGCACAGGACTGGTAGAGTTCGGGCCATCTCTTATCAAAAAATGGTCGTCTTTACAATCGAAAGTATTTTCCAAGTTAATCAGTTTGAAATGTAAAACCACGACATGGTCAGGTGGGGCTGTGATCAGCCATGTGCATAATAGGTTCGCAGGGTAAAAGGCGGGAAAATATGGTGTTTGTAAACTTCTGGTTTGATTAGTGGCCACAAGGTTTGTCGTATTGATAACACATCCTGTATAAAAAATAATAAAAAAAGGTGCATGAAGAAAAAGGAAAACGTTTAGTTGAGTCTTTAATCAATGATGATGGCGACTGATGGCGACGACGATAAGTATAAGTGGTGTTGGTAATGATCATGATCATGATCACTTAATACCGCGCTGGCTTTATAGTATAACACAAACAAAGTATACATTTTCTGAAAGCTGAGTAAATATAGTTTATGAAGAAATCTTCAAAATACGTTTTTTTAAATTGTTGTTCACATTATTACCCTCGAAGCGAAATCTTAACCATGCCTCAGTGAAAACGTTAACGGACACGTAGTTTTTAAGCTATGTTTGCGAAAAATGTCTTAACATACTAAGGAGATAATAAGCTCAAAAAGGGTGTCCCAGATTTTTGATATCTGTTTTCTATCTCTGGCTATTTTTGATCAAAGTTCAGTGATCGCTTTTGGAGTGTTGCTTTGAGTAAAAAGCGCGTCATAACTTTGGAAAGAAATTAAATTTCAGAATTCGGAGACACCATTTTTTGGATCATGAGTTACTTTATAAACTCTCCAAATTTAAAAAAATCAAATGAAATCCAAGGAACGTTTAGATTTTTGAAGTTGAGGTTTGAGCGGCAAAAAATATTCGAGAAAAACACTTCTTTGTTTGGAGCCGGAAGCTGCAGGGAGCCACGATGGTGTTGGCCAAAACACCTTGAGCCTTCCATTTTGTCATCACTTGTCAAATTATATCTGGTGATCTGGACGATCGCAATGTAGGATATTTTTACAATGACAAAGGAGCATGACAGATGTGCCTATATTAAGCGACGGTACATTTCCGGTCTTGATAAAGTCACGATTTCGATTTTTCTCAAAATTTTGGCTTTTCCAATCAAACATTGCAAGAAGTTATACAAACATATGAAAGATAAAAGTTTAAAATTACGAAATTAAAAAGAAAATTTTTTTTCGAGCAATTCGTCATTTTTCGTATCCTAATACCTTAATGCAAACGGAAAGCAAAAGAAATAGGAATAATTAATTACAAAACGGTGTAGCTTAAGACGGTCAACTTTGAACTGAAAATTACTTGACTAAGGTCTGAATACAAAGGCGAAAAATGCGCACGGGAAAAATGTGTAAATTCCAATCTAGCACTAACAATCACCATCCCAACTATCACGGACCATCAGTTATCATCACCATCAGTCTCCATTATCACCACCATCATCATAATTAACATCCTCTGTTATTACCACAATCATCATCATCAACATCTTCGGTTTTATCACTACCATCATCATCTGTCATCACCATTATCATCATCGGTCATCATTTACATCATCATCACCCCCTTTAACACCAACATCATCATAAATAACATCAACACCATCATGACTATCATCATCACTAACAGCACAGAGTCATCATCACCTCCATACCATCTCATTCTATTACTTACTTTGGTCGTCAGAATGAGCTATAAAATTTGCTAGAAAGCCATTTGATTGAGCGCTGTCTGACTTGAACGTCAAAAGAAGATGACGAGAAGATGAATACAATGTAGTACTGTCCCAAGAGCCACAGGCTTTAAGCAAAACAGGGCTCTGCAACAAAGATGACCCGTCCTGGATATATACACCTGCTCCTTCGCAAAAGTAATAATTGAAACTAAGCACTCTCAATACTATCGTCAAGCGGACGACGTAACCAGCTGGTACCGTGATGTTCCAAATACATCTTATATTTGGTGGGTAGAAGTTAGGATAGTTAGGAGAAGTTATCGTGCCTTGTCGACTTGTGATTTGGACTCCTCTCTCTGAACATCCTTTAAAATAGTCATAGTTAATATCAATTATGAAATAGTAGAGAAATCATTTATATGTTTCATTAAGGTTAAGCGCAAAAATGTACTATAATTTTGAAAATATGTACAAATAAAACAAACTGAAAACAATATAAAGTTGCCCTATTATTCATATCAGTATTAAATAAATTTGAGTGACCAACTCGCAATCTGCAACATCAATATCGAAGATCAACCTATGTTTGAATATTTTCAATAGTCCCTTTCACAGTTCCTTGCCCCATCTTGAAGGGTAGCGGCGTCTTTGCATCGAAGCGAGACGAACGGCGAGCTTGCAATTATAGAGACCTTTTTTTAACACCTTGTTATTTTACCGCTGCGAAGAGCGTAGGTAGAGTGTTCAGGTTCTATATCGTGCTTCTAGCTTTCTTTCATCTTCCTAAAAAGCTAGATTTTCGAATCGGAAATTTTGACTTCTCTATTAAATATACTCTAGTATTGCTCCTGACCTGGCGATAAAATGTTTGTAGATTGGACTCTTGAGCGAAGTGATATGAAGATTAAGAAGATGAAAAGCATCTGCAAGTGTAAATGAACCACATTGAGATTACCAAAAAAACACCCTTGTTTCCAGGCATTTTTTTTTCTCTACTAAAAATTTCGATAAAAAGAAGACATTTTTAGACATGACAAAATAAGTAAAATCGATAAAATCGATAAAATGATAAAAATGTAAATTATACACCGTGAAAAGGTGAAAAAACTTACTGAAGTTTTCGCTAGTCGGTCTTTCGTCAGAATCCTCTAGCGTCCGAAACGTCAGTAAGTTTTTCATCTTTTCACGGTGTATAATTTACATTTTTATCATTACTCCGGTTTCATTAGAAACACCGACGCAGCTCACACTAGTTTTTAGCTAGTTATATCTTCTTAAAATCAAGATGGTCTTTTAACGGAATTACTTTTGTGTGTTTAGCAAGTAATTGTCAGAATATTTTTCCTATTAATGCATAGTCTGGCCATGGTTACCTGTGACAATTCTGGACAAACCTTCATCTTTGTGTTTGTTGATATCTATCGTGTTAATACCAATTCTGTCTCTTAAGACGTTGGTTAACCCTCTCAACGATAGCACCTAAACATATCAATAAGTCATGCAAGAGCATTGAACTGGTAACCAGTTTTTAGATGAAGATACTGAACATCTGTTTCCAATAGGCTGTATAGATCATTCAGTATCGCCATATCGCGATTACAACTATTCAACGGATGCTCTCTTTTCGAAAATCGAAATCGAAAATTTAGTTATTCTTTTGATATAATCGCCCTAATCGCCGTGTTTGATGTTTCCTAATCAGTAATGTTCAATTTACTAGTTTTCTTTTCCTGAGTCTTCGTTAATCGTATATCATTCTTTTTATCGCATATTAATATATGATATGGCCGCTCGGGTGAGGTATTTATCATAAGTCCTAAATAACTAAATCAGAGTGTCTCTTTTTCGTTAATATAATAATCCACTGCAATAAACTGCAATATACTGCGTCAGGTCTTCTCCAAGGAAAATGTTCAAAATATGATTTAGTGTCTCAATGATGACTTAAAAAGTTACTCTCTGAGCAGGATATTCGTATACCAAATAAGTAAAATAAAGATGGTGAGCTACAATTTTCGGGTACGAAGCCAAGCAGCTTAGCCGCAATTAATTCATATCAAAAAGGAATAGTAAATGTGAAATTAAAATTCTTCCTATCATATTATACCTTTTAAGATAATGAGGAAAAGTTAATTCACGAAGAAAACATTGACGGGTTGTTCGTTCGCGATCGAAATTTCACTTGAAATAGTAAACTAATGTCTGAGCCAGTATATCAGTATTGCTGTTGGATCCATTAAAACCCAAAAAATAATGTCATTTTTAATGAAAAAGGTTTCTTAAAATGGTGGACGGTATTAACAATGCGGAAGTCAATACAGCTGTATAAAACACGAACAGAAAAGAATATGACGTATATTAATGAAATTGTTCCTGTTGTTTTCATTGAATATCATCAGTTTAGACTCTAGTCGTGCATCCTAATTTCCTTATTGGATTTTTACAGTGAAAAAGAAAAGAAATTCTGCAATTGATTGCTGTAATTAGCGATTGCATTAACTAAAGAAATAACAGTAGCGGTAGTAATGATGGGGAGAAGAGAAAGGATCTCGAGCCAAAGCTAGATTAGTTTTGCTCTAAATTAACCTAAATTTTATTAGGGAAAATACGTTTTCATGGTATTTTTCGCGATGATCAATGACTCTCACAGCCAGAAGTCCATATCTTGAATGAATCACTATCTTATAAAACCCTAATCCGGACGTCAAGGATCCATTGAAAAGTGTTAATTAAAAATCGTTTAGAATTAGACTCCTAATGGCATAACACGTAATCGATGAGTCATTGCCGATTAATTATGTAGTAAGCAAGTAAGTAAGTTTTATTTGGTATCTTACACGCTAACGAACATAGCGGTAATAATCCAAATAATATACATGAGATAAGATTGGTACATTGATTATTTACATGTTTTTCCATTGGATTATTGTGTATAGTTAATATTTTCTTTTCGTAGATTCGTAATGTTGTATATGAATTTATGTATCAGCCTGGGTAGCGGCTCTTTGGGCTTCCCCGAAGCCCCCTCCCCCGTCCCCACCCGAATCGGCCAATTTTAAAGCAAATATTGGGCTCCCTGTGTGGTAAGAGAACGCATGCTCAAAACGCACGTGGAATTGTCAAAGATGGCGGACGAAAAGGTATGATAGCGAAAATTTAATTCTTTGATCGATATTTTCGCTTTTAAATACTCACTAAATTCATCCATTAACCCGTAGGCAGCTCGACTTAAAGACGAGGGCAATAAAGCCTTACAGGAAGGTAACACAACCAAGGCTATAGAGTGTTATACAGAAGCCATTCTCGTCGAGCCAACCAACCATGTATTTTACAGCAATAGATCAGCCGCTTATGCTAAAGACGGCAAATATGAACAGGCGCTGGAAGACGCGAAAAAATGCGTAGAAATTAAACCTGAATGGGCTAAGGTAAAGAAAGTGTTTATTTGAAATTACATTCTTCTTTCCCGCATGAGCTTTTTGTACAATTATGCCGACCTATGAGCTTCTTGCATGCCGTCCCATCAAATCATTCGGAGTTAAAGATATCAACTTTCACTGACTCCAAATAAAGCTGTGCCAGGCGGCTAAGTCACCCCCTCTTCCCCTAGTATTAATCACTTGATGCTTGTCGGTATGTTCATTTTTGGTAGCTAGATTAAAAGAGGGTGGGGTGGGGGTGGGTCATGATAGTAACTGGAGGGACACAAGTTGCCATGGAAACATTTCATATAGTTCCGCAGTATCAAGAGGTAAATGAATTAATTATAAGGTGATTAAACTCTATTATACAGAGTTCTGGTGTTTTGGCTTAATTGCATTGATGGTTTGCAAGCATTCCCAAGAGAGTCACGTAAAACGTTTAAAAAATCATTGCAGCCATGTTGGTAGCATTATATGTGCTGAACCGTGAACACTTCTACAAGTTATTCATTTCTTTTTGACAAATCTTTGACAAGTTTTAACCAATTATGTTTTGGCACTTCACCTTAATGTTTCAATATGATTACATTGGTGCAACAAATTCTGCATTTTGAAACATCAAGGTGGCACGTTGATGTCTAATTGGGTAGTGATTAAAATTTTTCAAAATGATGTCAAAAAGGAATCAATAACTTGTAGAAGCGTAACAGTACGGCGCGTACAGTAACAATAGCAATGACAAAAAGTTTTGTTAAATACCTCCAGCATGGCCATGATGATGTTGCATGCAAAAGAAGAATAACGATTTTTTTCTCCTTAATTTAATCCTGTATGAATGTTATTGTTTATAAATTTTAGGGTTATTCTCGACTTGGTACAGCATTGTCCTTCCTCAAACAGTATGAGGCAGCAGAGAAGGCATTTGAAGCTGGTCTTAAGCTGGAACCCAATAACACTCAACTCAAGGCTGGATTAGAAGAAGTGCAAACGAAGTGTGCTGAAACCACCATGGGTAACCCGTTTAGGAATCCCAATTTATATGCAATGTTACATGCCAATCCAAAGACTAGAGAATACTTGAACCAACCAGACTTTGTACAGATACTTGAGCAGTTGAAGCAGAATCCTAATGCTTTGAATAGGTAATTCAATAAAAATATATATACAACTTAATCGTTTTCAGGGCCCGGTTTTACGAAGGGAAGATAGTGGATAGCACTTTCCCATGGATAAATCCTTATCCAATGGATAAGTCCATACTGTTATCCAATAAATTTAATCACTGGATAATGTTTATCTGTCAAAAAACATTGTCCACCCTTCATACGACCAGGCCCAGAAGGTTAAAGAATCTCAGCCTGGGCCTTCTCTTAAAGCTAAACTATAAAACAACTAAAATGAATATATAATTTAGTTGATCCTTTAGACCCTGTTTCAGCATTTCAGATCATGCCTTTCCCTTGTATCTTACTTTTTTGTTTATCATTGATAAAGATAAGATTTAAATGAAAAAAAAAAATCTCTTACAAAACTTGAGAAGATATAGTAATAAAGGAAACTTGCTACATTGCATGAATAATTCAAATCTTTGTTTTGTAGTGGATTGCTTCAAGACCCAAGAATCATGCAGACGCTGGGATTATTGATTGGTGTGAACATGCATGACCCAGAACAAGGTACTGCATTGTTTTACTAGTAGTAAGAGAACACTGAAGCTTACAGGAATAATAATTATTGGAATAATAATTATTGACCAATTATTGGTCATTTGATCAAATTAGTTGCCATATTTCATTTCGGCGTACATGCTGCTTCATTTCTTTATCCAGAATCTCCAAAACAAGAAAAACCAGAAAAGGAAGAAAAAGAAGAAAGGCCAGAGAAGATGGAGACTGATTCAGAACTTGATGATAATAAAAAGCAGGTTAGAATATAATGTTTATCATATATATTGCATTGTTAAGGAACTACTAAAATTTGAATATAGAATTTAAAAAAGGTAGCACAAATTGTATTTTATCGTTGTGATCAATGTAACCACCCTCTTCTATATCTGCTTCTGGGATGGAGTGTTAGTGATGACATTACTACATTGTTCATAAGCATGCAAACTTGCTAGTTGCGAGCTGCACACTGAATTTTAGTTTTTCGCTTCCATCAGTCAAAACTAATCAGTGGGTACCTTTCATATTTTCAACTGGTACCTTTTGTATTTTCCACTGACAACAGTGAAAAATCAGATCATAGATATTATTAATCCTTCTTTCTGGACTAAACAAAACTTTGAATGTTCACTTGACAATGTAATATATCGTTTCCTGTCTATACAAACTAGAACTTGAAACAAAAAATATGTTTATGAAAAATACAAACTAACTTTGGTATTTAATTTGGATGTTTAAGGCTTTGGCAGAGAAAGAACTTGGAAATGCTGCTTACAAAAAGAAAGATTTTGAAACAGCACATCAACACTACGACAAAGCCAAAGAATTAGATCCAACAAATATTACATTTTACACAAACAATGCAGGTATGTATGAACGAAAAGATGAATGGGAAATAGAAAAATGAGAAAATGATAACAAGACTCCAGTTTCCAATAGGCCTTATTCGTGGTGTGACAATGTTTTCCCAATTCAGCGGGACAAACCTCTGGGGGAATGAAGAGCTATTGTTTTGAAACTCGTCGGGATATCTTTGTTATTCCTTTCGTATCCTTTGGGATACTCATGAATTTTTCGTAAGTAAAAACAAGTAAAAGCAAAAGAAAATGAATCCCCTGGAGATTCGTCATGTTAAATTGGGAAAACATTGTACGACCACGAATAAGATCTATTTCCTTTTGCTCGGGGCTATTCTTGATCTTGATTTGAATGTTCATGTGTTCAGTGAAGGTCTAAGAACATTGAAATATATGTACATTCTTGTTACTATAGATAGACCCCTTGCACTAAATCCCTACCTGGGGTATTTCATAGAGATTTCAATTCTCAAGAGAATGGGATTCTTTTGGTTTGACCCCTAGAGCTGCTTTGACGTCACATGCAAGAGGTCTAAATAAATTTTTATTTGGTAATATTTTATCATTTATGTGGACAGGGTTTGTGCAGGTCCTTGAACTCCTTGAAAAGTGCTGGAATTTAAAATGCATTTTCAAGGGCACTTGAAACTCTTGAAAATAGAAAAAAATTAGAAATGTCCTTGAATACTCCTTGAAAAAAAATTGTCCATGAAAAAATGCCAGTAAAACTTTCAAGATATGTAAACCGTGAGTCATTGTCATTGGTTAAAATTAGAGATTTTCACTAAGTCTCGGGAGAAGATTCTTTTTTTATTATTTTTTGCTTTCCAGAACTTAGTGGCTCAATGTGGTGTGGATATCACGTGACAAATTTCTTCATACGAAAATAAAACCCTCAGGTTTTGTCTTGATAAATGTCATTTTGGTCATTGAATACTCCTTGGAAACTCCTTGAATAATTTCTTGGGAACCTAGCATGAACCCTGTATAGACCAAACAGAATGGTCCATAACTTGGCTCATTAAAACAATTCCTTATCAAGAGTTAACCTTCCTTTTCAGCTGTATTTTTTGAGGAACGCAAATTCGAAGAATGTTTAAAGGAGTGTGAGACAGCAGTGCAAGTTGGACGTGAAAATAAAGCAGACTACATACAAATTGCCAGGTATATAATGTGTTATTTAGTGAATTATTATTGCTGCCATGGGTTTTGCATGGACAGGGCTCAAAAAGTGAGGGAAAACACTATAGTTCAAACAGAAACAAACAAACAAAAACCTTGGGCATCGTTTAATAGAGAACACCATTTTTTCCTTCATTTTCAAGGAATGAGCTAAACTTCTATGCTTTTATAGCAATTTTCAGTTCTACATACAGAATGATGACAAAATAACACAAGAACAATAAGAACAATAAGAACAATATTATAGCACAGATAGCCTTGGCCTAGTGATTTATTGTGCACCCCACCTGCCATGGGGGAATATTTTGAAATTTCCAACCCTACCCCTGGAAATTCAAATTCTTCTGGGGGGAGGGGGGTTATGGATAATTTCTGGAACTACACATTGACACTTAAAATTTAATTTAAGTTTTGTGACTTTCTTTTGTAAAGTTTGTTATTTCTTTCAGAGCCTTTGCAAGGATGGGTAACACCTACTTCAAGCAAGAAAAGTATGAGGATGCCCTGAAGTATTACCAAAAGTCCATTACTGAGCACCGTTCACCTGATATTGCAAAGAAATGTCAACAGGTATGTGAGTTGAACTTTTCACACAGCTCAAAGGTCAAGAATAAATGTAAGCATACCCCAAAACAACCTCTGGGCTGATCTAAGTCAGGGCAGGCCTAACTCACAGGTAGAACCCTGAAACAACCTCTGGGCTGATCTAAGTCAGGGCAGGCCTAACTCACAGGTAGAACCCTGAAACAACCTCTGGGCTGATCTAAGTCAGGGCAGGCCTAACTCACAGGTAGAACCCTGAAACAACCTCTGGGCTGATCTAAGTCAGTGCATGGCTAACTCACAGATCAAACCCTGTAACAATATTTGAGCTGATGTGTCAGGACATGGTTAACTCACAGATCGTGAGAGCACTACTGGTATTCCACCTTTGATTTCCAAGGATGCCAGTGGCATTTAAGCCCCCCAAGGATTGTATCAATCTTTAACCTTATGGATTAGAAAGTGGTTTCTTCATTGGGTTGAAACCTTGCTTTATTGTCTTCCCTCTTTAGGTAGAAAAATTAATAAAAGAAAAAGAGAGGGAGGCATATATTGACCCAGAGAAAGCTGTAGAGGAAAAAGAGAAAGGAAATGAATTTTTCAAAAAGGGTAAGTCATTGTTGGTAATATTGTGTGGGTCAAGAAACATTTTTACAACACCATGGAGATCAATGCTAGACCCTATACCTCATGTAAGTTCCAACAAGAGATGTAATATTGTAAATATATCCCTAAAATAGAAAAGTGCATTTGCAATGCTGACTGAACCTTGTTTTTTTCCTTGATTGATCTCAGAGCAGCTAGTATAAACATTGATCTCAGGTATCTTTACTCATTTAATTTTTACCACGAAGAAAGGAATTTAATATTCCTTTCTTTTAGTAGGCAACAGAGCTATGATTGGCTCATTAATATCAATATAAGTGTCTACTTTAGTGTCTGCACCATCCTCAGACCAGGGCAATTGGTGTTATATATGCCAGTACTGCAACTACCAGAATCCTTTGCACACCTTTTGTCGGCTTCATTATTCTCACTAGAAAAAAAAATTGAAAGAAGATTTAGTATTCTATTAGTGATAGTAAAATGACACTCTTAACCAAAGGCACTATAATCTTTGTGGGTTGTTTTTACTTGAAATAACTTTCAATTATTTTTTCCCGGTCCGGTATCCTAAAAAATCGTGCGTTCTGATTGGCTGTTTGAGCAGGCGGTATTTTGTAAGTATCTGCCCGCGCGCGCGGTCCAGTATCCTTTGCCGCTAAACGACAACACAAAACGATTACCAAAACAAGTACCAAAAAACGGGAAAAAAATTAATAAGTTATTTACCGTCCTATAGTCGGTCCGGATAGGGAAAAGCTGTGCCCTCGGTCTTGAACACGGACCTCGGCCTAACCGCCTCGGTCGATATATTCAAGACCTCGGGCACAGTTTTTCCCTATCCGGACATCCTGGCCGGTAAATAACATATATATATGCTCTAGAGAAGCTTCTTTGGAACTGATTTATATTCATACTAAAAACTATTTATTATTGTGAAGAAATGTTTTTAGCAGTATTTAAGAATGATATTTTGACATGCAATTCAATATTGCAGGTGATTTTCCTAATGCACTAAAATATTATAATGAAGCCATCAAAAGAAACCCAGGAGATGCCAAGCTGTACAGTAACCGTGCAGCTACTTACCAGAAGCTGGCTGCCTTTGAGTTAGCACAGAAGGTTTGTATAAAAACTGGGAGCTCTTAACTGGCTCTTTTGATACATAATTATAAACGGTTAAAGAGTTGGGCTGGTTGTGGCTTGGTCATGGTTTTCCCACAATTCACTTGCCTTGTATTTCAGCACAAAAAAATGTTGATGGAAATTTGTTGATGTTGAATTTGATGATGTTGATGGAAAGTTTTATCTCAATCTATTTCAAACCCCCAACTTGACGCCATATCCCGTGTACCTATTTTTGGGTCTCTTGGCTAGGTCTTCAGTCTATGTATTATGCAGGAGCATGTTAGTTTTTAATGGCATTATTTTCTATAATACAGGACTGTGATGAATGTATCAGACTTGATCCTACTTTTGGTATGTAACAGTTAACCAAACTATAGCTCTCATTTTGAAAATATTGGTATTTGGAATGGCCTGTTGCTGGGGCCTCATAAGGAATCAAAATATTTTATCAGGTGTTTTAATAAAAATTCTTTTACAATTACTTCTAGTGAAGGGATACACCAGAAAAGGGGGTGTACTTTTTGCTCTTAAGAAATATATTGATGCAAGAAGTGCATACGAAAAGGCCTTGGAACTTGATCCTAATAACAAGGTAAGGGTTAATTAAATCAAATTGTTAGTTTTATCAAACATTAATTTAATATGTTCCGAGCTTTCGGCCTACTCGGCCATCCTCAGGGAAATGAAATACATTACATATTGACAAAGAAAAACGCGATCAAACCATGGCAATGTGCACCTGCATTAAATTAAACAAATTCGCATGTGCTTAGGAAAAATAAATAAAAAATTAGTTAAAAATGAAAAAAATAATGATAATAATAAATGAATAATAACAAATAAAATGAAAAAAAAAGGGTTATCGTAATAGCCAGTTTTGAAAAAAAAATCCCAAAAATATTCTCAAGCAATTGGCAGATATTGATGTTCTGCAAAATATTATTCCAAGGTCTATTTATTGATAATCAAAAAATTGACTCTAGACAATATTTTCTTATTTAGGAAGCACGCGATGGCTTAAATGCTATCCTGACTTCAGCTAGGGCTCCAACAGACCCTGATGAGATCAGAAGGCGAGCTATGGCTGATCCAGAAGTGCAGGTAAAATTTGGTCATTTCCAATTTTTAAAGTATTCCTCAATCACGTGGAATCGTACAATTTAGGAATCGTACAAAACAGGATTTTGGTGGACATCAATCAGTGTTTCACTGATGTTGTCAGAAGCAGGTGCTTATGGAATGTCAGCAGAACCTAGTAGCAGTGTGGCACAGGCCTAGGGGATTAAGCATCTTTCTGGTTAAAGTATGTGTAAGTGAAAATAGCAAAATGTAGAATGCAACTTGTGAATTCCAGGTGATTTGTGATAGGCGAGGTTAACATCAAGTTAAAAAAATTTTGACTTGTGAATTTACGAATATTGATGTGAGAAACCCTGGTATTGTTTTCGGAGCAATTTATTTAGCCTTAGACTATACTAGTCTCGATCACAATAACCAAAATTAACAATCTATTTGTATTTTTGGTTTCATAGAGCATTCTATCTGATCCAGGGATGAAGATTATCATAGAACAGATGCAAGACAACCCTCAGGCTATTCAAGAGTAAGTCGTTATAGTTTTGTATGCTGTCCAGTATGAAAGGCAGATCCATGCTGGAATTTTCAATCCAAAAAAACCCCCTAGTGTGAGCGAGAATGAACATGCAGCAATTTAAAGATATAGGAAAAAATAAGACACCAGATTGATAGCTTTTGTTGGGGGTGGGTGCACCATGTTAGTTTAAAATTAACATAATAGTTGAAAGGTTTCTATAAATTAGAATTTTTGAAAATACTTTTACATTTCAACTTAAATTTTCTTTTTTCCAGACATCTTAAAAATCCCGAGATCCTGAAGAAAATACAAAAGCTGATGGAAGTGGGAATTCTTCAGATGAGATAACGAGAGAACAAACACTATACAAATATACCCTCTTGAAGACAATTTTTTTTCCATTTGCCTGTTAGTAAATGCTTACCATTAAAATACCATAGTTTTCGCTTAGCTATTAATAATTGCAGTCACTTAAGCTTCAACTGCTACTGGGATCTAAAGTCCATCATACATAGTGAAAATATGCTGGTTTTTATTTACTGTATTGTATGGTTGGCTTGGATTGTTTGCTAGGAATATAGTTAGGGACATTTTAAAAAACAGTCAAATTATCACACTTGGAACTACAATGCTTCATTGTGGCGGCCCTAATAATTCTGTATGATTTTAATGTGATTTGCTAAATTAGAAACTCTTGATTTCCAAAATAATATACAACTTTCAAATTGTGCAAAGGGTAGTCTTAGCAATTTCTGCTTTTACATTGCATTAGAGTTGAAAATAAAACAGTTCTACAAACATATATTTGCGTCTTTTCTGCATTATACCTTGATAACAAGCCCATGTGGAGAATAGCAAAAACCATCAAATACTGGTATATTAGTGTATTTGTAAATGCTTTGATATGAGGTTTATGAAGACCAATACACTGAGACAAAATTGGTGTGAGCTAAATTTTATTGAGAAAAATAATCAAATAATGAAAACCATTACTTGGGTGTCCTAAGTCTTGATCCAGATCCTTTTAGTATCTTAACCTGAAAATACATGGTTAGTAACCCAAAACCCATGTCACCCCACACATGATCACAATAATACTAACAGTACTACGACTCTCTCTGTACAGCTGTGTGTGTGTATAAGTGGGTGGGTGTGGATAAGTGGGTGGATGTATTCTGCATCAATAGAAGCATGTCATAGCAACTGTTGTGGGGGCAGAAACAATAGTGTGAAATAAAATAGATTTTATTTCACAAAGGGGGATTTGTTTTGCCCACACGACTGCCATTCACCACTCAAACTATTTGAGTTTCAAAGCACTGTAAGTCCCATGTCTGAAATACCTCCTCTGTGTAACTTTCATTTGCTGGATTCTGGCAAGGAAGGCAAATGAGGAAGATATACCTTATTGTTTGACCATCATTTGGTTGCTTGTGGCATAGTGATGTTCCATGTCCTCACTACAAGCCAACAACTTTAACACAAAAGGATGCAATTATTAGATCAAATCCATACATAAAACATAGATATACTTCTACTTTTGCTTTTAATAATGAATACCTATCTCTAACCAAATATTGTTAACCATGTGTTGTGAATTTTTAAAAGTTAAATCAAAAATAAAATTGCTGCAGTGCCTTATAATGCTGTCTCAATCTAATTACTGAACTAAATCTCTAATCAAAGTATTAAAAAAAAAAATTACCAAAATGTCACGTCCAACAGAATCTAATATTGTTAGTATGTCAGGTAAAAGTATGGCAGAAATGGCATAGTCACACACTGACCAGCCCCAAAAAGAGTTGGCCATTACCTTGTGTGTTGGTGGTCTCAGATCTTGAGACTGGGAGCGTCACCTGGTGATCACATGTTTTCTGGGCCACAGATCGCATAACAGCAACTTAACTCTGAAAATAACATCATACTGACAGCATGAGAGGTACAGTCTGCTAATTACATATCATATACTGCATCGTACATTACAAACAAACTAAAATAGAGTTAAATTTAAGTAGTCTTGCATAGTATTACCAAAGAGCTAGCTTATGAATATTAATGAGCTATAAACAATGCGTAGGCGCATCTAGTTTCTTTATCGCCTCCTTTGGTCATTTTTTACGATTTTCAGTAACATTCAAAAAACAATCTTTTGCTTAAAATAATAAAAGTTTCAATCTAAAATCTTTCTATTAGTAATTAATATTCTTTCAAATTTCTGTTCGTTTTCAATAAACACGCGCTTCATGTCTGTCCGCCATTTTGAAATTCTCAATCGGCCACGTCACCTTCTCGAAACCGTTTTTTTCTCTAAATCGAGAAACCAGAACAAAATATAATTAACTATTTACTCATCGTTGGACCTAGCAGCCTCGTAATCTTTGGTTTTCTTGTTGAAGCTGAGAGTTAAGAAGACGAAGTTCTTGAACTTGAGACTTCAAAATCTTCTTTTCTGCCTCCGTGTTTTTGGCGCTTTCTGTCGCAAGAGAATTTCTTGTAAATTGGTCTGAGAAGTTTGATTTTAAACACTCGTAGTTACAAATAGGCGAAACATTCGACGATTCAGGACTCATTGTTTTAACTTGTTGAAGTAACTCTTCTTCTTTCTTTTCCAAGTCTAGATACCGCGTGATGAGTTCTTGTTTGGTGAGTGAAAGTAGAGTTTCGGCATAAATATTGTCGTAAAAGTCGTTGAAATCTTTTTGGAAATACAGCTGATCGAAATCCTCAACAAATTCGGATAAAGATTCAAAGTCTGCATCATTGGCAGGACTGCCTCGAACGGAAGATGTCGAACAACTACATGAACTTACTGGGGAAAAAGATGGCGAACACGCAGCGTCCAAGTTGAATGGTTCAAATTTCTCGCGATCGTCCATCAGAAACTGTGTAGTGTTTTCGGGAGCTGCTGTCTGTCCTTTGGGCCTCTTGCTTGGAACCTCCATTGCAACATATTTTTTATCATCCTGTGGTTTCCTTTTTTTCAATCTCCGTGTCTTTTTTCTCTTCAAAGCTTGAGCGGGTGGTCCCTCGGTGTTCATCTTGTTTCTTCTTCTTCTTGAGCAAAGCTGGTTTGAACACATCGGTTTTGTTAACAAAGCACTTATTGAAAACGCTTGAATTCCAAACGTTGAGTATACGTCGAAATGAGTATACAAACGTTGACTCGACGTTTTAAAAACAGCTGAGCCCTTGAATTTTCGGGTGAGTAGAATTTCCAACGTCCTCCCTGCGTCGCGCTTCAACGTAAAATGAACGTTGTCGTGGGTTTGCTGGTTGTTGTGGTTACCCCGCGAAAATGTGTATTACGTCATTCACCAAATAAGGCTATGACTTCCATATATAATAACCATTAATCTTTCTTTGTCATATTGGAAAATAATATATGAAAAAGTCTCTTCATTGTTCCTAAAGTATTTATACAGAGGGTTACATAAACATTTTAGTGTTTTAAATTAGTTTTTTTTCCAAAAATATTTCTCCTTATCAAAGTTCAAGATTCCTGTGAATCTTGGGATTCCTGTGTTTATTTCCATTTCCAGCAGGGCCCTGGCTGAGTTCCCCCAAGAGAAACCGGAAACGGAATGAACAGGAAATAAGGATATTTTAGGAAAATGTAGTTTTGTTTTCTAATTTTAGTTTTTGAGTTAGAATATGATAGACATGTTTTAAAAGAAAGTCGTAACAACCCTGGTTTTACCCCCGTCTCTAGACCGTCATCCTTTCCACACTGCTTTTGTTCTTTAATTATAACTATTGTTCCTGAATTCTCTAAGGAATCAAAAATTTTAATATGAAAGAATCTTAAAAACTATTATGGTATAGATTCGGGGGTAAAACGTCATCTCGCTTCAGGCTTATTCGGAAATGTAACTTGACCGGATGTGATGACATTTTAAATATGTGACTTTGTTTTTATGCAATTTACTGTACCAAAGCTTGGTATACCTTGAATTTTTTATAAGATATGAAAGATTATTAGTCGAGAAAAAGTTCCTCGTACTGAATTTTTGAAATACTATAGTTTGTTTGTGTTTGATCTTGTGACAATGGAGTTACATACAGTATCTTGATTGGGTTCCCTGTGTAGATGTGTATTGGAACAAACCACTGCCGTCTAAACAACATCAAAACGAAGCTTGTATTACATGGCCGCAGATCACGATGAGCGTGTTTACTCGATGGTCACAATTAGCCATTCTTGCTGTTTGTTCTTCATCGGTTTTGTTCTTGTTTATGTCATATATATGCCCTGATCGATCGTGTGGCACGAAAAACTTATTACGGAAAATCAATTCTGCGACGAGAACTTTGGGTTCTGTATCCACAGGAAAAAGAAAACTGAGAATCTACCGATTCAAGAACGACTCGATTAATCGTTTTTCCGTCTTCCCGACACGACGACAAGTAATGGTCTTTCTACACATGCAAAAGACTGGAGGAACCACATTTGGGAAGCATTTGGTACAGAATTTAAATATATCTTGTCCATGTAAATGCCGAAAAGTACCCAAACTACGTTGTAAATGCACAAGTCATAATTCTACAAGAATCTGGCTGTTTTCTCGTTACTCTTTGGGCTGGCCTTGTGGTTTGCATTCAGATTGGACAGAGCTTCATGCATGTGTACCAGATTATGTCAGAAAACGAGACGGACTAGACATAAAAAGACACTTTTTGTATGTGACCTTCTTACGAGAACCTATTAGTCGAGTGCTCAGCGAGTTCCGAAGTTACCAAAGAGGGACCACATGGGCTGCTTCTTCCCATAAATGTAATGGTAGAACTCCAACTAAAAAGGAACTGCCTCCATGTTATGAAGGAGATACATGGGAAGATGTTACAGTAGGGGATTTTTTAGCTTGTAAATCAAATTTAGCTTTCAATAGACAAGCACGAATGCTCGCTGATCTAAGGCTCGTCAATTGTTACAATACTACAGGTATTGGACCGAAAAAACGCGACAAGATTATCCTCAAAAGTGCAATGCGTAACCTTCAAAGTATGGCTTACTTTGGCCTGACAGAATACCAAAAAGAAAGCCAGTATTTATTCGAAAAAACGTTCGGGGTGAAATTCTTTAGGCCATTCGCGCAGAAAGCTGTGGACGACACGAGGGCGGCTGATGTCAAGACAGATATCGAACCTGCAGATATTCAAAGACTTAAAAAGCTTAACATTGTTGACATACGACTATATACTTTCGCAAAAGAATTATTTTTCTATAGGGTAAAGTATTTTAAAGATCAAGACAAACGAAAAATTCAAAAGAAAAGAGAGATAAATTAGTCATCAAGTCGTCAAAACATTTAAAAACGGAATTCTGATAACTTTGTCATAAATCTCAGTTATTTTCATAAATGTATAACAGTTTATCTATTCGTTTTTCATCCAATTAGTTTCTATTATACATTTTTCATACCTTTTGAATATCGTAAACGAATGCTAATCATCAATGTATGGTGCATTGAAAATGCCATAGCAGTCAATAATCTTTATACATAATTTTCTTATAGTAATATAATTATGATAGTTTTATAACTCGACATAACTGAAAATATTTTAAAGGTGTTGGGTAACGAGAGAAAATAATAAAAAATAATCTCAATTAAGCCAAAATTCTGAATTTTGTAGATACAAGGTATAAAGCTATCAATATTAGCACAAACCCAAGATCAAAAATTGATGATTTCTCATTGTATGGAAGCATCAACCTTCAAAGTAGCCTCCTTCGCAGCCGTTACGACCCTAAGAACGGCTGCGAAGGAGATTACCTTCAAAGTTTTGTTATTTGACATAGATTTTAAATGTTTCCAAAAACTGTAAGTTTTAAAGTAGTTCAAGCATCATGATAGCCCTTTTTTCTTCACAAAAAATGAAGAAAGATTTTATGAGAAAGATGGAGAGTTTATAAAAAATCAATCACTACAACTTTCAATTTTTTCAATTAATATCATTGTATATCTTATGATTTTATTTTATCATTATACTTAGGTGTCCCCTATTAGTATAGAGGGTTTTCCCTGAGCTAGTTATTTTCTTGACACGTTAATAAAGTATCTATCTATCTATCTTTTCAAAACCAAATTTCAGTGTGCAGCTCACAGACACAGAGTTCACGTGTTTATGAAAATTGTAGTAAACAAGAATCTAAAAAACCTTCAGAATTATTATCTTCGTTTAAATAGGATTTTAATTGATTTCAATCTTTTGGATCTTTCCAGATGGTTATCAAGCCATTCTTGATGATTAATGGCTTGAAGTAAATGTGTCACCAATAGATATCAATCAAAACATTGCATGCAACAAATGAAGAAAATATGCCAGAGTTTTAACTAAGTTGGAGATCAGAGAAGTAACTGGATATCTCATTCCATAAGCTCCACAAGCCCTGATTCTTATTTTTTGGTAAAGATTTAATGCTTTTGAGAACAGCTGTTAGAAGTTTTAAGAAGCTACACTTCAAACATCTGTTAGCAATATAAACCAGCTGCACCCTTCAATGCTTGGTTCAAAAAATATTTTTATTTTTGTTATTTTTACATCGTTTTGTTAGCAATTCATTCATTAACACCAATGCAGCCTTTTAGCAATAATTTTTAATCTCACTTAACTATGGTATTCATCTTTACCATACCCTTTGTTATCCCCACCCCAAAAGTTTTTGCCTCTGTCACCTTTCCCTCCACCTCCACTCCAGCCCTGACCACCACCTCGACCTCCACCAACAGACCAGCCTGGAAAAGACAATACAATAATATTTTAGAAATAAAGTTGATACATTCCACACTTAGCAACAAAATCATGTTAAAAATAAGTTGTAATATTAACTGATAAGCAAATAACAAAAAAATAAGACTTACTTCCTTGGACTTTATTACCCCTTCCTCTGCCACCTCTACCACCCCTGCCACCTCCCCCCCCTCCTCGACCACTGTAAGGTCTTTGGTCCTTAGGAGTGTCCTGCCTTTTCCTGAAAAACGGCATTTCTGGGGGAGGTGGATTCATCGTTGACGGCCTTCCACCACGATCTGGTACCTTAAATTTTACAATAAAATTGCACTGATTCAGCAACAGACTTAAGAAGAAATTCAAAAAAATAGAATAAAGAATCATAAAATCTGTTAGAATATTGTGATAATGCTTTACAGTAAAAAGCTCTTCTAAGGGTCTGAAGGAGTACTGCCCTTAATAATTAAGGGCAGTACTCCTTCAGACCCTTGGAAGGGCATTTTTCACCTCCATCAGTGCCTGCTCTCAAGCTCTAGTCACAGATATTTTACCTATATTAATTAGGCAACCCAGACAAACAAGTTATAATTCAAAATGTCTTTGTTTTTGGCTCTTGTCAATCAATTTCTAATGGTCTGGGCTTGTAAATTTTTGATCGATGGCAGCCAAAAACCCAGATATCGTGGGCTGTGTTGATCATGTTATTATGAAAATGAACAAATAAGGATACAGAAAACAGATGGGTGAGATCAAAGGGAATCAAACTACAGATCTCTTGCTTTGTGGGTAGCTTACAAATCAATTATTATATTTATCCAGTACTTACTGTTCCCATTAACACTCTGTTGATAGGACATTTGGTTTTCTCACGTACATAGCCAGCACTCGTTCTTGGTTGTTGCAACAAATCTTCATTAATGCAACAAAAGGTTGTTGATGAAATTGTTGAAACTTGCATGTACAAATAGAAAACCTTTTAGGCCTAGGGCAAACGTCAAACTTTCCATGCACCGAACTCATTAAGGACAATGGATATCAGGTGATAATGAGGCAGCATTCTTTGATGTAGTTAAGTTCAGTGCATGGAAACGTAGACCATTATTGCCCTAGGTCCAAGTCACTAAAAATCAATTCATATTTCTCAGGATAAGAGCCAGTGGTTATAGAGCTCTTAAGTATAACCATTATAACAAACAGGGGCACCTTTAAATTAGCTTAATAATAATTTATACCTATTCTGGAAGCAACTGCATCAGCAACATTGACTGTTGATAATGAATTCATGGACTTTCGCAAAGGTTGAAATGTTGCAATCATTTCGTCTTTCTTTGTCTGAATAAAATATAAGACACATCAGTAATAGATAATTAATTTATATGGTATATAAATTATTGTCAAAGAATTATTGTACCTTGGCTTTGTCTGACCAACCAAATGACTGAACTGTTACATCTAATCTCTTGAGCAACATTTGACGCCTGAGGGAATACTCACTATTCAGTTGAGTGTTGATTTTTTCTACTTTGCTCTGCGTAGAGGAGTGAAAGATTTGTGAATTAAAAGTGAATGAATGAATAGTGACATGAATAAATGAATGAATAAAGGAACGAACAAATGAACAAACAAACAAACAAATAAAAATTAAATGAACAAACGAATGAACAAACAAACAAATGAATGAATGAGAAAATGAATTTGACCAACCCATTGATTTTCACTTAGTCTTTTCTTAAGCAGTGGTTCTCCAAGGTGATCTTTTGGTAACATTTTCAGCATCTGACGAACCTAAGAGACAACAAAGAATTATAAGTCTATTCACAAATATGCAGATATCAATTTCTTCTTAGCAATCTACTTACTTTATTCTCAATTTGTGAGAAAAGAGCAAAGACAGTGGCGTCTTTTCCTGGTAGTGGTAATTCAAGTACTGAAAGGATTGACTGTACTTGTTGTAAAGTTGGACACATAACCTGCATGAAAATGCCAAAACAAAATTGTCTTTAAGGCTTTCAAATCATAATCTTTCATTGCTTTTTTTCCTCAGGTGTGGGATTTATGCAGAGAGAAAGGCTGGTGGGGGGTAGAACAAATTGTGCCTTATGGAAGAAAGGGTCAGGAGTAACCAATCATGGAATACCCACTGTTGCACCTACCTTCTGAATAGTATTATTACAGGCCAGACCAGAGCCTTAATATGTTCAAACTTATGCCTTACCTGATGATCAATCTCCATTTTCCCCTCACTTACACCTCCAAGCATTCTACATGCCTGGAGCTCTGACGTCAAGTAATCTGCCAATAAATATTATAGCGTTAATATTTATGTAGTAAGGATGTGTCAATATGGTAACTATAGTAACAGTAAATGATCAGAACTATATCATCATACACCAGCAAGTAAGGCAGCTCTTCTATCTGTGAATCTATAGGGTGGGTTTCCTGTGGTAATGGTGTAATTAAATACTAATCAAAGACAATCAAAGAGGGAAAAAACTCTTAGGAAATTTCTTAGTTCTTACCAAGCAAAAGCAATCGGTTATGAACAGAGTTCAAGCCATTCACTCCTGATAAATTAGGGTGTGGGTTTCCTGTGTTTAAGAGAGACTCAAATTTATGATTATTTTATTATTTTTGATTCATTCAGATGTAAATGATTCACTTTTTTAGTGGACCAATACTTACCCAATTCATTTAGTAGACCACTCATTTCTAGTTTGAATGTCTCCTGGTCTTCTGTCTCTGCAAATACAAGAGAATTAGAAAATCCTCCTTCATAGAGTGGCAGAAAAAATGAAAATTTTCAAGAGTGGCAGCATCTTAGAAGTGAAATCTTCCTAAGTTTCTTTAAGATATACTATGGCCTAATGTTATATGATATATAAGGTTGGGGTCAGTTAGGGGGTTACATTATTTTGGGTGGACTTAAATTTTTCCATGTTATTTTGAGTGCCATTATTTTTTTTATATCCATCTTTCTATTTATGATATATTCATGTATAAATACAAACCTGTAAGAGTTTCTCCTAGCTTGCAAACTTTTTTCAATTCCTTTATAATCCACACACAGAGAGACATGAAGTCAAAAGACAAGTCATCACCCTCCACAGCTTTGACAAGACCTTCTTCTTCTAACATAGACCCTTTATAGCTAAAAGAGTGTACATAAAGAGAAACAAAAAGAATGAACAGATGACATTTGATGAAAAGATTCTAAAAGGTTGTTTTAGGCAGTAAAAAATGCAATATTTTCTGTTTCAGGTAAGAAACTATTTGATTGTCAACAGAATTGTATTTAGATAACTTGTAAGTATAGAAAATATACGCACCCCAAGTCTTCTAGAGCATCTAACACATCATTTTCCATGTCTACGAAGTGCAAAAATGGGAAAATGCAGCCAGCTTTTTTCTCTTTTATTCAAAAATTGTCACTCTCGTGCCAGTCTTCTTGACCGTGAATCAGGCACGCATGTGCGCGTATATTCTTATTAATACCGCAGATCCATGTACTAGGGGCGCAGGTTCAGTGACTTTGCAAAAAATCCAAGATGGCGTCGTCTAGTTTGAAAGAAGTGGTCTCCATGTACCAAACACTGATTAAAGAGTGGAATAAGAAGCCGGCTGATCTTGAAAAATGCGGGAAACTCATGTCTGGAATGAAGGTGAGGAAGAAATGTTTCAATTTGCGTCTTATTTTTCAAGAATTCACTTTTTATCATGAGGGTTTTGTCAGACAGTAACACTGAATAAAATTTCTTCAGTTGTTGGCCTTCGAAGTAGAAATTCTGTTAGTTTTCTTCACAAATATTTGGTATCCTAGTCAAAAATATTTTGTTTAAATTCTTGTTTTATTGAACTTAATGTCCGCCAGAGTAATGTGAAGAACAAGATCTCAATGAGAACCATTTCCTCCTTTGTCTTTTTTAGATGGCTCTGATTCAGTTCTCCTTTTTACCAACCACTTCAAATAAACCAAGTCAGCAGGAACTTCTGTTAGCACGTAAGTGTAATGACCTCATGGTTTGATCACCTTGCTTCATCTTCCCCTCTCCCCATAGAAACTATTTTCCTTCCCAACCCCTACAAATACCCCCCTGAAATATTGAGACATATTTCCTCTAAGGGCAATGTTTTCCTCCCCCTACCCTCCCTCCACAGTATAACTGGATGAGGTATTAATTATCTGTTTTGATTGTTTTTCATATCAGGGGATGTGCTTGAAATTGGTGTACAATGGAGCATACAAATGAAAGATATTCCATCATTTGAAAGATACATGGCCATGTTGAAGCCATATTACCTGGATTATAGGTAATAACACAGCTCTAATAAAAATCCCCCTCATCCAGAATATAATGTTTAATGAAATGTTTTTGGGGGGGAGGGGGTGGAGGATAGCATGCCAGAAAAAATATCTGGAAACATCTGTATCAAACATTGAGAAAAATGGGGGGGGAGGGGAGGAGGTCACAGTTGTGTTCTGAAAATGTATACTCATTTTTGTTTACTAGTGAATTGTATATACATGTGTGTTGGTCAAAATCTGATGTCATACATGTGGATTTCCTTTCAGGGGTATCATTGAAGATTCTGCTTACATGTATCAACTTCTAGGACTGAATCTACTATCTCTGTTGGCTCAGAATAGACTGGCTGAATTCCACACAGTAAGTCACAACCATTTTAACTTCATGATCTTTGAAGTTAAATTGTATAGAATGGTTTCGGCAGCCATCCATCAAGGGCAGGAGCCATGCAATATTTTTGCAGAACAAGATTTTATCTTCCCAGAGAAAATTTTTTTAAACTTAAAAACCACTCAGCAGAAAGTGCCATAACTTAACCTGTTACTGACACTATTTTTCTTTTAGGAGTTGGAGCTTCTACCAGCAAAAGAACTACAATACAATGTATATATCAGGCATCCTGTCTCTCTAGAACAGGTAAGAATCCAGATAATAAATAAAAGCATGACTCTGCTACATGTTTTGTTTTAAAACCAATGTTTTTATATTACAAGTCCATCCCTTTTTGGGACTTTGGTTCTGAGACTTGTTGCTCTAGTAAGAGACAAAGGGTAGATCAGGAAAGATTCATAATTATTATTCGTAAACTTTTTTACTAGCATTTAAACATTTTAACCTGAAACATTTAGCTTGAAAACAGCCTGTCAGTTGATCAAAGTCAGGGTGCCTTTCACTCACAGAGAGGGAGGGCAACCCTCAAATTATGGGAGATAATGCCCTAACAAACTCTACTCACGTCATGCTGAGTCCAAGAATTAAACCTTAAACCCCAGAGGTGAGAGGTGATTGCCTTACCACTACACCACCCTCAATTGGTGATATACCCACCTACTAAGATGATATAGTATATGCAAGTATAGTGAAAAAAGATTCTTTACATTAATACTGTTGTTTTCTTTTCAGTACCTCATGGAAGGAAGCTATAACAAAGTAAGTTAATAACAATAATGATGATGATGATAATATTAATCCAATCTACACAATTCTGCATTTTTCAAAATTATAATTAAAATTCAGAATTCAGAAACAAGATTAAAGTTAATTTGAGTTTTCAAGTTGTAACTGATTATACTTCCTCAAAGTGAAATATTACTCTTAATCAACCTGGGTCATTGGAGAAGTATTGTAATACCTTGCACAAGTTTAAGTATGTTTTTTTGTCTACAGGTCTTTGTTGCCAGGGGGAATGTACCAGCAGAGAATTATCATTTCTTTATGAACATTCTTTTAGGAACACTAAGGTGAATTTCAGATGATCAAAAAATCCTTGCCTCTCTTTCTTCTTCTTTTCCCACCTTACTTTCTACTTTGATCCCTTCTTCCTTCCTTCCCTCTCTCCTTTCTTTCTATTCCTCATTTCTTTCCCTCTCTCCTTCCTTCCTTCCTTCCTTTCTTTCCCTCCCTCCCTCTTTCTTTCCTTCCTCTTCATCCTTTCTTATTTTTTGATTTATTTGATTCAACAGTCCACATATATTTTGTTTATCTTTGATGATAAATATATCTACTTTCTTTCTCCCCCCCCCCCCCCCCCCTCATTCTTTCTTTCCTTCCTCTTCATCTTTTTGTATTATTGGTTTATTTGATTCAACAGTCCACATGTATATTTTGTTTATCTTTGATGATAAATATATCTACTTTCTTTCTTTACCCCCCTCCCCCAATCATTCTTTCCTTCCTTTTCATCTTTTTCATCTTTCCTTATTTTTGGTTTACCTTTGATTTAACAGTCAACATATATATATTATCTCTTATAATAAATGTTAATTTTAGTGACTTTTATTTCCTTGTAGAGAAGAGATTTCAGCTTGCATAGAAAAGTCATATAGAAGCATAACCTTTAAGGAAGGAATGAGAATGTTGTATTTTGAAGGTGAAAAAAGTATGAAAGCCTTTGCAGACAAGGTAAAATAATAAGCCATTCATTATAAAGTATCAAAGTCACATATCATAGTATCATGGCCCCCCTCCCCCCCCAACACACACACATTTGATGGTACGCCATGGCCTTCTTTGAAGCAGTTTTGGAATCCCTAAAGGATTCTAATAGCCAAATTGAATTGCTTACTTATTATATTTTGTCATTTCTAGCGAGGCTGGGTCTTAAAACCACAAAACATATACACCTTTGAAGACGATAACAAGAAAGAAACAAGTTTGGAGATTCCTTCCCACAAGATGACACAACATATGCTTGAGTATGCTAAAGAACTAGAGAGAATAGTGTAATTCCCTAGAACACTATGCTCTTTACTTCTAGAATACATGTATTTATAGTCATGTTGTCCTTTGGTTCGCAGGGAGGAGAGGGTGGAGTTAAATTTTTCCCGTCTGAAATTTATGTTATTTTTGTCTTTCAAATCTTATAACAGTTTTTTAAAATATTATGTGACTCAGTAAATTATTGCAAGTTGTCCTTTAGAATTTATTTGTTATCATCATTCAAAATTAATCAGTCAGTATCTTTTATAAATTATTGACTGGGAGGCAGTGAAAAATCAGATTCCAATGAACATATCAACTTGCAATATCATTATTGAGTTCACATAGTATTGAAAGCTGCTGCAAAGTAACAAAGTATCAAATAAAATATGTGTTAAAAGAAAAATATTTTGTAAATCATTTATTTTGCTCAAACTGTGATGCCAGAATTTGAAAAAAAAGTCATATCAGTTGCAGTGTTTTCCAACATATTTATTCCTAAAGCATTTCCCTAAAGTCTTTCCCTTAGCTTCATGGTTTGTATGACTGGACTTCGGTTAGCTGGATCGTACGGAACATAGACGTTTTTTATGCCAAATTTGCAGCTTTTTATCCTATGATTTTTATTTTATTATAAATAACTAGTGATTCTTTTGCGAAATTTTATTTTTTATGTTAAAGAATCATGGCACAGGTGAAAGTTCTGTGAAGCACTGTATACATCATATGTCTATAGGAGACTCTGTAGATCATTACAGATTTTTACAACTATTTTTTCTCCATTAAGATGGTATTGAGATAAATTGGATGTTACTTGGATGTGACTGGAATAGATTGCAAGTGACTGGGCCTCAGTCAGTGACTGTATCTTGAATCGCAAAAACATTTTTTTTTAAATTTTCACCTTTTGAAAGGCCATAGATAATCATAATGTATAGCAAAAACATGCCTAACCTCTAAAACTTATTTTCCTCTCCCAAAAGCCCGAATTTTGAGTGTTTTTTTTAATTTGGGAAAATAAGGAACTGTACATAGATTAGTCCATGGGCCAGGACTGATTTTGGTACCAAATCGAGGGACAAAACGTGAATGTCTTCATGTGATAGACCTTTGCAAGAGGTTTTCAAAAATATATGATAACCTTGCTGAGTGAGTAGCTTTCACATGTATTTAAAGGTAAGAAATTCCGGTTTAGCATGAAAACGAGGCTACATATCACTACTCCTATTAAAATTCGAAGGATGTACATTTTAAGTTACACTTGAAGTGAACAGACAAAGTGGACTTTCGTTATCCGTGAGACATCAACAATTTTACTTTAAATATTAAATGTACGGTAAAAATAAGTAAAGAAAAAAATAATTGAACGCGCAATGCATTATGGGAAAAATTTAAGATGGCGGCTCGCTTGACAGTTAAGTTAAGTTTCGTTTTTCCAGTTTATTAGCTGTTTTAGAGCATAAGTATACACTTATTTGGAGAAACCAACCAACAGATGACACAATCTATGTACTAAACAATCAAATAAGTTTAATTTAGAACGATTTTAGACGAATGTTTTGATAAAAACTTACAGACATTTCAGTGTGGTAAGTTCGTAAATCCTGTTGTTTCTACCATTTCGATCTAGCTTAAAACCGTTTGAATACAAGATGAATGACCTTAGTAATAGTCAAGGTTGACTTTTTAGCAACTTAACTAGTAAATTTGAAGGAATTTAGGGCTCGTTTTTATATGATAAAGTAAATGAATATAGATTGCAAAGTAATTTTAACCACTAGTTATTTTTACTGAACAGCATTATAAACTAATTACTAATAATTATAAACTAATCCGTCGCTACGCGTCTATTCTTAACCGTTGTGGTCATGGCATCTCGTATTCCAAGCTTGAGGAGATCAATACTGCTCTATGTCTTAAGAAAATGGCACAGAACAGCGAGATACAACATACAGCCATATGTTAGTACTACAGGCAAGGCACTTTGGCCCACGTCTCCCAAATGAACAATCACCACAAATACCTAAAAGTAGGAAAAGAAGCGTCGAGCCGCTAAGCTGTGCTGCGAATCTACCAATTTACAATGCAGGAGAGCGCCAAGGCCCTAAGCCAAGAACGTACGTACCAGTAACATACCAGGAAGTCTTAGAAAGTGCAAGACGAAAAAATCTGCTATGGGTTTTAGTGCGGCTACATGCGGAGACAAAGCAGAAAGTTAGCGGATGGACTGGATATAACATTTTAGCTCGCAATAAAATTGAGGTTTCCCAAGATAGCATAGGATATCTCCCCACAATCGATGCACCCGCTACTAACATGTCCACTGTCCATGAAATTTTGGTCCGCTCCGTGAAGATCAAAGATGCACTTCGTTACTACCGAGCTACCGAGATCACATGGAAACACCCTCATAAGTTCAAGGACGTAGTTTTAAGAATGGGCATGTTCCATACGGTCTGCACTTTGCTGTCTATCATTGGGAAAAGATTCCAAGACGCAGGTTTGAGAGACATCTGTATTGAGTCTGTAGTAATCGCTGAGGGATCGGTGGCTGGAGTACTCGAGGGACGCAAGTACAACCGTGCCATCCGCTTCCATAAATTGATGTACGAAGCCCTCCAACGACTGGTTTGGCAAGGTTTTCAGACGTGGATAGAGAACAGCCTTGAGAAAGAAGAGCTCGTCCAAGATTTCTTCATTAACTTGAAACCTCTCTACAATGATGTCTGCCAGATAGAACAAGAGAAAGTGTTGACAAGTCAAAGGCTCTCTGAGATTATCACACTCTATGATGAATACCTAGAGTTTCTTCGCAAAAGCAATAGGAAGTTATACAGCTTCTGGATGTCATACATTGATATGGTGGAGATTATGTTCAATTTGGTGAGAGCATCAAGGGAAGGAGATTGGGAGTTGCATCTATCAGCCATCACTCAGATGATACCTTGGTGTTTTGCTTATGATAACTTGAACTATGCGCGGTATTTGCCTGCCTATCTATTTGACATGTCTCTCCTCAGTGAAACCCATCCAGAAGCCCTTGAATATCTGAAATCTGGGGGATTTTCAGCGCAGATCGGTGATAAGAACCCATTTGGCAGAATTCCCGTTGACCAAGCATGCGAGGAGACGGTAAACAAGGACACACATACGTCAGGGGGTACAAAAGGCTTCAGCCTTAAGCCTGGTGCAATCAGCAAGTATTATCTGGTTGCTGAATACCGTAGCATATTTTTGAAGCAGCTGAAGGATATGTTAGATGTACACATAGCACGTTCTGAGCATACAGACCTTCAGAGTAGCAGAATTGCAAGGGACGAAGCTGATGTGAAGTCACTGGTTGCTATGCTAGAAAGTAACTGGATAAATCCATTCAGCAGTGAACATCAAGACTTGGTTTGTCTGTCAACCGGGAAAACTGCCACGCCAAAGATAGAAAAGGATCTACTAAACGCGAAAGCTGTTGGGGAAAAGGCATATGAAGCATCCCGTACGCAACGCCTCGAGAAAGATACGCCAAAGGCACAGTTTCACGACACGCTGAATAAGTCAAAGTTGCAGACATTCTCGGAGCTGAACAAGGAAGTGAAAATCAAGAGCAAAACCGCAAATGAGATCATTCTTAAAGCTGATAGAGCTCTATTCGGTCAAATGATCATAATAGCATAAAGCAGGAAGCTCCAAATGAGAGATGTGCTTTGTCATCCATTAGGACCTCTCCCGTGGGCATTAGCTACAGCAGATGGATCGTTACGGAAAACAACGAAGTCTACATTAGCAAAAGAACTACAAAAGAATGTACCGGCTGCAGATGAAATCCCCCAGCCATCTGCATGCATCATCGACGGCATGGCTCTTGTGCAAAGGCTGAAAGCTGATCATAAGAAGTTTTCGGATGTTGCTGATACCCTGCTTGACATGGTTTTACACGAAGGATCATCTTCGAAGAGAATAGATGTTGTATTCGATGTTTATCAAGAGAATTCCATCAAGAACACAAAGCGAGAACGTCGAGGGTCTGAATGTGGGAATGAATTTAGGAATATTCAACCCGAGCACAAAGTACTGCAGTGGAGAAAATTCCTATTGAACCCGAAGAATAAAACGTCACTTACAACGTTTGTCGCCAAGGAATGGAGGAAAGACAAGTACAGGAGAAAACTTCACGACAAGGTGCTTTTCGTAGCCTGCTAGGAAGAGTGTCACAAGATTTCAACAGAAAGTGCTGACATTGTCCAAGGCCTGAACTCAACTCAGGAAGAAGCTGACACACGGATTATGCTTCATGTCGCCCATGCAGCAAGTTCTGGCTACGACACTGTAATTGTGTCATCAGAAGATACAGATGTTTTCATACTCTGTTTGGCATTCAAACACTCAATTCAATCATCGATAATTTTCAAGTGTGGGAAAAACACGAATCAGATATGTTAGCATCTCGAGTGTGACACAAGCCATATGCCAAGACCTTTGCAGCAGCCTCCTTGGTATGCACGCTTACACTGGATGTGACACTGTGAGTGCCTTTGCCGGACGAGGGAAAATGGGAGCACTTCGCATTGTCAAGGAAAACAGAAACTTCCAAGAAATGTTCAAACTCGTAGGAATGGAGTGGGAACTCTCAGATGAACTTTTCCAGAAACTCCAGGATTTCACTTGCCGTATGTACTCTTCCCGACCAGGAACAAGCAATATTAATGAGCTCAGATATCGATTATTCTGTGCGAAGAAAGGCAGCATTGATTCTTTTCAACTACCACCATGCGCTGATTGTTTGTACAAGCATGCGAAAAGAGCAAACTACGTAGTAGCAGTGTGGAAGCGAAGCCTTGAGTGCTGCCCTGTGATCCCAAGCCCAATCGCATTTGGTTGATGTCAAGACGTTGATAACCTAGCAATTGATTGGATGAGTAGTACGCCAGCACCTACTGCAGTGTTAGAGCTACTGTCTTGTTCATGTACAAGAGCTTGCAAACTTCCGAAGTGCAGCTGTCTTAAGAATGGATTGAAGTGCACAGACATGTGTAAGCTAACAGATTGTGACAATAGACCCAATGACACCGTCCAAGATGTCACATATGACAGCGATGAGGATAAAGATGAATAGGCTATATATTAATCCGCATTTTATTTGGGTGTTGTTTGCTGACTATTTATTTATTCATGTCTGAATAGTTTCTAACAAAGTTTTTTGGTAGCCTGCGAGGTGTAACAAGATTTCATCAAATGTCGATTAAGACTTGGAGCTCTGACATCCAGATAATCGTTTATGTTGCCCATTTGCAGCCAGGTTTGGCTTAAAACAAGCGTCCTTACACAAGGAATCAAGTCGCATAAAGAATGTTTAGCATTATTTTGTATATTTTCAACTAATTTCGGTACTTTTTGTAACAAAACAAGCATGTTCGAAAATCCAAGATGGCGGATCTAAGATGGCCGCCAAATCTGGGGGATGGCACATTTTTAATTATTTCATAGCCGGCATATTTACTAAGCCATTTCATTACTCAAAGATCGCTTAGCACCATTATCTGCCAGACTTTGATTATGATTTGAAATGATTAGCGTTAAAGCATGGCTTGTTTAGCAACTTTCTCGTAACGAGTTATTATTTTTGTAACGTTGTCATGGCAACCGTCACATAATTGTGCATAAGTTTATTTCAAAAAACCCTTCAAACATACTGTTGAGACATCTGTATCATCTTAAAGTATGAAAATACTCTTAAAATGTGGTTGATGAGTATTAAAACCACAGTTAATAGCATATCATATGGTGATTGTTTGTCGTTCAGTGAAATCAAGTGACAGCATGTAATCACGTGATTATCCCTATAAAGCTACTCACTTGACACGGTTATCATGCAAAATAATAAACTAGAGGAATCAACCTTTTCAAAAAAGTGGGTCATCCTTTGTCCCTTTGTTTGGTACCAAATGGCAATTTTTAGGGTCCTGGCCCATGGGCTAGATGGAATGGACTGGACTTTGGTTGGCTGGATCGTATGGAACTTATACGCTTTTTTACGCCGAATTTGCAACTTTTATCCTATGATTTGCATTTTATTTTAAATAATTAGTAATTCTATTCAGAAATTTTGCAAAAAAGAAAATAAATTTTTTAATGTTAAGAATTGTGGCACAGGTTAAAGTCCTGTGAAGCCGGTCAGCGGCAAAGATTTTTTAAAGGATTGTATACAATATGTGTCTATAGGAGACTCTGTGGATCGTTATAGACTTTTACTTGTAATTCAATTATGTTGGGATTGCAAGACATACAGCAACTACACGACCAACACACCATCCACCTGATGAAATAAAAATAAAAAATTATTTTAATATCCTACATATGATATTACCCTGCGAGCAGAGATTTCCTTTTCTATCCCGCTAGGGCAATAGAAAAGGGAATCTCTGCTCGCAGGGTAATATGACATCTCCCTCGTATTAAGAAATGGGCTCCACTCCCAGCTTAGTTGCAATGTTTTCCCATTTCAGACAATGTGTCATTCCCTCGAGTATCATTTCTTTGTTTCACGGTTGTGCACGAGAAGATACATGATAATGGATTCAATGACACACATGGTCTGTAATGAGAAAATATTAACCAAGCCAAAAGGGTGTGTTGAATAAACTGACTTTTAATCATTTATTAACCTATCTACTACTACTGACAGCATGTTTATAGGTGATTGTATACAGTACCTTGTTCATAAGCATCAATCTTGAATGAATTACTGGCACCTTTGACATCACCATAAATCTCGTAGACATTCTCAAACAAAATAATGATTTCTTCAATAGAGTCAATAGCAAAGTTGACACAATTACCTAGAAAAAAGCCAGTAATCCTAAAAGTTATTAGTGAAAAAAAGGATTATTCTATAAGACATTTTTCAATAGCTTGATAGATAATACCATCATGACAATGTAAAAATAGGTTTCCTGATAAGGGTGGCAATCTAGACAGGGATGGGAGCTATGGAGATAAGATTATACAGTGGAGCCCCATTATCTCAAACCCTGGTTGTGAACGTCCTATTATATCATGTCCCATGTGCAGAGTGATACTACAATGATATTATTTTACCCTGCATATATATCTTGAATAACCAATATCTCAAAGGTTCTAACAAAAATTACCACCAATTATATCAATACAACTTATTTGTCGTGCTGCAAAGTTTTCCCATTGTAGACCCTGAGAGTTATTTCCTTGAGAATAAGATTTAGAATCTTTGAGTTGTATCCATCCACATTCATGTCTTCTCATGAACAAAGAAATGATACATATGGTCTAAAATGGGAAAACCTTGCACCACGGAAAACAATGAAAAATGTCTTCAACAGGATGTTTAAACTTTAGTTCGCAAGTATCGTTTTACACATACCTGCTGTACATTTGATAAAATCATTGGCCAGCTTCTCCAATTTCTCAGCAATGGCTGTTTCTTCGCAAGCTTCAAAGGCCTTGTAAACATCTATCAAAGCCTGTCCAATAAGCTGCATACCACGGTAAACCTGTTTGTTATCAAAGGCCTCAAATGCTTGCTTGAATGTTTCAACAGTCTGTTCACCATCCTTGGCACATGTCTCAAAGCTCACATTGTATTTGCCCAACCCTGCGGCAATGCCTCTGTAAAGTTGGACCCATTCTTTGTCGGTTGGCCCAATAACCACTGTGAAAGGTGTTGTAATAGCATCAAAAAACTTTTTGTTTACTCTGAAAATTAAAAATCAGACTTAATTGATGTGTTTTACTTCTTTCTTTGCTGGCACCAGCACTTGATAGGGTACAACAGGGCTAAAAATAATAACTGTTCAATAACGAAATGATGATCAGCTACATTGGATTGATCAATATATGACCGGTCACAAGGATTTGGCCAATCAAGTGAATTTTTTGGTCAGACTTTGTTAAGTGGCAGTCAATTCTACCTAAAATACCTCATATATGGACTATACAGGGATGATCTGCTGAACAGGGTATGGTTTTTTCGAGCTTCTTGTCATAAACAGGGTATGCAATTTCACTCGGGTTCCAAGTTCTTCCTGAGCTTCCTGTCATTCAGGGTTTCTACTTTCGTATTGACCGAAACTGGTTATTATGGTTGTGAAAAAACAATACACAAGATGACATGATAATTGAAACAGGAACTCAGTGCGATAAATTATATCCTTTATCATAAACAGGGTTCACAAATTTGAGTTTTTTTGTCATAAACAGGGTACCCTTTTCAGAATCCCAGCGGAACACCCCTTACCAAATTCTGGTGGAGTACCACCCCCCGGGATAAAATATCAATTCAACAAGATTTTTTCTAAAGCGAGTGATGCATGGTCATACCCAAACAAATTTAGGTGATGTTTCAGCTGTATATCAAGCTAATCCATGGTTTTAAAAGGAAAGTTAACTATACTTACAAATATCTGTAGTCATATTTTCCCTTGGGCAAGTATGACGCAAAGGTTAAGGAACCCTTTGATCGAGCATTTTTGCCTGGGTTTTGACCTCCACCAACATAGTAGAAATCAACGTACATGTTGTTATCGGAGCCACTTGGATAAACTCCTGATATAAGAATTAAAACAAGAGTAAGAACAATGCAGTTATTGGAGAGAACTTATGAATTTCCAGGGGAATAAGGTGGCACTAACAGCTATTAACTTGCCACATTTTTGGATGTATAATTTAATCAAGCCCCCATCCTGCCCATGGATCAAGGGTAGTCTGATGAACAGAGTCATGTTTTCTTACCAATCCAATCCATTGCTGTGGCCTCATCAACTGGTACCGTCCAGGAAACTATGACTGGTTTCCCGGCTGGTGCTTCAGCTGGTGATAGCTGTAAAGACCTGTTCTGCTCCACAATTTCTATATCATCTTTGAAACCAAGCTTTGGACAGAAAAGAAAAGCCAATATTAAGGGTTAATATACTCAATTATTTGCAGGAAAAAGGGGCCATATTTATTATACACTTATTTCAAAAAAGGTTGTTGGATGGATTGGCAAATGTTGATCGAACAATGAAATAAGCTATGGTAACACTTCTTTGTTTAACATATGCAAAACTTTGATTGATAACATGGTTATACCAAGGATCAATATTATTTTCTGACACCCAGCTCTCTTCGACAACCTTTTTGAACGAGATATATATGTGTATTCACACTTGAATTAAGTATGGTATAAGTTAAGAAATGAATGTGCAACCTAACCTGATAATTCATATCATAAATATAAACTAAGAAAATATTTATTGGGTTAAAACTTCATACTTACTATATATGCCGCCCACCAGCCTTTGTTGTCATTTATAATAGCTGGATGACTGGCTATTGGTCCAGATTTTGGACGACCAACATATTCCCATGAACTCCAGTCACTACCTCGTTCAAGTTCCCATAAATGCCACAAGCCACCATCACTGCTGACAGTGAAGACCTGTCAAGAATGATTGATGTGTTGTCATGACAACAGTAAGGTGCAAATGGGTAACACACTTCCATAGCAACAGTTGAAACCCACTTTAAATTCATAATAATTGTCAAGCTATAAATTAATGCAGGTTAAACAATGCAGCCTATAAACAGCTTATATGGAGTAATTTAATAAGAAGAACTGCAAGGTTTTCTGGTTAATATGTTGTACCCTGAGCATTAGATGTACCTCAATGCCATTGTGTATATTTGCACCAATACTCAAGGGATTTGCAGATTCAGCTGACTTTGGGATAGCACTGCCAATCTTGTACCACAAGCTCCATGTGCACCATCCCCAGGGATTAGGCACCTTGTCACATGTCGTTTGCCATATGTGATGGATATACCCATCTTCACCAAAGACAAACACGTTGATAGCACCATTGAAAACGTTGAGTGGCATTTGATGAGCTACTGGAGCATGGACAGATTTTGGAGCACTGTACCCTGTCTTATCCCATGATACCCATTTACTGGGACCTGAATGAATGACAAGAAAATCTCAATTTTGAGTCCTTTGGAGCTGTTAGATACACTTAGATTTTGTAAACAACTTACTTGTCTGCCATGTTCTGTACATATATTTGTTATCCATTACTGCAAATGCTTCTAAATACTGCAATCAAATAAAATATATCTGGCTCTAAAACCAAAGGCAGCCCAAAAGAAAATTCAAACTTCATTCAATTTGAAGAAGACCATTTACAATTAAATAATTTTGAAGTAATTATACTATTGTTTTTGATGTCTGTTACCTTAGAGAATCCATTATAAACCACTGTCATGTCAGTCTTGAGAACTACTGATGTTCCACCAATCAGAGACCAGTTTGTCCAGTTCCCATGATTCTCTTGTGTCCAATACAATCTGGAACTCTTTGCTAGAGTTCTGGTAAATACAGAAACCTTTCCCTGGAAGATGAGAGCCTTGACATTGTCCTTTCCATTCAGAACAGCACCTTTTAACAGAAAGAGCCATCTTGTGTGAGTAAAGGATGTATGTGGCTGCAATGGATATCAGGGCTGCTTACCATTTAGAAGGAACAACAAAATGGACAGTTGGACAAACATTGAGATGGTATGTGTCATTCCAATAGGAAAGTTCTGGAAAACTTGGTTTTCCCATTGAGGTAATCTAGTTTCCTTCTCTTTTCGTTTTTTTCCCAGTAGACATGTGCACCATATTTGTCAAAAGTCAACGTTTCCTGCTTCTTTTTACCATTAGCAAAGGAATTTCTAGTGTTTTGACTATTACAGTGAGCTGTCAAATGTGAGAATACCAAAAGATTTTGCACGGATAAGCAGAACTGTTCACTGTAATGAAGTTCCAGGGTACCAGTGATCTCCTTTCTGATGAATGGCATGCTTTTTAGGAAGAGGAGGTGAGGGAGGGATGGATGTGTGGAATGACTGCCAATTCTTAGGTAACCCAAACTATATACTGTGGCTGTACATCAACATACTGTGTGCAATGATTATGATAGGAATGATATGTGCAATGATTATGATAGGATATTTAGGAAGAGGAGGTGAGGGAGGGATGGATGTGTGGAATGACTGCCAATTCTTAGGTATCCCAACCTATATACTGTGGCTGTACATCAACATACTGTGTGCAATGATTATGATTTCCGGATTGGCATTATTCAGGGAATTAACACAAGGGGGACGGTAGGTGGGGAATTTGTGCTTTCACGTTTTCCATAATTTTGGCTTAATTTTAGGATTATACCTTTGTCCATAGGCAGCTTTGTTGATATGACCATCCACTTCCCAAAAGCAGTTGTCTCCTGTGCATCTTGCTCTATTGAGTAAACTTGACCATCGGCGCAAAGGCAAAATACTTTGGTAAGATTTTTGGCATCGTGAACAGCAGATGGATTGGAAATCACCTCGGTACCACTGGGTGAGACAAGATCAGTCCTGTTTTAATAAATCAAGGTAAAAATTGAAAATAGGGTCAATAGAATATCAATTGACCATGGATTAACGCCTTTGCTTGCAGTGTTTCTTGTTTCAAGGAAGAGATCGAGTAAACGAGGGTTTCAAAAAAAATCAAAAATTAATGGTTCTTCTTGAAGTCCGTTCAAACAAAGACTTGAGTATAAGACCTTACTTTAGTTTTCCAATGCATCTATGGATATAGCAGTAACAATAAAAGAAAAACAATGTATTGCTAACCAATCAGACCAGCCTCCATTTTCAGTGTATTTGTATCTCAGCTTCCCGTTTGTTGTATGAAAGCCAAAAGTGAAACCATTTGAAGGTTGTCTCGTGTTTCTGATGACGGCCAAACGATCTTCAACAACAACATCTGAATGTGCTACCGATTGCAAAGGTGAACCTCCAGTGGCTACAATGAAAGCGCAGATAATGCTATGCCAAAGCATCGTTGAAATTTTCTTGTGTCGTTCTTGAGGTATACAGAAGTCAAGAAGAACTAAGGTTGCAAGAGGTCACGAGACGGTCATATGATGTAATGGAATAAGTGGGCGTGTTGGGGGAGGGGCGGGGGATTTGTCTTCTATTCTGTAAAACAGAGGGGAACCGATCAGGTAGGAGGGAGAAAAGGCTATTAAGATAATAATAATAAGAAGAAGAAGAAGAAGAAGAAGGAGAAGAAAAAGAACAGGGAAGAGAGAGAAACAACGTAAACATATAAAGAGAAGGGAGATAATAATTCTTATCTACTATGATTTGCTTGCAAGGGAAAAACGGCTGAAAAAAAAGAAGGGAAGAGGGAGAAAAACATTCTCGGGAACCAAGGGGTAAAATTCTTGCAAGAAACGAGCGACAGAATTTTACCTCTAGGTTCCCGAGGATGGGAGAAAAATGGTTTAAGATAAAAAGAGGAAGTGTATTTAGATGTCCGGTTCCACTCCACTATGTAAACTATTGCGATTTTTGCAAGTATGGTTAACCAAGGAAAAAGACTTTTCTCTTTTCAGAGTAAGATTGCGTTGTATTTTGAGGTAATACGATTCAGTTTTTTGCTTTTTTTTCTTTCATTTCGTTTTCTGTTAGAAAAGTTGTCAGTTCAACGAAAATTAGCCATGGGCTTTTGGGTCACGGCCGACAGTAACAAAAGAGACAAAAGAAGCAAAAAAGCTTCAGAAATGTTATCCTGCAGATAAGGTGGGATTTAAACCTAACTTCACCGACAGAAATTCAAAATATTCGATTGAATTGCAGTTGATATTCAAAACTTTCAAAAAGCTCAGAAACGAGAGTGTAAACGTCGATCAATATTATGACAAAAGTGCCTTTTGGTCTAGTGAAAAAAATTGTAGAAGTCATATTTCTTTTTTAAGATTCAATCTCATGACATAATGGAAAACGTTCTACACAATTTAGCCTTTTTTTCTTCTTTCAAATACCACTGTTTACATTAGTTTCCATGACAACACCTCTTTAATACTACAACCACATGTCTTCATCAACTATAGCAAACCTGTTACCCTCTCGCTCTCGAGCATGCGCAGTCGCAGTACCGGTACTTTCTCTATCTAATTTGTTTCACGGCAATTGATTTTTAAAGTAATCTATAAAAACAACTATCTGCTAGATTTTATATATTGAGTGCCTATTTGACATGGAGATTATGTGGCTAGAAGATTGCTCTTAGATTTAAGCATCGTTGAGGGAAGTGAAAGCGACTGCAGTCTCTAGAATTTATGGACGAAGGTTTAGGAAGCGCGTTCAATGGTTAGTTTCTAGTTTTCAATTAATCCAGTGACAATTTATTATTTCATTTAACCATTTGGCATTAGTTTGTTTTAGCATTAACTATATGTTTCTAATGGTAGGATTACTGCTTATGAACTCGTGAAGACATGGGCGGCCGGAATAAACGGTCGTCGCAATAGAGCAAAAACTGGTCGCTATATTAAAGCGGTCCAAAATACTAATTCCTGCATAAATTTGGTCAATAGTTTGTTTATATTTACTTTAAACTCAATTTGTCATATATATCACTTCATAGGCAAAATATTTATTTTGTTATTGGCATATGACTTTTTTTTTCATTTTTCTATAGGCGTTAAATCAACTCGATCTCCTCCTAGTCTCGACGGAATCAGAAAGCCTGGGAAATGCCGGAATGGAAAGAAGGACAACGTTATCAAAATCACCCCAAATATCAAGGAATATTTTCAGTTTTTTCAGAAAACGCCGGGATAACTTTTTTACTTCAAGGCTGATAGTCATTTTGTTATTCTTTTGCTTAATTTTTTATTTTTACATTCGTTGTTATAATGATATTAACTCTGCACTTCTACAACACGAGACGACGACTAGAGTCTATAGTTACATATATGACGGTCACGCAAAAGATAGTGGACGAACAGAAGAGAAAATACCAGGCTTTCCTCTCTCTTTACAGCCGTCAAGCAAAGCTTCCAAGGCTCTCTTAAGAAATCTTTCAAAAGATGATAATTATCACAATCTAAAGAAATCGAGGTTTACTGAAACTGTAATACAGAGTGAACAAGTTCATATTCAAAACCAGAAAGATTCCAGTCGAAAAAAACCAGATTTTAATGTTAAGACAAATTATCGACGACTTCAAATCTCAATGGCTGAGATACTCTAAAGCTGGATTAAACTGGAAAGAAATATTAAATCCATGTAAGGACGATATGGAATGGAAGAAAAAAGGCTTAGAAACTATCGATCGAAGCAGTGGAAACACAAGTGAAATGTTATCCCGGGATATTCGACCGGCAGGCGAGTTCAGCCGGGTATTCATTCGGTCAAGAACTTCAGATGGCAGACTGAAGACCGTTGGAGGTGATTCTTGGAGGGTGTATGTTACAGGCCCATCGTCGCTTGTTGCTAAGGTATTTGACTACAGTAATGGGACGTACGAGGCGTTGTTTCTTGCTATGGAGCCTGGTATGTATGAAGTGATTATCATACTGGATTACAGTCTCTGTGATGGCTTGAGAGATCCTCCGGGTGACTGGTTCATCAAAGGTAACACATTATTCAGCAGCGTATCCCAGAGGGGAGGATCGCTTTTTCCCCATTATCCTCGACAAATCATCCTACTTACCCCTCCCCTAAAACACATGCGAGTTACCAATTTAAGAGGAAAGAGGGTCACAAGCTCCCAAGGACACCCTGTATAACGCTTTTCTGCCCGCGCTCCGTTAAGCTGATCGATATTAAAACGTCCGCCACCGGGCCCCAATGCAAAATCTAACCAAATCCCATTTTGGTCAGTCTTTGCGGTCCCAATTGTTTTTTTACTGGAAAATGACAAGGATTTTGTCAGTCCTGGGAAAAAAGATAAATTAGCTTATTACGCCTATGGATGCCACTCAACAGGTAACAAGCAGGGAAAATATCAGAAAGAAGGTTTCCTTGGTAAACTTGATGACTTCCTTTACCAGCGACTTGGCAGTTTTGAGCAGCAGGGAAAACCGCTGACAATAAATGTGCCTACAGCACGTGTTCAAGCAGACTTAAGAGGTGAGACAAACGACAGAAAGTGAAGCGCCTCGAAGTGCACCTTTTCCTTTGATAATAAATGCGCATGTTGAGTTTGTTCTGTGGTTACCCTTGTTTTGGACATTTTGATCGAGCATTCAGGAAGACGAGAATTCGATAATAACAAATGCTATTTCAATGACAACATTTTCTCTTGACTTCTTTAGACTTACTTCCCAATTCTCCGTCATCGTCGTGTCTAACCAGCTGCAGGTTTTTATGGAATGGATACGGACGATGGGCCAACAAGACGTGGGTACCATTCTTTCAAGGCAAGATATTCTTACACGATACTAATAAATCATACTAGCTTATTTTCACGGTGGCCCATAATGGACATGCAGCACGTTAAATAATGAAGCAAATGGGAAAAGAAAGGAAGAAACAAATGGATGTTGTACTGTCTTGCAGCTCTGTTTAAAAGAGATACCATTGAGCTTGCTGGAATTGTTTTATTTTTACAGAACCGTTCCATTGGCATAATTACCCCCACTCCTCCCCCTCGGGGACACTTTGGGTGTACGGTGACTCGGTAGGTATGATATTCGTTCAGTCCATGAAAAAGCGAACAATGTGTGACCAACTGTACAAGCAGTGTAAGCTCAGTTACAACTGGATCTATCCTATCCTTTCTGGCCATAAGGTACAGTACAAACGACTTTTCCGGCGTGTTCACTTTCCGAGTGAATATCTTTGAGCAGGGTCCAAGCCATATGGCAAAGCATTATAACTTAAGTCGTTTTCTGTTATTTTGTGTTTTTACAGAGGGCAATAGAGGAGTATGACGATCTTGACTTCGACGAGAAACGAGTAATAAAGTCGATAAGAGACGTCTTGTCTGACCCAGATATGGATTCAAATAGCACGCTACTACTGAACATTGGACTTCACTTTGTCATGACAATAAACTTCACAACTTATCAGAAATTGATAGATCACGTGATTGATATGTTGACGGAGAAGAGGCCTGGGAGCGAGCACGATTTGTGGTACGAGTCAAGGGTCGTGTGGAAAACAACAACAGCCATTATGAAAGAGAACGCTAGTCAAAAACAAGTGACGCATTTTCGTTTCTTGACGTCACAGGTTAGTTAAGAGACAGGTATAATACTGGGCTACCTGTGGTAATACTGTAGAAAAACACAGTTTCGTGTCTCAGTTCCTTCCTTTGATTCTTTTTTGATTCTTTCTCCGTGTCCTTCTGATTAGTTCTGATCAGTCTGTATTGTATGTGAGTGAAGTGGATTGTTGGTTCTCTCCTGTTTTTCGCCGAGTATATTTTCGAATTCTCCGCAAAAATCAAATACTAGATAGCCACTCTGTGGAAATGCATCTGCTATATCCTATTTATTTTATATTTTTATTTTATTCAGTTCCTTTTTATTATTTTTTTTTACAGAGAATATTGCTGTTTAACGCGTACGCAACGTGGGCCATGTGTAAGGCGGGAGTAGACGTCATAGACGTTCATCCAATCACTGATTCCTATCCTTGGGGACCAATGGACGTTGTGCATTATTATGGTTTTGTGACGTATCCACTGGAACAGCGATTAGAGGCACTACAAATAGCCACTGTGTCCCCTGAAGGCGACCAAGACAAACACTCAATTCAAACGTGCGTCAGGAGTTGATAAATGGATGGGTGGAAGTAGGGCATAGACAGAGCGATTAGAGGCAACACAAATCGAGACTGAGACTAGACGGGCACTCAATTCAAACGTGCGTCAGGGATAAAGCATATGAAACATACTGCCACATCCTGATTCTCTTATCATTCGCTATCAGGACGCAGCAGAGCAAGTGTTGTTTTTGCATAAGCATAGCTTAAACCTGTATTTTTCTCGAGTGCAGTAATTGGTCTGGTCAGTGTACGTGTTGTCGATTACAGCATAACACTATAACAGTTTAATGGACATTATGTATTTTACATATGTTACAAATATGTGATAAAGGGAAATATATTAAGTCGATATTTAAAAGTCATGGGGCTTATCTGTAAAATCAGACCTCTTCCATTACTAATGAATTTCAGAATATGATTATATCTGTACGAGCGCATTTAAAACATATTCCATATCAAGACATACAAATATCTTTTTTTTTTAATAAAGAAAATAGAAAGGGATCGAATTCCACTTCTGACCGCTATTTCTGACCGCTATTTTGCACGCGCTTAGCGTTGAATCTTACTACGCTAGTGTATTCCACTTTTCCTCTTTTCATTTTATTATCCTTTTAATGCCGGGCTGTAAAAATCCTCATGTCTTCAAGTATAAGAATCTAAAATAATAACTGAAATGTTGATCACGGAAGTTGCGCGCGCGCAATCATAAGTCGCGGCAAATTTTCCGAAACGCGTCCCACACGTTTGGAGTGGCTATGGATGGTAACCCATTGGCGTCACAAATGACATTTTGGGTTTGCTGGTCATAGCAAGAGGTTAATCATCTACGGTCTAGGGGCCGACTAACCTCTCCCTTAGGCTTTTGCCGAGCTTCCTGATCAGTCTGTAAGTCCCCCCGGGATAGGATAGCGGTGTCGGGGTCGAAATCTCTGGCGTAGCCGTAAAAGCTTTGCGCTGCCATACGACGCTTCAGCATTCGGGTCTGGGAGTATGGTCTCCGGTTATCTTAATTTTCAATCAACAAAAATGAAAGAGAAAAAATAAGATTTTTGAGTAGGTGAACTTGGGAAGGACAAAATGAAACCTACCTATATTGTGCATCATACGCGCGTCAGAGGTGTCGAGCCACTGTAATTAACCACTGTCCATACAAACTACGGGCTCAGTCCAAACCAAGATGGCGGCCAAGCAAGTCAGTGGAAAACTACGAACTTATATTTCTGCTGGTAAAGCGACTCCTTCTCCTCCACTGGGCCCTGCACTAGGACAGGTAATTAAATTGAATGTATTGGATGCTACTTTTATTGGTATTTATTTAAAATAAACATACGAATTTATTTGAAGACTCACGTGTAAAGACATGAGATCAAGCTACTACTTGTCCCAGAGAACGAACATTCATTCTTTCTAGTCTCAAGACAAATATTTCTTTACTTAGTGTTCATACAAGCAAGCATTGATTTTTTTGACCTCTCAAAATTGTTTTTCTTTTTCAAAAACCACTGAACTAAAGCACCCGTGCAAGTGGGGAAGAGGGACTGTATTTGGAAATATAGCAGACTAATATTTGTAATAATATTTACCCTATACCCCTTCCCCTTAAAAAATGGTCCAAAGTGTTCTCCCACCTCCTACTTGGAGGAATAACAGATGGATCTGGTTTGAATGAGAATTAAACCAAGAACGTTCGTAGTGTATCTGCGTAGTTAGTCTACTAACTATGGTAACTGGTACCTCAATAGGAGATTTTATCTCAGTCATGGTTTGTCAGTTTGTTTTGTTCTTATTTGATTTAGAGAGGAATCAATATTGCACAGTTCTGTAAAGAATTCAATGACAAAACCAAACATATCAAGCAAGGTGTTCCTATACCTACAATTATTAATTATAAGGTGAGCTGAATGACTGTCATTTTGGATGCATTTTCCCTTCTACTGAATTTTGTTATGTGAACAGTGTGATAGCCATCATGTTAGCCTGCAAAATTGCTCTCTTTTGTGGACAGATTAATAATAACAAATGATAATAATAATGGGAGATTCTTGTATAGAGCATTTATGCGACGTCTCAATGCGCTTTACATTTTTAACCAGTGGAGGACTATACGGGCTGCATATTAAGGTGCTATTAGCAGCTGTGCAGCTTAACAATCATGATTGATTTGTTAGTACATTAGTGTTATGCCTCCAGCAGGGATTATGGAAAAGGAGAGCAGTTTTGCAGGCTAGCATCATGTTTGTTGTATCATGTTAACATTTTTATTGACTATTAAACCATATAATAAAGATATGCGCCAACTCCCCCTACCCCACCCATGCTCAAGCATGACTTGGGAATATATTGATTTTTAATGGTGTTGAGAGGCAGCAAAGGTCCATGGGGGAATTTGTGAGTGTCAATGAATGTGAACACCTAAACTCCTACACCTACATCTGGCCAAGGGCGCTAGGGCAAAAATTGGTGTTTTTTTAGTCGTTAGACTCTGTTATATTGGTGTTTTTTAAACGTTAGAAACTGTTTAAACTGTTACGTATCTGTACTGCTATGTGCTGACTTGATTTGTTCAGTTTTCCCGTCTATATACACCAAAAATATTGCTGTGACCAACGGTTCAATCGTACATAACGAACTACTGTATCCTATACCTGCCTCGTAACCGCTTATGTAAGCGTACGCGTCGGTTAATAAGTTATTAAGTAATGAACATTCTTGGTTATTCTAGGGGATTTGGATTAACTTAATAACTTATTAACCGACGTGTACGCTTACGTAAGCGGTCACGAGGCAGGTATAGGATACAGTAGTTCGTTATGTACGATTGAACCGTTGGTCACATCAATATTTTTGGCGTATATAGACGGAAAACTGAACAAATCAAGCCAGCACATAGCAGTACAGATACGTATCAGTTTAAACAGTTTCTAACGTTTTTTTTAACGGGATTGGGATGGCTTAAATGGCTAACATATGCTTGATGCATGTTTTCTATATGTTACAGGGAGATAGGACATTTACATTTGAAACCATGTCACCAGCAGTATCATATTTCCTGAAATCTGCAGCAGGAATAGAAAAAGGAGCTCAAAAACCAGGTAAGCCATTGAAAATCAGTCACCAGTAATGATGATCAGCCAAATTATTTTATCTTGGTCAAATCTAGTTTCTGGCTCCACATTATTGGTCAAAATGAACTGCAATGCAAAGATTTGACTGGGCAAGTTCCATTTCTGGCTGGACATTTTCCAATGATTGGCCATTATTTTTATTGTTGTTGAGAGGTGGACAACTAGATGAACTGCAGAAATGCAAAATTTTTAAAGTTAGTTTGTTGTATATTATTGTAAAATCACCTGTGTTGCTTCATAGGAAGGGAAGTAGCTGGAAGCGTAACAGTCCAACAGATTTATGAAATTGCAAAGATAAAGAAAGAAGACAAAAACTTCAGGAATGTACCTCTAGAAAGTGTTTGCAAGACTATCATGGGCTCAGCTAAGAGTATGGGAATAGACATTATTAATAGTAACTCAAAAAGTTAGTGAAAATGTTTAAGGTGTTGCATAAATGTACAGTGCTCGATGATTTGATAACTCACTTTATGAAATGTTGGCAAAATTTTCGCAGTTGCCAGTCAAGTTAGGAGTATTTTACAGAGAATTTATGGTTGAAAAGGAGAAGGGGTGTTATATGATGGACACCCCCAATGGAGACTGAGCTGAAGGAAACAAATAGAGCTGGCAGATTTATTTTCTAAAGATATTAATGTCTATTGAACTCATTGTTCACTTCTGACAGGACAGTCTCAGTCATGTGTGTGTTTGGATGTGTTTTTTTTTGGAGGGGGGAGGGGACAGTCAAAATGCCATAAATAAACACCATAAACAAAGAGTATTTATCTTCATATGTATGATTTTTACACGAAGAAAATTAGCGTCAGAAGGAAAGAAAAAGAAATAGGCGGTCAAAAAGGAAGTACTGAGAAGGAAATCGTGGTGGATGTGTTAATGCAGGAAGACTAGTGGTTTGAAAAACGTGTTTCAGAGCAGCACCTTATTTAGCAGCAACAAGATAAAATGATCTCTTGATAAAAGAAGCATCAGTTCCAAATCATCAATAATTGATGATTTGGAACTGATGCTTCTTTTATCAAGAGATCATTTTATCTTGTTGCTGCAACAAAAATAAGAAGCCCTTTGTTTAATTATTAAACAAAGGGCTTCTTATTTTTGTTGCAGAATAATAGAGTGTAACCTTTCCTTTCCTTTCCTTTCCTTTCCTTTCCTTTCCTTTCCTTTTCGTTCCTTCCCTTCCCTTTCTTTTCTTTTCTTTTCTTCCCTTTTCCTATTCAAAATATCCTCTTAATATTTCTGATGTGCAAGAATATTTTGAATAAGATAAGAGTGTATTTGTCATACCACATTACACATGTATTTTATTGTTTAATATATCAAATGAAAAAAAAAACAATGAAAATATTTGATATTTGAACATCCGTGTTTAATCAGCGGTCAAGAAGAAAGTCACTATTTGCTTTAAATTAACAAGATTTTAAACTTTATTTTCTCTGTTCCGAACACTTTTTTGCTTTATTACAGTTTTCACTGGAAGTATTTTACATTATAAGAGAATGCACATCTGAATTTTATTCAATTTACACGGTTCAAAAGTAAAGTTTGATTTCACGGTATAATAGTCAACGAGGACCGAAATAAATATATACACAACACTCGTTTTTGAAACTGAGCCGTGCTATCATATCATGATTTTTTTTTTCTGCTGTAAAAGAAACCCAAATTCCTCGTTACTAAATATAAAGTTCAGGTATCATTTCTTGAGAAATAGAATTACAAAGTTAAAAGGTCACTAAATGCGGAAGTATAAAGGTATGCAGAATGAATTTAACCTTCAAGGAGTCTTTTATCCTTTAAAAGTCTTAATTTTAAGCTGAATGAGTCTTTTTTTATTCCCGCCACTAAATACTTGTGGACATGGTTGCCTTGGAAGCACTTCGGGGCTTTGTTTCCCAGTTTTCTCGGTGCTCTTGACAGGAGAAGAAAGCTACCAATGAGCGAAGAATTTTAATGAATTCTCTTCTGAAGTCTTTATGTCTCCAAGCATAAAGAGCAGGGTTTATAGAAGAATTACTGTAAAGAAGAATGCGAATCCAAAACCTCGCATGACGACTCGAAACTGACGAAGGCACTGCAAAGTGGTAGAGAATCAATATAATACGCGGATAGACCAGAATGATGAAAGCTGCGATGACCATACCGATGGTTTTAGCTGCCTTGTGTTCTTGCTTCTGTGCTTGGTCGTCTTCTTTCTTGCTTTGAACGTCAGCAGCTTCTTTCAGCCGTGGGTCCATCGCTGTCGAGATGGAGAAACGAATAACGTTGTTCGCTGTTTTGTTTCTCCGCTGGCTCGCCGCCTTGGCTATTTTGAAAATCTTATAGTATGCTACTCCTATCACGACTGTTGCTGTCATCACAAAAACGACGAAGAAAATCAAGAAAGGTTTATCGCTCACTCCAGGGAATTTGGGTACACTGGTTATAAAGATCGCAGCAGCCCATACAACTGAGATGATGATCAAGACCCTTCCTTTGGCATGCTTGAATGAGGTGATGTATCTGACTGGATATGTAAGAGCTATACAACGATCTATACTCAAGGCACAAAGACAAGAAATCGAAGCGACAATGTTCACCCTTCCGAGGAAGCCAGCTACTTGAACAGCAGCAGGAGAAATCTCTGCCGTTTTCCCAGAAGCCAGACTGATATGCTGAGAAGCTCGCATAGGAACAAGAATAATACTGACTAAAAGATCAGCGATCGCTAAAGCAGCGATGAAAAAATTGGTAGCAGTTTGTAATTTTTTGTTTCGGATGATAGCAGTTATGACGAGAGAATTACCAATAGTTCCGGCTATTATTAAGAATATTTCTACTGTTGCTGCTAAGCCAACGCCAACTGCAGGCATACTTTCAGCACCATCCTTTGAACTCAGTGAAACTGTAGTGTTGTTTGAGAACTCCATTTTCAACTCCTTACGTCTGGAGTTTCCCTCCTCAACTAGAAAGTGTTGATGATGTCGTGCGTTTTCTAGACATTCCTTGTGCAATAAGCTGAAATATGGCTTCCGGTGACGTTGTGACCCTCAACCTCAGACAAAAACGAGTACAAAATCACACTCAAATGAGCACCGGTCACGTCAGTGGAAACTAAAATATCTTGCAGAATAAAGAGACCAAGAGAGCGAAAATGAAACGATCGCAGTCTTCCGTACAGCAAAGGAAGTGGTCAGTATCAAGAGAGCACAGATATCTATGTTCTGTTGTCAGCGTTCTATTCTAGTGAGGGGTTTTAGATATGAGAATAAAAGGTGCTCCATACTCTTCAATTTATACTGAAAAATCTTATAATAGCAAATAAACAAACGGTAATGAATACTTTTTGTCAAAGGGTGGTGGCGACTTATGTAGCGCTCGCATTTCTCGCTTCACGTACCATTAAAAAAGAATAGATAACTGCACTTTTTAATTTATATCCAAGGCCTTGGAAAACAATGTTAAGCCTTCAACCTTCAAATTTTATCAACACTTTAAAACAACTTCTGGGCAGATAAGAATGCAGTTTTGCAGAGGGAGGAGAACTGGGAACCCAGTTGAATGTGAGTCCAGGAATGGAACCGAGAAAGAGGGCACTTTCCGAGTTATCAGTAGTCATAAATGTACATGCGTGTTTACACTTGCGGCTCTGAATCCTATGATAATACTTTGTGTCCTACCTCACGATCATGTTACGGCACGTGCGCACCGGTACGAAATCTGCTGTACCATATTATGATTTCAACGAGACAAAAAGTATTCATTACCATTTGTTTATTTGGTATTATAAGATTTTTCAGTATAAATTGAAGAGTATGGAGCACCTCAGTGTGAAGTCTTGTTACTTGCGGGTTAAATACCAGAAGTTGCAAGATTTTTCAAAGACGTTTTTAATGAAGCCATGCCTAAGTCACCACTTTACATCAGACTCAATAAAAGTTGGATATTTTTGAGTTTTTACTTAATCACCTCTCAAAAAATGCGGACATTTATTTAATATTCATGTGGACAAATATTTGAATGTGACCTGGATGTTAGTTACTCGTTACTTTCCGTGAATGACCGGGAGAAACTTGGGCCCTGGGTACGAGATTGGGGGAGAGAGGGATCGATTTATTGATATTATATTAGTGGTGAGTCAGTCTCCCCACTAGGGATCAATCCTGCATACACTCTAGTGACCAAATCAAATGTGACGTTTCTACAACTATATGTACCAAACCAATTCCTTTCTAAACAAACTCTTCCAAAAACAAGCCCTCTCCGAAACAATCCAAAAGAGTGTTCACCAAATATAAGCCCAGAGCTTCAGTTTTCGGAAGATTAGAGTACTCAATTATTTTTTTATTCAAAGTAGAAGATTTTAATTATCGGATTTGTCATTTATATATTTATAGCAAATTATAATTAATTCAGTGAAATTGCATTAATTATGCAATGTTTCTGTTCCACTGCCAGACATTCACAGGCTTCTTATAAATGCTCCTTTACATTTGCATTACAAAAATACAATTTTACATTATATCAAAGCATCCAAGTCTAAAAGATAGATTTGAGGGAGCGGTGGGTGGGGGCAGGATTTAGTAGTTCAACTATCTAAGAACTTTTAAACAATTCAAGTATGCAAGGTAGCCAAATTTTTTTATTGGAAAAGCTTTTCCTCTCCTTCAAATCCCATGGGCATGCCAATCATTTTATTTATGAAAGTATATGATATGTGAAAAATTACCAGTCTTAAACAAATTAAAGTTTAGCTAACGATAAAAAGGGATCGTTTTAAATGCAAAAATTTAAGCTGGTGGCGAATAGCAAAATCAAGCACAAATCTCCCTGTTCACTGCCAGTAATGTGAAATAGAACACTACCACCATCGGGCTCAGCCATTACTTGTGGGTTATTTTCTGCTTCAACTTCATTTTGATTTTCTTGGTTTCTTTGCATAATAACGAATTCCTGGTATCTGCGAAGGCTTTCCTCAGCTTCTTGCTCCTGTGTTCTTTGCTTCTGTAGATTGTATATCCCACTTCCGGTAAGGCCACCAAATATACTTCCGCCAGCCATTGCCAGCAGGGCCACAGGAGGACTGGCAACGAAGAGGCCAGCCATTCCTATGAAGCCTCCGATACCTGCTCCTATCTGAGCACCGGGGTTAGCAGTAACGACGGTCAAGTATACCCACGAATAAACAATTCCAAAGGCGAAGAGAATATTTTGCATCACGGAACGCAAAAGATGAACTAACTCGGTCAACTGCTGAACAATATTTTCACCGTCGGTGCTCAAAATTTTCAAGAAATCCCTGAAAATTTCCATCACTCTAGGTAACACTGTGGACAGGTTTTCCCAGTCAGGATTCAAAAGGGCATTTGTGATCATCAAGAAATTTCTTAAGTTAATGAAAACCTCTTTGAGGATCTTTGGCTTTCCCTTGAGAATGTTTTCAGTGCTTCTTGGTCGCTTCACAAACAGGAAGTAAGCACTTTCCAACATTCCTATCATTGAGGTGTATCCTTCGAAATCTCCAGCAAGATACTTCGTGCTTATATCTATTCCCTTCTCAGCGCAAATCTTCGTCACATAGTCTTCCAGTAACTTCCTATGTCTTGGGCAAAGGTACAAGTCTTCTTTTGTGGGTTCTGTTGAAGATGGTTGTCGTTTCTTCGTCTGTTTACATCCAGGCGACCTGCAGCGTATCTCGCGAGGAGACATGAAATTTGGATCAAACCTCATTAGAATGACATCCTCATCGCTGGAAGCCTGTTGGGCTGTTCGAAGGATCATTTTCTTGGTGCTTTTGAGCTCAGTGGTCATGTTTCTGGGATCCAAGTTAGTGAAAGCTTGTTTTTCGACGACCAGTTTTCGTTCTATTTGACCATGGAATACTTCGAGCAATTCTTTTTCCCATTGTTCGACTGCACGTCCCTTCCTCATGCTGTGTCGTTTCGAAGGTGAAGGAAACGTCGTTTTTTTCTCGGGAGACATGGATTTTCAGTTAAGCGATTGAGATATGTGACAATGAAGTTCTTGGGACTGGTGATTTAGTCGCATAGGCTTTCTGGGAAACCCCCTTCAAACAGGTTTGTCCAGCATATATACATCCAGTCTCTTTGTTTGTCAGTTGACCGAGGGAGTCGAAGTAGAGGTTTTAAATATAATGAAAATGCATATTTTTGCAATACTTAGTGTCCTTATACCATACAAAGTGTATATAATATGAACTTTTAGATGTTATGGCACTTCTTACAGGTACTTCTTACAGGTCTAGGGTCTGTCTTGGGAAATACGATGACGTCATATCCGGGATTTCTCCGAACAGAGTCGGGGATATTCGGTAGGCATTTTATTAATGCAAAAGACAGAAGAATAGCGAGGAGGCCAAGTTTTAGCCTGCGTAGCTCGGCTGTAATATAGGGGCTAGCCAACTTTATGGGGATGGCTCGCTCAACTAAGAGGAAATTCGGACCCAAGATCCAAAGATGGCAGGAAGAATTGAGAGAAGAGTTCAGTGGTAGGCTGTTACCAACTCCGTTGTTTATCGAAGAAATAAAAACTTTTAATTCTAGGAATGTTTCAAATGGAGAAATTATCGGGAAAAAGATCAAAGTCAGACTCCAACGTAGACCCTTGGTGAATCGCTTTGAAAATATACATGTTGAACGATTCGATGCACGAGCCAACGGTAGGAACCATGGCGTACATCGGTGTAAATGGCCAGAGTGTACAAAGAGCAGAGATCTCACAAACAGCACTAGAGAATCATTATATATTTGTCAATTCCATCGTAGAAGAATGGAAAGATATTTCACTAAAATGTGTGCTGATAACAGTGTTGTTACCAACGGAAGGTATTCTCCTGGAGATTTTGAAGGCTACACTGCTTTAATCGAGTTATTTCAAAGTGCTTTTCGCAGAACCAAAGCTGATTACCAAGGAAGGACTGAGGAGGGAAAGCTACTTCAAGATTTGTTCCTGAATGTGAGAAACTTTCTTATTATCGTGAGCACCTTGATAAAACCAGATGAAGATTTGCTGAGTTCCTTCTTACCACACATCATGGGCATTACTTTAAAAATAGTCCAGACACATTACCAGCACAGTATTGCGAACCTTGTCAGCTTTATGCAGCACTTTATTGAATACGTTCTCTTCTTCTTTGGAATTATGAACCCATGGGATACGTCATTTCCTGAAAGCAAACCTTACCGTCAGATTGGTTCAGGTGTAGGAGGCATGGTTGGTGTGTTGGGTCTATTAGCAGTGAGTCCACCATGTGCTTTAGCTGCAATGGGTGCAGGAGTATTGTTGGGGGCAGTAGTTGGTGATACATTGTACATTACTAAGAAAAGAAGAGAGATGCTCAATTGCAGTTTTTGCATGTATCTGATATTCAGACACACACAAAAGAATTACCAAGGAGAAGATACACCTGAAGACATGACCAAAGACATGATTTTTTTATCAGGAAGTGCATATGGTGATACATTGTTGGCTATTGTACTAATAGTACAAGCATTAGTTATATTAATGGCCCTCTAGACAGGGGTGTGACCAAGGTATTATGAGTGTACAATGATATGTTGCTGGCTAACAGTACAAGCATTAGTAATATTAATGGCCTTCTATACAGGAGTGTGGCCAAGATATTAGGGACTTTCAGATTTGCAAAATCTGTGTTGGCGACATCAACAGGAAGTGTGAATAACTTTTCTTTAGTGTTCTGTTCATTGAAGATTTCATTTAAATTATTGTCAGTAAAGTCAACTCATCCACAGGAAAGACAGACTTTGAAGACACCGAGACCCTAAAGTGAAGTTATTTACACGTCTGGTTGATGTTGCTGTTGCCGTCGCAACGCATTAGAATAGGTGTATATTTTAATGCATTGTTGGCTATTGTAAAAATAGAACAAGTATTAATTACATTAACAGTAAGGGGGAGGTTAACGCAAGGGGACCAAATTAATATTTTTTCCAAAAGGCTGACAGAAAATAGGGATTCAGTTCTGGGACATGATCGTTCATTAGGACGCAACAAAATGTCTTGCTTTTCAAGGATGTTGGTCTATTTCTAGTTTTTGACATTATATATTCATAGTTATGTGGAGCTTCATTTCACTCAAGGCGTGAATTCATTCCTTTGCATACTGTTTTTTAATTCCTTAATGGGATATTTACAACATTAAAATCTTCAGCAGCTATAACATTATCACTTTGAAATGCTATCTTTCCTTGATCTAGCAATTTTATCAGGGTTGGTGAATCTGAATTCTCGTCTTCATCTGATGGATTCTTGTATCTTTGGCTAAAATGTGTAAGGATGAGTTTGTTTGCTTGAATGTTCTTTGCAAACTGGCCTGCCATTCCTGTAAACAGAATAAATAAAACATTTAACAAAGATGCTACCTGTCTATTATGTAATAGTTGTCTTGTACAAATTCTGTAAAACTGTCAAAGCTGGAAACCAAGGGTAAGTGTAGCAAAAATGCAATTGTCCCTGACCTCCAAGGTCTCTGTTTAACATAAGTACAGCAGACCCTGGATTTCTAAGGTCTGGTGCCCTGGCGAGGGGCCCTCATCCCCCAGAATCCAGGCCTGCTATGCAGGCTTATCTCAGGTTTGATTCCTCGACTCAAGCAGCAGAACATGGGAATATATTGTGTTGGGGCTCTCCCAACAGAAGAAAAAGGTTTTTTCTGCAGGGTCGTGGTTTTCCCCCCCTCTATGAAACCTAATGCCCTGACATAGATCAGCTAAGCTCAAGTTAAATCTTAAACTTAGTCAATGAGGCAAACCTAATTGAAACAATGGATAAAAAGGTGGTCTTCTTTGAAGCATTTCCCCTAAATAATTGCTTACTTGGCGTGGAGTGTCCAAACTCAATAGCCTTCTCCTCCAGCTCATCCTCCTGTGTTGCTTCATGCACCAAACAATCACAGTTCATGGCAGCACTTGCAATTTTCATTGAATCACTTGTATCTCCTAGAATAACAATCTTCCGTCCCGGCCTCGATTGACCTATCACCTCATCTGGGGTAACTAGAGTTCCATTAGGTGCCATAATCGATTCACCTTGCTTTATTTTTGCATATAACGGTCCAGGAGGAATTCCTTTCTTCCTCAACAAGACTGGATCTAATCTACCAGGTATTTTATCTTCTTTAATGACATATCCAAAACAAACGGTTCTGTGTTTGAGAGGAGCAGCTTGAATGCTGAGGTTGCCTTCCCTGCAGACTTCCCACATTTTGTTCTTTCCTTCAAGGATTGTTTCTCCTGGGAGTTCATCTGGGTGTAAGCAGTTGTCGGCATGGTGTACATTTTTAGGAAGTTCCCCTCCAAACTCGCCCTTTAGGGACTCTATTAATAAAATAAAGATATTGTATTGTTGTTGTAGGGGTAGATCCAGGGAGTGGCAACAGTGGGCTGTAGCACCCCCTTCAGGCATATAAAGTTTTATTTGATCAAAGGAATGGATGAATTGTTACTTACGAGTCCACCCCCCTTTTATTTTTGGCTAAGTCTGTCTTTGAGTTGTGATGTTAGGGAAGATGTTGTATGATAGAAGAGAAGAAAGGGAAGAGTGATACTGGGAAGAGGGTGTAACCCCTTTATTCTTGACCCTTATCCCCTCCCTCATGCAGTGACCCTTTTAGACCCTCGTCTGATTGGTCATAAATTACCTGACAATTGAAGCTCATGAACAAGATACTTATATCCCAGCCTTGATTGAGAAATTTCTAAAGATGTTCTTATGAATTTACGAAGTCCAATGGGCCCATAAACCTCTATTGGTGCTTTATTCTCAGGACAATTTTGTCCTGTTGTACACAGGAACCCCGGTAGCCCAAACACGTGATCACCATGAAGATGAGTGATGAATATTTTACTGATACGTCCTGGTTTGATGGAGCTCTTCATAAGCTTGGTTTGGGTGCCTTCGCCACAGTCAAACATCCAACAGCTATTTTGATGTCGTAGAACAGTGCAACTAGCTCCTCTGTGAAGAGAAGGATAACACGATCCAGTTCCAATAAAATGTAGTTCCATCATTTTGAAACAACCTCGAAATAATCTCATATACGTTGCTTTATCTTAGTGTCCTTTGCAATTCCAAGTCATTACTTTTGTAGGAGGCTGATGTAATTTTCTTGCAGGAAAACGAAGAAAAACCATAACATTAGTGATGAAGAAACAAAATGGTGAAAACACAGGAAGCCCAATAAGTGGGAAGATTTGAAAAACAAATCGCGCAATGTATATCTACAAAAATCTTACACTCTTAAAAAACATTATTTTTTTTATTTTTGCTGCTTTTATTAGCAGCACTTCTTAATAGTTTTAGCTTACAAAGCTAGAGATTTTGTCCCGTTTCCCACTACTTCCGGTTGGGTTTCCTTGGTCAAGGCTGCGCATGCTTAGATGGTAGTAAACAAATGAACGCGCCTGCAGTTTAACCGCTCGGATTGAAAAAAGTGTTGAACTTTAGAAAATTTCTTACTAAAAATCCCTCGAAATTTTACCGTAATTCTTCTTGAATTCGAGCCGTTGAGATGCCTATAATAGATGGAGAAGAAAGTGGGGATGAAGAGGTGGAAAGAAGCCCAAACGAAGAGGAAAATGGCAGCGAAGAAGATGAAGAAGATGACACCATGTCTTCTGCCTCTGAGGACTCTTCGTCTGACTCTAGTGAGTAAAACTTCACAAAACTACTACATTTTTACGCATTTTTTAGGAAGATACAAATGGTTTCTTTGTGTTTTGATTGTAGTTGATGAGACTGAAAATGAAAGACGGAGAGCTGAGTGCCTGGATGATATGGCAGACTTGGAAAGACAGTTCGTGGAGTTAAAGGAGCAGTAAGTTGTAACATTATTTTATACTTTTCATTTTCAATTACACCCAAGAATCAACACTAGAGGTCTAGTTTTTAGCATAAAAAACAGCAATTTAGAAATCTCATTAAAATCTGAGCAAAAGATGAAGCAATCATATTCTGATTTATTTTTCTCTGACATTGCATTGTGCCTTCGCTAATAGACTTATTATACATTAGCCAATCAGAATGCATGCACTAAATTAAATTTTTCTTTCAGGCTCTATTGTGAACGGATCAGCCAAGTAGAGAAAAAGCTTGACGAAGTTGCCTCAGGTGAGTTGCTAAAAATTTTATATCTTCTTTATGTTGTCGCATTTTGTAATAGACCTATCCACTGTTTTCCCATTTCAGACCATTTGTCATTCCCTAGAGTATCATTATTTTGTTTAACAGTTGTACATCAGAAGACACATGAATATGGATATAACTCAAAAAGAGAATCTTATTGTTAATAGAGTGACATGTGGTCTAAAATGGTCAAAACATTACGCCTAAGTGAATTTGGTCCATTTAACTGATAGCATTTAAATGAGATTATAAATACCCCACTCTCCCCACCGATAATGTCTCAGTTGATTCTGATGGAGATCATAACTTCAATCCTGGGAGGGAACTGAAACAATATTTCTTGAATTAGGGGGTGTAATGTTATGCCCACTCTGAGAGGGATGGAAAGTTGTTTGCACTGAAGTTGCGCTCTCCCACATACTATGAAGAATGAAAGTTTTACAGAAAATTCAAATCCTGTATGTATTTTGTGTATAAAGGTCTAGCAACTGAATACAATGGACCATTAGCAGAATTGAAAGAAATGTGTGAGATAAGACTAGAAGTAGCTGGTAAGTAGTCTTGATGCTCTTGGTATAAAAGTATTAGATTCCTGTGGTACAAAGTTTTCCACAGGAGGCCCAAGCCAACTATATATATTTTTTCAATTACTAATTTGAATCATTTTATTTTTTATTTTAACAGATATTCTCAAGGAGTGTAGAGTAAGTATCCACACTAAATAAAAGTCAAATGTTTGACTCCCTAGATTGGGAATTAGTGCAAGTGCTCTATAGATTGCAAATGCACTGATTATAAAGTGCTTTATCCTACTGACTGATTTGGTGTTTTCTATGCAGCTTGTGAATGTAAAGCACAAATATGATGCCGAAGAACAATCAGCAGTTCAACATTTTGAGGTATGAACAATGCTTATTGGCTGTTCAATCAACAATGTGACTATAGTCAAGAGGACTGAACCAAGGTGTTGAGCCAGACATTGTCTGTTCTTTGGCTGCTAAGGCTGCATAATGTATAAATAGTGTATGGCAGAGGGGTGGGGGGGGGGGGGGGGCAAGTGAAATTTAGTTGAGATTTCACCTGAACGTAGCCTAACTCAACATGTAGCCAGTCAAGAGAACTAGACTACAGTGTTGATCAAGACATTGTCTGTTTGTTGTGCTGTTACATTTAGTCCTCCTTGCTATTTAAATAAAATGAAAATGTATTTTTTGAACCAGATAAAATAGATCTTTAAATTATTGACCATCATTTTTTAAAGAGTGAGAAATTAGCTCTGATGGAAGGAATGAAAGCAGATTTTGAGGAAAAGATCCGAAAACTTGAAGAAGACAAACACAATATTGATATATCAGCAGGTAAACATGCTTTAATTTCCAAAAAAGAAGAGATTTATAATTTAAACTTTGGTGTGATGCTTTACAAAATTTGTGAAAACTTTTTACATTTTTTTTTACAACATTAATTAATGTTTCAGAAAAAGTTTATTTGTATAAAGCTTTTAAGTTACGTTTTTGGTGTATTTTCATGTCTAACTTCTCAAAATGATTTAACCTTTACTTAAAACAATCAAAACTTGGACAACAAATCCTGTCATGAAGAAAAAAAAAATGCTTTCCATTTTGGACCCTGAAGTCATTGCTTTTCCACCCAAATGACACTTAAAACTCAGTATAGAAATAGGTAAATCTGTACTCTAATTTGATGTTTTGTACTTATGTAATTCGTTTTGTCTAGATGTCTGGCTTGAGTCACAATCAATGCACAAGAAGCACAGAAAAGCAGCTGATGGTGTTTTATTTCCAGACAAGCGCCGCAAACCAGTCACTATATCAGGTATGATACAGTAATTTAACAGACATTACAGATAATATTGTCTCTTGTTATAAAACCACGATAAAAGCCAAAGCAATTATCATTATAAAGTGGTTTTCTTGTGAGTGCAAAACTTACAATACTGACTTGCAGTACTATACAAGATGTCATAATATTAAAATTGCTTCCAATCTCCCCCCCCCCCCCCACCCAACCCCCCTCACTATTATGGTTAGTGAATGGGTAGAACTGTGGTGAAATAATGATAGATGTGTTGGTTGTTGGCGAGAAGTCATTTTTTTTGGGGGGGGGGGGGGGGGAGGGCTTGAAGAACCCAACAATAATGACCACTCGCCAACAGGATTGACTTCATTGCTCAGTTGGTAGAGCATCGCACCGGCATTGCGGAGGTCATGGGTTCAATTCCCGTTGAAGCTTGAAATCACTTTTTCAAGTCTTTCTTTACGGCGTTCGCTTAGATTCCTCATTCACTGTGATGATCAACACATCTATCATTATGGTTAGATATGGTATGGCTACAGTATAGATAAGAATTTATCCTATATAGCTATAAATTGTGACTTTAACTTCAAAGAGAGTGCTGGAGCTCCTGTCATGGAGAACGTTTAGGGAAAATCTTTATATAACTGTTTTTTGTTTTGTACTTAAAAGTCCTTTTCCCATACAAGTGATGTCACACTAAAAAGTTCTATTGTTTTTATGCTCATGCAAAAACCACTCTAGCAAGTTAATTATAGTGTAATAAAGCATGCCCCTCAGGTAACATAAGTGCATTTCAAACTTATCCATTAATACTTCTACATATCATTATTTTAGGTCCATATATTGTATATATGTTAAAGGAAATGGATATATTAGAAGACTGGGCAGCAATAAGAAAGGTATTGAATTACTAATTTTAAGAACAAGAAAGTATCTGTACCTCCTCGTCCCCCCCCCTCCTCAATCCCTCTCCCTGATCCCCCTCCCCTTCCCCCAATGAAAGGAGAACCCCCAATAATTATTAATATTGTTATCCTCGACCTTTCCATTTCCAGGCAAAAGGAGCTCTTGCAAGAAGAAAAGCTCAAATTACATCCCGGGGTAATCATTTATTGTCTTGCTATGTTGTCTTTGATTTTTTCCCATATTTATATCGTTATTTTAGCATGAATCTTAAATATTAGCACATACTTTATACTAAAGTGCTTTATTTGTTACTGAAGGTTCATACCATACTGAAAAGATTCCATTTAGTGCAAGATATGAAGATGGAAAACTTTATTATGAAGGCGAATGGTGAGTTTGATTTGAAAATATTTTTCTCTTAATTAACTCCAGATATTTAATAGTTTTTCATATCGTCAGGTTTCACAAAGGAAGTCAAATTGTTATTGAAGGAAAAGATGGCACTAATTACAGGTATCATTAATAATGAATTATAAAACAATTGGGATAGTACATGCACTACAATTGGTGGAAAAAATCGTTTGAATTTGGCATGTTTGTTATTTTCTAAAACAGATCAAAACAAAGTTTTCCATTTTTGATACTCTGATCAAAACACTCCACTACGGGTCTTGGTTTCCTACGTTTCTCTCGTGTTCTCTCAACATCCGGAGTGTTTCGATTAGAGTATCAAACACGGAAAACTGTTTTTGATCTGTTAAATCAATGTCACAGTTTTTCGATACTCCATGGTAGATAGACTGATTCCATAAGTCCATGTTTTTGCTCTTTTGTGAGCGACAATGACCCGAAAATGAGCAAAAACTATGACTTATATTATTATATGATATTATTGAACAAACAAGTGGTGACAGTCTACATCAGAGGGCAGGCGAAAGATTTGGAGTTGTTAAATGAGTAGAGGAAGTCTATGTTTTTTGCCTTACTCAACAACTGCCCAAAATTATATGTATTGAAGGATTTATTAGTAGCAAATATTATAAAAAACGTACCCAAACTAAAGAGGTTTGTTGTGTGTATAAATTATACTTGATATGCTCAAATTATTACTTGCTTATTTAATGACCTCTGACTGATTTTTACTTAAAACTTGTTAATACAGTGCAATGGTGACTGGAATAAACACTGGCGAGGTGAGTATGCTTGGCAATAAAGATTAATTGAACAAAATGTCAAAAAGGCTAAATCCAAGGAGGGTTGGATCGTTACTCACCCCTCATCCCACACCACTATGGATTAAAAAAAAAAATGAAAATGTAAAATTAAAAAAATTAAAATAACTTCAGCTGGACGTCAAACAATATCCACCCAAAATAGTTGTACAACTTGTCCGTTAAAATTTTCCTTGGCCATCATTTTGACCAGTAATGCATTTACAAGAACTTTCAAAACATTATTCGTGTCTATTAATTTCCAAATTGTATTTAAGATCGTGTGATTTTTTGTTTATAGCTCACTCAACAAACTTACAGTAAAAAATGCGAAGCTACGTCGTTCATCTTTGTCTATTTGGCGGCCGATTTTCAGTCCATCACACAACTGAAATGCATAAAAAAGATTAGTTCTTACTGTTTTAAAATTTTATTGATATGTTTTTTAAGTACAAAATAATTGTTTTGACATTGTCTTGGCCGTGTTAACATAGCAATATAATTTGGTACTATAACGCTATACTTGTACTCCTCTCAACCAATCAGAGTCAAGTAATTTTGTTGAGTATACTATAAAGCCAGAAACGAGGTATGACCAAAATAATTTAGCTGGTCATCATGAACGGTGACTTATGACAGTTATTTAAAGCCTTGATTTGATTTTTTTGGTAACAGCCACCCTATTCAAACCCTCCTTCATTTGCTGTTACTATAGATGTTCTCATTATTTTTGTGAATTTCATTTTTGTTTTTCTTCAGATATTGGTTCGCAGAAATGATGGATACAAAACTAATTTGTACATAGGACAGTTACAAAAAGGAAAATTCAAAATTAGGAAACAGCTAGTAGCATAACTTTCCCTTCCATCTAAACTTCCTAGTGAATTCTTCTTAACTGAAAATGTAACATTTCAAGTACAGGAAGCTCTGAATTTTTAAAATGTAAATATCTGTGTAAATGAATTCCACACTTTGTGTCAGTATATTACTTTATGAAACAGAAATATATCCTAAAGTCAGAGTTTCAGTTTTGATTCTCTGCCTAGTTTGAAATCTTCCTTGTTGATACCTAACCCACTAACTATACAATTCTTATAACTGGCTTTGCTATAAACTTAGCTTCAACTTCGTGACTACCATGAGTAGACGATCATGACAATACCTCAGTGTTTGGATACAGGTTCAAAAAACTCATGGATATATAATTCATAAGCCTATGATTCAATTGAAAGGACCATACACGCCTTGTGCATGGACTTTTAAAACCAATAAATTCCTCATGCTTCATTAATATTCTTTAAACAAAGAATAATTCTAATGAGGAAGATGAAGACTTAGAGCCTAATTACGAAGGTCAGTCCAATGTACGATCACAGATGACCCACAAAATATGGTCGACTAGTGTAACTTCCAACTTGTGGGAGTCCCTTGGGACTCTCTGTGCATACTAAAGTATATATTTGCAACATATTTGATCACCCGAATTCAACCAAAGGTTTGTGAATTATTCCTGAGTTTTTTCGAAGCTGTCCAATAAGCTCACAGATCATGTTTTGTCAGGTTTAAAACCACTTTGCTGCACCTCATATTAAACCTGATAAAACACTCCTGCTCTCATTAAACAGTAAATAAAACAGACTCTTGAGATAACAACAATATAATAATAACTGAACTGTGCTTGCACTTTGCTGGCTTTTGATAGTGTTTGATGACTTATGTAGTCGTAACTAATAACTGTTATTCTTGCATCCTTAGTAAATGATTTCTATATTGTCCTTGTGACTTTATTTAAAACATTTGTAATAAAATTGCAGCGTTATAAAAAATAAACTTGTTAACCGCATAAATAAAATTAGTAGTAAATGGATAGTGAAGTCATCAGCTTTTGTAGAGGGATGAACAATTTCAGCATAAATATTGGTTACAAACTTCCACCACATTCAATATCCATTCATACAGCTCTCAACTCATGCTGATTTTATGAAGGGATGAAATCAACTTGAGAAAAACTTGGACATGAAAAAACCATTTAAACTCTTAAATCACAAATGTGATTTAGCTGATTGATGAGTATCAAATCACCAATGTACCGATTGTTTGGTCAAGCTAATTTTTTCTCTAAGACTTTGACCTGCTTACTAGACCGATGAAATCAGTGATAACTATCCTAGTTGGCCATGCCCAACGGGGGTTACTATAAGCAAATTGAATATTCAAAAGCCTATCTGGACTGCATTATTTGAGCTGCTTACAAACCAGTTCGCCCCCTTTTTTGTCCATCTATGCACCATGTAGGGGTAGAGAGGGGTAGTGGATGGAGACCTTGGCCCTGCTGTATGAAGAGTGGATAGTACTATTCAACATTTAATTCCTTATGCATTTCATAAAGTGATGCTGTTACCCAATATTTATCCAGTGAACAAGATTTATCTGTTGGATAGTGCTATGCACCTTTTGTACAGCCAGGTTCAGGTTGTTTAGCTAGCTTGAGGTAGTTTCCTTCCCTGATAGCAGCTCCATGGAGGGGATGAAAACAACCTTTGCTTGCAGGGAAGTGGTTTCCTCCCTACAGGGCAGTTAAAAATGAAAGCGAAAGTTTTAATCACCAAGGACCACACATAACACAGAAATTTAAAGCACTGAAATGGCATGACAACTCAGTTTTATTTATAGAAACCATAATATGAATACACTTTGCAATTCTGTATTATTTTTCCTAGAGATGCCACTTCAATATTAAATGATATTCAAGATTTGAGGAGGGATATTTTTACACTTGAAATCGTAAACTAGATAAAAATGTCAAAGATTTTATAAGCTTGGTGTGAGCTAAATTCCCTTTACTATATAATACTTTATTCCGACTGTTTTGACTTTTACAGGAAAGCATCACACCATTCCTTTAAGCAAGTATAACAATCTGAGCTTTGCTTCTTATTTGCGTTCACCAAATCTTTCAACCATTCCTTGAACATCTCTTCATCTTTCTTCAACAGCAAGAACTGTCCAAGTACAACATATGCACAATCAAAGCCCTTGTCTTTAAGCTTGCCTCCAAGTACTTCACCGATCCCTGCTAGCTCTGTCACTGGCTTCTCGCCCATAGGCTCACTAACGAAATTCTTGTGTTTTTGCGATGTGGAACTCATTTCTTGATGATGCTAAACTTTGAAAAGAGAAATGAAATGAATGGCTGTTAAAAATAACAACATTACCTAACACGAGGTATCTTTCTTCGATTTCGACGAGAAATCGAAGAAAAATACAAAGGAAATAGAGCGTTAATAATCCTAAATAGCTTTAAAATTCTAGGTGTATAAGAGGTACTTACTTGATCGCTAGAAAAATTATTTAAAGTGAGAAAATACAAGAAGGATGTTCTCCTTTCTCAGAAATATCAGTCAGTAGAGAACTTGAATCTTGCAATTTTACCATATATGGTAAATTATACCAAATATGGTCATAGGAAATGGCGGGAAAATACATTAATGCAATCAATCGATTACTGGTTTTACTTTCGGAATCAGAAGAACAAAAAGCTAAGAGACTATAAATCATCCATAAAATTATCAGTATACAAGACACTGGAATACCGATCCTTAGTCTTTATTCATAAGCCAAGGAATAAGAGTTTTAATCCGTGGTGTGAAAGAGTTTTCAAATGAGTTCAAGAGGAAAGCGCAAAGCGACTAGTCAGGCTAAGTCCAAAGGAGAAGCAGATTCCAAGAGACCCAAGTCGGCTGCTTCTATGAAGCCACGGCGTCCTAAAGGCATGGTAGAAGTACCTTCTGGGACGGTACTCACAGACCTCACCAAGAAAAAATGGAAACTTGGAAAACTGATTGGATGGGGAGGATTTGGTGCACTGTATTTAGGTAAGACTTACCAAAATTCACTTGGTTCTCAGTATAATTTAAATATTGATTTAATAAAACTTGATATTTCAGCAAGTCCAGATTGTGGTGAACCAGTAGGCGAGGATGCTGAGAATGTCATTAAGATTGTAAGTGACTCAAGGGCCATACTTGCATGCTTTGCCATCTTATGGAAGTCCTGTGGTGGAAGAAGGAGAAATGAGACAAGCAGAAAGAGAGATTGAGAGGGAAGAAAGAGAGAAGGGGAGTGCATGAGTTCCCTTACTCTCTTCCTTATCTCCCTCCCTCTCTCTCCCTTCTTTTATGTCTTCTCAGGTCATATGCTCTTCTCTTGTATAATTACACAGGAACCCCAAAATTAGAGGTTGCCTGGAAAGTCATCTACTATTACTACTAATAATAATAAAAGAGTATTTATGTAGCGCATCCTGAGCCTCGATGTGCTTTACAGTAAGACAACATTTAAATATAATTATATGTATTATATCTTTAAAATTTAAAGATATAATACATATTATACATTTGCTATAAAAGATTGTAGTTTTTTATCACTGATTAACACTAGGAGCCTCATGCAAATGGCCCACTCTTTACTGAACTGGCATTTTATCAAAGAGTAGCAAAGCCTGACAACAGTGAGTATTTTGGTATTTAGTTTGTGATGCTTTAACGTCACAGGACGATCAGCTATTGGAGGAATCCATCCATCCATCCATCTATCCATCTATCCATCCATCCATCCATCTATCCATCTATCCATCTATCCATCCATCCATCCATCCATCCATCCATCCATCCATCCATCCATCCATCCATCCATCCATCCATCCATCCATCCATCCATCCATCCATCCATCCATCCATCCATCCATCCATCCATCCATCCATCCATCCATCCATCCATCCATCCATCCATCCATCCATCCATCCATCCATCCATCCATCCATCCATCCATCTATCCATCCATCCATCTATCCATCCATCCATCCATCCATCCATCCATCCATCCAACCATCATTCTTTTTTACTTCATTCATTTATTTCCCACTTATCTATTTTCTTAGAATGTTTTGTTTTAATTTCTTTGCAGTCAGTAGTTGGATGAAGACGAAAAAACTAAAGCATCTTGGCGTTCCTTTGTACCTTGGTTCAGGTGCAGTGGAACATGACAATGCCAAGATGAGGTTTTTAGTAATGGAGAGGTATGACCAGGATGTTGATCAAATATTTCAGCAGCACAACCGACGGTTTGACATCAGGACTGTCTTGATGCTGGGGTTAAGAATCGTAAGTGATCTTTTTTAACCCTAAGAATATATAAAACTTTTGTTCTTACCCAAATCTGTTTGTGGATTTCATGCAAACTATGATTTCACATAAAGAGAAGCAAAGAGTTGGTGAAGGGATGCACCAAGCAATGTTTTCTACCTAGCTTCCCAGTCACTGTTACTACGTCAGACAAGCTAAATACTTTCTTTTCATATGCAGTATGGAACAAGCACAAATTGCTAAAAATCGTAAATGTCTGTGTTTGAATTGGTGCACTCTAAAGGTACATTTTTCTTTATAAGCTTGATATTCTAGAATATATCCATGAAAATGAATATGCACATGCAGACATCAAAGGGTCCAATCTGATGATGGGATACTCCAAGGGCAAGAAGGATCAGGTGAATAGCTAGTGCCTTTCTTAAATGTCATTCTTTCAGTAAATTGTGGTGGCAAGGGAGCATGAGGGCAGTGGTTGCCCTTTTCTGGGTGTTTATGAGATACTAGTGATCGATTCAGCTGATTGAAAGCAACCTTTAGAAAACTATTTGGATGGTTGAACGTGAGAGACAGCATTTGACGTCATAGATTGCTGATAATGAGATTCATTCAACTGATTGATACCCTGTCATTTAATGATTAAATGTTTTAGGTCTATTTGCTTGATTATGGACTGACATTCAGGTTCAATCCAAATGGAGAGCACAAGGAGTACAAAGAAGATCCAAAGAGAAAACATGACGGCACAGTGGAATTTGCCAGCATAGATGCACATAAAGGAGTTGGTTGGTCCTCTTTTAAAGTCACTAAGATTTTTATAAATGCTGGTGGAATAGAGAAATATATATATAAAAAGAATGAATGAATAAAAGAAAACAGAAAAAAAGAGAATGAGGATAAAGAAGAAGTAAAGCAATAAGGAAGGAATGAAGAAAAAAAGAAGGAAAGGAATGAAGAAGAAAGAATCGATGAATGAATGAGTGAATGAATGAAAATGAATTAATGAAGATTTGTAACCATTTTTAGTTAAACTATTTCCATTTCTTGTGTATTTTTGCAAACTAATTTTTTTTGTAAACATTTTTTTTCTAGCTCCATCAAGAAGATCAGATTTAGAAATTCTCGGTTATGTTATGTTACAATGGTTGTGTGGAAGACTACCCTGGGAAGATAAGCTATCTGACAAGGAGTATGTCAAGAACCAGAAGATAAGGTGAATCATCATGCTGGTCATTGAATATTGGTATTGTTGTTGTCGCTACTGTTGTTGTTGCTGCTGTTGTTGCTGCTGCTGCTAATGTTGTTGCTAATGTTGTTGCTGCTGTTGTTATTTCTGCTGTTGTTGTTGCTGCTTCTGTTGTTGTTGCTGCTCATGCTGTTGTTGCTATTGCTGTTGCTGTTGTTGTTGCTGTTGCTGTTGTAATGCTTCTTATGCTCTTGCTGCTGCTTTTCCTTGGATTTATCCATTTGTCACATCATTCATGCATCATTTTCACTTGTCTCCAGGTACATGGATAACATACCTCAGCTTATCAAAGTATGTCTTCCTTCTGGAGAAAGCTCAGGTAAAGTAGCCTCATGTAACACATACCCCTTTTGAAATTATGTAGGCTAAAATAGGAAATAAATGGTGCACTTTTCTAGAAGGAATTTGTGCCATTTTGTTAGCATTTTCCTGTTACAATAATTATTATTATCTATTTTCTACCTTTACTATTAGTCCATATAATTACAGTGATTTTTTTAGCACACGAAACAAAGTTGTAAACAATCTAAATAAAACAAAAGAAAGCAATGGAATTATAGCCTGAGTGCAAGGGGGGATTCTCTCATATTATTTGATCTTCCTTATTGACTTCATTTTAGGTTGTATTCATAACATTGAGCATATTCTTTTCCACAGGCCAAATAAAATCACTCTAATATATTAAATGACTTTTTTTCCTACAGAGGTCCAACAGTTCCTAGAATATGTCAAGAATCTTGAATACGACCAAATACCAGACTATGGCAAAATTCGGCAGATTTTTCAAAACGGGTTAAAGAAACGAAAAGCTAGTGATGATGGAAGGAGTGTTATATTTACCCAATCTGCTGGAACTACAGCCAATGGAACCCATGAAATGAAGGATGCTTCGAAAAAGGTATGTGGAACAATTTGGTGTTTGTGAGATTGTGGGAGTCAGGGGTGGTGTAGTGTAGTGCACTCCCCTCTCACCTCTGGGGTCTCTGGTTTGATTTCCAGACTCAGCGCCACATGTGAAAAGGGCTCTTTAGGTCTGTCCCTTGATCTGAGGCTTTATCTCTTGGTTCTCTGTTTTCATCTCTCAGCAAAACCCAACAAGCTGAATTCCATTTTCATCTGTAAGCTAGCCGTGCCCTGACTTAGATCACCCTAGAGGTTGTTTCAGGGTTCAATGATAATTTGAAGGTTATGAGTGAGAAAAGTTATGATAAATGAATTTCATTTGCTGTATCTTATAGCAAGGTGTATATACCGTACCATGTACATGGAGAGGTTAATAAGGAATTTTAAAATTTATATAGAAAACTGCAACCAAGAAACAAAAAGTCGTAAAAGCATCAGACATATCAGACGATGAAGAACCAATCCCGGCCAAAAAACCTCGATCGCGCGCATCGCCAAAATCCACCAAGAAAAGCAAAGACATCGAAACGATTCTCTCCAGTTCTGATGAAGAAGAACGGACCGCTCTAGCAAAGCGAAGTTCTCCAAAGAAAACAAAAGCAAAATCTTCTCCAAGATCGCCCAGGAAAGTAACTAGCGCACCTGCTGTTGTTACTCGAGTAAAATCAACAAAAGAAGAAGATAAACCTGTCCGAAAACCTCGCGGAAGACCAAAGAAAACGCCAACATATGTAGATATGGCGACGTCGCCTATCGTATTCAAAGACTAGTAAGGACTTGCTCCTTAGAGTAATTAGTATTTTAGGATGAACGTTGAGATTTGGAAAAAAGACGGGTGTTAGTGACTTTCCCACTATATGATGTGGTTGAGTGAGAAAAGCCATTTAAGTGTAACTAAGGGTTGACATTCCCATGGAAAGCCATTTAGGTGTAACTAAGGGTTGACATTCCCATGGAAAGCCATTTAGGTGTAACTGAGGGGAGGACATTCCAACGGAAAGCTATTTCCCAAATGAAAATAAACACCGATTAGGAAGCCATTAAATTGTCGCGCTTAAGGCATGATTTACAGAAATCATCGCTCATTTCCTCGTTATTCGATCAGGAAGTGATACACTAATAGACTTCTTGGGTTTTAGGAAAAAATATTTTTTCAAAACTGCAGGAATTGAGGATTTACTAAGACAGGGATACGAAAAAACTAATCTTTGTAAGATTTCATCTTAAATGTATGTCTATTGTATTATCAGAGTATTTATTTGATAACGTCTTTTCATTTTCATAAGACAAGAATGCTTTCAACTGACTTGAGTTTAATAAAAAGTTTCAAAGGTTTTTTAACGTACGGATGGTGTGGTGTTGGTTTCGGTGGGTCAAACAAACAGTAACAACCCATTTGACGGGATGAAAACAACCTCTGCTTGCAGGGAAGTGGTTTCCTCCCTACAGGGCAGTTAAAAATGAAAGCGAAAGTTTTAATCACCAAGGACCACACACAACACAGAAATTTAAAGCACTGAAATGGCATGACAACTCAGTTTTATTTATAGAAACCATAATATGAATACACTTTGCAATTCTGTATTATTTTTCCTAGAGATGCCACTTCAATATTAAATGATATTCAAGATTTGAGGAGGGATCGATATTTTTACGCTTGAAATCGTAAACTAGATAAAAATGTCAAAGATTTTATAAGCTTGGTGTGAGCTAAATTTCTTTTACTATATAATACTTTATTCCGACTGTTTTGACTTTTACAGGTGAGCAATACACCATTCCTTTAAGCAAGTATAACAATCTGAACTTTGCTTCCTATTTGCGTCCACCAAATCTCCCAACCATATCCTGAACTGCTCTTCATCTTTCTTCAACTTCAAGAACTGTGCAAGTACCTCATATGCATAATCAAAGCCCTTGTCTTCAAGCTTGCCTCCAAGTACTTCACCGATCCCTGCTAGCTCTGTCACTAGCTTCTCGCGCATAGGCTCATCAACGAATTTCTTGTGTTTTTGCGATGTGGAACTCATTTTTTGATGATGCTAAACTTTGAAAAGAGAAATGAAATGAATGGCTGTTAAAAATAACAACACGAGGTATCTTTCTTCGATTTCGACGAGAAATCGAAGAAAAATACAAAGGAAATAGAGCGTTAATAATCCTAAATAGCTTTAAAATTCTAGGTGTATAAGAGGTTCTTACTTGATCGCTAGAAAAATGCTTTAAAATAAGAAAATACAAGAAGGATCTTCTCCTTTCTCAGAAATATCAGTCAGTAGAGAACTCGAATCTTGCAATTTTACCATATATGGTAAGTTATACCAAATATGGTCATCAATCTCGTACCCAGAGCCCTTATTTCTTACTGCGCATGCTCGACGAAATAATTATTTCGTCGAGCATGCGCAGTAAGAAAAAATGGAATACAGATCCTTAGTTTTTATTCATAAGCCAAGGAATAAGAGTTTTAATCCGTGGAGTGAAAGAGTTTTCAAATGAGTTCAAGAGGAAAGCGCAAAGCGACTAGTCAGGCTAAGTCCAAAGGAGAAGCAGATTCCAAGAGACCCAAGTCGGCTGCTTCTATGAAGCCACGGCGTCCTAAAGGCATGGTAGAAGTACCTTCTGGGACGGTACTCACAGACCTCACCAAGAAAAAATGGAAGCTTGGAAAATTGATTGGATGGGGAGGATTTGGTGCACTGTATTTAGGTAAGACTTACCAAAATTCACTTGGTTCTAAGTATAATTTAATTAAAATATTGGTTTAATACAATTTGATATTTCAGCAAGTCCAGAATGTGGTGAACCAGTAGGCGAGGATGCTGAGAATGTCATTAAGATCGTAAGTGACTCAAGGGCCATACTTGCATGCTTTGCCATCTTATGGAAGTCCTGTGGTGGAAGAAGGAGAAATGAGACAAGCAGAAAGAGAGATTGAGAGGGAAGAAAGAGAGAAGGGGAGTGCATTAGTCCCCTTACTCTCTTCCTTATCTCCCTCCCTCTCGCTCCCTTCTTTTATGTCTTCTCAGGTCATATGCTCTTCTCTTGTATAATTACACAGGAACCCCAAAAGTAGAGGTTGCCTGGAAAGTCATCTACTATTACTACTAATAATAATAAAAGAGTATTTATATAGCGCATCCTGAGCCTCGATGTGCTTTACAGTAAGACAATATTAAAATATAATTATATGTATTATATCTTTAAAATTTAAAGATATAATACATATAATACATTTGCTATAAAAGATTGCTGTTTTTTTATCACTGATTCACATTAGGAGCCTCATGCAAATGGCCCACTCTTTACTGAACTGGCATTTTATCAAATAGTAGCAAAGCCTGACAACAGTGAGTATTTTGGTATTTAGTTTGTGATGCTTTAAAGTCACAGGACGATCAGCTATTGGATGAATCCATCCATCCATCCATCCATCCATCCATCCATCCATCCATCCATCCATCCATCCATCCATCCATCCATCCATCCATCCATCCATCCATCCATCCATCCATCCATCCATCCATCATTCTTTTTTACTTCATTCATTTATTTCCCGTTTATCTATTTTCTTAGAATGTTTTGTTTTAATTTCTTTGCAGTCAGTAGTTGGATGAAGACGAAAAAACTAAAGCATCTTGGTGTTCCTTTGTACCTTGGTTCAGGTGCAGTGGAACATGACAATGCCAAGATGAGGTTTTTAGTAATGGAGAGGTATGACCAGGATGTTGATCAAATATTTCAGCATCACAACCGTCGGTTTGACATCAGGACTGTCTTGATGCTGGGGTTAAGAATCGTAAGTGATCTTTTTTAACCCTAAGAATATATAAAACTTTTGTTCTTACCCAAATCTGTTTGTGGATTTCATGCAAACCATGATTTCACATAAAGAGAAGCAAAGAGTTGGTGAAGGGATGCACCAAGCAATGTTTTCTACCTAGCTCCCCAATCACTGTTACTATGTCGGACAAGCTAAATACTTTCTTTTGATATGCAGTATGGAATAAACACAAATTGCTAAAAATCGTAAATGTCTGTGTTTGAATTGGTGCACTCTAAAGGTACATTTTTCTTTATAAGCTTGATATTCTAGAATATATCCATGAAAATGAATATGCACATGCAGACATCAAAGGGTCCAATCTGATGATGGGATACTCCAAGGGCAAGAAGGATCAGGTGAATAGCTAGTGCCTTTCTTAAATGTCATTCTTTCAGTAAATTGTGCTGGCAAGGGAGCATGAGGGCAGTGGTTGCCCTTTTCTGGGTGTTTATGAGATACTACTGATCGATTCAGCTGATTGAAAGCAACCTTTAGAAAACTATTTGGATGGTTTAACGTGAGAGACAGCATTTGACGTCATAGATTGCTGATAATGAGATTCATTCAACTGATTGATACCCCGTCATTTAATGATTAAATGTTTTAGGTCTATTTGCTTGATTATGGACTGACATTCAGGTTCAATCCAAATGGAGAGCACAAGGAGTACAAAGAAGATCCAAAGAGAAAACATGACGGCACAGTGGAATTTGCCAGCATAGATGCACATAAAGGAGTTGGTTGGTCCTCTTTTAAAGTCACTAAGATTTTTATAAACGCTGGTGGAATAGAGAAATATATATATAAAAAGAATGAATGAATAAAAGAAAACAGAAAAAAAGAGAATGAGGATAAAGAAGAAGTAAAGCAATAAGGAAGGAATGAAACAAAAAAGAAGGAAAGAAATGAAGAAGAAAGAAAGAATGGATGAATGAAAGGATGGATGAATGAATGAAAATGAATTAATGAAGATTTGTAACCATTTTTTAGTTAAACTATTTCCATTTCTTGTGTATTTTTGCAAACTAATTTTTTTTGTAAACATTTTTTTCTAGCTCCATCAAGAAGATCAGATTTAGAAATTCTTGGTTACGTTATGTTACAATGGTTGTGTGGAAGACTACCCTGGGAAGATAAGCTATCTGACAAGGAGTATGTCAAGAACCAGAAGATAAGGTGAATCATCATGCTGGTCATTGAATATGCTGCTGCTGCTGTTGGTATTGTTGTTGTCGCTACTGTTGTTGCTGCTGCTGTTGTTGTTGCTGTTGTTGTTGCTGTTGTTGCTGCTGCTGTTGTTTCTGCTGCTGTTGTTGCTGCTACTGTTGTTGTTGCTGCTGCTTTTGTTGCTGCTACTGTTGTTGCTGCTGTTGTTGTTGCTGCTGTTGTTGTTGCTGCTGTTGTTGCTGCTGTTGTTGCTGCTACTGTCGTTGCTGCTGCTGTTGTTGTTGCTGCTCATGCTGTTGTTGCTATTGCTGTTGCTGTTGCTGTTGCTACTAATGCTTCTTATGCTCTTGCTGCTGCTTTTCCTTGGATTTATCCATTTGTCACATCATTCATGCATCATTTTTCCTTGTCTCCAGGTACATGGATAACATACCTCAGCTTATCAAAGTATGTCTTCCTTCTGGAGAAAGCTCAGGTAAAGTAGCCTCATGTAACACATACCCCTTTCGAAATTATGTAGGCTAAAATAGGAAATAAATGGTGCACTTTTCTAGAAGGAATTTGTGCCATTTTGTTAGCATTTTCCTGTTACAATTATTATTATCTATTTTCTACCTTTACTATTAGTCCATATAATTACAGTGATTTTTTTAGCACACGAAACAAAGTTGTAAACAATCTAAATAAAACAAAAGAAAGCAATGGAATTATAGCCTGAGTGCAAGGGGGGATTCTCTCATATTATTTGATCTTCCTTATTGACTTTATTTTAGGTTGTATTCATAACATTGTGCATATTCTTTTCCACAGGCCAAATAAAATCACTCTAATATATTAAATGACTTTTTTTCCTACAGAGGTCCAACAGTTCCTAGAATATGTCAAGAATCTTGAATACGACCAAATACCAGACTATGGCAAAATTCGGCAGATTTTTCAAAACGGGTTAAAGAAACGAAAAGCTAGTGATGATGGAAGGAGTGTTATATTTACCCAATCTTCTGGAACTACAGCCAATGGAACCCATGAAATGAAGGATGCTTCGAAAAAGGTATGTGGAACAATTTGGTGTTTGTGAGATTGTGGGAGTCAGGGGTGGTGTAGTGTAGTGCACTCCCCTCTCACCTCTGGGGTCTCTGGTTTGATTTCCAGACTCAGCGCCACATGTGAAAAGGGCTCTTTAGGTCTGTCCCTTGATCTGAGGCTTTATCTCTTGGTTCTCCGTTTTCATCCCTCAGCAAAACCCAACAAGCTTAATTCCATTTTCATCTGTAAGCTAGCCGTGCCCTGACTTTGATCAGCCCAGAGGTTGTTTTAGGGTTTGATTTGTGAGTTAGCTGTTCCCTGACTTAGATCAGCCCAGAGGTTGTTTCAGGGTTCAATGAGCATTTGAAGGTTATGAGTGAGAAAAGTTATGATAAATGAATTTCATTTGCTGTATCTTATAGCAAGGTGTATATACCGTACCATGTACATGGAGAGGTTAATAAGGAATTTTAAAATTTATATAGAAAACTGCAACCAAGAAACAAAAAGTCGTAAAAGCATCAGACATATCAGACGATGAAGAACCAATCCCGGCCAAAAAACCTCGATCGCGCGCATCGCCAAAATCCACCAAGAAAAGCAAAGACATCGAAACGATTCTCTCCAGTTCTGATGAAGAAGAACGGACCGCTCTAGCGAAGCGAAGTTCTCCAAAGAAAACAAAAGCAAAATCTTCTCCAAGATCGCCCAGGAAAGTAACTAGCGCACCTGCTGTTGTTTCTCGTGTAAAACCAACAAAAGAAGAAGATAAACCTGTCCGAAAACCTCGCGGAAGACCAAAGAAAACGCCAACATATGTGGATATGGCGACGTCGCCTATCGTATTCAAAGACTAGTAAGGACTTGCTCCTTAGAGTAATTAGTATTTTAGGATGAACGTTGAGATTTGGAAAAAAGACGGGTGTTAGTGACTTTCCCACTATGTGATGTGGTTGAGTGAGAAAAGCCATTTAAGTAAAACTGAGGGTTGACATTCCCATTTAAAGCCACTTAAGTGTAACTAAGGATTGACATTCCCATGGAAAGCCATTTAGGTGTAACCGAGAAGAAAATTCCAACGGAAAGCTATTTACCAAATGAAAATAAACACCGATTAGGAAGCCATTAAATTGTCGCGCTTAAGGCATGATTTACAGAAATCATCGCTCATTTCCTCTTTATTCGAGCAGAAAGTGATACACTAATAGACTCCTTGCGTTTTAGGAAAATTTTTTCTCAAAACCGCAGGAATTGAGGATTTACTAAGACAGGGATACGAAAAAACTAATCTTTGTAAGATTTCATCTTAAATGTATGTCTATTGTATTATCAGAGTATTTATTTGATAACGTCTTTTCATTTTCATAAGACAAGAATGCTTTCAACTGATTTGAGTTTAATAAAAAGTTTCAAAGGTTTTTTAACGTACTGATGGCGTGGTGTTGGTTTTGGTGGGTCAAACAAACAGTAACAACCTATTTGACGGGTAAAGACTATCGAGAGACGTTTACAATGGGTCAGCAATGGGTCTTACGAGTGTTGCTTTAGCAATCGTGTCGTGTTATGATCAAAGCTTCTTTGAGGATCCGGAGTTGGCGAAACGTTGACTGAGCTGAGAGATTTGCTTTTGTGACAGGTTTCGGCTGCACGAGACGATCTACTTTTCCTAAACGTTTTTTGCCAAGAACGACTGATTCAACATGCCTCTCCATTGTCAACTACCACAGCTAACTGTTATCAATCGATATCAAACCTAGTATTAGCTTGGCTTTTGTTTGTTCTGTCTCTCAACTGTTCCTTCAATCGTTACAGGATGGGTTTCTTGGACGTCCACGCATTCAAATGATCGGCAAATTCGAATCTGAGACATACAAACAGATTCAAAAGAAATTCATATTTAGAGTATAGTGGTAATAAAGAGATCAATGATGATGATGATGGTGAGGATGATGATGGTGAGGATGATGATGGTGAGGATGATGATGGTGATGGTGAGGATGATGATGGTGAGGATGATGATGGTGAGGATGATGATGGTGAGGATGAGGATGGTGATGGTGAGGATGATGATGGTGAGGATGGTGATGATGGTGATGATGGTGATGGTGAGGATGATGATGGTGATGATGGTGAGGATGGTGAGGATGATGATGGTGAGGATGAGGATGGTGATGGTGAGGATGATGATGGTGAGGATGGTGATGATGGCGATGATGATGATGGTGATGACGATCTTTTATTCGTTAGAGAAGGTTGATTATTTTGGCAAATGATATTTTGATAATAAAATTGTCAATAATACAATTAATGATAGTAGCGAATGCGCAATATGGTGACTTCCAGTATTGTTACCTTTGGTCTTTGATTCTCAGTAGACATGTACCCCAAACACATACTAAAGGCATTATGACCCCAAACAAGCTCCACCTCGCGACCTGGTGTGGTGGTTTACAAAGATTAGACAAAGAATAAAACGATAGGAAATGAAAACGAGACCAATCGGGAGAAGGATGGGAATGCACTTCAATTTGCGCAATTATATTATTGTAAACGAGCAAAGAACTGACAAACGAAACAAGACAAGTCAAGATTGTAATCGAATAATCCATGAATCGTTACCTTGGCTTGATTCCATTGCCCTGAGTAGTAAAATCCCAGCTATTTTCTGCTTATTTGAAGGCAAATGCGACGCATCTAAAATCAGGAGGAAAAAAAAGACAGTCTCCTAGATTTTTTAATGTTTGTCATGTCTTTAGCTTTTTCTTGCAACCAATGAGTAATTTTTGTGGCTCTTACCAATAAATTTCTGTTGTAAAGCATCTTTCACTGCTGAATATCCATCTCTAAAAGTAAACAAATAAATAAATAAATGTCAAAGTCGAACAAGTGTTTCCATGACATTGTCGGAAAACAAAGCTTTCAAGGACAGGGTCCGGTTGCATAAAGCTCTCTAAAGATAAGAGTATCCGTAAGTATTGTTTCAAAACAATAGGCCATTGTAATAAGACAATACTTGCGAGTGTTTTTAAGCTTTTTTATCTTAAGAGATATTTATGCAACTGGGCCCAGATGCCTATGAGATGTCATGGAAACGCCTTCATTTATGACAATTAAAACCTACTTTCTCCCGCTGTCAATTCCTCTAGTGATTGAGTATGACTGTAAATAAAATCGTTAGCATATGAGCCATCGCAAAAGGGCATAGTGCCGGTAGAAGCCTGTACGGTAAACAGTTGTCTTGCTTTACGAACCAACCTGTTTGAAGCCATTTCTGCGCATTCCTTAGCGAGTATAGTCTTGATTAAATATTCACCACACCCTGGGGAATAAAAGAAAATAGAACATTCATTTGTTCGGTCGTGATATTTTGTCACGTATGTGCCTTCCTACCTGTCGTACAGCAAGCTACACCGACATCACTCTCTTCAGTTTTGTTCCTGGCCCAACAACCACTACCATACACGGCTGCCTGGACAATAACACCCGTGATATTAGTGCGCATCAAGTTATAAACCAACAATAGCTTTGCGCAATACTACCGGAATGATTTGCGCAGACTTGAGACAAAAAAACATTACTCAAGAAGTACAGAAGAGTAAGTGTTTTGCGCACTCGTCCAAACTGTCGGCGCGAATCAGCGCAAAGCGTGACGTTTTCACAGATGATGCGCGCACAAAACCAGATAGTAAAGTTTAAACACAAACACATATGATGGCTACGCATGGCTTGCGGCACTTCTTTCTCTTCTCATATAATGCGGATCATACCTGCCCGACTCTCCCAGGGGTCTTAAGTAACAGTCCACCACTCGAAACACCTGCACAGAGATTCCCTGCCGAATCCACGCACACTGCGCCTACAGTATCCATGTAAGAATCTTCCTACAAAACAAATCCCACAATGAAATGACTATGATAGGTTGGAAATGTCCTACACAGTGGAATATTTGTAACCTGGACTCCAGAGGCTCTCTTGCTCCATTCCTTTTGGGTAATGAAACCTACCACCGTGTAGCGCACTGGAGAGAAAGAGCCCCTGGAGCCCTAACCCCTTATTACCCCATTCCACTACCCCTTCCTCCTTCCCCCAGACGCACCAATACGGGATACCTTTGATGAATAAAACTTACATTTTTCAAAAATTATTTTTCAAGTAAAAATTTGTCTTAGACTTACATAAACACACAAGTCTTCAATTCTTCGTTTCTTATGAGAGTTATGTGCAACTGTGTTTAGTCTAGTCCTGTCTAGTTTGGCCTTACTTTTGTTAAATGCCGCAAGACTTTTGTCTGAAAAAAAAACAAATTTCTTCTTAGAAACAAGAAACAATATCTTCTTAGTAAGAGAATTTTGACATTCTGATCTCAAAGCACTTACCAGTTATGAGAGATTCATTTGTCACAATTTCTGCAACAGAATTTTGGCTTGCCCACTGGACTGCGCCATCCCCTACTAGAAATCTAGAAGAGGGGTTGCAGAAAAAATTAATAAGAGAACGATTATGAGAATTTATGATCCCAACAAGGCAGAAAAATTTTTTCCTTACATTGGTGGAATGAGACCAACACTTGTTGGTCCTTGGAGTTCTTTTTTCAGAAGATTGACAGCAACTTGACTCGGGTTTTTAATCCCTGAAAGAGAAAAGAGAAAATGTACACAATCTCAAGATACTTCTCCTCTGCAGTCGTCCTTAGTGTTGTCATGCAATGCACTAAGAACTGCTTGCAGGGGAGACGTATTAGACTGTCCGTCTGCCTGTCACTGTCCGTCTGTCTGTCCATGTCGATTGGTCGTCCTCCCTCCCCAGCCCCCTCCCCAGGGATTTTTGACTTCCTTACCAATCTTACTAGACTAATCGACACGGACAGACAGACGGACAGTGACCAAGGGAAATAAAGGGACTTACAGTCTAGAGATTTATCAGATACAAAAACAACTAAATAAATTTTATCAGAGGGGTAGCCAGGGGAGGGGTGGTTCAAAGCATGGGTCTCGTTTGGCTCAAAAGGGAGCTGTCAATCTAATTTTTCTTGAACAGACTATGGTCTGATTCCTGTTTGATTACCTTGCTTTAAGTGGAGAAGGTTAAAGGAGATTCTACTCACAGGGCATAGCCTGATGCTATTGCTTTTGAATGGACTGACAATAAACTCACCCTTCACTGCACCAACTGCACCAAACCCAAGTGATTTTCCATCCATGATGCTAGAATCACATTCAACCTCTCAATCGAGATTTAGGTTGGAGCCAACACCTGCATTTGTGCAAGGAGCCTCCTACATCCAATGAAAGTAAATATGTACACAAATTAATAATAGTAATGACGCTGTTCAAGGGTGGTTAATCTACTTGAGAGTCCTTTAGTGCTATTTTCAAAGTCATGATTGGGTACCCTGTTTCTTCTAGCCACAGGAAGCCCACTACCTGATGTTTTGGAGTATTAATGTAAAGAGTGATTATGGGGGAGGGGAGAGTGGGGCTATTTTTGTTATGAATTAAGCAAGTTGATAATCGAGAAGCAAATACCTCTAGAGCAGAAAGGGCAAGAGCAACTGCTTCTACTGCTAATTTACCTTCTTTAAGAGCAGCCACTGCCTGAAAATCATGAATTCAAGTCAAAGCAAGGAAGATACGAAATAAAAATGTTACAAAATGAACCACGTTTTTTCATACCTGTAAACATGCTGTCCTACAAGCATGTTGGTAGTCAGCTTCATTTGTAGAGGAGTATTTACCAACACCTTAAAATATTCAGACAAAATTGTTGATTAAACATTTCTTGTCCTAACATCTTTTTGTATAGAATGGTCTGAACCCAGGTGAATGAATATTTACAGAAGTAACAATATTTGCATTATGACACATTTTGACAATCTGAGTCAAAGTCATCTTCAGAGTCAAGAAGATGAATTCCGCTCGAAAAGTCGAAAAATCAGTCCCATCAAACAGTCCTTCTCAGGACTACATCCAAGTGGTTATTTGGAGGGCAAACCAATAGGTTTCCAATTTTTAGGAAATTGAAATTATTTTGTTGTTGTCTTCCAAAATGAGCTCCTTTGATTCACATGCAAGGGTACTTGTATCTGGTATTTGGTCTATAATCAGAACTATGCAATTTCAATCGATTTTGATCTGCATAAGCTCATTGGCTCAAAACAATGCTATGTCATCAACCTTACCAACATGTACTCCAATTAAACCATAGGGTTTGTCCAATATCTCTTGCGTTGCCATGACTACCATACCACATGCACTCACTTGCCCGTCATTGTCACCTTTTGCACTCAAAATGAGCCCGTCAAATGATGCAGTCAGCGGTATGTTTTGGTTCCCAGTCCATCTCACCCAACAGATCCAAGATGGCGAACGAAGGAATAGCTGTTGGAATTCTGACAGGTAACGTTGGTTTTGCACCGACTTTTGAAGTACTTGCTCATTTATCCATGCTAACCATTGGTCATTTACCTACTTAGTGAGTGACAGATGCTTTCAAGGCAAGGCAGAAGACAGAAGTGGGCCGAACCTGACCAAAATAGTCCTCGAAGCAAAGAGTAACTTGAGAAACTTCTACTCAGCTACTTGTTCATTTTCTTGCAGTTTCTCTCGAGTTGTTTGCTGTTGTTGTCCTCATGTGAACTATATCTAATCCTCCGCAGGCTAAATGTTAAGCAAATAGAGCACGACTGTGTCCAAGATAGCGTTTCCGAGATAAAGGTGAAGATCTTTTCATAAAATTAGAAAACAAATGACGCACTCAATATCTGGGAAAGACATAGCCTTAATTGATAATAGATTCCATATATATAATCATATTCGATCTTAAAACGAGTTTTTTTGATGATAAGATCACAGTTTGGATAGTTTACTTAAAGCAGCAAGAACACCACAGGTAACCCAATCTTATGAATTCATCTTCCGCATCTATTCAACCAACAGAAAGTCTTGTGCAAATGGAGTGATGTCGACAAGCTTCAGCTGATTATTACGACAGGTGGAACAGGATTTTCACCTCGTGATGTAACCCCTGAGGTTAGTGAGAATTATCTATGAAATGTCTTGCTTGGTTTAATTTCCAAAGGGAGGGGAAGGTGGAGGGGAAAGAGACAGGAAAGGAAAGAAGATGACCAGAGTAGAAAAGGGGAGAGGATAGGATGAGGTAGAAGAGGACAAGGTATATTAAAGGGACTTATATGAGGGGCAATGATGGGATAGAAAACCAACCCTACTCCTCAAAGTACAACTTTAAAATTCCAAAACTCTAAAATTTGTTGTTTTTTCAACAGGCAACAAATCAAGTTATCCATCGTATATCACCTGGTTTATCACAGCACATGATAGCAGAATCCCTTAAAGTCACTCCACTTGCTGTTCTATCAAGGTTTGTAGTAATGCAGGTTATTGTAATACATCTATTTCAGTTATTACATGATGTATAATTCCCCCTATGCTAATATGTCCTGTAGAGTGCAATTTACAACAAATTAACAAAATATACCACACAGACTAATCATTGTGTTTGTCAGAATAGAGGTTTATTTCTGAACAACAATCAAGGAAAAAGAAATTCAATGGGAAATAAACCTCAGACCCACCTTAAGGGTGGGCGGGAGGTGGAAAAGAGAATAAAAGTAGACTTAACTAGTGTGTTAGCTAGAGCAACACTCAAGGAATCTAATTCACTAGTGTGATATGATATGTACAAACATTAACAAACTAATCTTGGGTTAATTAAATATTTAAAAAGATATAAAGTAAACCAATTACTTTACTGGATCAAGATGTTGAATTCTCTTCAATGATCAATGATGGGAATGATGTATTTTTTTCAGGCCTGTTTGTGGAATGAGAAATAAAACTCTGATTATAAATTTACCAGGCAGCGTCAAGGGATCACAGGTAAATGTCTATGTTATAATATTATCCATCAATACCATAACAGAAGAAGGATTACAGTATCAGTTCTCCTTTTAATTAATGGTTATTTTTGCACAATTGATGTTATCATCATCATTATCATCAACACCATCATCATTAGCATCAACGCCAACACCATCATCATCATCACATTCACCATTATCATTATCATTATTACCACCATCATCATCACAATCACTATTTTCATTATTACCACTATCATCACCATCCACCACCACCACCATCATTATCATCATCACCACTCTTATCATCAGTATCATTTTCAACGCCATCTTCATTGTCATCACCAACACCACTATCAGTGCTCATTATAATCATCATCATCACCATCATCGTCATCATGTTGTATTATTCTTTCTTTTCCAGGAGTGTTTTCAGTTCATCCTTCCAGTCCTCCCTCATGCTTTGGGTAAGAGATGTATTAAAAGACTAGCTGAAAATGATTTTTTGATATTTTTGGTCTCTAAATTACCAGTATACATCTTTAATCTTTTTTCTCAAGAAATGTTTGAAATGGTTCAAATGAAACTGTTAAAATACATAGAGGAAAATAATGTAATGTAGAAAGCATAAACATGACCTAAAACTCTCTCTATCTTTGTGGAAAAAGAAGTCCACATAAAAGGATTTTTTCTGTAGCCATGCCTAATATTGAGAAATAACAACTTAAGAAAAGCATCATTAAGACTATTGTTTTTACTTATAGATATCATAAATGGCTCCCCAAAAGCAACTGCAACACATGATGCTATGATAGCAAAAACACCTTCAAGCAGGGTAACAAAAGCAATTTTTTAAAAGTGATTAAACCTTCATTCCTGGAGTAACTTTGGTTTTATCTCACAGGATGCACCTGTACACATTTGTCCTCACAAAGCTGGACGAGGTAAGATGAAACTGAAACTCATTCAATGATCAATTCTCAGGGGTGTAATAGGTGTATTCATTATCAGAAGGGTGAGGAGAGTGAGGGGCCAACCCTTCATTTAGGCAACAATCATCCCTCTGTCCCTCCTACCAAAACTTCCGCTGCTTTTTCCTTTTTCTACCCAAAGGGGGGGGGGGGGGGGGGGGGGGGAGGGAGGAGGTAATTAAAGGCACCCCAGATAAACTTTGCCATTTTCACTAAACCATTTGAAATATTTAATAATTTATCTCTAGATTTAAGCAAAGTGGCTGAAAGAGATCGTCATTCTCCATACCCACTGATGCCAATGGACAAAGCAATCAGTTCCGTAATGGAGCAAGCCAATCATCTTGGCACACACTTGATTGATGTACAAGGTATTTTTAATATATCATTTTGTGTTCCTGTACCAGCTTTATTAGCATACTGAATCCTCTGTGTGGGCTTCCTGTGGTCCTCAAGACCTTGACACCCAACATTTTATCTGTTGGCAATTTTTAAGCATTCTTCTTTATGGGAATGAAAAACTACTTGAAATAGTTCTATATTAAGGAAGGTAGTAGGTATATCCTTCGTGTACATGTACTGCAGACCTTCCCAATCTAATATATATTGTGTTTTATGTACTTGCATTGCATCATCTTATGAATGACATTTTTCTAGATGGATTAGATTGTGTTCTGGCAGAGGATGTTTGTTCAGCAGCTCCATTTCCTCCGTTCCCTGCCTCTATCAAAGATGGCTATGCAGTCTTAGGTACAATATACCCTATTGTCTTGTTAAAAGCAAATAACTAATAGCAATTTAAAAAAAAAGCGTGAAGCTCTTTAATTCGTAAAACAAGTTTTGGCAACGTCTTCTACCATTGTCAGTTGTGACTTATATATAATGCAAGCTAAGTTCCTCTGTTTCCCTTGGTCACTGTCCGTCTGACTGTCCATGTCAATTGGTCGAGGAAGATTGGTTATGAGTCAAAATATACAATAAAGCTGCTGAATTATATTTTACAAAGGTTTTACTTCTCATGGGCATTAATATGGTCTGTCTCTGAATATAAAATTATCTAAATATATAATTGACAAAATTGGTGTAGGAAAACAGGACTTAATTATTCTTTCATTTATAGCTTCAGATGGACCAGGAGTTCGCAAAGTTGTTGGTCCTGTGACGGCAGGAGAAATTGTACGTCTAAACTTTCACCTAAAATATTATATGACACTATTGTGACAGGTGTATATTATTCGTCATAGACCTCCTCAGAAGTGACGTCAGGTCATGTGATGCGCATAACTACTGGTGCTCCTGTACCCCCTGGTTCAGATGCAGTTGTTCAGGTTGAAGACACAGAACTGGTGGAAAGTGCTGATGAGGTGAGACTCGGCACTCATTGATTTAGAAATTTAAACCGCTTTTTCCGTGCTAAGTTCAGTAATGAAGTACTCAAGATGTAAGCAAGAAAGAAGTGTGTCACGTCTTGAGTGGTTTTGGTCACTACTAAGTGCTTTATTACTGAAGGGAGGACCAAAAAAAATTTTTTTTATTGTCTTATTATTAATGTATAAGAAAAAATCTGCTGCTGTTTCTTACTATTCTCTGCAAAGTTTGCTGTGCATGCATGGGTGGTGCCAGAAACCCAGCAACCATGCTCTGTTCATTAAATAAAGCACAGTTCTATGCCAATCAGAATGTTCATCCTGCCTAAGCTGTATGCAATAGATAACAGTAAGGTTGATTGTGTGATGTCAATATGAAATTATAAGTCAGTCTATACTTTGATAGGGAAAAACTGAAGTCAAGGTGAAGATCTTGTCAACTCCCAAAGTTGGACAGGATATAAGGTAATAAGCAGTACATGTAACAGCCAAGAATAGACCTCTATACACAGATAGACCATTACGTTTTCCCATTTCAGACCACGTCTCTTTTTATTTTCAGGAGATATTTATATAATAAATTAATATATTTCTTGGATTTTTTTGTTAAAGGCCCATTGGGTTTGATATTTCCTCTGAAGAGCTGGTTCTAAGCAAAGGAGAGGTCCTGGGTCCTGCTGAGCTTGGTTTGTTGGCCACAGTCGGTGTTACCCAGGTTAGTATGTGACTATGAGTTGGTAGCATAAGATATATCAGCGTGTGTGTGTAACTTTTGAAACAAGAAAACATTACACTCAGACTAAATCATTCTACTGTTTGTTGTAGGTATCTGTTTTCAAGAAGCCCAAGGTTGCTATCCTTTCAACTGGTAATGAGGTTAGTAGAAAGATGGTTCTTACGTGAGTGAGTACACAGAGGCTACCCTCATGTAGCCCCTTTGCTATTCCAATATTTTCTACCAGTTACATACAGGAGGATGGGTATTTGACACTTCCATGCACAGAAACGGGAGTTACTCCCTTCTACTTCAGAAACAAACTCCAATATACTGCAGTATGGAGTTGTATAATTTCTATTTTCTATAATTAAGCTTGTGGAGGGATTGAAACTGAAGAACCCAGAGAAAATCCCTTGGATCAAATGGAGAGACCCAACAAAGTCTGCCCTACCCACTTGATGCTGAGTTTAGGAATCAAACCTGATCATGAGAATATAGTGGTGATATGTGAGTGCTTTATGTATCCTTTGTTTCACTCTGTGGTTAATACATCTTTACCCTCTCTATAAAATGGCGCTACCGCGCTACACCACCCTTTATTCCTTGATTGATTTAGTGTTATTATGCATAAGGTCTAACATAACAGTCTTATCCAATCACAATGTTTTTTGTCACTTTAAGATTGTCCAACCCACAGGAAGCCCAAAGGCTGGTCAAATCAGGGATAGCAACAAGAGAACACTAACAGCAGCTGTGAAGAAAGAAGGGTTTGATGTTATTGACCTGGGAATAGCTCAAGATAAGTGCGTACCTAGTATATTATATGTTTAACTGCAAACTTATGCAGATACCCATGGGGAATGAAGTATTGTGTCGTGACCTTAAAGAATATACAGACGCTTTAGAGAGAAAATAATTTTTTAACTAGTTATCTCTTTATAATTATTTCTTTAGGACCTGGTGTTTCATACCAGGAAAAATGCCAGAAAAACAGTCACGTCACTGTGCAGTTATACCTTAAAACACCTATGACTCCACCCAGGAACATCAACCTTTTAGTCTGCATTCCTTTCTCCATGTGTCGGAATCCTTTTGATGATTTTGGGGGGAAAAATATTAAAGAGTGCATATGCCTGAAGAGAGGAATTTGGAGACATTCTAAGGCATGATCATGACAGGTTTTTCTTGGCATGAAAACCTGTCATGATTAGCTAGGGTGGACATCATATTGTAGACAACTTGATTTCTATTTTTTTACCAGTCCAGAAAGTCTTGAAGCCACTCTTACCAAGGGTTTGTCTGAAGCAGATGTTGTCATATCATCTGGGGGTGTGTCTATGGGTGAAAAGGTACAGGTCTTTAATTATACCACAGGGAGTCCAATTTAGATAAAAGTGAAATTGGAAAAATAAAGTTGAAAAATAATGCAAAATTAATTATTTTTTCAATTTGACCTTTAGATTGATTTTTATCACTTGTTCATGTTTAAAAGCCACTATGTACTGTTAACCTGTTTCTTCTGATATGCTGTATGTGCTGCATAGGACCTTCTAAAGCCAGTTCTTGAAGACAAACTTGGGGCGACTATTCACTTTGGTAGAGTTTTCATGAAACCAGGGTAAGAAATAATGGACCTCACTGCTGTGTAATTAATGCCTGGGGTTGCAGGGTCAAGCCCTCACTGAGCCACATATGAGAGTTTTCATGAAACCAGGGCAAGAAATAATGAATCTTACTGCTGTGTAATTAATGCCTGGGGTCGCAGGGTCACGTCCTTGCTGAGCCACACATAAGAGTTGAGTTTGTTTGATGTGCTGTTCTCCAGTATTCCTCTCTCTGTAAGAATCAACATGTGAGTTGAAAGTCGTTGTTAATCTTGGTTTTGTATTTTCAATCCAGGAAGCCAACCACCTTTGGCACAGTTCCTTATCATTCAGAAAAGAACTTAATTTTTGCTCTCCCAGGTAACTTTGTCACTTCATAGTCAACTTGGTTAGCTTGGTTGTGCATCAGACTGTCATGTGGGAGATGGATGCTGCCTTTGCCCTAAAAATATTTGCAAATAGCTAGACTTTCTTTGTGGCATAAATGAGCATATAAATGATAGTCACATCTCAGATTCCTTAATTTTTCCTGTCTGCTTTAGTCAAAGGGTCTTAATTATATGATTGTACTTTACCACAGGTAACCCAGTATCAGCTTTAGTTACTTTCTACCTTTTTGTTCTGCCTGTCCCTGCGCAAGATGTCTGGTCATCCGTCACCTGATTTGACTCGAATCAAAGTCAAGGTCAGTGGGCTTGTACTTCTTTTATTTGAATCAACCACTTAAATATTTTTAAGATGAAAGTCAGAATAAATTATTTTTCCATCAACAACCTTAAAATTTTCTGTTCTTTACTTCAAGCTGGCAAATGCCGTTTCTCTGGACCCAAGGCCTGAATATCAAAGAGTTAAGTTGTCATGGCAACCAGATGATCCTGTGGCTGTTGCCACAACAACAGGAAGTCAATGCAGCAGCCGTTTACTGAGCCTACGGACTGCTAATGCTCTTCTGGAGCTTCCACCTAGGTCTGATACTTTGACACAAATACCTGAAGGAAGTTTGGTGAATGCTTTGATCATAGGGTCAGTGTAATAATGATATATACTAATGAAACGTCTAGGTGTATACATTCATGCTCTACTATAATTTTCAAGATAAAATAGAATCTGCCCAAGGAAATCCAAGTTAAGTTTATGCAAATCAGAACGATTTTGTATCAGATATACAACCTCCTCCACGGACGATGATATTTATTGTGATTTCTTTATTAATTATTCATGAGTTTTATAATAAAATATAAAACATTTCTTAATGATAAAAAAAACAACAGGAAAGCAATGAAATGAATCAATTAAAATCTTCATAAATGAATGGTATTTGTTCAAGACATTAATTCCTTAAAGGTCTAATTGTAAATGCTCCAAATGTGTTTGCAAGTCTTGTAGATTCTTTACATCTCCATGGATACCCAAAGTTTTCGTTATGAGTCAGAGTTCGGAGAAAGCTCCAATAACTGATCAAAATTCTTCAGCTTAAACTAACATGATTTCCCCCCTATTATTTAAAAACTGAATGAAATTCCTTACTAGACTTCAATATTCTTAAATTTAATGAAAACTCTTGATACCCATTGGTACCCCCAAAATTGAACCCCACCCCTCCCTGTTGCACTCCAAAAGATCCATAATACCTTACATCTTGAATAACAAGACTTTGACAGATACATGCCAGGGCATAGCCACGATTTTGCCTTCAGGGGGGGTGGGGTCAAAACATACATGTAAGGGAATGTTAAGCACAGTTTACTCATGTCTTTGGTAGTTAAATAGATCACTCTTCTTTCTTTTCATATACATAATTACTACAGTGATTATAACGGCTATCACTACCACTGGTACTACAACTGCTATAATAACAATGGTGGTTGTACTGAGTCCCTTTGGAGTAGTAGGGGTGGGCGGATCTGGAATTTAAAAGGAGTATTTTATTAGCATGAATAATAATTAGTATTGTTCTAGACTAGGGAAGCTTGGGTTGGGTTACTAGGTAGCTCTGTTGGGGGGATATGAGAGCATTTTATTATTTTTTTAATTCATTTTTCAGGAATTAAAACACCAGGTAACAGGTAGGGTTGAGTTGGGCAGCTCTGCTGGGGGATGAGAGCATTTTATTTTTTAAGGTGAGGGGGAGGGGGGGGATTATTTTCTAGGAAATAAGATACAAGGTAAAAGGTCAGGCAGCTGTGACATATTCCTACCATGGGGAAGGGGGTCCCTGTTTTCTGCCGAAGAAAAAGAAAGATTGGGCTATGATGATATACAATATATCCAAGCCGTAAAAATAACAGTTGCAACTACTCACCTTTGAAGTAATCTGCCCAATCAATGATTGGTGGCAGCTTTGTATGCCTGCAATATTCATGAGAACTATTCCCTGGGGCCAACCTCTCACATGTTTTGTAGTAAATGGAACCTCTACCTTTAAGCACTTCAGGACATTTTTCTCCGATCGCCTTGCAAACGGGCTGACACACTGTGTAGTAAGATTTCTCTTCTGGGGGAAAGCATGGTGGCATTACGTCAGCACAGAACAGTTTTTTGATGTTCTTTCCACATTTAGGAGTGTTGTTGATTCGCCATATAACTCTTTGGAGTATTGAATTGTTAGCTGGCTTCGTTTTGTCACCATCAGTCATGTTTTTACCGTAGAAGAATCTGTAAGTCTTTAGTTGTGCTTCTGGTGTTGGTATGGTGTATGTGTAGCCCATGCCCTCGCAGAGCGGGAAGTTGACGAGCTTCTGACAACCTCTTTCGAGGGGTCCTTTGAAAATTTGGAATCAAAATAAGAGTATATTTTAATATGATTTAATAATTAGACAAGGCAAATGAGTCTTTTAAACAAAACAAGAACGAGGAAGGCAAGTCGACAAACTAATAAAGCAATATTCATGTAAAACATAAACAGACAAGAAGGCCAAACAGAATGACAAAAAAAAAAAAAAAAAAAGACTGAAAAAAACAACAACAAAATGAAACAAAACATAAAACACAAACAAACAAAAACATTGCTTATCCCACACACAACACCTTTCTGTTTATTCTTGATTTTTGGTGTGATTTTTTTTGTCTAACATCTGATGCAAAATTCCATTACCGTAAATCCTCTATTTAGCACCCCGGGGGGCTTTTTTATTTCAGGCACGTTTGAGGGAGGGCTTATTGGAGAGGGGGGCTTATTTGAGAGGGGGGGCTATATAGAGGATTTACGGTAATAAACAATAGTCCCAAAGGTTTCTTCACAGTTGAATATTGGCAAGAGCAAGCACGTGGCTTAAAAAGCATAATCCACACAATTCTATAAACAAACTTGTGCAAAGAACAACGGGTCTTTCTTGGCGTTGCTACATGTATTGTATTCTAGTTTGCCGCTCTTTGTATTGCAGGGTATCATTTAGCTCCAAATTCATTGTTCTAGGTTATTGATTTATTGTCCTCATGGCTCGATCAGGTGCCAAACAACACCAAAAGAAGAACCCTCGAAGATCGCGAAGCTTTCTCGCTCCTTCCAGAGAATGCGATGCTCATTCATTACTGACAGTGCTGGTGAAATTTGCTTAAAAAGTACTCGAGTAGAGTGGGAAGTTTAATTATTTTATTTGTTACTGATAAGGATTAAGGGGCTGGGTTTTCTGTATCGGTCAAATTTAGTGCCCGCGTGGGCTAGGATCCCATCCTCGTCCCAAATGGGATGTTCTTTGGACCCCTAAACATATCTAGTTACAAGGTACATAAGAGTGGCTTAGTTAATGAGTAACGTAACAACATTACAGCAGGCACTGAAAAAATTACCTTTAGAGGTTGCGTTGTAATGCTTGTCAAACTGTTTAGGCTCAAAGCACTTTCCCGACTCGGCAGTAGCATTTGGCAAAACCAAACAAATTTGAGTCATCCAGTCCACGATATATTCTTGAATGGAATCAGAGCATCTCTTTAAAAGCTCGGAGCACACTCTTCTGCATGGAAGAACAGGTTCCTTTTCAGCATCCACGCACTTTGGTGCATACGACATGCAAGTAATTGCTTCAGCAATCTGTGCAACAGAACAATTTACCATTGCATTTGACAGGTAATTCACCAAGCGAACAATGTAACGTGTACTGCGATCCGAAAGGTCATCTGGAAGAGCGTATGTGTAGTTGTATCCCGCAGTTGCACATCTACGGAGAGGACTGTCTTCAAAACGCACACACTGTTTACCTTCTACAATCCCGTGCAAAAAAAGCAAGGAAAGCATTACACCTACAGATGCAACTCGTAGAAACCCCATTGTGTCGCTTAGTGTGAAGAGAACAACGAGCTTCTTCCAGCGTTGCAGGAAACAACGGAGTCAATCCGAGATAGCGCGCGTCTCCTCGAACTGTCACGAAAAGCTTCAAATTTCTAGTGCTCTGCTCTACTTGTTGACCTAGACGTCATCAATGCCATCGATCTACATAATACGATACGTCTGCTATCTATCAAAATCATAGCTACTTCTTGGGTCAATAGTTATCACTGATAACTATTGACCGTTGGATTACAAGCGCCGACACGTATCGGGTCTATCTCGCGAGTTTTACTTTGGCATCGCGCATCGAAAACATGAAAGTTTTACAAATTTGATAGCAGAAGCTTCTCACATGCCTAGGACAAAAAATAGCTGAATTTTGTTTACATTCACGATGCATTACTTTTATTTCAATCAATATATAGAATTGGTTTACAAAGTCAATTTACTTGCGTGACGATCCCAAGATGAACGGCTGCGAACCGGCGGTTATCAATTTACTGACTTGATGAAATGCCAGGGTTACTTTGTTGGGATAAAAGGTCGTTGTTTCTATTGGGATCAGATATCAACATAACATAAAACACACAGTAAATGTTCCACAATGCAAAGATCACGTAGACATTTTCTCAAATCATGTCAGGATTAAGATTTTTCCAACCAAAATGCGGGGGAATGGTGTTGAAGGGAATCTTGGCCCCGTTCCACTCCTCCCTGTCTTTTTGTGTTAAAGATCCAGATGCCTTAGAAACTTGTGCGTTTACTACCAGCATTAAGCGTGTTGTTCTCATATTTTTAGCTTCTGTTTAGAACTGAAAAGCTAGCGCCTTGAGTGTATATAGGCTGTAAAGGCTGGTCGATGCGAAGGGGGGAGACAGCCTCAGGCACCACATTTTGTCCTGAAATGGCATGAGGCAATCAATATCAATATTTGATGTATTTTATATTTATTCATTTCAATTCAAAACATTTTCTTTTATTATGATATTTTTCTCACGAACGATTGCATAAATTTCTGCTGATTTTATATTCAATAATTATTAACATGCCATTAAACATGGAGAACAAAACGAGCAACTAAAGCTAAATGATCCGACGACAGTTTCTGATTGGGTAAACCACCCAGTAACGATATCTGCTCCTCACTCAGAAGCGGCAAGCTATCCGTCAGCTCTAACACAGCATGTCTCTGTTTACAGCTACTACATGAAGACTTCCTGCCTGCTGCGACAAATATATAGTCCACGGTACAGCTCGGTTCCTTCTCATGAAAAGTGGTTACTTCTTTGACCCTGTTTGGCAGGTAGTGCCTGTATACACTAGAAAAGTGTAAGTTGTGTTTAAGAATTGTTGGGTTGTGCCTAGGATTCACAGGCTCTGGGGGTACATGGTACCGTGGTAGATCCCCTACAGCTTGTCTCGGGATGAAGAGAGTCCCTATGTTACCACTGAAAGTATTACGCTGATATCTAGACAGTAGTGATACAGTCATATTGCCTGCATGATAAGTTACTGCAGGTTCAAACGGATGCCCTCTATGATATCTATAAGTAGTCTGCTGATGTTGAGATAAAAGAGGTGGTATGTTACTACTGGTATCCCTTTGTTGAGGCGTAGCAGAGTGAAAAGTGGAGCTATATCCCTGCCGACCTTCCTGCCAACCAGACTTTGCTGTATCAAAATCGTCTTCAGCAAAGATGCTATTGGTTTGAGAACTTGAAGTACCACCAGCATGATCTTGGGCTGGAGCAGGCTGCTCATCCCACACACTCAGGTGAGACAGACCCAACTCTAACGGAACAATGTTTTCATTGATCACATCTCTGTCTCTGTATATGAGATGATGGGGTAGGTTCTGCCCTGACAGTGCTTTTTTATTCATTCCCTTGTAATCCAAAATACCGTTGGTGATAAAATTGTAAAGGGGACAGAAAGGTGTAGTGTTGAAGTCCCCTGATAGAACAACTGGGATCTTCTTGATGCTGGTTTGAGGCTTATGCACTGCTTTACTAAGGAGATACTCTTTCTTTAGTTTATCTATTTCAGCAAACAGACAAGCCAGTTGTAACAATTTGATGTCTCCTCTATTCTTGTTAAATAACAGATGAGTATTGACCACACACAATGCCGTGCTGTGGCATGTACCACCATCCCGGTACCGTGGGTAGAGTAGCGATAACATTGCCACATTATCTCTATCCATCACTGGAACATTTTCTCTCTTATAGTCAAAGAAACGGTGAGTTACAATTCTAAATTTTGATTCTTTGTAGAATGTTGCACATCCATCTACTTTATCACCAGTTCTCTTCTTGTAAGTCCCCTGATATCCTACAGAAAAGATATCTTATTTGTTTTATTATAGTTTCACGAAAAAACCCATACCACAGGAATGTTGAAGGGTGGGGAGAGTGTGAAGAGTGTATATTGTATATTCTATTTGCCTCTAACCGCTGACATCTATAAGGGCTAAATTCTGGGAGGAGTCAAAAGACGGGCTTCAATGTCAATATATTGTTCCTACTTACCAGCTTTTTGTAGTTCAGGTTTAAACCAATTTTCATAATGCTGGTCTTCAACTTCTTGTAGGCACAAAATCTAAAATTTAACAAAAAACTCAATTTTCCTCGGGGGGGGGGGGGGGTGCACAATTATTATTCTGACTAACCCCCTCCCCCAGACCCTGACCTGCTCCTGTTTATTGCTGAATGTTGAAAATGAAAGGGTAACACACAACAGGCAGAACGAAGCTTTGGAGTGGATAAACAAACAATGAATGGTGAGATAAAACAAAGAACGCAGCTCACATGTAGAACAATACACTTTGTTCACCATAATCCATGCTTTCTTTGTTTTTGTTATTTTATCCAATCCCAAGCTTCGTTCTACCAGTGGACACCGACACAAATGAAAATGGGTCATCCACTCCAACCCAGGTTATTGGGGTGCCTTTTACCCCTCTTTCCTTGGGGAAGGGGAGGGGAGGGAGGAGTGATATCTGTTGAAATGGATAGGAAGACTTCTTTCCTCAAGGAAAATTCTAAATAAACCCCTGAAAAGTTCCCTTCACAGTTCCCTGTGCCATCTTGAAAGGTAACTGTGCCATTGAATGTTGGCAACCTTGCAAAGATAAAGACGTGAATAATTGCCCAAGAAGTTAAAAAGGTCTCCATTACTACAAGGTCACCACCATCCTCACTCCAATGCACAGCACTCGCGTTTACCTTCTAAGGTATTGCAGGGACTACGAAGGGGCTGGACTAGTTTCATGCATCTCTGCTCCAAATAATATATAGTCCATTGAACAAGAAATAATGATAATAAAAAACTTACATCCGCATTATAGTGCAGTATTTCCTTGAGTAGATTCTTCTTCCTGTATTCCCACTCCAGACACCAAGCAGAACAGTCATTATAAAGTGCTGGATGAGATTTAAGCAGTGAATCTGCTAAGATATTGTAGGTTACAATCTTGAATGGAATACTTCGGTTTCTGTGTCGTTTGTTATTCCTTTTGTGTAGTACCACATTCTTCCAACATCAGCACTGTCAACAAAGCATGGATTTTCAGGCGGTATAAAGTCTGAAGCTTCACTTTCACCTGTTGAATGAGTCCTTAGTCTTTTGGGACTCTTTTCTTGCGAGGCTAGTGTTCTAGGTTGTTTTTGTACATATGTACAACATGGGAGAAACATTACTTGCAGTGCTTGTTGTAAGCTCTGGAGACAAGAAAACCAAGAATTGAAAATTCAAACAATAATGTTGTGTTATCTAATACTCTAGACATATTTCGCTCTATTTAAAAGCTCCTTGATATCTGTTCTAACATAACAAACGTAAAACATACCTTTTTCAGTGAGCTCTTTAGTGTCTGGCGGTATAGGTAATACATCAAAGTCTTCGTCTTCTTTCATCACTTTCAGATTTTTGGGTTGAAGTTGAAGCGTTTTCTCTATCGAAACCAGCTTTTCTCGTTGCATTAGCCCAGAATGGCGCTTTAATACCTTTTCTGCTCATTCTTTCTCATTCTTTTAAGAACGTTTTGCTCTCAACAGCAAAACTAGAAAATGTTTCTTTGTACCTCTGGACACTTCACATTTTTACTAATGGATGAATGAGTAAGTCCGCTGATACTGTCCATCACAGGAATCCCACATCAAAAATATAAAATACATCTAATGGAAAACTCCCATGCAGCTATATTATAAACAGCATTTTCAAATACAGGGATGTAAATAAGAAAAAAATATGGCAAAAAATATTAGAAAAACTATTGGCAAATATATATTTTAAACCTTTTATCGCTAACTAGTTTTCATTCTCCCAACAACTTCTGTCGCGCGGGCTCATATTGGTGCAAGTCATATCAAGCAAGTTTGAGTTTGTTGAAGGTATTAGTTCAAAAAGGTTCTAGATTTTGAAGCCGATCTATCCAAAAATATGTTTCATACCAGCACACAACGAAAGCACTGGACATTCAGTAGTCCAGACGAAATAGAAAATTTAAGAGTCAGCGTTAATTCCGAATATAAAACGCGCTACAATGAGAGCATTGCTAAAAAGAATGAAGACGACTTTCTTATAACTGAGGAAGAAAAAAAGCTGGTCGAGTACTACGAGTTAGTTTTGACTGATGTCTCGGCAAAATTCCAGCCTCCAATCCCTTGGTCTGCGGTGGCTACAGCAGTGACTTACATGAAAAGGTTTTATCTCAAGACATCTGTGATGGACTATCCACCTAAGGAAATGTTTTTGGTCTGTTTGTATATGGCCTGCAAAGTGGATGAATACAATATCTCTGCTGAGAAATTTGTCTATATCTTGCCTGGTGATCGGAGAGAAAAAGCCATTGATTTTATTCTTTCGCACGAGTTGCTTCTAATGCAGCGTTTGGACTTTCATCTAACAGTACACAACCCCTATAGGCCAATGGAGGGGTTTATAATTGACATGAAAACTAGAATGTCAATCAACCCTGACAGATGGCGTGCAAAGGCAGATGAGTTTCTTCGCTTGGCTTTACGAAGTGATGCATGTTTTTTGTTCTCACCATCGCAGATAGGACTTGCTGCTCTTAGTTATGGCTGTGAGAAAGACGAAGTTGACAGATATGTCAAAGAAGTTCTTGGGAACAACTGAGAGAAATGCAAAATTATTGCAACAAGTAAAGCAAGTAATCAGTCTAGTAACCAAGAAAGGGTTACTTGTGAGTAAAGAGGAGGTAAAGATGCTTGAAAAAAAACTCAACACTTGCAGGAATCCTGAAAATATTCATCCCGATGCAAAATTTTCAAAGAAAATTAAATCATACAAGCAAAACTGAGGAAACCGAAATGGATACGAGTTGACGCAAGTTAGAGACAAGGGCTTTGATTTAAAAAAATGTTGCCATGGTAACACTGACATGTCACTGATCCTTTTCAACTGGAATTTGTTTAAACCCAAGAGTGGTTGTTACAAAACAAGATGGTCACCTTGTGGTTAGAGCTAGACATATCATGCCACACCACACCTTACTTAAGAATATATCTACATTTTGTAAATTATGTCCGCTAATGGCTTCTCCCCACCTCCCCCCTCCTCCCCATCCCATTTACCTTATTGGATTAAAAAGATAATTGTTGACAAAGACACCTTCCATACATTTTAGTCAAATATTGGTTGTCAAGAATAGAGTGAGCAAAGATTGTCACAGCATTTATACACCTCTAATCATAGACGAAAATGCTTTTAAGCATTAAAAGTTAATTGAACTGATGAGCCTCTTACTATATTCTAAGAGAGCTAATAATCTATCAACATGTTGTAGGGCTAAAAGTACTGATGTCCATTTGACCCTTTTCTTTTGAAGTAGTAATAATAATAGAAGCGAATTCTTGTTATCATGTAGTTGTAAGTGGTTGTGAGATCTGTTTGGGTCATGTAGCACAAACCAGTGGTCAGTATAACAGCAAGTAGAATGGTTATAATGAAGTACAGCATCAATGCCTGTGAAGATGTCATGGTGACCTTTACTGTATCTTGTGATGTTGAAGTAGTTTCTTCTGAAAAACAAGTACATTAAAACTAATGTTAAAAAAGTATATTCTTGACAACCAACCTTCTGCTGACAACCTTGCAATGGGATTATTTTAAAATACTATAGAGCCCTCATACTTTGAACTTCCTGTTGTTATCTCAAACTTGAGGCCACTTCCTGCCACATCACTACAATACTTTACCCTGGATATTAACTCAAACTGCCTGTAATTCGAAACCTTTTCCCTCTTCCCAAACGTGAGTTGAGTGCTAGGTGTTGTTATTTGCTAGTTGAGTGATAGTGTGTATAGAGCGAACATCACAAAAGAGCCCCATACAGGTAGCAAAGGTTGCAAAATATATTTTTTACTGTATTTATTAAGTATTACCATTTATATTGCATATTTAAAGTCATGAATCGCATGCCAAGTTGTACTTTACCTGTTGTACTTTACCTGTTGTACTTTCTGTTTGTTCTTGCTTGTGTCCTTGCTTCACATCTTTCATCTCAGTGCGAGTAGTTTGATCTTTAGTAATGTTTCTTGTGTTTCATCTTCTGTAGGGCCTAAATTCTCATTTGGAGTTTTTTTAGAGGCTTTTGCCTCCCTTTCTTTTTCTTGTGCAGCAGAGAATTTTTCCAATGCAGCTATATGATCATATAATGAACCAAGATTTAGATACTGAACTCTTTGCAAGTTTAGGTGTCTTTTTTTGATGGGGGGGGGAGGGGGAGGGGGAATAGTTGTAAAGTGTCAGTAGTTTGTTGCTAGGGTGCAGGCGAAGTAATGATAGGATGTTGGTGAAGGGCATTGGTAGGTTGATGTTAGGATTTTACTATGTTTGGGAGATGATGGAGTATAACAACAGTTTGTCTGTAGAGAAGCTACTGCTTTAAATGCACATTTGCAGTCTAAGTCTTCACTATTGAGCAAATGTGCAGAAAATACCTTTGTACTGTTGCTTGCCCATCTCGGCATATATCACAGTAAACAAGTCTAGTGTCTTCAGGGTTACTGGGTGCTGCTCTCCATAGCAAGACTGTTGTAATTTTACTGCCTGCAAAATTACAAATAGCTTGATAATTAACTGGAAAGGTTCCCACCTTCACTAGGAGCTCAGCTGTTAAATCTCCAAAGCAAGTCAGGATTGGTTGATTATTTTTTGCTATCAATTTATTTTCAACTTCCAAAGAATAGAGTTAGTTATTCTAAGTGAGAGTCTCGGCTTAAAGAACCTTAAGGCAAAGCACTGATATGAAATCAGAACTAAACTAAAAGCTAAAAAAACTAGTTTTTTTCTTCAAATGAGTCTTCTCACCTTAGCACAGTAGTCAAGGGCCAGTTGTGGGCTGTAGACAAGAAAAAAAATCAAAAATGTTATATACATTTTAGAGTGAAAAAAGCTCTGCCTTCTTAATAAATTCTTACTTTTGTTGCTTTAAGCACATGTGAGCAAGTTTCTCATATTCTTCAGCTTTCTGTGCATCAGTGGAATTGGCAGCTGGAGAACCTCTCGCCTAAAAGAAATGTAGAATTACCCTACATTTATATCTGCTTAATTTACCCTGACCGAAACAAACTCATGCCTCTCAGTTCTTAAACATTGCTTGAGCATTGCTAACCTCTGTTGATGCACTGTCAATGTTGCTAGCATTTGCATCAGGTTCAGCTTTGTTGTCGACTGTGATTAATGCTGTTTCGTAGTAGAGTTTTTCTGCTTGAGCAAACTGAATAGCTGCCTCATCTGCATAGAGCATTCCGTTAAGGGAATTTAGCAGGGAAGTAATAAGTTTGTCTCTGTCAAAATTGGTGGAGCCAACATGTCTCAGTCATCACTACTGGCATACAATCTTTTCAAGTTACTGCACCAGAAAGTGGCTAGCTATGTCACCCCTCCAATCTCTATGGGATGCTGGTCCATCATGAGTCTCAAGTTAGCCCCAATAACCTGTCTTTAGATAACTAACTCTTACACTTTTTAATTCTTATGCCATAGTATCCATATAAAAAAGATTTAAAAAGATACAATCTTCTTCTTGACTGTATATTTCTGCAATCTGCCAGTGAAAATGAAAATAAAATAAATGGAAATGATTTTAGATAACTGACCAATTACAATTTTGTTATGTCTCATTTAAAAAGAATAATATAAATATATAATATAATAACTCACGTTATGCAAACATTCTGGTAAGACAGGAAAATTATCTCTCTCCTTTAGTCCTTGTAAGCAGCTCAAGAAACATGGTAAAGCATGCTTATTGTTCCCTTTCCTCTGGATAAAGATAATATATATCAAATATACCTAAGTGATTTGATTGAATAATTCAATTGATAAAATAATTGAAGCAGCAGCAATAGCATAAACTATGATCACTGGTTTGACTGTAGGAGAATTGGGTGCCAGCTATGTGACTCAGGGGGGGAGTGGGAGTGGGGCCCTGTTTTATCAATGACAATTTATTATCATATGCAATGAAACACTGTTGCCAAATATTTTAACTTATTGTCCCTTCTTTCTCTCTCTGTGGTCGTACTTTTGCATCATGCAACTCACTATTGGATCACTTAGAACAATATTTTTTAACTTGTACTAAAAGATGGACTTTACCTTAAGTCTTGCAAAGAATATGAAAGGAAAAGAAAAAAAAAGTTATGAAAAATCATGAAATGCTAATATTATATTGTAATCATCTGCTAGCCTACATACAGCCTGACTTTAACTCTAGTTACGAGTGTTAAAAGTCTGGCTGCAGACAGCTATCACCTACATGTATGCAATATCCAACACACCTCAAGGATAGTTTTATAACTTTATTCTGAAAACGTTTCCCTTTCTCTGTGAAATTTAGGTTCACCCTTTTCCGGCCTTAGCCTACCCCAGCCTTACCATTCCCCACACTTGGCCATACCGTAAATATAAATATTTATTCCTAATCATAGTAGTATGTTAGAATAATATCTTCACAAAATTCTAAAAAAGCTTGAAATCAAAAATACCTGACACCCTTCTCGTACAGAACAAGACGATCTTTTCCAGTCAACTCTTCTGGATCCTTTGCTTCGATGTTTTGCAAATTTCCTGCTTCATCATTGTCTTCATTTTCTTTTCATTCTCTTCAGCAACCTCTTTTTCTTCATCCTCTGCTCCTACAGCAATATCTTTAGTTCTTTCCGGCATTTTCTTCTCTTCTTCTCTGTCGATACGCCTGGCCTCACTAGGAGAAGAACTTGTCGTTTCTGACGACATCTTTGCGTCTTCTTCCGCCATTTCCAACTGTCATTAACCTTAAAAAAACCTGTTGTCAATGGATTTTCTCCGAGGAAATCCTAATTGAGTATCTTTGATAAACCTACAGGTTTTATTGATACATTTATGAATTCATTGGAGGAAAATCAAGATTTTAGTAATATTGCTATGGACGCCAAGGAATCTTGTTGTTTTTGTTACTAAAAATAGATCAGGCCGAGTGAGCCTGGGCTGCTTCCCATAGTTCTCAGCGAGTTTAGTCTTCGAATCATTGAAAAAATATTCAGCAAAAAAAACAAGATGATGGAAAGCGAACCTTTAATTGAACTGACAGGAATCCAAGTACATGATTCCGATCGCAAAACCCTCTCGCATGACGACAGTGAATTCCTCTTTCTCTTATCTGAGCGTGATGTCCAGACGACATTTGGCAACGTTCATGTGTCCGTCCAAGGCAAAGAGGGTAAACCCGCTATTGTGACCTTCCATGATATCGGACAGAATCACACCTCGGCTTTCTTGGGATTCTTCAACTTTGTTGAAGTACGGCCCTTGCTTGACCACTTCTGTATCTACCACATCGATGCTCCAGGACAGGATAGCGCAAAGTCCACTCTACCAGAGAATTATGTTTATCCTACAATGGAGGAGCTCGCATCGAAGGTAGTTCGTGAGGTAGTCGAGCAAATGGGCATCAAGACTTTCATTGGATTCGGAATAGGTGCTGGTTCTAATGTGCTATGCAGATATGGCCTGTTGTATCCCGATCAAGTGGACGCTCTCATACTTGTGAACCTTACGACTTCAAAATCTGGTTGGATTGAGTGGGGTTATGAAAAGGTAAGCTGCGCCATGGGTCGATGAACTTTGAGATAAAATAACGTGTTGACGCAATTGTTTAAAGGAATCAAAGACACCTTCCATTTACACCTCAACACTCACTCACTGCATGAACAACAAAGCCAAAGCTAAATACAATTATATTATTTCAAACTTTGACACTGTTTCAGGTATTTGGTATCTCAAAGATTAGTGATTTTTCATTAAGTAAAGTATCGTGTTGTGAATAAAATTGAATTTTACTTACGCACTGGTAAATTTACATAACCGTTTGTTGACATTGCATCAATGGCCTGTCATTAAGCTCATCAAAAACTTTTCTTCGTGAGTTGAATTTAATATATTACTCATAATTGGAAACACCTACCAAATTTATTTCCAACACAAATTCTTAAAGCAGGGATTCGTAGCATTTTTTTATAAATCAAATATATTTGCTGTTTGAGTTGTGTTTATTGGACACTTTAGTGTTAAGGGTGTGCCATGTTTTGATGTAATTTACTTAATTTCCTCTGTAAAAAATATAGACCCCAGCATTGATTTCCTAGAGCAATTGTTCCGGGGGACAAAACAATAGGCTGTCTTTTTTTATGCCAAAAACAAAACAAAACAATAATTATTGTTTTGTCTCCCAGAACAATTATTCCTCCCAGGACTTCATGGTGAATGCAGACTTTGTAAGAATAAGAGCCATTGGTTATTCCCTGTAAACTCTTCCCAAAGCACTTAAATTTCCCAGCACCCCAGACAAAGACTATTTATCCAAGCCAACTTGGTTTTGAGTTTCCATTGATAGGACATTTGCATGATGGCGTCATTTTGACTCGCACTACCCTAATGCTTCGCAAATTTTCTTTCTTATTCAAATTTGTATTCCCTTATGAAAATAGTAAGACAACTGGTTCTAATTAACTGAACAAAAGAAAGTGTGCAGGGGAGTCTGGTGGTAGAGGTAAATGACACCATCCTATTGATGGAAGACTAGTATTGGGTATGGATTGTGCAGTCTTGAGACAATATCCTTAACCCCCCTATGGTTAATGTATTTTAATAGCGTTACCAGTCATCTGCCTAACAATGGAAAGATGAATTACACAGGATAAAGTTAATGGTATTAATTCTTTTAATGACAGGTCTGTGTGCGACAGCTTCAGAGCAAGGGGATGACAACGTTTGTTGAGGACTATCTCCTGTGGCATCATTTTGGTGAAAAAACCAAAATCGAAAACATGGATCTTGCCCTAGCTTACAAAGAAAGTCTTCGAAATCTTCTGAACCCAGCATGTCTTGGACCTTTCCTCAATTCCTACATAAACCGAACAAGCATCGATATGTATAGACCTGAGGGAACAGCTCCAAACCCTAGCAGAAAAACCCTTGATTGTCACACACTGCTTTTAACAGGCTCTTCAGCACCTCACCAGAATGAGGTTGCAGAGGCAAATGGTAAAATGAACCCCACTTTAACAGATTATATGAAGGTGTCAGACTGTGGAGGCATGCCACTGGAGGAACAACCACACAAAGTGGCTCAAGCTATAATCTTATTTTTACAAGGAAATGGATATGGTAAGTATCTTTATATGAAATAAGGTAGAAGCATACCTTTTTTGCAGAAATAATATAGAGTAGAGGTAGCAGCAGTGGCATGACAAGTGTCTTAGGTTAGGATGCTTGGTGTGAATGTTTCTGCTGAAATGATTCTCTATTTACCTAACATGGGACAGTATAGGATTTCTCAAAAGCCTCCATTCTTCTCATGAAAAAATATAAAGTAGAGGTAGCAGCCAATGGTAAAAGCCTCCATTCTTCTCATGCCAAAAACAATATGCAAAGTAAAGTGTAACCCTGAATATTTTTTTGACTCCTTTTTTACGCAACTGCCAGGTAGTGGTTCTATGTAGAAGGCTTTCTTTTTATCTTCAGTATTTACTTCATTCTCAATTTTTATTCTTGGATTTTAGTTTCAAGACTGAGAACAGGATCTGCAGCTTCTTATGGAAAAATCCTAGCTGGTTCCTCAAATGCAAGTTCTACAGCAACTATTCCTACAAGTACTGGATCATCAGAAGTCAGCTTGGAACAGAAGGAGCCTCCAGGACCTCAAGTTTGTTAAAAAGGCAGACAACTTTAAGAAAAGAGTGACGCATGCACAAACTGATGTCTGAGAAAAAGATTGTTATGAAATCAGCATGTACTACGCATACAAATTCTCACATCAACTTAAATTTCTGAATCATCTCGACCACATATTTAATGATCATAAAGAGGGAAAATCAAAGAATTCTTCTCAAATGATTCAGAAATTATTTAGTTTAAACAGAATGAAGAGAAAATCGCTAGCAATCACTGATTGCTAAATGCAAATATTGCAGTGAATCTTAATTATTGCAACATCTCTTTGATTATGGTATTTATGAGTAACTGATTTTCAGAGCCATCATTTTCCACTCTAAGTGCTAAAAGGACTAATGAATTCTACAAACTACAAGGCTGACCTATTTTTCAGGTGTATTTTGATACGATGCATGTGCTTCAACATTTTGCAATTTGCTTGTGCTGGTATCTACTGTACAGGAATCTCATACAGGACTGTGCACTTCAAACTATCTTTTTTAATCAATCATTTAAATCAAATGGAAAATTTGTTCCACTCAAGAAAGCATGTTCAGCAATTTAATTAATCTTAGACCCAAAATTTTAGGGTACACACACCTCGTAACTATTGTACGATACAGGGGAATGGTCCTTGAAAGGTTAAATATTAGCTTCAGGGATAATTTATCTTTGAAGAGAGCTAAGAATATATTTTCTGTTTGGGTGAATATATGATTTAATAAAATGTTCCTTAGGCTTTTAATAGATTTTATTGGTAATAATAGCAATCCTTTAACAGTCAGCCTACATCACAATATGTGCTTTTCAGCAGGGCTTTGTGAACTCGCACTCAGTACCACAATTTGCACTAAACCATTACATGATCACAGCCAAGACAGAAGGCACAACAATAGTCTTTTTTCCCAGGAAATGAATTCTTTCTTACGTAAATCAGATTCAATATTGTTCCTGCCTCCTGTCATGGCTGCCATCACATGACCTGTCTTCATAAACAGTCTTTTCATCGATGTACTTGCTTACAACCTACCTAACTATTGTTCTTTCATTAACTTTGGCTGTGTTTTCACTAGAAATGTTAACTTGCCTAAAATTCTGGAGGTGTTTTAATCCTACAACCACCTTTCAAGAATAACACTGTGATTGGCCCATTTATTTGGTAGGACAACTTAAACCATCTTGCTAGGTAGTTTAACTTTGCCTTATTTCTGGTGTTATATTCAAGCTAGTTTAAATACTGTCCTAGTGAAAACACAGCCTTTCTTGCAATTTTTAACCACCACTACCCTATATATCTAAACAAAACTAGTGCAGCTCCATTTGAAGTCCTATTGATGTTGAACCAAAAATTCGCCAACACTCGGCTGTCAACCTACCCATAATGTACTAGGTCATTGGCATAGATTCTTAGTCCTTTATTGAAATAAAAAATAACCTTTTAATCTAATGGAAATTTTAATTTCAAAGAAATGTAGTCCAATCTAATTCACATTCAATCCAATTCCAAGCCTCAACAAAATGTCATTGGATTATTTCACATTACATTTCTTTATTCTATTATACATTTTCAACAAGCTGATGAGATTAGGAAGCATTTCTATTCAATCTTATGTATTTTCTGTTAGAAGCTTCAAGTTATAGGATGCAATATACAATTTCTGTTTTGGCAGAGCAAACAAATGACAACTCGGCTCCTCTCTCGCTTATTGAGTCTAGAGGATTAGGGTCTGGGTGACTAATAAAAAGTAAAACTAAAAAACAAATTGCTTTCTTCAAAAATAATGAGTTAGTTATTTAATAAGAAAATTTAAAAAGGAATTAAAATATTTGAGATAATAAATTATAGTGTTTTTGTATATAAAAAAAACCTTATCTACATACTGAACAAAACATGCAAAATGTTCTATTCATAATTCAACTCATTGGAAATTCAAGAACTGTTAATTATTACAGGAAGGATGGATGAGAAAATGGTGATTTGAATTTTTCTTATCATTAGAAAAGCTAGAATTTTCAGGATCTCTTGAATTTGAATTCCTCAAAAATTCAGGGTCCTTACAAAGTGAATGGCAAAATTCTACATCCACCATATTTTTCGCCCATTCTGATCGTCACCAATCAACTGTCCCTTATGAATTTGAAAATGTTTAATTCCTCTGTCTGTGATTGTGTATTTCTCCCTCTCAAAGCGAGAGGTAAAAATGTATTATGTTTTCAGAGTTAATCATTTCTTGTATCCTTTGATTCTTTACTTTGTCTTATAATTATTGCTGCTGCAAATCATTTGTAGTGGCCATTGTGTCCCTATTTTGTCTACAGCATTACAGATACATCCTTTTGACATTTATTTTCATGCATTTTATCTTTTAGTGGTGGTGTTTTCAATTAGCTTTTGACGGTTTTGACTGGCAATATCAGGTTGTCCAGCGAAAAAATCGTCCAGGATCTTACTTTCTGATGGACGGGTTAAAATGTCACACAGTAACAAGCCATACTATTGGTAAACCAAAGGTCCATAATGATCAAAGTATCACTCAGCCTTGATTTCTTGGATGAAGGATACAGTGAAGACAAAACATCAAACATTAGCCCATATTGTCACATACCAAGGCATACCACTGGCCAACTATAGGTCCGCAATGCTCAAAGTATCACTCAGCCTTGATTTCTTGGATGAAGGATACAGTGAAGACAAAACATCAAACAGTAGCCCATATTGTCATATAGCAAGGCATACCATTGGCCAACTTTAGGTCTGTAATGCTCAAAGCATCACTCAGTCTTGATTTCTTGGATGAAGGATACAGTGAAGACAAAGCATTATTATCCAGTAGTAATCTATTTTGTCATAATAACCAAACTCCTCATCGGCTGGCCATAATACTCATTGGACTGCTGCTATCTTTTCTGGTTGTGTCCGTGATTATAAGGGTTGATAAAGTTTTTGCTCTATCTGCTTACTCTTGGATCAAGCCATGCAATTTGTAAAGTTATGTGTATCGGCATCTTCCTGATGATACTTTATTTATAAACATAATATTTTATCGTTTTGGCAGCAACCACATCATCTGTAAGATAAACATAGCAGTCATCATATCACAAGTGCAAGATAATTGAATATCTTATAATACATATTTTTTGTTCAAATATCCCTTCCTTACCTCCCTCTCTAACTCAATTGCAGAATAATAATAAATTCTTAAAGTATGAGGAAATAACAGAATAGCAAAGGAAACTTTAAGGTATGTTGGAAATATTATTTTCGTACATGGCTTTTCTTGTGATAACACAAAATCATGCTAAAATGAAGACACTTACCTTGAGAGAAACTTTTCTTTCTCCAAACGAACTATGGACAAAGAACTACAAGAAAAAGGTAAGTTTCCAGTTGTTTAACAAAGCTCAAATCAGACACCTACAGCCACTGTCTGTTATATTTTGCAAAAATCTTCCCTGCTAGCAGGTGGATCACCAATGAGACTCTGCTAGCAGGGAAGCAAAGACCTTACCCACCCCTTAGAAATTTCTTTCCTCACAGGGAAGGGGTTATGGAAATTAATTGAGCTACTCATCATACTCTAGTTATAAGCCCTAGCTCATTTATGTTACTTTACCTTTTAAAATATACTCTGTTAATAGGTTTGGTACTGTTGGACTGTCACATTTCATGGCATCCATAACTGAAGAACATAACATTACTTTTGGTTTCTTTTTTTGTTTTTGGTTCTATCAATATTACTATTTGACTACTTCCACCCACACACAAAAAAGTAAACTATAAAATAATATTACAAAATGACAGGTATTGAACTCAAGTGATTCCTGTATGGTTAATCTTCTGTTTATCCTTCTCATAACTAACTAATGAAAACCATATTTCTTAGAAAAAAGACTCCTTAAGGATCGAGGCCGCCTCCTCCTAAAGATTTCATTTGCCTGACATAACAGGGAAGTAACAGGGAAGTAAGAATATTTTGTGGAACTATATTTTACCACTCTTTTCACTGCTACGCACTGATCAAGACTACATTCACAACAATACACTGCCGCTAATCAGAGAATTGAAGGTACCAAACTATTCATTCGATTGTTGGAAGTGTATTGCCCAATTTCCCTGTCACTACTGTTGTTTCGATCAGTGCATAGCAATGAAAAGAGTGGTAATAATTAATATTTTCATTAATGACTTACTTTCTATTAACTTCTCTAAGCTTTGCTTGTTTGGTCCTCCCATTTTTTCCTCGTATGGTATCACAGTTGTAAGATACTTTGAATAAATACCAAAAAAGTTTGTTGGTCAGAAATATCCAACAATGAATTGGTAAAACAATATTTTTTGCATACTAACATAATCCACTGTATGGAGTGATCAGTACTATAAAATAGATACAAAAACCTTTTTTTTTTAGTTTTATAGGTACTTACTATATTTGCAGATGGTACGTTTTTCTTCTTTCCCTGACTAGATTGAACATCTCGTAATTTAGATTGAAGTGTTAATAATGATGAAATAAAAGAGTTTTTCAGTTCTTTTTCTCGTAACTGTTCATCTTTGACAATAAGCTCTTCCACAAGCACATCGGAATATTCCTTTACATATGTCGCCATCTCATCTCTAAGATCTTGGAGTTCCTCATAAGCAAGTTGATGAAGACCTGCAAAATGGCACAGTTAAAAAATCAATGGCTTATTCATGACATTCTGCTTTTCTTTTTTTCTTTAGATACATTTTGAATAATTCATAGTTGATGGTACTCTTTTCATCTCCCCATTTACCATAAGAGTAAAAGAATGAAAGACTTGGCCACCATGTTGTTGATGAAGCAAACAAAATCAGTTTAGGTTGAGTCATACAACATGCAAGGCAGCTATGGCATCACAGAAGCATTTTCTGACCTTGATAAACATGATGCATTGTGGTGTAGATTTGGTACAAACAACACCTATAAAAGGCATACAGTAAAAGATGTTTATAAGTACCCAAGCTAGACCATAATGCACCATGTTTTAACTCAGAAAATGTCTACGCTCCTCAAGAACTAGATTTGGTACAAACAACATCATATAAGGCATGAATGATGAAAGATGTTTGTCCCCAAGCTAGACCACAATGCCCCATGTTTGCTATCTCAGAAAAGGTCTAGTCTTCTCAAGAACTATGGAAAAGGATCATGGTAGTTTTCTCACCCGCTGCAGGATGGCCATCATCGAGACTTCTTGTTTCCTCTGTTTGTTCCTTTCCAAACAACAAGAAGAACTCATCGGCATCAGCTCCATCAGAATCAGTCCATATTTGTAAATCTCCAGTAAACTCATTCAAATTGCTATCACTGCTTTCATCAAGCCCAGATTCTCTTGATCTTGCTGCCATCAATCCAGAGCTGTTGTCGATTCTCTGTCCCAACTCCCATCTCGGGGAAGATCGCAAAAAGTCCATGCTTCTTTCTGACAGTTGGTGAAAATTAAAGAGACCAGGAATTCTTTCAATATCAATGTTACAGCCTTGATCTTCACCCTAAATATATAACAACATATCTGTGTTGGAAGATGCTCTTTTAACTTTTTCTATTCTAAATGTGGCAAGGCAGCAAACCAAGGACCTCAGAAGACACCCTATAACCATAAAAAGGTACTCTTAATGATGTTTTATTAGGGACTACAGTAGAACCTCTATTGGCCACCAATAAGCTGCCAAAAAAATTCTAGTCAGGTGCTAAGAATTTTGTTTCCTCAAGGGCACTTGCGATATGGGCATCAAAGCGCTAGCATCAGGGCACTTGGGATATGATGATATAATATATGCTCCTCTGAAGCCCCAGCCCCCCCCCCCCAGTGGAAAATGTACCTTTCCTAATAAGGGAATCAATGTAAGTATATTTAGATATATCTGTAGACCTAATCTTGACCACTGTTTTCCAATTTTATTAAATGACAATGTCATTCCCTAGAGTATCCTTTCTTTGTTTATTAGATATACATCCAAGGACACATAAATATGAATACAACTCAAACAAAGAATCTTATTCTTAAGAAAGTCACATGTGGTCTGAAATAAAAAAATATTATGGTAGGTGAATTGGGTTCATTCATTACTTTACTCACCTTAACAGGTGACAAGATATTCAATGACTTGATCAAAGCAGATTCAAAACATGATCCTTTCCAAGCTGGCTGAGGAAAGTAACTAGAATAAGGCCTGAAACATAAAATTTATTCAATCAACGACTAGGGAAACAGGTTCTGTTGGAATGTCTGAATGGGCTCCCTGTGCCATACAATTAAAAAGGAAATCCAAAGGAAATTTTCATCAAATTCATAGATTTAACATGTTTTATTGACATTTTTTAACAACAAAAATCAGCTTTTCTGGCTATCACCTTGTTCTTTTCAAAGTATTAGAGGGCAATATTCAACATCTTACAAAATTTTCCCTACCCCTCCCTGGTTGTTTTTTAATGACATTACCAGCCTTCAGGTCAGAATGCAATAACACAACACTTATTTAGGAAGAACATTATCTGATTACAGATATCAACTCCTGAACGCTTTACTGTATTTTTCATTCAAGGATAAGTCAACACGAAACGTTCCTATACGCGATATTTTTTGGGCTGCGTGTGTAAAGCTTATAAGCTTAATGATCTTAGAGATCTTGTCTTGACCTCTCATGAAGTTTAAATATTAATGCGATTTATATCTTTTAGTTTTGTCCACGGAAATATTTCAGCTGCTAGTCATAAAGATATACCCTCAGACGATTTTCCGAATAAGGGTAAAGCGAAGGAACTCCCCATACTAAGAGAAAAAGATTACAAGCAATACTTTTACTTCAAAAAAATTCTCAAAAAGAGAGCTGCTAGCTTATTACACTTACAAATGGTCTTCAAGTAAAGAAGTCTTTTCTTCTAAGTCATTTTTACTCGTTTCTCCATTCAATAAATCAGAATACGAGCTTGAAGCCAATGGAAAACAAAGCTTGGTCGTTTCCGATGCGCTGTCAAAAGCCTGTTTATTATCCTTTGATGGAAGGGATTTCTTGTCACTGTGTTCGTCAAAATTAGTAGATGTGCTAGCGGTGTTTACATCTGATGTAAAATCAGACCAGTCATCGTCCTCTTCCCCGGGGTCTTCTTCTCCGTTTGCAGTTTGGACGAAGCTTTCCCCGGCAGCCATGTTTTTCTTTGGGCCGAGCAAGAATGACGAGGAGCACTGGGTACAAACTCATATTTAGTGATCGTAACACTTTCTTTTTGTGCAAACCACTGACCATTTCATGTGCCCGTGATCGCAATGGCGGCCAAAAATGAAAACTCTTCAGAACTCAAAATAGATTTTGTTTTAGGCGAGCATGATTCTAATACGGCGAAAGGGAAGATTGCCATTGAATGTATCAAGTATCTGTTGTACGAAAGACATCAGGTTCCAACAACAGTTGATCAATTACTGCGGTACACCGAACTCGAAATGGCGGAAGGTGGAAGGAATGTCATGTCAAGACGCCCGACCGTTTCTTCACGTAATGACTCCAAGAAAAGAATACAGCTTTATAACGATTTGAAGTGTTTATTCCATAACATTGAGCATCTGTTTTCGTCATCGACCGTGTCTTCTGTTGTACTGGTGTTTGGCTCAACAGCTGTCAGCCCGAAAGAAAGCTATGTAATCAATTTTCAAACAAACGTTAATTCAATTAAAGGATCAAATGACATCACGTCTGAACCAAGCCAGAAAAGACTCTTACGAAAGTTGATTAGAACACTCATAATGAACCAGGAACTCCACTCTTTTAAAGAAATTTCATCAACTCCTTTATTAGTTTTTGTCCAAGTCCCTAGATCTGTTGAGAATTCCTGGTTCAAACCAAAGCAATCCTTCAAAATCCCTTGGAGGGGAAATTTCTGTAGGATACTTGTCAAAGACACAGAAATGACTGAGGAAGAAGAAGCTCTAGGAGAAGAAGACCTTGTTTGGTTGCAAGCACCTGTTCCTATCAAGGGCTACAATGAAAAAGTGAAAGATGCATCAGCTGTCTATTCAGACTTTTGGAATTAATGAAATCACGAAATTTTAAATTAGGGTTTTAGAAAATTTTTAATTCAAATCATTTGGAATGAAGGATAATATTGTATAGCATTTATCATCTTTTACTTTCTTTTTGGCCTAGAAACTCCACTTGATATACTTCACTGTCACTCAAACAAAGGCCAAAATTATTAATCACATTGCTATACATTTATTATATGTGCTAATTAATATTCATGTTCAATATTTCTTATATGGAAATGTTGCATTTGCCTTTAAATTTGCTACATTATGTAATTCATGGTTAGACCAGATAAAACGAAATGAAAATTCAAATGTTGTAAGATAAGATTTTTCCATTTTAGCTAACCATAATATTGTTTGTAACAAATAAAACTATGAAAAATTGATGAAATCCAATTTTATTATTTAGTAAGATACCATAAATCTTCTATTTAGCCCCCCTCTCACTTAAGCTCTCCTTCTCCGAATAAGCCCTCCCTCAAACATGCCTGAAATAAATAAGCCCCCTTGGGGGCTAAATAGAGGATTTACAAATGACATAGTCACATATCTAATTGACATAGTCACGTTCTCCCAATCTTCCTGGATTAGAAATTCACGATGGGAAGATTCCCATTCGTTTTTATGTGTCCTGTGCTTATCTCAGGAATTCTCTGGAAGAGCAGAGCTGTGGGGCTTAATTGTGCATTCTGATTGGCTGCACAATTTGGTGGTAAGTTCATCTTGCTCTGGGGTACAGTGTCGGGTACAGTATCCTGGGATAATCCGACCTTTCTACGAAGATTTTCCGAGTAGTTCCGAAACCTCCCGAATCAGTATATTGGAATTCCAGAAAGTCTCGAAGGGGCCGCGAAGGGCCTAGTAGGTCATGTGATCGATGGCTGTAGCGAGAGTCAAGGAGCTCAGTCGCACAGAAATTGTTTGTAAGGCTTCATGATTCTTGGAGTTTTGTCTATGGAGACACTTTTCCAGCTTTTCCCAACAAAATATCACAGCTTCGTACCAACTACTACGATCTCAGGGCCCAAATTGAGTGAACTGGAGCGGTCTTAGCCGATATTTAATCAAGAAAGTGAAAGTTTTTTAATATTGATTATCGTCTTTCTTCGCGCCTTCCGTTCGGTTCGGTGCTGTTCCCGATGAAGAAGTGGTAGCCGTAATAGAGTATTATCATGGCTTTTTCTGTCTAGCAAGACATGTTTTCGATTGATATGGACACTGACAGTGGGGGGAAACTTCCACAGAGCTCACAGGCTTCGGCTAATGACTCTGGGACTAAGTTTACAATCCCTGGAATTTTACATTTTATCCAGCATGAGTGGGCTCGATTCGAAATGGAGAGAGCTCACTGGGAAGTTGAGCGGGCAGAGCTTCAGGTAAGAAAAAAACATATATTTTAGCCTATTTGCCATCATCGGAGACGATCATCTCTACCAAGATACCTTACCTCGTATATTCAGCACTTATCATTCCAAGGAATAGATTTTATAGTTTGTTTTTGACACGTAAAAACAAGGACTGTAAATTCAGTCTTGTACTTTCTTAAAATGACCTCAGTGATCTACGTATGCCTCTCTTACTAATCTCGTGGTGGTCGGATTTCTAAATATAAACGATATGACTTTAGATATTCAGACATCTACGTTGCATCAAAGTGAAAGCATCTCGATGAAGGATGCTTTTTTCCTAAGTAAATCAATAGACGTCACTCTGCCTTTAGTTTCTATCGAGTACAAAGTTGAACACACATGCTTTGTAATTCCTAGTAAAGACAGACTGTTTTATTACTCTGGTATTACCTCCCCGACGTTGTTTTCTTTAAGATATACTATATACTATATATACAAAATGAATATATATATTTTAGCCAAAATCATGGTAGTGTAAAGACACTTTTTTTTCTAAAGAGCGTCCTTAAATGATATAAAACTGCAAAATTAATTACCTTCCAAAGCAACTCAAATTTTGACAACCGATCCTTTGCATCGGAAGAATTGTTATTTTTTCCGAATTTTTCTTTAGTAAAAAATATTTATGAATATTTTTAGTTAGTTGATTCCGGTTAACGTAGACAAATTTTCGAGCTACCTTTCGGTTGTATTGGAATCGTCAAAATTGTGGATCGCTCATAGAAGTGTAAACAAAATGCCGGAGAGCCATTGTTTCTTTGATTTGAACGAATGAATCATTGAAATATTTTGATCTGAAGCTGCTCTTCATTCCGAGGCATGTGAAAACCTTGGTGAAATGAAGGAATGCTAATGGTATGCTTTCAAAAATATAATAATCTTGAATAATAGTAAATAGTATAGTTGAATGAACACGAGTTTAAGGATGAATTTTGATATTCTTTGTTAGATTTGAGTTACATCTGGTTTGTTACCTATCGTTCATTGATACTGAATGAACCAATACTCTATTGTATTATATTTTGATGGAAGTTTGATGAGCAAAAACGTTTCATGGTGGCTTTTGAAGGATATAGTTCTTAAAGTTTAATATTGTACTGCCAATATACATAAGTATGAAAAGGAAAAAAAAAATGGTTAATTCAAGGACAAATTACTCTAGTAAAGAAATACCTTTTCATAAACACACTTGTATATCCTTTCAAACGCATCCATGTTGAAAATTGGTTTTCCTGAGCAGTCTCTAATCTTATGATCATTTTGTCAAAATAATATGTTTTCATTCTTTCCTATATGTGACAATGAGCATGATTAAACTCATATAGGCAATTGCTTTTGTAGAGAGGATCCACTCAAAGCATTTAGATCACGATAGATATCTATTAATCAAGAGAGCATTTGGGCTTACTTATATTGACATATTGTCATCATTCATTCATGTACTAATCGTTGCACAAATAGGGTAATATTGCCTCTATATTGCGCCTTTCTATGCACAGATGGTAAGGTCATTCCTTAGTAAACAAAGAAATGTTTCAAGATCAAAGTTTTTTTTTTTTTTACCTTCAAACAGCTGTCAACCTAAACTCTGTTTTTCTCATAAAACCTTGGTCAAAATTTTAGAAATGTTTGGAACCTTTCTATGTTGATGGAAAAATACATTGTATCATAGGGTTATAAAAAGATCACTGATATAGGGAAGGTGTACTTTACGGTATGACAGTGAGTATCGCTACCTACCTGAATGGGATGCTAGTCCATAGCAGATTATCCCACTAGACTTCAATTAAAAATTATCAAAATTAAATTGTTTTACTTATAATACCAGGGGGTGAATAAGTCTATGGATCAGTGGATCTCACTACTATGTCCAGATTATAGATTGAGAATAAAATTTGAACAGATTGGCACATTCTGCAAATGTTTTTCAGTCAATAATTTTTTGATTCAAGCACCTCAAAACTAACTGAAAAAGAGGAGAATAAGTGAATATGATGAATTCTGAATCTAAAATTGCCTTTTGATTGACACTGCTGAAAAATATTGCTGGATGTCTAAGTCCTAAAACATAGTTGTCCAATAAAAACTAATTTTGGACCCTGTACATATTTGTTTACAGGCTAGAATTGCATTTCTACAAGGAGAGAGAAAAGGACAAGAAAATCTCAAACATGATTTAATACGAAGAATAAAGATGTTAGAATATGCTTTAAAACAGGAAAGGTGAGCTTGGATTGATCAAAATGTGAAGATTTAACTCAAGTTTAAGCAGCTTATCGTGATGGATCGTACTAAAACTTAGAGGGTTTAACCTCAAAACCAAATCCTTATTCTTTCAAGAACCCATTTTTCTATATTTTAGAACTCCTTTTACCTTGAGTATTATTTCTTTATTTATTGGAAATGTTTGGGAAGAAACAGTCCATGTAACTGAAATAAAGATTGACTCCTCTGATGCTTGAAATGGGGAAATGTCCATCTAAAGTAACAAAGCTAAAATAATGGCTACTCAACACAAATTATCTGGCCAAAATTGGCAGTTGTTTGACCAGGGACCTTTTTCTGGGTGGTCCACTTGAATGGTCACATATTAATCAGACTGGTGTATCCAATGTCTGGCAATAGAGGTTTTGTACCATCACAACTTGGGCTGCCTGTGGTTAGATGGCAGAACAGGGAATTGAATTCTTTCTCATGTAAAACTATTGTATTGTTCCTGCTATCTAACATGGATGTCATTACATGATAGTGTAAAAATAGTGAACAGCCTCTATCTTTAGTAATAGGTAGTTTTTTTTGTTATGGCTTTAAGCTGCAAAATGATTATTGATGTTTCACAATTTGTTTTGACTTCTAGGGCAAAATATCACAGACTGAAATATGGGACTGATATGGGCAGCCCAGAAAAAATATCAAAAGACCAAGATCCAGAAGCACAACCCCAAAACGATGTAATAACAAGCAATAATGCTAGTGGAAAACCTAGTGTGAGCTGGAGACAGGGGCAGCAGTTACTCAGACAGTAAGCACCAACATTTATCAGAAAATGTGAAACCATTTCTTGAAAATCTCTGACTTTTAGCTCTTATCATTAGTCCATTTTTCCATCTCTTTCTATCTATCCCATCCATCTTTGCATTTCATCCATCCCTCCACACACGAATAAATCCATCCATTCTTCTTTCCATTTACCTATCCACTGATCTAACCATCCATCCAATTATTATTCACATATCCATTCATCCATCCATCCATTCATTTATAATTATTTCTCTTTATTCATCCAGCATCCATTCTATCCCATCTATTGACTAACCTATGTTAGTATTATAATACTCATCTATCCCATCTTGTTCCATTCATTCAATTCACTCACCTATCCATCCATTTCTTAATCTTTTTATCAGTCCATCCTTATAAGTTAAATCCTAATAAACTATTTATTCTTTATTAGATATTTACAAGAGGTTGGATACACTGATACTATCCTAGATGTACGCTCCTCGCGAGTGAGATCTATTCTGGGACTATCGGCAGTTGCACCAGAGATTCCACCTGCACAAATGAATGGAACTTCGCCACGAAAACCTGATGATGGCCCAGAATTTCAAAATGAGATGAATCAACATTCAGAGCCTGTCAAAGTACGACAGCAGATTCAAGGTGGAAATGAGATTGTTAATCCTACTCCTGTTAGGAGGTGAGTATGGAATTGCTCTTTTTGTCCACCTTTAAGTCGACTATAGCTTTTCAGCATGTGAAATGGCTTGATCAGTATAGTTTATTTTACCAGTAATGTAAAGAATATTTGTTCCAAATCGGATGACACATGGTTTGAAATGAAAAAAACATTACCTATAGGCCTAAAAGCTGTTTGCATTGGCGTCGAAAAGATAGTGACTAATATGTTCATGCATTTTTTTCGGTGGCACAAGTCTGGAGTTAACCCCTACTACTTTCTTTGTCTTGAAAAATTGAAAACAAAATAAACGGGATTCAAATAATGGATTTCGTACAGTGTTGCTATCATCCACAGAATTCAAATTAAGATTTAGAAGATGATTTTTGCAGAGGGAAGAAAAACAAGAAAGAACCCTCAAGCAACCCCATTCACACACGGAAGTGAGTCTGGTTACCAAATTTGGGCTGCCTTTCTGGAGAGGCAAACATTCTTGATGCTTTTCCACCATGCTTTTTGCATGATGCAATATGGGAAGTTTCAAATAAGTATGATGACTTTAAGCTTACTCGCCACAGAGCCAGGGGGCAAGGGGGCTATAGTAAATTACTTATTTACAATTTATGTATAAATACCAACCACTTTGAAGGGTTCTCCCTTCCTTGCTGGTCTGTCTAATAAGCCTTGGCTCTCTAATTTTGTTATTATGACTTTTTTTTTATAGTGCCCCGACCCAACCGCCAGGAACTCAACAGGGCAAAAAAGTTAGAAGTGAGGACATTGATTCAGAGGCCTCGGTTATGGCCAATTTTGATTTTCTTCAAAACGACATTGAGGGAGAAGATGAAGATGATATGGATGATGGGGGAAGTGCTGATGATGAGTCAGATGAAAGAGAAGAGTATTGTAATGAAAGAAGGCTTATCAAGAAACCTAAAACAGGTGTGTTACTAATAAATGAGATATTTCATGCTTTTGCATGCAGGTGTTGAAAAGACAGTCAGACAACAAACAATGTCCACCCAGAATTGAAACTTGTTCAGTTAAATCAGTCATTATCGTTGAGCCAGAAACAAGGTATGACCAAGCTAAAACTAATTTGGCCATTCATCATGACTGGCCACTTACCAGTTATTATTTTCACTCCTGGAATGTTACAGTTGATTCATAAAACTTCGGCCACTTGTTCGCAAGTTCACAACTTTGTAATCAACTTCACTCTGAAGTTCTCATGGTTGTCGGCGATCTTTCAAACTGATAATACAGTAGCTTCCAAAACTCATCAAATCTACCATTCAAATTCAATTTTCAAAGTAAATTTTATTGTGTTAAAAAGAATTTGACTTTGTACCTTGTCTGGAATACAATTTCTGAAAAGTATATGGTTTAAAGAAGCAATAGACCAAATTCAAAGCTCTCACCGATGTGAGGTTTAAGTTGTGAACAAAGGGATCTGGCGTGACTCAAAGTAATCTAGCGTGATTCAATAGTCACAAATCACACCAGATTCCTTTGTTCACAACTTAAGCCTCTCATCGTCTATTCCAGTAATTATTTGAATTCTAGGCATAAACAAGTCATGGTTGATTGAACCAATCTCACAAACATTTCACAAGTCGGGGACTAACCTGGAGAACCTAAGAACTAACTTCGGAATTAAAGCGGCCAAAGTTTTGTAAAACCAACTAATCAAAGCTAAAGGTCTTGGATCCAGTGGCTTGGTATTGAACTGCATTTTAGAATATCTTTGAACCAGTGATCTGCTGAGAACAATGCTTTATGATTGGTTGGTTCATTTGTTGCTCATACCTTAGTTATTTTCTGAGTTTGATAAACAGGATGCATTGTGGTCTATCTTGGATACAAACAGCCATATAAGGCATGGTGGATAAAAGATGTTTGTACTGAAGCTAGACTTCAATGCACCATGTTTGACATCTTAGGAAAAGTCTATGGTAATTACATGATTGCTTACATGTTGGGTGCAGCAGGCAACACACCATTCTCATAATGGCACAAGTTTAGAAATTGGCCTGACCTGAATTTGCACTATCCACCTTTATTTTGAATAAGCAGCCTTGCTTAGCCTTGCAAGATGACTGGGTGTACTCATTTTCGTGTACCTGTCAACCATTATGAGAAGGGTGTATTCTACTCACCCTAGCTAATATATCCATTTTTCCAGTTTATTTTGCTGTAAATATTTCCTCTATCTTGTGATTTTGCAACCAACAGAACCTCGAGTAAAATCAATTGTTGATTCGTAATATTTTTTTCAGATGAAGTAGAAGATATGATGGGTATTGATGATAATGTTGCTGATGATGCCCAAGAGGAATTTGAATTTCTTCGAGGAGATTCAGACAGTGATACCACTGTAATTGAAGTAGAAGGAATATCAAATGACATCAATGAAATCAATATCCATATGCCTGATGACAATGAAGTCCAGGGTAAGAGAACACTTCTAGATTTAGTGCCATATTCTTCGTAACTTGACCAGGGCGCAAAATTATTTTTTAAACCTACTAGCAAAGAAAATTTTGTTCTCACTAGAACAGTTTCACTAGCAAGTGTGGCTTAGAAGAGATATAGACCCTGTAATTCCCTTTTGTTAGTTATGGACTCCCTGTGGAACCAGATATTATCAGATGTCAAGACCACATGCTCTCACTCTATGATAAGCCTCGACGAGTGTGACGGGGAAGAAAATTAGAAATAAATTGTTTGTTGTTGCAATTCTCTTTCTGCTTCATTCTCCATTTGGGACCTTGGATTCATAATAGTGGGGCCTTCAGAATTCATAGACTTTTTGTCTTTATCGTGGGAAGTACACTGATAAAGTTGATTACATGAAGATGTTTAAGATAAATTTTGCTAGAATTCCACACTCAGCTCCAGCCTTATTTTGATATGAGGAACTGGCCATAGGATCTGTGAGAAATGAATGTGAATGTTTTTGTTCCAGAACACTTAAAGCATGAAGAAAACTTAAAGCATGAAGGCACTACAGTAAGCAAACACTTATTTTGCCTTTTCTTGTGAATCTTAATATCTCTTGCTTATTTTTGAATTTTTTGGTTGAAAAAAAAATTGATGTTGTTTGCTTTCTTCCTGTAGGAGGAATGGGGAGTCAACCAAAACTTGCTGGCCAAGTTGAAACAGTACAAGACTGAAAAAGAAAAGGAAAAAGAAAAAAAGACCAAAATAAGCCAAAAAAGTAAGCCTTGCTCTTATTTCAATTCATCAGTGTATTGAAATTAGATCTTACATTTTATATTGTCTATTTTACAGGACCACCAAAATTAGCACTTCAGGCAATGCTTGCTAATTTAAGTGGCGAAGAAGAGATGCCATCTTCATCATCCTCATCACAAGCACTGACAGGTCCTTCTCCTATCAGGCTAAGTGGCTCCCGATCTATTTCTGAGGTTCCTCCTCCCATCGGCAGCGTGTCTGTACCAGGCATAGGGTCCCCAAGCAACAGCCAAGGGACTGTTCAGTCTCCTCCGGCTGAGGAACCATTTGAAAAACCTCTAGGTCTTGGTGAGCTGGCTGATTTGACTGTAGCTAACGAGGCCGAGCCGCTCTCTTATGAGGTATGTATGCAAGTTTTTGAAAGAGATCTTCTGCAGCTCAAAAGCATGGGCTTGTATTACCTCAATAATAAATAAGTTCAATTTAGAGGTACTATTTTAGGGTAGGCCCCTGCTGTATAATGAACAAACATTGCACTCAATATCCTTAATTATAGGATGTAAATGTATGTCATAATGGTTTCTGTAATGTGCATACCATTGTTTTTCAGATCAGTAATAAAGAAGAATTCAGGAAAACTTGGAATCCTAAGTTTACACTGCGAAGGTAGGGCAATATTTTTACACCCCAGAATCCACCCCTCCCTTTCCTTGTACATCCCTCCTTCCCTTCCCTTCCCTTCCCTTCCTCCCTCTCTCTCTCCTCTCATCCTTGTTCCTTTTCCTTTGTGCTTCCTTTGTTTATATGATTTTTCATTTATTCTTTCATTCATTCATTTCCATTTGCAGTCACTTTGATTGCATAAGATCTGTCCACTTCCACCCTCAAGAACCAGCTCTCATTACTGCATCTGAAGACCACACAATGAAATTATGGAACCTACAGAAAACAGTACCACAGAAAAAGTTAGTTATTGAGATATTTGTTCCCTATTTCTTCAGCATTCCAAAGCTATAAACAATGGTGGTGTCTAAAGCACCTGCTGAGTGAAGTTTTTTGTATGTCACAGGGCTTAAAATAATGGCTGATCACTTGCCTGTCATGTCAGGCCAAATAGGTTTTAGGTTATACTTCATTTTTGGCTCAACGTTAGTGGTCAAAATGTTTCTGGATGAGTCTAAGTTCTGGCTGATCATTGTCCAATGTGTGTTAATATATATTTAAAAAATTCTTTTGGAACTGCTTGTCCTTTCAGGAGTAATGTACTAGATGTGGAACCAATATACACATTCCGTGGGCACACGTAAGTTGTGATTTGTACTGTAAAGAAATATTTTTACCCCCTCCTATATAACCAACAAAGTAGGCCCACCAATGTTGGTTAAAAGAGTATAGACCTCTTGCATGTGACATCAAAGCAGCTTGATCTGGGGGACAAACAAAAACTCCAATCTCCTAAAAAATTGGAACCTATTGTTTTGTCCCCCAGATCGAGCTGCATTCCATAGTGCTGCAAGAGGTCTATATTGTGGTATCCCCTGTAAGAGGAAATTATGGATATCCTGTAGTCCTTTAGAGAGTTCAACAAACATAATGCATTGTGGTTTAGCTTCAGAACAAACACCACCACATAAGGCATGATGAACAAAGAGTTTTGTACCCAAGCAAGACACAATGCACCTTTTTCCCTGCCACCTCAGAGCAGAGCATTTTTAATGGCTTATAGAATCTTGAAGATCTCTTTTTTTTTGCCCCCCAGTCAACTGCAAAAAGTCATGTGATTGATAATTAGACATTTTGACATTTGCTGTGTTTTTTTTTTTCAGTGATGCAGTGCTTTCGGTTGTCATCAGTTCAACCAGTGACATGTGTTTTAGTGGGGGTGCAGATTCAGCAATATATTGTTGGACTATTCCATCCCTGGATCTTGACCCTTATGGTCCATACAGTAAGTATTATGCATGATATGATGACGATGGTGGTGGTGGTGATGATGTTGATGATGATGATGATGGTGCAGATGTTAATAGTGGTAGAGGGTGATGTTGATGATTCTGTAGATGGTGATGGTGATGATGATGGTGATAGTAGCAGTAATGATGTTGATGATGATGATGATGGTGCAGATGTTAATAGTGGTAGAGGGTGGTGTTGATGATTCTGTAGATGGTGATGATGATGGTGATAGTAGCAGTGATGATGTTGTTGATAATAATGCAGGTGGTGATAGTGGTCTATCTTCGCATTTCATCAGTGCACTATTTTATCATACATTCATGTTTTCCAGGTGCAAATGTCAAAGGTAATCTACTAGAAGGGCATACTGATGCTGTCTGGGGTTTAGCCGTACAGACCAATTCCCTTCAGCTTCTTTCCTGCTCCTCTGATGGCACCTGTAAACTTTGGAACCCAACACTCAAGTCTCCATTGCTCAACACATTTGTATTTGATAAAGGTAAATGTCTATAATGAACCAATTGAATAGAGTGGCCTTCTTTAATTGCAGGGCATTATAGGTCACCCGGGGGGGGGGGGGGGGGGGGAGGACAACAAAGATGCTGAAATGACGAAACACAATATGTGGAACTGTTAATTTATTTTAATTCACCTCTTGTCCAATTAGGGGTAGCGTGGGTGGCATTTGCGGCTCACTCATTGTCTTTCACTTCTGTGAGTCAAACGGGTCGGGTCGCTGGTTCGAGCCCTGCAGTCGCCACATGTGAATTGAGTTTGTTTGATGTGTTGTTCTCTCCTATGCTACGAGAGTTTTTCTCTGGGTTCTCCAGTTTCTTCCCTCCGTAAAAATCAACATGCGAGTTGAGCATTGTGTGCATAGAATATTCAATGTAGTGGTAGTGTGTGTGAGTGAATAGTGTCCCCAATAACTAGATTGACTAGACACTTAAATGAAATTGATCTATTCATTTGTCTTGATTTGAATAGTACATATCAATCTATGCCATTATTGTAATAAAGCTTTGTATATTTGCCCCCTGAATGACCCATAATTTCCGTAACTCCTGATATTCCTTTATGGTTTTGAAATATGAAATGACTATGATGGACTAAAATTATTAGTTCCTAACTATTACTTGTTCTCTAACAGAAGCTGGTGGAATTCCGACATCAATAGACTTTCTTCGCATGGAATCATCGCAGATGGTTGCCTCCTATTCAAATGCAAAATGCGCAATCTTTGATTTAGAAACAGCAACTCCTGTGGTTAACCTAGACAGTACCAAAACTTACAGTAAGTGGAACTGTCTTTTAATTTGCTAGTGAGCTACTGCTAATAGACCTTCTCGGCTTGGCCATAATGTTTTCCTATTTCAGACCAGGTATCATTCCCTAGAATATCATATGCACTTGGTTGTGCATGAAAAGACACACAAACATGAATACAACTCAAACAAAGATTCTCATTCTCAAGGGAATGAAATGTGGTCTGAAATGGGAAAACATTGTGCCAGAGCTGAGGAGGTCTATAGACCCATGGCAATGCACCCACTACCTACCTATGGTAATCTTCACTAATTAATTATATTATATTCAACTCAGCTACCCCAGGAGCCTCTCAGATTAACAAAGTAGTGAGTCATCCTACATTACCAGTCACCATTACTGCCCATGAAGATAGACATATCAGATTTTTTGATAATAATACAGGTAAAATGTTTTTTTCATACACTTGGAAATCCTTCTGTGGAAATCCTTCTGCATAGGCTACTTTGTGCCTCAAGCAGGGTTTATGCTACTCCTTGAAAATTCCTTGAATTTACTTAACATTTTCAAGCGTACTTGAAAAACTCTTGAATCTTACAATTTGAGCAAAACTCCTTGAATTTCTACTTTAATCTTGTCATCTGAAATTTCTTTATATCAACCAGGGGAATTCCATCCAGGCATTATTTCACTTTTATAAGGAGTACTAGAAACAACTTAGAAAAGTCAGCCATGTGCTAACACTGTTTAAAACCATGGATTAGGTAGCTCAACATGTTCCTGGAAAGTCATTTTTGGGTTCTTGAATACTCCTTGAATTCTAAGTGGATGCCTCAGCATGAATCCTGATCAAGGTTCTTTATATCCAATCATAATGTCTGCATAACAGGGTCATTAAGTCAGGGGTTGCATGAGATCGATTGATGGTTACTCCTTCCTGTTACAGGTAAACAAATCCACTCCATGGTAGCTCATTTGGATTCAGTCACTAGTTTAGCAGTAGATCCAAATGGACTCTATCTTCTATCAGGAAGTAAGTCAAGCTCTTCATTATTATATCATCATTAGGGTATTGTAATTTGTTAGCAGATATTTTAATAAAGTTCATACCATTAATGCATGAAAGAGTTAGCTTAACAGAATTGTACAAATTAGTGCAAAGTGTTGTAAATCTACAGTCTGCTGAGGTCTACTAAACTTACTAATTTGTAGAAACTGGTGACATTTCTTACGTTTTTCACAGATATATGGTATATATGGTATACACACTAATAGCAAGATACCTGTTTGATTTACAAACTTATAATAGGCCACCTAAATGGCAGTGGCCTAAATGATGTTTCATTGGAGACGGAATATTGTCTCAGCTATAAATTACTTTTCTCAGCTCAACTCATCTTAGGTGTGTGTTTTTTAAACAGTGGTTGGGGTGTGACAAGGGATAAAATTGTAAGGACTACATTTCTTGTCTTTTTCCCCTCCCAGGTCACGATTGCTCGATAAGACTTTGGAATCTGGACACCAAGACTTGCGTCCAAGAAATCACATCCCACAGGAAAAAGTTTGACGAGAGTATATATGACGTGGCATTCCATCCAGCTAAGCCCTATATAGCTAGCGCTGGTGCTGATGGTCTTGCTAAGGTGTTTGTGTAACCATGGCTACTGTACTGCCATGGTCACCATTGTTGACATGGCAACAAAGACTAATCTCAAGGCTCTCTGGCCAGGAATAAAAATGACAGACAGTAGCCAGTTTTTAACCTTGTAATGCTTCAGCAGGGATGAAGATCCAAAATTTGGCTTTACAAAGGAATGTACAGAAAACCTCTTGTTGGAGCATTTTTTTGCAATAAAGTGTTGGGATGTTTCAAGAAAGCAACACTTGACCCATTGTCGTCGAACATTTAAACTATAAATTTTTTCTCAGACATTCTCCAGATTACAATGACACAGTAAGGACCAGCCTCGCCCTTGCACCAATGAGGTTATGTAGTTTTGTTGCGTATGTACAAAAAGCTTATATTGTTCTTTAAGAACTTTTGAAATGGGTCGTGCACTTGAAGCATTTGAAGGCATAATGGAGTCACTATTTTCAAAAGAATTATTGAATAGAGAGAAGAATATTCAAGGTTAATGGCACATGCACTTTCATCAGTAGTTCAAATAACAAGTTTTTACAATTCTGTACATGACTACAGTAGGATTAATTGCTTTCTAACTCCTTTAATTCTTTATAATCTAATTAATAATAGTATTGTGTGAAAAAATTAAGTCTGATGATTGGCTGACTCAATAAACAGAAGCTTTATCGTTTGAAATAGTGTTTCGGCTTGTGTTCAAGTTATATTTATTTGGAGAAGAATTGTTGGCTCCTCTCTGGGGTCCTTTGGTTTTGAAATCATGTGAGTAGAGTTTGTCAGATCTCTCCCTTGACTTGAGGGTTTTTCACCAGGTTTTTCTCCACAAAAGATGCTAAATTGATCTGTGAGTTAACAGTACTCTGACTTTAATCAGATCTGAGGTTGTTTCAGGGTTTGATCTTTGAGTGAGCTTGTGCCCTGACACAGATCAGGACAAAAATTTTTTTCAGGGTTGGATTTGAGATGTAGATCAGCACAGAGGTTGTTTCACAGTTTGATCTGTGAGTTAGCCATGCCCTAACTTTGTTTAGTCAAGAGACAGTTTCAGGGTTTGATCTGTGTCCTGGCTGAACACTCTGAAGGTTTTTTTAGGGTATGAATGAAATTTGATGATTGGGATCTTTTTCAAACTTCAGCTACTCAGCACTCCATCACATGCATCAGAAGGACGCCAAATGTGGATGCAATATCTAAGAGAAAATAATCTTACTTTGGTGTCCTTTTGAGTGTTGTGAAATTCACATGCTTCAGAGGGACGCCAAAATAATGTGGATGTAATATCTAAGAGAAAATAACCTTACTTTGGTGTCCTTTTGAGTGTTGTGAAATTCACATGCTTCAGAAGGACGCCAAAATTATGTGGATGTAATATCTAAGAGAAAATGACCTTAACCTTGGTGTCCTTTTGAGTGTTGTGATCTTTTTCTTTTTCAAACTTCAGCTACTCCGCACTCCTTCACATCAGATTGATTAATATCCCCTTTCAGTTCAAGAGAAAGTGAGTAATCACCTCTTGGTACTTAAATAAAAACAATGTAAAATGTAAGAATGGCAGATTTTTTATTGATTTTTGACTGCTCATATTTTTCCTCAGAATTATTTTTGACAAAATTGCATTGATATGAATTTATTTTTATTATTATCCTCTAGCTATGCTATGATAACACCAGCATGAAAGACTTGTTAACTGCATTCAGTAACCACACTGTTATGTAATGTCCAGGTCAAGCTTGAGTTGGTCTATCATTTCTCTCATTCGACTCTAAAAAAATATGTATTTGCCAGCTTAAAACTTGTGTACTACATAATAACTGCTCACAGGAATAGATAAAAACTAGTGGTTAGACTGTAGGAACGCGTTGGTGTAAAATACCAAAAACACACATGAAAGAGTGTTTCATCTGATTTCCAAATACCGAGAAGTGAAATTAAAAACATGAGGTGGAGCAGATTTTTTTAAACCAACATTGAGGTGTTTGGATAGAGAATGAAAAAAGGTTGGTGTAAAATACCAAAAACACACATGAAAGAGGATAGAGAATGAAAAACTTTTACAAGTGCTTGATATAAAAGAAAGAGGTGCAGCTGAGTTTTTTTTACCAGCTTCAAGTTGTTTGGATAGAGGATGAAGCACTATTTCAAGTGCTTGATATGGCTTTTCAATCAATTTAATTCTTGGATAAATTTTAAGCATAAGTTGCCCAAATTTTATGTTAATTAAGTAATATTTCAAACACGCAAGAGAGTTCTTCTTTCGATTTCCAAACACCGAAAATTTAGTTGAATAAACAAGATGCAGCCAAGTTTTTTAAACTGACTTTGAGGTGTTTGGAAATCAGAGGAAGAACTCTCTCAAGTGTTTCAAATTACTTCTCAAACTCATGAATATTTCTTGGAGAAAATCAAAGAAAATGTTTACGAAATTTAATGCAAATAAAGAACACATTTCCAAACCACCATCACAGTAGTGATTTGCTTTGTTTTCTCCTCATTAAATATTTATGAGTTTTAGAAGATCCCATCAAAACTCCATGCTAGTTATTTCCTTTGTTCTGCCCTCATGAGTTTGAGGAGGAAACTTAAATACCATGTAAAGAAGTTTTAAGCTCCACTGAAGTTTCAGATGTTTGACCTAAGTTGTCCTTTTACTTTATAGAAGGACAAAATGTTCAAAAATCATTTTAAATAGTTCCAAACTTTTTAGAGAATGTCTTACCTCATCCAAGTCATATTTCCTTTTGTCAATATGGCTTTCAAATACCTTGTTCAGAACCCTTAATTAAAATAAATGTGTTCATTATTCATGATTCATTCATTTTATTTATTCACAGATGGGCAGGAATAACCCCTTTACAAACCTTGCATAGTCTTACCTATTGCTAAATATTCCTCTTGCTAGAACATCTGAAGTAACATCAGAAATAAACTGCATGTAGTTTTGTTCCTGTTCCCTGAAGAATAACATTTATTTTAACTAGTAATATTGTTTTGAATTTAATACATTTTTTATTACTGGTTTGTTTTATCTCCCCTTTTTTTCTCTTTCTTCCATCTTATTTCCCTCTCTCCTTAATCTTACCTACCACCTTCCTTCATAACTTTACGTCCTCCCCCTACAACCTCCTAAAGTATTTCCCAGAAACGTGTTAGAGTACCTTTCATATTTTTGCTACTTTCTTGGTTTCTGAGCTTCCATCGATCGATAATTATGCTTTTTGGGCAACCAAGTTGGATGGATGGATGCGAAAGCACTAAGACACCTTCTGTGCCTTGAGCTGTCTGCATAGCAAAAACATGAAAAGCCTTCAAATCTTGATGAATATCATTTAAAATATTTTACCACATCTTGGTTTGGATTTCTTTCTTCCTTCTTGCATATGCACTTGACACACTTCTATGTGAGCCATAACTACTGTCTAGAGCATGAGAGTGTAACATTGTGCTCATTCTGCTATCACTACTGTACTGAGTGTCCTCCACCATAATATTTTGTGTACCACCTAATAATTTAGCAACATCCTGTGTCTCTGTTTGTAAATCATCATTTGTTTCGTCTTTAGTGATTATTGGTTTTCGTCTGTCTCTTGCATTATCATAATCATAAGATGACTGCCTTATTGTGTTCCTTTTTTGAACATTTTTCCATCTGTTGTGCGAGACAAGAGGCCTTGGCAAGGCTCTAGGTGAATTGTAAGGAATCCCTCTGGAAGCATTTATTTCTTGTCTGGGTTGATCTTTAGAAGATTTCTGATAAGCTGAGGTTATGTCTCGAGGCATAGATGATGATGGTTCAGGAGTAGAGTGATCCAAAGGTGTGGAGGCTCTATGATATTCTTGACTAGAGTGTGGCCTAAAATGGTGACTCAAGTGTCCATCATAATTGGAAAGATTTTCAAGTGAAGCACTCTAAAAAATAAAAGATTGCTTTGAAAAGGGGAATACTCAATTTTACAATTCTGTTGTGTGACCACAAATAATAGTTCCAAGGCAAGGTTGGAGTTGCCATGCATGATAAAAAAATTTAGTTTTCCTATGTGCTGAAACTCCAGCCTTGATTGAGAACAATAATTCATGATCACTGAATGGAACCGGTAAAAAGGAGTATTGATCAATACTTATTTTTAAGCTTTGTAAAGTATTATGTGAGTGATAGTAAAATGATACATGTCAAATCCTTTTTCATCCAAGATTTTTTTAATCATTTTGGCTAATCAATACCTGAGCTCTTCTTCTTGGAGTAAGCTTTCCTTCGCTTTGAGCTTCATTATTTTTCCTTAAAAGTTCACGCTTCACCTGGTCTTGCACTGAAGAGCAATCACAGATATACACCATCACTTATTTCATACATTCAAAGAGCCTTAAAACCAGGAGAGAAAGGATTTTCTGTTGGGGAAGAGTGGTTTCTCCCATTAAATGTTTGCAGTCAAATGACTGATTGGTTGACTTGTGTCTACATTTAAAGTGACCTTACCCTGATACAATACTTTCGGTATTGATTCTACATAAAGTGAATAGTGGAATGGTGAAATATTTCTTCATTTGAATGTTGCATTTTTAAATTATGAAGGTTTATACTTCCATTACATTGCTGACTGTGACGTTACCCCAGGCTTTTGAGTGTATTTGTTTTAATTTTTAATACCAAACACTAGTCATTATGAGACATCTGATTTACAATAAAAAACTTGGCAAGAAGATGCAAAATAACTAGATAAACAAAAAAAGAAAAAATTGGGATCACCCACTTTGTTTTGTGAAAGACTTGTTTTCTTTATTGGGCTGAAAACATTCAAATGACCTTATCAAGATGAAGATGCACACACTAAAAAATAATGCACAGAAGTTTGTGTGCAAACTGAAACAATGCCTGCAAACATCCTTAATAGAAAGGTGTGGCACAGACACCTGCCTGTCTATAGTAATATACCTCGGATATGCTTTGTCATAGACCTTGGAGCAGATGTATCCACAGCAGCTGAAACAAGAAAGCATTTATTATTATTGATATTGTATTCACATATTAAATGTATATACAGTCAACCTCATTGGGAGGGTGGTTTTTTTGGAACTACATATCAAACTGTGGTGTTGTCATGGCAACTATAACAACCATCCATCATTAATGGCCTTTAGGTCAATTTAAATGTAGCAGTGTCACTGATTGGATAAAACAATGCATCTCCAGATTCTGTTACCTAGTATAAAATAACATGAATTGTAAATGCACATAGCAGGTGCTTTCACTTTCTTTTTTTTATTAATAGTTGTGTGTATAAGAATATATATTACGTAAACCAATACCTTTGGCTCTTGATATTCTACTGTAGTGAGATTTCATGTGATTCAGTATCATCTGTTGACCCTCATAAGAAGTAGCTGTAGGGTTAAGAGCTGTAGACAAAATACACACAACCTTTATCCGCTCAAAATGAGCAGTTAGTGACCAGCAGTCGAGGAAATTAGGGATGACCTTTTGCATGAAAGGTTTTAGATTATCGTAAATATTACAGGTAACTTCGAAACACAAGCACTACTTACCGTTACTTTTCAAAGCCAAATGGCCTCTCTTTGGACTATCATTTGCCATCACAATTGTAATAATGCATCTATACAAACGCTTGAATATCCAATAAATAAGACATGATTCACTTCAAAAAACGCTCATTCTAGGCAACATTTATCTAGTATGAGTACGAGAGGTGCTATCCACAAATTTTGAAGTCGATCAGCATTAAAAATATCCTAAAATTAAAACAAGTTAATAATTTGAAAAAATAAAACAAAAAATGTAGCTTATATCGCGGGCTCACCGAACGCTGGAAAGTTCCCATAGCAACAAAGTATAGAATACGTCGGAATGATTCGGAGAATGTATCGGAAACAATTCGTTAAAATATCGGAAGAGATTCGTAAGTTGATTCCCGGATGCTCGATGCAAAGTTGTCCTCGTGGTGAAGAAGAAGGCGACGTTTTGAAGTTGTTTTTTTTTTACAGTCAAACTTCACCATGGCAGGCTTTAATAGGTTTGGAGGTGGTGGTTTAGGATCCCTTTATACGGGATTAAATAGCCTGCAGCAACCAAGCGCTGTGAATAGAAGAGACGAGCGGTTCGACAACCGAAGGAGTTCAAGAGATAACTTTGATAGAAGGGAGCGAGACTTTGGCCGTCGAGATCCGAGCCCACGAAGGCGGAGATATTCTCCTGATGTAAGCGTTTGCTAGCCGTGGTATTCTTTCTTTTCTGTGTGTCTGTTGTTCTTGTTGTCTTTCCATTTCTTTTAAGGTCTGGTATCTTGTTTTAAGACACTCTAGACTCCAAATTTTCCTATTAAAAATGTCTTCCTTTTGGCCAAATACTTCCGCTCAAACGCTCAAACCATCTTGAATATACTTATATTCTTAGTTGAAGCTTATTTAATAAGCAAACTTCGGGTCAAAATCATCATTTTGTTGCTAAATATCAACACAAATTCGCCTATGAAAAGATAAGGAAGTTCTACGTGGTTTACTTGAAACGCCCTTAGTCTTAAAGCCATATTTAATATAGACAATGCCAGTCACTTCATTTCAATATATATTGTGAGAAATATACAGTATTTTCCGAATAACGTTAGTGGAAAGTAAGTGGAAGCAACACACCTGTGCTTGACAACTATTATGCTTATTTTCATGAATTTTAGACTTGTTTTAGTCATCAGACTGCCTGCTTTTAGTAGCAGTTTTTAGACCATAAACTCATTGGATCGTTTATTAAAGATTCAGTAATTCGACAGCTGCTTGATGTCTGATTATTGGAAGGGCTATTGAATGCTTCATCTGACGTAGCTATCAGCACATGCTGACCAGTGATCGGATGGCTGGTATAAACAGGCAATTTTAACGAAATTACAAAAAATGCTTGAATATTTGTTGGCTAAGTGTCATTGTGAATCCATAGCAGCTTAATTGTGTTGGCTGCTGCCAGTAGTTGTTCATGCATAAAGAACGTTTGCTGTTCATGCCTAAAGAACGCTTGCTGTTCATGCCTAAAGAACGTTTGCAGATAATACTATTTATTGGAAGCCAGTTACTGGCCATTGATATTCCTAATCGCAGGATACTTCAACATCATTATGCCCACCATTTTATTAAAAAATGTACATACACTTACAGTTATCTGCAAGTCAAAAACCTTAGCTGTGCTCATCCTGTTTCGTAGAAAATCATAACCCAAAGAATCAAAATACATATAGTGGGTGTATATTGCTTATTCATGTTAATGTGTATTTGTCTAGCTACTATTCACCCATAAGAGTCATGGGGTGTAAATATAATTATGGAGCTCTGAGAAACTTGCAAGCTGAATCAGTGCAAGACATACCTTTCTAGGAACCTTCATTTACTACGTTTACACATTTACCCTCTTGTAAAAGAAAGCAGACATAATGTTTGTTATGCAATGTATGCTTACAGTAGTCCTAGCATATGTTGGGATGTATATTAATCCCCCAAGATGTGAGAATATAAATATTGGAGTACCCTGTGGTGAAGAAAGAACATTGCAGTCACTAGCAATGAATAATGCCATATGTTTACCTCTGTAGACGACCAAGTAACTAACTTTGCTTATCATTTATATTTATCCAGTCTACTCACTTTGATACTGTCACCTTATCACAGCCACCATATTCTGGACTCAGAGGAAACCGTCAGGACAATCGTGGAGGTTTAGGCAGTTACTCTATGGATGATCTAGGACGGGATAACTTTACCCGAAACAGAGGTCAGAGCAGTAGCGATAGAGACCTAATCAGGGATGGTCACAACATGAGATTACCTAATAGGGGTGATGGAATTCTTGGAGCCAAACCTGGAGATTTGCCGCGTGATCTTACTCCTAATACAAGCTCAGGTCTGGACTGCTTCTCTATCCTCTTCTCTCTTCTCAATTCTCTTTTCTTCTTGTCTCCTTTCCTTTTCTGCAGTTTCACTATCAAACCGATTCCATTTCTCATTGAGTAGTACAAAATACTCTCTCAACAATATTTATTCATACTTGCAATCGTCCTTTGAGCCTCATTAAGGCCAGTCTACTATGTTTTCTAAGACCTAGACTTACCATTCATTGATTCAAGTTCTGTGTCTTTCATGAAGTTTCAGTCAAACTTCATTTTCTTCTCAGAGTCATAAGGTCATTGATAGATCAGCTAGTTTTACCAGGTTTGGCTATATTAACCTTTCTTCTTTCAAGCTTGAACTTTCAATAAAATTTCAAACAAAGTTACAGTAGTAAAAACTTTATTTTGCTTTCATTTGTATACCTGAAATTTGTTGCCAGCAATGGATAATCCTCAATTATCACAGCTAGTAACTTAATACATTCTAAAACAATGCTGTGTTCTTACACAACCACTATTAATCTTGCTCAGAATGATTTACATTGTCCTCTCACATCGATAATACTCACACTTTAGTTCATTGAGTACAACACCTCAAATCCCTTAGCTCATTGCATTAAAATTTATTTCTCACTTATTCTTTCTATATCTTCATTGAACTTTGCCAAACTTTATTCTATTTTATATTTTATATCTCAATTGTTCTTATTCTCTCTCTTATTAGTCCAGTACAGGGTTCTATTTAGACTAAGTCTGTTAATTCAGTCCTTATGCTTTGTTTGGTTTTAGGGACCATTTTCTACTTAATTTTCTCTTTAAACAGTTGTTTCTCAATATTCATCAGTTTTAAATCCACTATGTATTTAGATTTTGTGGCAAAATAGTAGTGAATGCTTTGTGCAGGTACTTTTTCTCTGGAAATTTCAAGTTCTTTTTCTTTTCTTTCTCTAGATAGAACCCTGTTGCATTCTTTCATTTGCTTTTTGTCATGTTTTCGGGGAAATTTCAGTCTTTATAATCTCAGTAAGAGCTTGTCCATGAGAAACATGGTCAAACCAACCCTCCAAAAATATTGCTCTTATTTTTCCTGCTGATTTTTACCTTTGGTTTTGACTAAATTTTCTCCTTCTGTGAATGTGGTGAACACCTTGGTGAAGATACTTGAGGAATAACAAGCTTGAGTGTTATTTTGAACAGTATAATGATGTGCTAATGTATATTAATGTAGACTTATTAATTTTTGTCTCTGTTGGATGCCAAATAGGTCTTACATCCCAGCTAGCACAACAGCAACAACAACTAATGGCCATGGTCCAAACACAGTCCCTACTAGCTGCCATCCAAGCCCAGGCGTCTGCAGCAGCCAAACGTGGTGGCCTAGGACGTCAACCCCAATCCTTGATGCAGGGGTCTAGAATGCATGATAACAGGGGCCGTATGGGTGACAGACAAAATCGTAAGAGAAGAATGTCGCCACCCAGGGGAGGTCAGAGAAACATGAACATGATTAACCACAGACAACGCCGTACCCAACAGTTTCGCAGTTCCCAAGGAAATAGATCAAACTACCAGCAAAGGAGGGATTATGGCAGGGATAGGAAAAGGATTAGTGAATCAAGTCAAAAGTCAGAAGACAATGAACCTGTGGAGGAACCATATGTGGAAGAAACGCTAGGTAATATACATTGTATACTCTGCTGTTAGGTAGTTTTATAGCTCTAGGACCTTTGGCTCTTGGCTTCAGTGGCAAGACTCATTATCCATTCAAAAACATTTAAAAAATACACTTATTTTATTTAAAATGTTGCAATTCCAGCCTTCAGCATCACACTAAAATGTAGACCCCAAAGTATCCCATAATGCAGTATTGTGGAAGGTGATGGTAACAGTCAATATTATTCAGTCGCCTATTTCAATCGATCTGAATACTACATGAAGATGCTAGAAATGAACTATGCATTCCTTAGGTTTTTCCAAATTTTACTATTTCAACTCTAAGAATTCTAAGATTCGTTTTCAGATGATGAAGAAGAGGAAGAGAAAGAAGAAACTAAGGAAGAAAAAACAACTAGTGAGAGTAAAGAAGCTACAAAGTCTGAAGCTGATGCTAGTGAGAAGTTATCCAAATCTGAGGAACCAAAACCAGAAAACCAGGCTGAAGATTCAGAATTCAAATCTGAGACCAATCTTGCTGGACAAAATGTCAACAACCTTGTCAAGTCTCTGTATGATTCCTCCAGACGAAAGTATGTCTGTAAAGTATGCAAGATTATGTGTACTAAAGAGTCGGTAAGTTATTGTTTTGCTTTTTGTATAAGCCATTCGTGTATCACCATGCATGTGATTTTTGCACTCGGAAGAAAGTGGCTTTCTTTACCTCCATTCTGAGGGTATGGACAATGGTCCGACTTTCCCCTATATGCTTTGAAATGCGTATTTGATTTTTCGTATGACTTGATCTTTAGTGCTTCAGACAGCATTTGTATGGAAGACGTCATGTCAAGACATGGTTGGAAAGCCGTGGCCAATCATTTGAAGCAGAAATGTTTAAACGAGCTTCAGAGGTAAGAACTCTAGTCCATTATATTATCAATACATTATAATGAACACATCTGTGGAAATTTTTCAGATTTTTGGTGGGTGTTTAGGTTGCACTCTAGTCTCTTAAAGTGTACAGTTTGTTAGTAATAATAAATATATTGTAATGAAATTTGTTTCAAAAGCTAATTTCTTGAGATGTTTGAGAAAATTAAACCCAATTTGTGACGCCATTTTGTTGACACATAATCCAGATTCGGTAGTAATGCACTAATATAATTTGTAATTTGTATAAAATACCAACAAAAGGCATATTCTTTTGGGCTTCAGCTGATAGCTTTTGTAGTACTCTCCAAACGTTGGAGAAACTAAAAAGTGTACTACCTGAAATTAAGATTCTACATTCAAACATATTTCGTGTATTTGCAACTAAATCTGGAGACTTGTAAACAAAATGACGTCACAACTTGTGCTAAATTTTCTTATATTTCTAGAGAAATAAGTTTTTGAAACGAATTTAACTGTGATATTCTTATTATGCCAATGAAATACACATTGTTAACATTAAAACGTTTTCTTGTATATATATGCACTTTAAGTGAAAAGTTAAAATCAATTGATCAATTAAAGTTAAAACAAGGAGCTAGTTAATCTTTTGTCTTGATTTGTTAGTCTTCTCATCTGTTGTTAATCATTCCTTACAGGAAGCAGCCAAGAGTTTAGTAGCAAAGGAACAAACCAAAAAACCAAAAGAACAAGACAAACTTGAACAATCCTCTGAGGAAAAGCAGGAATCAAAGGAACAAGAACAAGAGGAATCTGTTGAAGTCAAAACAGATAAAGAATCAAGTATTCCTGCCAGCTCATCTGAAGAAGAAACAACTACCAAGATCAAAGAAGAGCCTGATGAGGTCAAGAAAGAAAAGAGTCCTCTCCCAGAATCCAAAACACCTTCAGAAACAACCAAAGAAGATCAGAAAGCTTCAGTCAAAGTGAAGGAAGAGAAAATACCAGTCAAAGAAGAGATGTTTGAGGCAAAATATTCATGTGATACAAGAAAAGTTGCCATCAAAGAAGATGAATTCATAACTATTTCATCAATCACTGAGGCACGTGTCAGGCTGAAGGGATTTGATAAAGGGGTTAATACAAAAGGTATGACATGTAGGTCATTGGTCTTTTTGTACATAATATAATTATATCCTACCCATGAGAATAAAAGGACAAAATGTTGGAACATTATGTTGGTTGGCATAAAATAAGAAAATAAGTGAAAGGACGGTCCAAAGGACTAATGCATCTTATGTGCCTAAGAATAAGTTTGCATTAAGAACCATTTATAATACTCGTAATTGGGATATTTAAGGGTAAGAATTTGTGAAAACTTTGTCGAGAATGACACTGTCTGAAAGGGGAAAAATTTATAGATAAGTATGGTCATTTCAGGTTTATACTCCTAATATATTAATGATATGACGTAAAAGGAGGCATTAAATATACAAAACGTTTCTTGAAGAGTAAAATATCCTGTATAAAATATCTGATTTAAAGAAAGTTCTAGCAAAAAATTCTCATAGTAATCAGTGTTTCAATTTCCATGTGATGGCAGATACATTGAAATGCCTCCTTTGACGTCATGTCAGTTAACATATTGGGAGTATATACCTTGATATATCCAAGATCCACTTTCACTTAATATAGAATGATTGGACCTTTAGAACAGGATAAAGGAGTCTAAATGCAATGATGACAAATAATTTATTGATGTGAGACATAGAAAATGTCAGTGATTTTACAATCTCATGTCTTTCCTGATGCATTGGGCCTGTTCATTTGACATCATCTATCTAAGAATTATGGCTCAGTGTTTAAAAGAGCTGTATTTTTCATTAATATTATTTCAGGCTGTGAATTTGTGAAAGCTGTGTCAGGATTCAACTGCCGTCTTTGCAAATTATTTATTATAAATGGAGGTGATGTTATGAAGCATGTTGCTGGGAAGAAACATCAAGCCAAGTACAAGGTAATTACAAACTACTGTACAACTACCTACTCTTTTTACTTAAAGATATAGAAATATAGATAAGTTGTAGTGCTTGCGAACAAGGTTCTCTGGCGAAAGTCTGACCTCTAGCTCAGCTGTTAGATCATTGGTAGTAACCTCGTTCCCAAGCACTACAACTTATTTATATTTCTATATCTTTAACTATTTCATTAGTGCTCTGCGGTCCACATACTCTCACTCTTTTTACTGCTACATATCCAGAGATTTGCTTTTCTTAGTGCAAACGAATTAGCCAATCAGCAAACATTTTGATCATAGCTCAATTTTTCCTAGTTCCATGTTTTGGGGGGCTCAATTAACAACAGCTTTTACTTTAAGATAATATATACATCTACTTTAAAAAATATTTTTATAAATGCCAAAGGCGATAGGTCATTCAAACATGGAAATGGTTTCAATGAATACAGAGAACATTGAATCAGTCTCAACACTAAGGTCTATGTCCTTGATGAGAATACGCAGCAGAAACACATGTCATTCCAGCTATTCTTTGGTTCTTATGATGTCTTGTGTAGTATTTACTTAGATTCCTGTTACTCTTATTGTTTTAGCGATACATCAGTGAGCATCCCAAGTATGAGTCTAATCAAGTGGTTAGGAACAAAGAGCTGTCAGAGATGCTAAGTGAAAGGGAAGGAGAGGAAGTCTTGCTGTATGAGGTGACAGAAACAGAAGAACCTAAACGACCTTATCGATATAGCTCAGGGGAAGCCTTGAATGTAAGTTTACTCTAAAGATACCAAAAGCATGTGAATAATAATATCTGCAGTTCCTCTAGAAAGAGTACACTTGAAATTGGTCTTTCCCTTGGTTGACATGTTATATAACTTGACTACCATAAATTATGTCACTCGTAAATCTAATTCATTTTGACGTTATATTTATCTGGCTTTAGACCATCTGTCATTTCCTTGAGGGTTATTTCTTTTTTTTTCAACATCATTTGGAATGCAGCTGAAACTAAAATTCAAAGGAATGACTTGGTCTGAATGAGAGAAAAAATATACATGGTCAAATAAATCCATTCAGGTTTAAGCGATTGGATCTTGAGAATAGATAAAGGGATCAAAATGCAATGATGACAAATAATTTATTGATGTGAGACATTGAATATGTCAGTGATTTTACAATCTCATGTCTTTCCTGAAGCATTGACACCTTCTTTTGTCTTTGCCTGCCATCACTGCACCATGATTCATTTGAATTAATCCAGATGGCTCACTTTACAGGTGGAAGTGACAAAGTACCTAGCTGTAGAAGACGACCATGATGACAGACTTTTAGACGAGCAAGATGAGCCACATGATGACTTACTTAGAGAAGACATGGAGGTGTCTGCTTCAAGCGAGAAGAAGGAAGAGATTGAAGATGATATACTTGATGACAAGGATGGAGATGAAAGGGATATAGAGCCTGAAGAACTTGATGAAAACCTCTTGTTGGGTGAAGAAGATTCCCTGGACAAAAGTACCTTGGAAGAGAAATATGATCCAGACCTTGGAAAGACAGTGGATGAGCCATTGGCAGAACAGGTTAAAAACCCAGCTTAACACGTAAAATTATTTTTAAATAAAAAAACCACTTCTTTTGTTTTGTAGCTGGTCCAGCAAATAATCATAAAGCACCACTGACAAAGGGGGTAGGGCTGGAATGAATATAAAAAATCAAATGGCCTTGCCTTAAGCAGAAATAAGTTAGGTGTAGAAACCCTTTTGTCCGACGGTTTCTAGAAAATCTCTCGTTATGTTCCCAAAACTTCAAACAAAAACCTGAGTTTATACTTCAATGTAACAAGCTTCAATTTTGTTGTTTTTTAGATTGAAACTAAGGACACAGAAACTAAAGAGGTCCCATACACTTCGGTTGACTCATTAAATGAATCCCAAGAAGATGAAGATGAAGAGCCAGTAGTAAAGAAAACTAAGCTTATCAACTCTGCAGCACGACGTGGCAGGAGAGCTGCAAGGGGAGGGGCTCAGTCACGTGGCAGAGGAAGAGGAAGAGGAGGCAAACGAACGACTCGACAGAAAGTCACGCCCAAACCAGAAGTTGTATCCTCAGAGGAGCAACATGATGATTTTATGGACGGGTATGAAGTCATTGACGAAGTGGCTGACGATGAATAGAATTGTATAGCAAAATGGCTCAAAAGCTTTGCCAAAGCAATGTTCCTTTGTCATTGACGAGGTACCTTATGATGAGTAGGCTTATAGAACAGATAGGTTCAAAAACCATAGCATTGTTCCTTCGTTTTTATTTCCACGTTAAAAAGATACCTTGATCGTCCACCCTGCATTGAATGTATACTTTTTTTTTGATAAGCTTTATTACTGCTCGCAAATCCAAATCGTTGCAACAACATCTCAAGAACACTAAACCAGTTTCTTATGCCTTGGAATTGATAAGAATTGAGTATTATTTTAGTTTTAGTTAAAACACAGCGCTGTTAACGTGTTTCTGCCTGTATCTACTCTATTACTAAATGTCTCAAGAAAGCAGATCGGTTTTCTATGAAATGTGAAATCTGTGCTTCTTAATTCACATGTAGTTCCAGGTTATATTTATTGGAAAGTGCTGTTTAATGACTAGGAATGTAACATAAATGCGCATGTATGTAGTGGCTAGTCGTGTACGATCATCGTACTAGAGTACAAGAACTATAAGTGTGTAACATAAATACCACTAAATACTGGTAAATTATGCTAATCCTATTGTTTTCTATTGTTTAATTAGCACTTTTTACTACTAAATAGTGCAAAGTGTTGCACACTTTTAGTGTTTGTGCTCTATTTTCGACTGTTATATCAAAGCATTTTTAGAAAATTTTACCCATTTGTGCAAGTACAGTAGCATTGTGTTATTCTCACAAACAGTCTTTCCTCCTCTTCCCCGAGCTTCCATTACCTCTATTTTCCCTGTAGTGCATGTCCTGACTTATAACAAGAACCTTGATAACCATATATTTATCCCAAAACAAATATTAAAAGAAGTTTTGATTTCAATTTGTTTTTGAAGGATGTAATGCTAAATGCGAAAACAGAGAATGGGAGTAAAATTAAAATACATCGGCATTTTAAAATACTTATTTTTGACTGGGGGTATCATTAACCTAAACTACGAGTTTCCCTTACCTGATTTTGGAGTAGACTATTACCTGAACTAGGAGTATCAATTACCAGAACTAGAAGTATCCATTACCTGGACTAGTAGTATCCCTGACCTGAATTAGGAGTATATATTACCTGGAATAGCAGTATCCCTGACCTAATGTTTTTTCTGCGAGCGACTTTCCAGATTGTCAGAGCGGATAGAAAGTGAGTCCAGTACTAGACTAGGCGCATAGTTGCCGTGCAGTGATCTTAACGATGTATCGACAATAGCCTGGCGTAATCAGGCTCGAGATCATGTTTCAGCTATCCCCTAAGCCACTTTCTCCTTGTTTATGGTTTCTCTTTCTGTTTTTGCACGACTATACTCTGTTTTGCAGATCCCAGTGGCGGATCCAGGATTTTTGCGAAAGGGGGGGGGGGGGGGGGAGGGTTGTAGCATTGATTGGGGTGGTGGAGAGATGTAGCAGACCAAAGGGTAAGGGAGACGATTATTTGCTGCAGGCGAGCATGGTTGTTTCGGGTCCCACAAACGGCGTATAGAAAAGAAGCGAGCGAAAGGTGTTCGGCACCCCTGTTTTAATAAAACTCGCGATGCTGTTGGTGTTACCATGAAAAAAAATCACGATGGCTCTCATAGTGTATATATAGGGGGGGGGTTGCAACCTCCAAGCCCCCCCCCCCCCTTTAGATCCGCCACTGGATCCTTGTGCGTTATATTTCTTAGATATTTTGCCAAAATTTGATATTACCTTTGAGAGTAGCTTAGCTTTGTCCTCTAAACCCCATACAATCTTATATTGTCGTTTGCGCGGGTTCCCTGTGGTTCAATCGTTGCTAAAGGTCAAGATGTTAGACAGTTTCAATCAAAACTTGCAGACATTATAGCGTTTTTTAGCCATGTCGTGTTTCTCTGCTATAATGTCTGCAAGTTTTGATTCATATTTTCGACATTTTAAAGCTTTAAATGGCGGGAAAATCACCAAAATTAAATCTGTTTACTTATCTTGTGTCCGTGTTCTGTTCCAACCACGTTCGGTGTCCTAATACCCTTGGCCGTAAGATATGAATATATTCTGACCACGTTCAACAACGGTCTTTCTGGTTTGAAACAGCTGTATGCTCTGAGTATTTACCGCTGCACTATCCGCGCCAAGCAGCGCCCAGCGCCGGCGTCGCTTCGTTAGCGATTACTCTCCTTAATTGACTTATTAAAGGAGGGTAATCGCTAACGAAGTGACGCCGGCGCTGCTTGGCACGGATAGTGCAGCGGTAAATACTCAGAGCGTACACGTACGGCTTATTCAAACCAAAAAGACCGTTGGTGGACGTGGTAAATATATATTCATATCCTACGGCTGTTTCAAACCAGAAAGACTGCTGGATGGAAAGGACGTATATTTTTAAAGATAAGTGAACACTGTTTAGTATCCATTTAGAAACAAACATATATCAATTCAATTAGAATAACTGAAACAATCACATACATCTAAAACCCAATCCGTCTGTCCTGGCGCTCCGTTTATTTGTACTTGTCAAGTAATTTATGGCCTTAGAGATCCCATAGCCTGCGTTCCATTCTCGACTGATGATCTATATGGCGTACGCGTTCGATGAATTAAGAATAAGCTTCAAACAATTTTTTAATCTTTCTTCTTAGGGTCGAAAACATATTTTTAATCTTGAAGTATCAATGTCTTTTATCGAGATAAAATGTCTTCATCTTCTTCTCAAACTGGTTGTTAGTCACTTCGTCCCCATGATGATGGTAGCGGTTAGAATTCTTTCCTCATAAGCCTTAATTTAAAAATATGATTGCTTTATGATACATTTTGTGATTGAATGGCGTGTTTCGAGGAAAATACCATATCCCAGGCGTAGAGTGCATCTCACAGCCCCCTCACAGCCAAAATTACATACATTTACTGGTGTGCTTCTCCGCCCGGGATGTAGTATTCTCTTGTGTGTATCTTGACTTCACGTTAAACCCACTTGTAAGCCAAATATCACGCGTTGCGTGACGACCGACACTAAAAACGGCTGCGAGGGAGACTTCAGCAAAGTAAGACGGACAATATTCAGATTATCTATACTCACCATATTTAAAAATAGTCGTCGGATACTCTTTATAATCTTATCGATACCATGCAGATCAAAGTCATCGCGCGGCTAAAACCGAGATTGCAATGGATTCACGCATGTTGGCCTGGTTTCGCTCTAACGAACCTTTTCAATCTGCAAAGTTAACGTCGATTTTGGCCGCTGAAGTCCAATTGTAGCATCCAGTCTCTTCGGGGAGGGGAAGATGTGTTGTATTTTTAGCGGTACAAGTGGCGTGGGGATACTTTTGATGCCCGTAAAACCACATTTTTTTTACGAGAAAAACTAAACACAATACGCCATTGATACCTATTTCACTTGCTCTTTTAAAATTTGGTAGTTTTTGCCTCAAAATCCAAAATTGTGGAAAATCAAAACCTGGATTAACTGTATAGATCGGAATATCTTAGATGGAACGTGGGAATGAAGAATTTTTTTTGCAGTATTTCAACTCAAAAACTTGCTGAAAAGTCTAACATTACTTGTAAAATTACATTGACGCAGTTATTTTTAGAAATTGATCAATAATATGGCTTTTATGAGAAGGAAAAGGTAAAGGGTACTTAGTAAAAATCTGTTAATTTATTCCACTTATTTATTTATCATTTCTTATTCCACTTATTTCTTTATTCTTAGAGTTACCATAGATACGGCAAAGGGTAAAAAGTCTTTATTCCAAAGGGATGGACATTCTGTACTGTGAACATACCCACATCAATGCTAATCAAGTGGAAACAGAAAACGTGAGTTGTGATATTTATGTTTGTTAAAAAATATATGACAAAAAATATATATATATGTGTTTATTATTGACTATTTAAAACTGTGGACTGCTGATGTTGCGGCGAAGACAAAAAGATAACACAGGGAACCCAATCCCCTTTTCTACATTGTTCTTAATCAACTTGAAAACTAGATTGTGAATTTACTAGATATGTCCTTTCTTGTATCTATGTATCTTGCCTTGGAAACATATGTTTCAACTTGACCGGAAGTTCGACAACTCGTTTATCGCTCTTGATTTTCCGAACCAAGAAGTTCTGAAGTTCAACCTTCGTATATTCGTGGTAACAATACTCTTCCTAGTCGATCTCAATCACCTGGACTGCAAATATCCCATCTAGCCGTTATGGTCCGAGGCGGCTAGATGCATGGGATACTCGCAGTCCAGGTGATTGAAAAACGTTTTCCAAAAGTAGACCGTCACATTTTAAAAGAGTTCTATACCCAAACAAACAAATCAGGAAAAAACATTGGTTAAGACCACTCCACTAGCTCCTTACTAGCCAGCGGTATGCTTGTAGTCGAACCGCGGTCGCTGCACCTCCCCTTAATCTCCCTGTCGGTACGCTCACCTTTGTGCTAAGTGCTCGGGCTCACACTGTCTGCGCAAGTCTTGGAATCCCTCTTCACCCTGAAAAATGTGAAGGCCCTGCGACGATACCCTAGTTGTTCTGGGCATCGAACTGGACTCCATCAGGCAAATTGCGCATCTCCCAGAACATGAACTGGCCAAAGTGCGTACATTAGTTAACTCTTGGGCAAACCGCCAATGGTGTCATAAGACCAAACTCGAATCTCTTATTGGCCTCCTCCACCATGGAGCTAAGGTGGTTTGGCCAGGTAGAACGTTTATCAGGTGCATGATAAATCTGCTCTGCTGATTCAGGAATGATAACCACCCGATTCGTTTAAACGCCGAGTTTCATCTGAATCTCTAGTGGTGGCATCAGTTCTTGGAAACGTGGAACAGTGTTGGCGTTTGGCTGCATCCTGGTATGACGACACCGGCGCAAATCGAAGTTACTTCCGACGCCGCTGGCTCACTGGGTTACGGCGCCTTTTTTCAAGCAAGAGCGGTTCAATGGCATTTGGTTTGCCACCCACAAGCCCCTCTCAATTGCATACAAAGACCTTTTCCCCATTGCTGTTGCGGCACACTTTTGGGGAAAACATTGGCGGCTGCTTTATGTCAGGTTCAGGTCTGACAATGAGGCGGTGGTGTCTATCCTTAATTCTAGAACGTCTAAAGTCCCATGCATAATGCATCTACTTCGTAGTCTTCTGCTAGCAGCAGCGCAGTTCAGCTTTACCTTCTCTGCGGTTCATGTCCCCGGTGTACAGAACCCAATTGCTGATGCACTTTCCCGCTTCCGTTGACAGGACTTTCGGCAGTTAGTCCCATGGGCCAGGCCCGTGCCAACTCAGAAAAAGAGTCGCGTGTTGGAGGAAATCACATCTCAGCTATAGAAGCCCGTTGCCGAGAGCTGATGAAAGAGGGATTAGCTCCGAGCTCTCGACGATCCTACGCAAGCGCCCAGAACAGATTTACAGCCTTTTGCTTAAGGTAATTCCCTTGAAAGGAATTTTGCCAATAACTTTGTCTTGAAACTTTGAATGGACATTAATTACGTTATGAACATTTAAAAACTGCAATAAAATGATGGGGTCACCATTCTCGTTTTTTCACTAGATGCTCTCCAAATATGTCAATTTATGGGTTTATAGTGGAATGCGGTAGCAACCGGAAGTTGTAATCAAGTACCTTAATTCACCGTTAAAAGTACTTTCATATAACAAAACGTACTTATATCTCGAAGTTTACTAGATACTCTATACTATGACATCCATCAAAGTCATTGAATGACTATGATTCTTGAACTATTAGTGAAAAATGCAGGTATGTGCGTCTCTACGAACGTCCAAAAATTGCAGATGTCCACTGTTCCCATCAAAAGATTTCAAAATCTATCCAATATTCTTTCCTTCATATTTTGATATATGACGACGAGCATTGCATTTATCAAAAATTTGAAATAAAAAATGGGGGTCACCATTCTCGTTTTTGATTTATATTTTAAAAAACTCTCAAAATCCTCTAAAACTGACACTTTTCCGAGTGGAGACTGGGGCGAGTCAGATAAAAATCGCAATTTCTCTATTCAAAAAAGAAAAAAAAGTGAAAATTAGTTTTGAACATGCTTCTTATTTAGTTTCAGAAAGAAACTAAACTTTGTTAGTTCCATGCTATTAGTTGCATGCGCAGAAAACGGCGCAGTGCAAAACAAGGGGACTATAGTTGGCGAGCTGTGGCCCGGTCGTCTGGTTACCTCCGTGGTAGGGCATAGTCTGATTTATCATATGACCCGTACGGCCCTGCTCGCGCGCTCTAATGAAACCATTGGAAAAAGTCACGTGATGGGGGCCGGACGGGTTACCGTAAGTGGAAAAATCCGTCCGGCCCTGCTCGAATCCGCGCGCTTTCTTTTCTTTAATTATTTCTATTTTCGTGAGGGTCATATGATAGAATACTTATTGACTGAGTTAGGTCGTGCCGTACGGGAAAATATTTGGCTCTCGGTCATTTGTACGGCAACGGCCCTCCCACTTAGTCAATAAGTACATATGATGCGCACAGCTCGCACCATAATACCTAACCCCAAATATCCCCACCTGGACTGCTAGTATCCCATCTAGCCGCAAATTTGTCATACTCTTATAATTATAGTGAGCTTGGGTTACCTGTGGTGTGAACGATTGCTACCCAAAAATGGCGGTTCAAGTTGATGCTGGAAATGGTGAAGTACTGAAACGGGGCATTCGCAGCTCATTCAGTGTTGTACTTCTAGACATTGAAGGTACAACGACACCTATAACATTCGTTAAGGTACAGGAAATATTTGCTAGATATGATGTTGAAAAAAAATTTTCATTAGAGACCAGAGTATAAGTTTACTTAATCAAGTGCTCATAATGATATTAACGGATGATTGAACGTTTTTTCCTCCCTCCGTAAAAATCAACATGTAAGTTGAGCGTTGTGTACATAGAATATTGAATGTAGTGGTAGTGCTTGTGAGCGAAAAGTGTCCCCAATTAGAGCGAAATAAAAGTGATTTATTTTTATTACCTTTTTATAAAGATAAACGTAAACGGGTATTTTTTTCTTTGTGAATAGGATACATTATTTCCATACGTTAGAAAGAACGTACAGAATTACCTTGAAAAGAACTGGATCACGACAGAATGTCAACAAGATATCAATGCACTGCAAGAACAGGTATAGTATAATGGGCAGGCGAGTAAAAGAGTTATTATTTAGAGGGAGAAGGCTGCTGAAACTAGGCTAAGATTTCCAGCGTGGTTTCGCGCGCTAGCGACAGAAGCATAAGCATATATAACACAGACATACTTTACATTAACCAGTTAGGTCATTCGCTCAAAACTGAGCATTTTAGACCACGCTTAATAGTTAATAAAACAATTAATAATAAACATATTGAAAATGGAATAAATAATAATAAATAGTAATTGTCCAACAAGTTATTTAATGTCTACAACTGCATCATTAAATACTGCAAGTGAGGTACATGATGCTTTCTTTGGGAGTTGGTTCCATTCTAAAAGTCCTTGGGTAGAATGAGTACTTGTAATAATCCTTTGTGGCCATAGGCTCAGTACACACATACTCCTTATTGAAACGAAAAGAATGGGAACGACCAAGTGGATGCTCGTCGGAAATTTTCAAAAAGACCCCTAAAAGATACCAGCAGTCTTTAAAAAAAGGCGTGGCTGAATGATTTTTAACCCCAAGAGATACCACATCAAATAATATTAAATTTTATATAAAAAGTGCCTAGGATGAGCCATATCAATGGGCGCTTCTCTCCTTTTCTGACACCCTAAGAAATACCAGAAAATGCTGATTTTCAAAAATTTGCATTAAACACTCTAAAAGATATCAAATTGTGAATTTTTACCCCTAAGAGATATGATGAGCATTTCAGTACTTTTTTCCCGAGCCCCCCAAAGACTTTTGGCAGTAAAAGGTCATGATGGACATGTGGAGAGAGGGGGTGGGGGATAGTGTTTATTCTATGGGCTTGAATATTGTCTAGCCCTTCAACACCTGTGCATGAGATTCTTTGTTAAAGTGATGACATTTTGTTTTGTGTTTAAGGCAGAAAAGGATAAAGATTTAGATGGCATGGTTCCTATACTCAAGTATGACAAAGATAATGAGAATATGGATGAAACAACAAAGTAAGTAGAGTTCAATCACTATCTTTTTTAATACAGTGGAATTCTGTTTGATATTTTGGAAACAGGGAAAAGGTTTGAGGGTTCAGGATAATCCAGAGTTATAAGATCGTAGTCAAGGTATCATGGAGCAAGAGTTTTGGATTGGGGGAGGGGGCTAATATTTTTTTATGAAATAAAAAATAAGAAAATAAATCAAAAATGGTTTTTACAATAACTTAGAAATTTCTTGCATGCTGATTGGTCATTTTTAATCATCAAAAAGAAGACAGAAAGATAAAGCTGAAGTCAATGAGTGTGTGCTCTACACCTTGTGGTTCCAAACTACTTTGACAATGTGAAGACTCAATGTATTATCAATAAGAGGACAGACACATAAAAAACTGATGTCTATTTGTTAGTTGAAATCATTGGTGGGGTTATAACCCCTCAGCCTCGAAGCTCTGCAGTCCCAGTACTATTACATTCTGATGCAACCCAGACACCCTAGCATCAAGTTTTAGTATGTAAGTTCAAGACCTCCTGAGTTCAAAATAATTTTGGAAGCCAGTTTATTAAAAAGAAATTTCAGGGGGTACATTTTATGCAAACTGGTTAATAGCTCATGCTATGATAAGGATCCTGGGATTCCATGACCAAATTTAGAACTTTTGATTTTAATATTGTTTTTCAGAGAAAAAGTCATCAGATCCATTGTAGATAATGTGCTGTGGCAAATGGATTCAGATCGTAAGATAACAGCATTAAAACAGCTTCAGGGACACATTTGGAAAAAAGCATATGAAGATGGAGAAATCAAGGGAGAGTAAGTCAGTCTTAAAATATTTTTTTTGACAGTCCTGGTTTGTTGGGTTACCTGTGGTGAGCAATCCACAGGAAGCCCACTTTAAAATGCCTACAGTGGCAGATTAAGGAAAAAACATATTAAGAAAGGTGTTAAGAGGATAAAAACTGAAAAGTTGAATCAGGGAAATGTTTTCTATGCAAAGAGTACCACAGTCTTTTGGTTACCTGTGGTGAACCATCCACAGGAAGCCTAAAGGTACTAAGGTGGAGTTTGATTTTTCCAATAGGGTATATGACGATGTTGTGCCAGCTCTTATAAAATGGACCTCTTCTGGATTAAAAGTATATCTCTATTCATCTGGAAGTGTAGAAGCACAAAAACTTCTTTTTAAGCATTCGGACAAAGGAGATTTACTAAAGGTACTGATAAAAATAGCTTCAACAAAATATCTAATGTAACGGCCCTACTTAATGGACCTCTAGACACACCTAATATGGCCAGTTACCTTGTCCATACCAAACATAATTCTGGCAACATCACTTTCCTTGAGCATTCCATTAAGTTTGTGGCCACATTTTGTATTCATATACTTTGCTTATACTTATGCAAACACAGTTTTGCTTCATAAAGCCCTTGCATACCTTATTTGGTAAAACCAGCCAGCTTCACACAGAATTGTGTTAATGTAACGTACAAAAGCTGGTACTCAAAAGTATGCAAATGCATTAATATTATCAGTCATATGTTTGCACACCATACTGTGCCCTAAAGTTTTACAATGTATTCATAAAATATTAGTTTTAAACAATCGTAATTATTCCTAAGTAAAATACAATTTTTTTTTCTTTTATTTCCAGTATTTTAGTGGTCACTTTGACACTAAGATTGGACTAAAAGTTGAATGTGAAAGTTACAAGAAAATTGTAGAGTGTGTTGGAGAGAAGCCTGGGGAGATATTGTTTATTACAGACGTAGTTAAAGGTAAGAGTTGGAAAGAAAAACTGGGAAAAGAAATGGCATGTCATATTTTCACTTTTTTTCTTTCCTATTCCTTTTTTGTCATTCCTGCCAGTTGCTACTGGAGTGAAATTTAAATGTAATCATTATTGACGTTCACACAGGCTAACAGTCATTATTTTTTTCTATAGAAGCGTGTGCTGCGACAGAAGCTGGTATGCAGACAGTGCTGAGTGTGCGTCCTGGTAATACTCCTTTGACTGATGATGACAAAAGTACCTACAAAACTATTAAATCCTTCAGCAATGTGACAGAAGAACAGGATTTGCAAAACGGTAAACCAAAGAAAGCTAAAACTGATGATGATGCTTGAAAACAACTGCCAACTTACACCAGTAGTTACTATAGTGATGTCATTGGATAAGTGATGCATGCTTTGGTTACCACAGGGATGTCAGTAGTTACTATAGTGATGTCATTTGACAAGTGATGCAAGCTTTGGTTACCATAGGGATGTCAGAAGTTACTATTATAGTAATGTCATTGGACAAATGATGCAAGCTTTGGTTAGCATAGGAATGTCAGTGGTTACTATAGTGACCTTTGGTCACCAAAATTATTAACTGGTATAAAACATTTTTAGTAAAATCTTTTAATTTACTATTGAAATGTTAATATACATCCTGATTTTATAATAAATCTCATGTTTTTCAGTTTACTGGTTTTTGTATATTATTTTCTAAAGTGTAAAACTTGAATTATGTTTTGAATGAGTGTCAGGGTCAGTTAGAATAAGTGCCCCATTAACTACATTAATGTGCCTCATTAATTACATTAATAAGAATAAATAAATAATTATTACATCTGTGATGCTTGTCCAGATGATTGAGCTGCTTGTACCATGGATACTAACTCAGTGTAGTTGGAGCATGAGACTTCATTTACGCCTAATCCCATCATCTAAGAAATAAGACAAACAGACCTTTCAATACTTTGATACATGCGCCAAGAAAATATTTGATAAATTTAGCTTCATACTACCACTACCAACATCCCTTGCACACTTTCTTTATTTGGTTAATTAGAATAAATAGACCCTTTATTTTTGTGTCTTTTCATATGCAACTATTAAACAAAGAAATGATACTATAGGGAATAAAATGTGGTCTGAAATGGGAAAACATTCCTTCCAAGCTACATTGGTCTAAACTGTCTTACTTTCCTCAAGGCAATGCAAGCTTATTTGTATTAGAAAAAACCTGTAAAGCTTGCTGTTAATGGGAGTAAAATATACCGCAAAACAACTTTATCGTGTACCTACCAGAATTCTAAATTCTTCTACATCTAGAGAAAACTGCAGTCTAATCTTGTCGTCATCACTCATTGGCCCCTGGCCGTCTTGAGTGCTGGATGAGTTATTGATTCCCCCTCCTGCTTGCTTTCTTGATCTCTTCAGTCGCAGTAAACTGTCTTCTGTTTTCTTGATGGATGTTAGAACATCAGATGTAATAGTGAAGTACCTATGAAAAAGCAGACAAAGCATTCATTGATTATTTAGTATTAATACAGGAAAGAATATCAGTAAGGAGAAAATCAACAAAGAAATGTTGGTATCACAGGATTCATGGATGTTTTAGTGATTGCATGAAGTGAATTGCATCGGCATAGATAGCACTGCAGTCAATGCTCATGATCAATGTCGTGCCACAGCTAACTCACTGGTCTTGTTGAGGGAGGAAAACTGGAGAAAAATACTCAAATTAAAGGAGAGACTTCTATTCACATGTCATGGCAAGTTTAGGAATCAAACCTGGGACCCCAGAGGTGAATCAAGGGAGACATAAACAAATATACTCTCATGTGATGCCGAGTCCAGGAATCGAACCCAAGACCCCTGTGCTCATTAGGGGAGTGCAATACTAATACACCACCCTACATCAACCCAAGTACACATATACCATGCTTTCCTCAATAGTATACTACAATAAATTATACCTTTCAAATACAATCTGTAACACCTTTGATGCCCATGTCTGCAGCTGCTCCTTCCCAACCATGTCTTTGAACTCCTCCTGAAAGTCATTCAGAGGCTTGATGACTCCACCCACAAATGGAGAAGGTTGGCTGGGAACCTCTTTGTTTGTTCTTCGATAGAGTCGAGGAATATTCCTTGCAGCATCAAGACCAACTAAGGACTTGGCAACCACCTGTTGAATGATCTTCTCTTCTATTTTAGGAAGCAGGTTGTTGAGATTGGTCTTTGACTCCTCAAGAGCATCTACGAAAGAAAAACTGGAGTTTTAAATGTCTTTCATCAAAACTGTTGCCTAAAATAGACATACAGGGAACTCTTGTTACAGCGGACACCCTCGGGGTCGTCATTTTGTGTCCATAATAGTGAACATCTGCAATAGTGAAAATTATTTACGGTCACTTTTTTGTCAGTATTTTCGTCAGGGAATTTTTCTTCCTGTCCGTAATAGCACGGTGTCCATAATATTGGGGTGTCCGCAAGGCGAGAGTTGACTGTATTTCAATACTTCTTTAAAGGAATTCCCATAGGAATAGTGGAACTATACAGCTTACATTACCTGTTAATGATGAGAAATCTTGAAGTCCAGCAGATACAAGTTTGGGTTGTATGGATCGCTTGAAGAGCTCAGATATCTAGTTTTATCCAAATACCAAAGAAATAAAAGAAAGGACAAGAAAAGGAAAGGTCATGTAATACACACAGAAGAAAAATACACAAGTCTTTCATTTTACCTTTTGTGACAAGGAGTGTGTGTCAATAAGTAGGTATACAAAGTAAGACGTTGGTTGTTCACTGGAATCATTCTCAGCCTGAATAAAGAATTAAAGAGAGTAACCATACTATAAAGGTTATAAGAGCATGTGTTGCTTTCAGTTGTCGTTATATTATTGTAGTTGTATGAACTGCTGCTGCTGTGACTGTTTTCCCTTTTGCGGCTGCTGTCGGTGTTGTTGTTGTTGCTGCTGCTGCAATTGTTGTTGAAGCTTTTTATGTTGTACTTGCTGCTGTTGTAGCTGTAGTTGTTTCTGCTGTTGCTTCTGCTGTAGATGCTGCTGTTGTTGCGGATGCAGCTATGGTTTGTGTTAATTGTTGCGGCTGCCATAGTTGCTGCTGTTGCTATTGAGGCTGTTGTTACTAGCTGCTGCACTCATAGATGTTATGATATATACAATATATCCTATCAAAAATGACTTGTATAAAAATGCTACTTACTTGCTCTTTAAAAATGCCTTCATTCTTAAGCCACTGTGAAAATCTAGAAATAATCTTTAGAATGAAAAACAAAAAAATTATTAAAAACATTAAAGCATTCTGAAGAACAAAAACATAACTCCTTGCACCTGTAATGTTAGCTTCCAGAATCGATGACACAGTGCCTTAATGTAGACAGAATCAGACCAACATGTCTCAAGTCCCAACCATAATATATTACAAACAGCAATGTTGAAGTCACCTTCAACTAGAAAACATTATCTATATTAACATTACCATCTACAATCAATAAACTGTGGCACCCAGTGGTTTTTCTCTTCGTCCATTAGCTTTCAAAATCTCCCGGGGGGTACTCTTGCTCGTTTAGGGTAGGGATGTGCCGCTGAGCCCACTGAACCCTGACCCTGTTCCAGGGTAAAATTGCTGAAATTCATACTCTGTTTCAGAGCAAGATCACTGAAAATATCCTGTTCCAGTATTGCAAAAAATGGATACCCTGTTCCAAAGAGGAGAGCATGATTTCATATAGCCTGTCCCGGAGCAAACACGATTTTATATGCCCTGTTCCAGAGTAGAATCACTGCAGAAATGATTTTCATAGTATGCATAAAATGGATTATGACATGGAAATATCAGCACAAGGATGCCTGCATGCAATTTTGAAATTCCAATCTGCATTCATGGGGAATATTGGCTGGGCAGATGGATGATTCGTAGAGTGTCCCCCATTAAAACCCTGGTTGCACCCCTGTATCGTACTGAAAGCAAGAAGAAACATTTGGCTTTTGTACCTGTTATTGGAGGATCAGTTGGGTTATCTAAAACCATTTCTATTTTGCCTGCAATATCTTGAAACCTACAATAGGATAGGAATACTGCTTTTAAAACCATGAAAAATAGGAATCAATGCTATGATGTTTAAAAAATTAAAAAACAGGACAAAATGAAAATATAATCAGATTCAATGAGACTAGGATGAAAATTTAATGCTGTTTGAGAAGAAAGAAAAAACTGGGAATTAAATGGGATGATGTTAAAATGAGATAACTTACCTGATCTGGAAGTAGACTGGCAAGCTCCAGTGAGCCATGAATGAATTAAAGCTGCTGTGGTTACGAAGCCTTGTGACACTTGCTTTAGACGCACAGAGACCTTCAAATTTTTCCACAAACCACATGGATGTTGTGTACCGCTGTAGAAATTAAGGCAAAATTTACATACTGACTGAAATCCCATTTACAATCAACAAGGGTTAAACATAGCTTCATTCAAACTCAGTTCCCTTCATAAATTGTGCTAAATTTGCACTTTTGTTTTGTAAAGTAAAGCATTTTATGTGGAGTGCAAAAAGGACTGCATTGGAACCTAATGGGATAAATCTAACTGACATGTGAATTGCATTGAGGAGCTGCAGAAGGTCCTTACAGAAGAAAAGATAGAAACTGTGGAATGCCACAGGGACTGCATTGGGACCTAATACAACTTATCTTACAAACTTGTGGAAACTTGAGGACTTGCCGCAAAGCCTAAAGTTAAACCATACAAACTATGGAATGCCACAAGGATTAGCACTGAGACCTAAAACAACTTACAAACCTTGTGAAATGCATCGGGATTTCCTGGGGCAAAAATAGATGAGAGTCTTGTCTCAATAAGTTTTACCACTTCAGGCCACACAGCATTCACAATGAAATCAAATCCACGTATAGCAGTTCTTTGTTCTCCAAAACTGGAATCTTCCGATGCCAATCTACCTGACGTAATTTGAATCATGTTTGTGCAATATCTGGGAATAAATTCCAGAATCTTGGAATACAAGTCTTTAAGGCCATTAACTGGGTCTGTCAGCAAAGTTTTTTCAGATATTACCTACAATAAAGAATAGTAATACAAAAGCACTTGAGTAACTTAATTTGACTTGCAGTTGACTGGTTGGACCTACAATGAAAAAGAAAGAAGGGTGCACATGTATATGATTGCAGTGCACACTTGTGCTAAATGAAAATCAATTTTATCAAACTCTAAAATGACCTCTAGGGGTTGAATTGAAATTCAGTATGTTGTGATTTGTGGCAGCTGTACTTTAAGCAACCATCTGTGTGCATTGCCTCTATATTTAAGTTCATTCAAGGGTTTTCTCTAGGTTTTCCAATTTTCTTCACACAACAAAATCTTATGAGCTAAATCCCAAATCAATCGATGTGTGAGTAAGCTGTGCCCTGACTTTGATATGCACAGAGGTTGTTTCAGAATTTGATCTGTGCCTTAGCCATGCCCTGACTTTGGTCAGCCCACAGGTTTTTTTCAGGGTTCGATCTGTTTGTTCAGTCCAGACTTTTAGAAATTGTTTATCAATAAAATGTCAAGGTTTTCAATAAGAACTTTTGTTCATGCATGCTAACCATTGACTATTTCTTTTTTCCTTACCCTATTCATATATGGCTTCACAACCTCCTCTCTAAATAATACTTCAGCATCCTTTATTTTATCAATGATGGCATATGTTCGCAGAACTCTTGCAAGAAGGTTCAACTTGCCTGAATGGACTGCATCTTGGAATGCAGCTTCAAGTTTCTTCTGTAGTGTCAATGTTATGGCTGAAATACGCTATTCCAATGAATAATAAAATAATGGATTGTATTATGTTATACACATATTTGTATTTTGATGTCTAACTGAATTTTTAATGAATTTAAAAGCAACTATGAAAAATGCTGAGCAGAACAGAACATTTATAAAAGGTCACCATGGACAGCTAGAACTGACAATTATAGACCTGTATGTTTATAATCTCTCAATAATACAACATCATCATTAACATTTTATGTGGTCATCTGTTTCATGGCAAACCTTCCACTCAGATACAGCTTGAACCCAAAACCTCATGCACTAAGCCAACTGGATGGTAGTTAATTAAAATGAAATTAAAGATAAGCATTCTTTAGTTAGGACTTACATATTTTATGTTCTCAACCAGTGGATGGCCTTGACTTTCAGTGACATAATACTGCAACTGATTGAATTCACTAGCAACTCTCTCTATCAGATGGGATTCATCCTCACTATAGATGAGACAAAAACAAAGTACAGAAATAATAAGTATCATATCCATAGCAGCCAGGGCTCAGAATGACAGCTGGTTAGAAGACAATGTCCAGCCAAAATTAGCACTTGTCTGGCCAAACACCTCATAGGCCAGTCCTGGTGACTGGTTTTTATCACTGGGCACATGTTTATCAGTCCAATGTTACTGGTCATCAAATCTAACAACAACAAGTATCTTTATTACCAATAATAATAACATATAATTATATATATATATATCAAATTATGCTTTACAACATTAATGTTTATAGCCAAGATGATTCTGTTGAGCAGCTGTTATCTGTTTTTACACATATTATGAGGTCGCCTTAATTACAGCCAATCTCAGCTTCTGAGTTGGACTGTAGATAAGTTCAAGGATTTTGTTATTGTAATTAATTAACATGGTAATTGAAATGGAAATAGAAAAGTAGGAAAAATATAAATAAATTTATAAATAAGTCTGAGATTGAGAAGCGCTTATTTTTAGGCTAATGTCCCCATCTGCTGGTAGGCCGAGTTGAAATGGGAGGCTGGGAGGGAGGCTGGGGGTTAGAAGAGTAAAGCAGAAGCTTCATCACCTTTCTTCTCCAATATGAGAGTCATTATCAGTAATAGAGCCATGAAGAAGTCTTTCTATCTTCTCCAAAGATTTTGTGATATTAAGTAAGTGTTGCATACAGATCTGTGGAATCAGTACAATGATAATATGTGAGACAGTATGAAATCTGCTCTGCTAAGGATATACTTCAACAAGCCAATAACATGAAGGACCATTCTGATGCAATGAGCAGTGGATGCTGTAATACTTCAATGCATCTGCAGTTCAAAACCTCTATAGACCTATTTCCCAATACAGATTATGTGTCATTCCTTAGAGTATCATTTCTCTGTTTAAGGGTTGCACATGAGAAGACCCATGAATATGGATACAACGAAAACAAAGAATCTTATTCTCAAGAGAGTGACCATGGTTTGAAATGAGCAAAAAATCATGACCAAGTGGATTTGGTCCACTGAGCGAGTAGTTAACAATTCAATAAATAGATAATTGATAGGGGAGGGGTAGTCATTGTGGGGACTAACCCGACCCATCCAATCGACCTCTTAAACATTTCATTTACAGAATTTAAATTTCATCTATATTTTACCTTTTTCTGTCTCAACAGTGCTCTTGCTTCAAGTTTTCCTTCAATTGACGCTATCGTCCCATCAAGCTCTGTTCTGATAAGCTGGATGCATATGTAAAATAAGTTAGTACACTCAAATATATATATTAAACAACATGTACACTGTGAGATACTATTCACAGCTCCTCTAACAACATGTGCCAATTTTAAAACGGAGTGGCTATTCGTACGTCAAATGTACTATAAGGCGACTTTCTACGGATCTCACCAAACTGTGGCGGGATGCCAAAAATTTATCTCGCTACCACGCCCAAAATTGTCTACTGACACGCCTACTTTTGCACTGTCTCGGATCTAGTGCATTGACAGTAACCTATTCAATGAAATGCATGAAAAATGGAATGGACTGCTGTAACAAAAGTAGGCATGTCAGTAGACGAATTAGGGTGAGGTAGTGAGATAAATTTTTGACAATGTCGCCACACAGTTTGGTGAGATCCATAGCATTTTCTATTACGGGAGTCAAAAAATTCATCGATTTTCTTGCGAACTCTGTATTCTTTTCCAACCTAATAACGATATTTTGTTTAGACCAGTTAGACCATTCATGTCAGTGATGTTACTACTTCAAACTTATTTGACAAGTCTGTACTCAGTAGGGAGGAACTCACTTTCGTGACACTTAAATTTTTTTCGTTTAGTCTGAGGGTCAGTGTCACGGCGGGATATTGTCACGCAATAGAATTTCTGACAACTCCCGTACGAATTATTCGCATTTGTTATTCATATGCGTTTTAAAATCCATCCCTTACCAGTACTTCTTCCTTTAGCTGTCCAAGTGGTACTGACAAGTTATTGATGCTTTTGTCCAACCCAACCTTGTTATTAAGAGTCATAAAAATACCAGTGAATCTCGAATCTATGGAATAATATTAGCCTCCGTTGCAGACGTCCTGCGGGGTTCGGGGGAGGGATCCGAACGGAACCCCACAGGTCGTCTGCAACGGAGGCTAGAATAATATGAAGTGGACAGGCAGAACAAACTTGTACACGTATCAGCTGTTTGTAAATTTGTATTTCATAAGTTTATTTTCTATATAATTTGTACAGAAATAATTACATCAAGACCAATAAACACGAATCATTGGACATAAGCCTTCAAGCATTTCAATATTTGGATTTTTCTACGCGTACTTACAAGGTTGGTAGATAGGTTTACGAAGTCGGCATAGTCCTGGTTGATCAACTCTATCAAAGCAGCTTTCAAAGACTTTAAATACTCCTCCAGATCGTTCTTTATGGTATCAAGCGACACGGATCCCTTATGACTGGTGACAAAGGAATCAACGCTGAAAGAATCCTTCATGAAATCATCCCTAGTGAAGCAAGAAGAAGGGTTTTCTAGAGGAACAACGATACTCTTATCTGTAGTCGCCATGTTGGCAAACACAGGACCGCGATGGACTGGGCCGAGAAATCAGGCGCAAAAAATAAGCGCAATAAAAGGAAAACCTTTATTTTATACTATAATTTCTGATTCAGTTTTTTATATTATAATTTATTTCAAAATTTAAAGAAAAAGATATTAACCGTCTTCGGGAAAAAAAATCAAGTAGCATATTTTTTGAAATAAATGCCTAATGAAATTCTAAACCTTGATTCTAATGAAAGTCTTTTTCTGATTTTTAAGAAAATTTCTTGAGGTTATTAATTATTTTTAATTAATATAGGTTTTTTTAGTATTTTTTCTTTTTTCCCATTTCTATTAATCTAGTTCCAGTTTCTTGACGCTTTTCAAAACGAGGCATTCCCCATGATTCACCACGCACCCAGTTTTTCCAACATGGCGGTGAAAGTCGGCAAAAAATGTGTGTTTCCGTCGATGTGCTAGACTTTCATCTATTTGCCCATGGTTTATCCTCTAAATTACCTTTTTATTGTAATTGCTTTTGAATTATGATATCACAGAGACTTGGATTACCGAGTTGATCTGATACGAGGCGAGATATGTCAGACCATACGAACAATATTGACGAAGCAAGATCAAGAAACCATGTTCATGAGCATGAAGTTGTGAATGAGAACAAAACAGAGTCTACTGACAGCTTCAAAACGAATTCACATATCACACGGGACGAGAGCAACGTACCTCTGCTAGTTAAAAAAGTTGCAGACTTGAATGGTATGTCGTTACAAACGAACCGCGACAAATGCATAGCACCGAATTCTGAAAACGAGCCTGTAGAACAGGAACTGTCGTCAACTGAAAATACAGAGGGAGTAAAGCAAACTGAGAACGTTTTAGCGAAATCTGTTGATTCCTTACAAACGTCTTCAAGTGACGAGGACATAGAGTATGTTGGATATGAGTCAGAACTTCAGATGGGCGCAATAATGGCCTTGATTACTAAGGATCTATCAGAGCCCTACTCTATTTATACATATCGGTATTTTATCCACAACTGGCCGAATCTTTGTTTTCTGGTAAGGTTGGAAATACAATGAGCATTAATATTATACAAATACCTTGTGAATCAAAAATCTAAAAAGCTTCAACAAACCTTTGGGCTGTGATAGACTGTATAGGTTTTAGCCCTTCCTTTTGCCTTAGCAGTTGTAACCTTCTTGGTTTACCCAGTGGGGAGGGGAGGGGATATTTTACAACTATTGCACACATTGATTCTTACGGAGGTAGGAAAAACTGGAGCACCCAGGTAAGACCCTGATGGTGAGAACCAAGAAAGGTATGTTTTCTCATTTCAGACTAGGTGTCATTCCCTTAAGGTTAGGTTTGTTTAAGTTAGTGTTATCCTCTTTTACTCAGACGAAGAACTAGCGTCCCAAACGTCAGTTTTTTCATCTTTTTCATGGTGTATAATTTACCTTTTTATCATTACTGTTATCCATATGTATGTGTCTTCTCACACTCAAACCTTACAGCCATTCTTAATCACAGTCGCCCTCTAGTGATTGTTTCTGTCGAGTGGAAGAAGGTCTTGGTGGACATCAATCATAAGGTGTTTCCTTAACATTGTCGGAAAACAAAAAGCTATAAGGGCACATGCCTATAGAGTATCATGGTAATGCCTTGATTGACATCCACCAAAGCTTCTTCATCGTGACAGAAAAAATCGCTAGAACAGCTCTTGTGATTGAGAATGGCTATTAACAAACAAATTATACTCTGAGGAGTAACACAAGGTCTCAAATGGGAAAATGTGATTTTTAAAGTAAAAGGGGCTTGGTTTAGATCAGAGCAGCCAGTTCTCACATAGTACTTAGAACTTGACCAATGCAGCCAAACCAGTTCTAAGAACTGATGCATACTATTTGAGAACTAGCTGCTCAGACTGATTAGTTTAAGTTAATGGCAATCATCCTAAAACCTTTATCTCTACAGGCCATGCACAAAGGCCGTTGTGTCGGAGCAATAGTGTGTAAACTTGATGTGCACAAAAACATGGTTCACAGAGGTTACATAGCAATGTTAGCTGTCGAAAAGGAATTTAGAAGACATCAAATTGGTAAGTAACAATGTTGAGCACTCAGCATTGTTGGGAATATCATTATGATTTTGCTAATGATTATTTTGATTTACAGGTACGAAACTGGTTAAAAAGGCAATAAAAGCCATGATAGCAGATAACTGTGATGAGGTTTGTAGTCATCTATAAGTTACTGCTATTTCCTTGAATTATTGTTCTGCATGTTATGCAATTCTCCCCTACCCCCATCCCCTAAAAATAGAAGTCAACCAAACACCTGCTCCCTTTATTGTAAAATGAACAAAAGTCATGATAAAACTATCACTGTTGCATAACATTCTTTAAAATATTCCTTCATCAGGTTGTCTTGGAAACTGAAATCACCAACAAAGCTGCCCTTCGTTTGTATGAAAAGCTAGGGTTTGTCCGTGACAAACGCTTGTTTCGCTACTATCTTAATGGAGTTGATGCTTTGAGATTGAAATTATGGTTAAGATAGAAAGCAAAAACACAACCATCTGGTGTCAGCCATTCTTGATCACAAGGATTGCTAAGCACAGTTGTATCTTTGCATACAGCTTTTCTTGCATTCACTAAACTACTTCAAATTTATGCAGCTTTGATACCATTTCATTCAACTGCTGCAAAATGGTTGCTGCAAAATGGTGCTATGCACAATGGTTGCCATGCAAAATGGCTATTATACGTGTGCAGAACTCTGTCATCTACAGGAGTTGACACAGAAGAAGCTTTTTAGGGTGCATTCTCCCTGCACTAGACTTTAGAAATAAATTTTTCATGTCAATTATATGATTTTCCTTAGGTTTTTCAGTTTCGTGTTTACAAATAACTAGTGATAAAAACTTCATTGTTTCCCTGTTTACCGAAATCAACCAAAACAATTCCTCTTAAAAGCTTTTTCATTCTCCATATGACAACGAACGCAGCAGGCAAAGTTGCACATTGTGTCCAAATCTTAGTATCTAAGTATGACATTGCTTCTCGTTCTTGCCCTATCTTTTTATATTTTTATTTTACTGGATACACCTAACGCAATATAATTTTGAATCACTGCCCTGATAGGATTAACCTGAACTTTGGCTAGCCTTAATCTAGATAATTTAACCAGTCAATTGCTTGATAAATATTAGTCAGATTAACATATTAGTGTTTTGTCTTTGATTATAGCCCATGTAGAGACACAGGTGGAGAAGACTTTAATCCAAGCCAAAACTAGCTTAGACTCGTACTCACTTCTCAACCAAACACAACATAAACTATATCACTTTCCCTCCCTCTCCCTTGACAGTGTTGAGATGATCGGTTTTTGATTGAGGGGTGTACTTTATACCAAAACAATATTGAACTAGGGGGTGTGGGGTAAGAGTAGGTGGGAATCTATTAATTGAAAGGTTTGCAGATGTTAATAGTAGTGTGATAAATGATGAGCAGAGAGTTTCGGCAGTTTTGGAGAAGATTGTGGGTTAGGGGAGGAAGTAGGAAGATGAAAAGAAAATACCTTCCTCTTTCTTTCTCTTCTCTTTTTGCCATTCCCAACCCATCCCACTCCTTAGTGGCTCTATAGACCCCTTGCAGCATGTATGTTGGAAGGCAGTTCAATTTGGAGGACACAATAGGTTTCCATTCTCAGGAGATTGAAATTCTCTGGTTTGGTTTTCCAAATTGAGACTTTACTTTGAGATATTATATGAAATTTTTTCATAATTTTTTTTTTCATAATAACAATTTTATTTTAATCGTAAATTATTATCTCTTGGGCCATTCCAAAAGATATTGGGATCAATGGCTATTAAAATTGAAATATTGTGAATCATGGAATTTATTTCTTTAGGTTTCTATGTTAAAGGAATAAGATATTTTTGATGATGCAAAACTTTGGCATTTCTCAGTCTTGCCCTCCCCTCCCATAGTTCCATTCTTTTCACCACTATGCAAGCAAGCTCTAAATGTCCAAAATTGGTTCCAAGTCGAGTTTGGACTTCATATTAACAACTAAGCTTAACTAAACTTGGGTTAAACCATTAGTTCTGCAGTAGGATCATTCAAGCAGTTTCAAAAGTTATTTTAAGCTCACTACTATCTTGGGGAATTTTGCAAAATTTGGTTCAATACCCATTTCTTTTCTTTTCTTACAATGTCTACCAAAGGGCGCATTAATAATCGACTATTTGTTAAAGGTTAATTTGATTTCCTAAATATAATATTAGAGTGGTTTTACTTGGCTGGTGAAACATATTTAAGTAACCTGTATAATAAATTAGTAACTAAAAAGTCCAGGTAAAACAAAAGAAAACAATAGAATTGGAGTCTACTACAAAGTATTATGCTTATTATTAGAGTGACCACACTAAATCCATGAAACACTAAATAGTGCAAAATAGTGCTAGTTAAACAATAGAAAACAATGGAATTCGTATGGTGCTATCTAGTATTAGAGTATGTGGACCGCATGGCACTAAAGAAATAGTTAAAGATATAAAAAATATAGATAAGTTGTCTATATTTCTATATCTTAAACTATCTAATATTACTAAAGTTTCATGGATTTACTGTGGTCACTCTATCTTTTCATTGCCAAGTAAAACCACTCGACTAAATAAAAAATGTCAAGCTTGAATTAATTGTCATATTTAAGAAAATCTGTTTTAGTCAAGAGACTCCTACATTCATGCATAATAAAGGTTATCAAGCAATGTTGTATGATTTCTTGTCTATCCTTGCAGCTAGAAAGGGTACAATTTATCAGGGGAAGGAAGACAAGGGAATAGAAATTTTCTTTCAAAATTCTGTAACCTTATCTATGATCAGTACGACCTCATTCCCATAGCCCTAGTGAAGTACTAAAAAATAATCATGTGATCAATTTTTTCTAATCAACGAATACCCCTGACTGCTGTGCAGAAAATTTTAAGGGGTAGGGCCAGGGAACCCGGATATATTTTTTTACTTCTTTTAGACAATTAACTTTGCTCTTTATGGAATTTCCTGTGTTGTGATTAATCCTGTAATCAGATTTGCACTGTAAACTGATAGCAGATTAAATTCAAATCAATAACCGTTGGTAACGCACTCTCTAGTGAGTAAACACTCCTCTTTTGAGTGTTTACTAGAAAGTGCGTTACATGCCACAGGCAACCCATGATAAACAAAACACCAATGGTTATTGAATCAGCTAATCTAACTTTTATCGCAGATCTGATTACATCGATTACATATGTAAAAGGAAACTGATCACCACACAGGAAACCCACAAAGAGCAAAGTTAATTTTCTAAAAGAAGCAAAAAAATATAGCCGGGTTCCCTGTGGGTAGGGTTGGTATTGGATACCCCAGGGATACCCCAGGGATACCCTTACTGACATTTGAGTTACTTCCGGTTTACGTAATTCCCGCGTCCGTGGTATTTTGGCGCAAGCGCTGTAAGCCTAGGGATTTCCAAGATGGAGGAGAACATAGATGAAGCGTTTGCTCGTCTTGATAAAGAAAAACTCTTAGAAGTGACATATCTCTCTGCTGGCTGCAGGATATTTCGTGGAGACAAGCAGAATTTCCTTTCCTTTCTAAATACGCTGAGAAAGCAAGGTGATTCAGGGTTCTGTGACGTCGTTTTACAAGTTGATGGCCAGTCGTTCCCTGCTCATCGTTGTGTCCTTGCTGCTAATAGTCAGTTCTTTTACACGATGTTTACCAGTGGAATGCGAGATTCGAAAGAAAAACATATCAAACTGTGTTCATTAAGCAGCTCTGCTCTTTCTACTATTCTTGACTTTTTTTATACCCGAGAAATCGCTATCAATCGAGACAACGCTGAAGACTTGCTTGAAGCGGCGAGCTTTCTTCTCCTTAACCACGTCAAGAGTGCTTGTGCTTCAATCATCTCGACTAATTTATCCATATCTAACTGCTTCTCAACGAGACGATTAGCCGATAAATACTCTCTTGACGAACTCAAGAAGAAATCCGATACTTTTATGAAAGAAAATTTCCAACGAGCCAAACAAGAATCGGACTTTCTGATCTTGTCATGTGCTGAGCTTTATGAACTAATAAGCAGTGATGGACTCAGAGTAGAGAAGGAAGAGGAAGTATTTGAGTCATTATTAAAGTGGGTTAGACATGACCCTGCTAACAGAGCTAAAGATCTGTCGAGTTTGTTACCATGTTTGAGGTTTGGTTCTTTATCACTTGCCTTCCTTGAAGAGCAAATCCAAAAAGAATCACTCTTACAAGAATGTAGTTTCTGCCAGAATTTCCTGAAGCAACAGAGAAGGCGACGTCGCTCTGCAAGGGTTAAAAGAGAAGTTGCAGCCAAAGAAAGGCCATCTGCCAAGATACACAATGTCGTTGTTGGAGTAGGAAGAGGAAATTTGCACACTTCGTTCTGTTTCAATGTGGAGGAGGATGTAATGTACAGGCTTCCAGAGCCGCCATCACCAACTTTTCAACTAGGGATCACAGTTATAGGACGAGACCTGTACTCGGTAAGTCGTGATAGACACGACTGGGATGATAGTGCCACAAGGCTTATGATGTATTCACTAGGACAAACACACAAAACAGTCCACTATTGGTATGAGAAGAATGGAGATATTCAGAGCCCTAGTGTTTGTCTAGACAAAACACATGTAGTGTCACTCAAGGGCAAGCTGTATACATTGGGAGGCTGTTCAGCTTTTGTCGAAAGGCATGCTGTTGTCCAATGTTATGATCCTGTAGAAAATGCCTGGAAAACTATGGCTCAACTACTAACCCCAAGATGCATGCTGGGTGTTGTGACGACAGAATTTCACCTTTATGCAATAGGAGGCAAGACGTCACACACTAGTGTTCCTGAGAAGCTTGTTGAAAGATATGATCCAGAAGCAAACTATTGGACTCCTGTAGCTCCCATGAACACTAGCCGAGCTTCTCCCAAGGTTATTGCCACCAGTGAAAACATTTTCGTTATCGGAGGCTTGCATATAGGTGCCGAAGTGACCTGCGAAGTTTACAAAGAGGTTTCAGACCAGTGGTCCAACATTGCATCCCTACCAAGCTTCTCAACTCCAAAACTTACATTTACTCTGAATGAAGAAGTATATGTCCTCAACAGCAGTGAAACATGGAAATATGAAAAGAAGAAGAACTCCTGGAAAAAATCCCAATCGTTCAAGTCATTACGAGAAGGTTTTGAGGACTTCAGTGTTGCTCAACTACAACTTCCAAAGTTTTGCTTTGAGCACTATACGAGAATTGCACCTCAAAACCTTGCAAGTTTTGGACGAAGTTTCTATGATTGTTCTAGTGATGACGAAGATGAGGAAGAGGAAGAGAGCGACTATCATCCATGGTTCTTTTGGGGTGATGATTCAAGCGGTAGTGATTGGTGAAATGTTGAATAGATATATAGACAGATTAGTTTTGTAACAAATCTATAGGTTTTTTGAATGAATGTTTATTTTCAAGCTAAGGTGCAATAAGTGATGGAGCTTGGTGAATTGTGTACAACAAATGTGTACATTTGGATTTTGAGTGGTTTAATTTTGGATCACTCCAGAAGCTAATTTTACTTTAAAGTCAAACAGTTGGAAACTTATCAAATGACTTCAAAAGTTTTAAAACAGATATATTTTAGTATTTAGACAAGAACAGTTTGGTTCATTTACCTAAGTGGTATGTTTATTTGATCTTGAACATACCAACTTAGTAAAAAACAAGACAATTTATGGTTAATGCAAGTCATTGAACTCTGCGTATGCATTTAGCACAAAAAATACCCCAAAGGGTTTTTGCTTTCTTTAAAAATTGTTTTGAACAATACTGATCCTAACAATGTAAAAATATGTTGTGAAATTTTTTAAATTAAATACTATGACAAAGTTGAATAGATTAGTGTAGGTCTGAGAGAATATCTTAGTACTTTTCCTCTTTATGTTCTGGTTCAGTGACATCGAGAAAGATTAATCTAGCTATTTGTGGTTGCTGTTTCAACAACCCCAGAAACAAACACTCTGAGACATTCTTCTCATGTTGCATACTGTTTGAATGTCCACTCAGGTGTTACTGAAGAATACAAGGGACTGTTGATGACCTACATTTTGCTGGAGAGACATTTCAACCTTACAGATTTGTTTAATGTATATATCCTTGTAGGGTCTTGTGCAACATTTTTATCAGGTATTCATAATAAATTTATTAAGTCTCCAATGTTTCAGTACATTTTACCCGTAGATTCAAACAGCAACTGAAAAGAGCTGTTCTGCAGGTATGGATGACCAACAGGCTGGATCTTCACTAAAATGGTGGGTATCATCTATCTTTTATTTTGATATTGCAAATAATAATTATTATCAATTATTGATAAGAAAAGCGGTACAAATTCTCCTTGATTTTTTTCTTATCACCAACTTTTTTATAACCATTGAACTTTGTTATGCATTACTGTGGTTTTCCAAAATCTGCGAACCCAGACATTCCAAAGACTTGTTGTGAAATCGGTTTTTCCCTGCCGCCAGTCATAAACATAAAGGTACAGACCGATTATTTTATTTTTGATTGACGGCAGCGAAAAAAACAAATTTCACAACTACTGAGTTTGCAGAATATGGAAAACTGCAGTTAGTTTATACTTAAACTCTTAGAAGCCATGGGTTGTGTGTGCTTCTGATTCGCTACCTTCTATCCCAGTTGTGTTGTGTTCAGTCAGACCTGCCATCAGGAGTGAATAGTGGTTTAGTAATATTGTTAACTCGTTAGCCCAAGTGTAGCTGAACATAACTGTGGTAAATCAGATTTAAAGTAAGGCTGCACACAGGTTATTCCTTCATGTGCTTCGAGTGTTTCTCTCTGATATATACATTTTCATCCCTCTGAAAAAATCGTCTATTGAATATAGATTTGATTTTAGATTGGACCTCTGTTGTGATTGTCCTGCTATATTAACAAAAGCATTTTTTTATTTTTAACTCTCTTGATTAACCCTTAAAATGAACACCTTCTCTCATTAAAAAAATAAAACTACTAACAGAGATAATCAAATCACACCTTTATTATCTTGATTTACTCCATTAACATGCTCACTTTAATATATTATACAAAACTGTTTCCCCCCCTTTAAAACATGCATTTGTAAAAGTATGTACAAGATCTTGATATCTAGCAAGTGGGAACTATAACCCTGGGTTTAAGATTTTAAATGTTTTGTGGGAATGATAATATTGTTAAGTAGTTTTTACTATGATGCCAAAGCCTGGAGTAACTTTATTATATAGAACGGTCTGAACCCAGGAGAATGAATGTTAATCAAAGTATTATGATCATCCAGGTGGATGTAGTCCTGAGAAGTATTAATATTACCTATCTGACCTTATAATATAATTTCTTCACTTGACTCTGAAGATGACTTCCGCTCAGGTTATCGAAACATCAGTCACATCAAACAGTCCTTCTCAGGACTACATCCACCCGGATGATCATAATACTTCAATTAACTTTTTTTACTTTGTGGTGACCTCAATATATCTATGAAGATACAGGTCTAATTAGTTTACTAGTGAGCTTACTTTTGTGATAGAGTGGTTTGATGAACTGTTGTTGACTCTCAGTGATGTGGGTGGCTATTTGATGACAGATGAAAGGAATTTTTGTGTGTACAAATGAATGAGTAAATGAATGGATAAATGAATGAAATGTTGAGATATTTATAGAGCAGATTTTACATAGTCACAGTAAAGTAACTATCTGTTGCAGGGCTTAAAATAATGGCCGATCATTCACTGGTCATGATCACAGGCAAAATTAGTTTAAGCTTTAGTAATACGTCCTTATACACAAGACAAACATTATTTGACCAAACAAGTCCCAGTTTTGGCCAGACATTGTGCAAGCCCTGCTGTTGAAGTGGACTCTTGAACCAATCAAGGTACAAACACTTTGCACAGTAACATTACAAAGTCACATTTCATCATACTGTAAATTTTTGATTGAAGGAATGATCATGGAAATCCTTGGTTTGATTGGTTCAAAGGATATTGTCAATTCTATATCATGGCTGCGTAGTGTGGTGTGTTGTTTTGGAGTGATGAATTCATTCTATAGCCAGTACACAGTGACTTAATCTGTTCCAAAATGCTCACTGCTTTACTAAACTGCTAAAGCAAGCAATAATTGTGTCTGAATTTTGTCCAGAGTGCTAGTTTATATTTTGATGGAGAGAACTTCAAACTTGGACTATTTAATTTGATAAAAAAATAATTTAAAAATCTGAAATATTATTTAAAAAATTAATTTTCTCTATTAAAAACATCTGTAAACCAAAATCATTACATATAAGTACACAACCTAATTTTTCTACCTCCTAATTCTAAGCTAATTTAGTTAATGTGCTATACGCAAACTACTACAACTATGAATTAATAGAGGTCTAAAACTAGATCTTACTAGTCTAAACACTGCCATCAACTCATTCTGTAATAATTAATTATCCTTAGATTGCAGCAGCCCTAAGGCAAGGTGCTTCTCAATGGACTCACTTTGGGATAACTTTACCAGGGGTGTAGAATTTGAGGAATTCTATAGTCTCTTTGGATCAGATTTAGGGGTTGGCCCACAGGGCTATGCACCCCTGCCCCCTTTTAGGTGATGTATTTTTACTCAAACCTATGTATTTCGTACAGTCTTAAAGGTTTTCTCTCAGGAAGCATATTTCTGGCCCATCCTTTCTTCCAGCCCACCTTCCTGTGATTCCTGGAAGGGCCCCTGCTATCAGGTCTTTACTTGGAAGCACCCTATCTTAGAAATGCTGCCTATCTGTTGGTTTCGTTGTTCTACCAGTTAAGAACGAGGCACAAAATATTAAAAATATTGACCAGTTCAAAGTACAAATATTTTGAATCACTCGAATGGAAAAGTCACCATTTTGTGGCTCTCTGTCTTGGATAATGTACATCAAGCCACTTCAATCCATCAAGCAATGCTGTTCTCTTCTATTTTTTCCAGGGAGTGGATGTCTGTGTGTCACCCTTGGACAGACCAATACACTGCATCTGAGGAACACCGAGTACATGCAGCTTTGTTCAGGTATACCAAAGAGTCTCATACTAGAATCCTGCACCACCACCTTGCTTATCAATAGCTGGCAAAGAATAATGGTTATACTTCTTTGTGTCTGCTTTCTGTAGACAAAAATGCACAAGGTATCAGTTGGCTATACTCCCAGCTAGTAAACTGCTTCATGTACTAATTATTATAATAAGATACTGACACTAAGTGCCTCTTAACCCATCGTAAAAAGGGGTAGAAAAAGCTGGCAAAATGCTTAATGTTATTTATCAATGGACTGGCTAGTATCCCACCCAGGTCAAAAATGAATGATGAGCCCTACTGGTTTCAACTTTTACCATATTTTACCAAACCTATTTTTATAATTAATACATCATCCATAGAAAATGTGCATCTTAGTTGCGCATTTATGCTAAAGGTACACATCACCATCAGTTATTCAGACATCTTTGCCTTAGTTTTGTATGTATTCTCATTTCGATGCTGTTCATTTGTTGATATTATGCTCTCTTACTCACCTTGCTCTTATCACCAAGGATGGGAGGAAAAGATGTTGGGAATGTGGTTGTCATAGAAGATGCTATAGGTATTTTTGGTAGAGTAGTTCTATTGTTGTACATGCTGGATTTGATCCCCATGCTTCCAAATGAATGGAAATTTGACTGGGGTGGTATTATTGCTGCAGGAAACTCTTTGGGAAGTATTGACTGTAGAAGGAGCAAATAATAGATACCATAAGTGAAGAAGAAAAAGCATTGGACATTCTTAATTTCGAGTTACAAAATGCAACAAGTATAAGGCATCAAGGCAACTGGTGACTCTATTAAGAAGGACTGAGCTATCACTTCCTACGTGATTGACATAATTATACTATGTATGTACCCTAAGCTTGTGTCGAAAGTGTGTAATAGCAGAAAAAAACTGTGTAATATTGATAGTGCTGTACTAATAATATTATATATATATAATATATATATAATATATATTGATAGTGCTGTACTAATAATATTATAAATTTATGCAAATAATGACGGTACAGAGCAATGCCCATTATCATTAATATCATTAATAATATTATGAATTTATATCACTAATAATATTATAAATTCATTCAAATAATGACGGCACAGAGAAATGCCCATTATAATAAATTTTAACATTCACCTCCTGTTGAGTAGCATCTTTTAGTTTGTTTACATGCCTTCTCTGAAGAGGTTAATATCAAAGACAAATAATTAGCAAACAAATATTAGGAGTACAATAATACTTATCTTAGTCGTACAGGTTTCACACTTAAGCAATTGGTGTTTGTTCCCGTAATATTAACGTTAAGACACTAGAATCAGCTTTTTTTTCAGACGTATAATTTATCATATTTCTTTACCTTTTTCTTCAGTGGTTTCTGATTTTTTGGTATGACTGACATGTTATCTAAATGTGTAGTATCCTTGGCTGCTGCTCTTCTTTCAAGCTCTCTATAAAGAAGAGAGAGAAAAACATAGTTCACTCAAATCGCCTACCATTTATACAGAACTCTATATATGAATCTTGGATATAACTCAGATCAAAATTAAATTTAATGCTTCAGTTAGAAGTGGCAGTGATGGTGTGCAGTGGGTGGGTTCTGGGGAAGAGTAGGGGTGCTAATTTTTACACTCCGACAGCTGGAGGATGAGGAAATAAGGAATTCAAGAACCATTGAAGATGGTCATCAATCAACCAAAGGGGTGTATCATTCATAGGGGGGGGGGGGGTAGTGATCCCTCACACTTTTAATAATAATTAGCAAATAATGTTTGTACCTGATGTCTTTGAAGTAAGGATGTCTTGCTGCTTGTTTTGCAGATATCCTAAAAAAGTGTTTTTAAGAAGTTGAGTGGAATTGGTTGTCGTGATAATAATAATTTCACTGATGATAACATAACATTGTTTTGTTGTTTGTTACCTCTCATCAGGGTCATAGGTACACAGCAGTTCTATTAACTCTATACACTCAGGAGATGCATGAGGAAGAAGCTTGTTGATGCCTGTACCTTTCTTCTGAGGGAAGTTAAAGTTCATGCTTCTTGATTTACTGTTTGAGGAAGAAATTATGCATGACATTTGAGTAGGTGCATGGAGAAAAAAACTAGACCAGGGTCAGGCAAATGATAGCATGAGATTTGAAAGGGATTTAAAAGAATCATCATTTCTCATCTCACAAAAGGAGCACTACTTATCAACGATGCCAGAATTTAGAAGATGATTTTCATGGATTAGTTGGGAGAAAAATCCTTCAGGGGGAAGGCAGCAAGATTTCTTCAAGCATGCTAAACTTTATGGGAACATCATGTTAACTGGAAGACGTGCTGTGTAAGTTCAGTAAATAAATTTTTAACAACAATTTGAAATGTTAATGGGTCTGACGATGAGGGTTTGGGAGAAATGTTGTCAAATACAAGAGAATTTCAATGCTCAAAGTTCACATACTTTCTAAGTTTTTGCAGAATACTTGAAGGTGGTGAGCCTAAAACGTCATGAATTTTTGCTATTTGGTCTACTTCATTTGATCCAGGAAAAAGTGGATGTAAACTGTTAAGGCAAAAGAAGGTACATACGTACATTACCAACTGAGTATAAATGAAATTTATATAAATTATGTAATTACTATGCTTACCTCATTACTTCAAAAAAGACACACCCTACCCCCCAAAGGTCCATTTTATGATTATAATATCCATCAGTCAACAAACATTCTGGTGCTCTGTACCTGTTTTGAGAATCGATCAAATAATATGAATAATTTAATCTTGTTACGATTTTTTGTAACCATGGTAACTGTGCCCTCCCACCTTGAACACACTCAAGGAGGACTGAATGGAACTTACATTAAGAGTCTAATGTGATTCTTTAGCTTTTTCTCATAGAAATTCCAAGTGATAAAGTAGGATAAAATTATATGTAAAAACCACAGGAAAATCCATTTAAGGTTCTTACCATCTTGTTGAAATGTATTCTGTATAAGGTTGTTTTGAATATACACTACGACATGAGCCAAAATCAGCTAGTTTGAGTACATCATCCTGAAATTATTGCAAAAAAACTTTAAAACTTACAGAATTGAGGAAAAAAAGAAAAAGCAAAATGGGAAAAAAACAAGGAAAATATAAATTGAATTATAGTTATATTATAAAACAAAAATTAATACATACCTTTATTAAAATATTTTCAGGTTTAATATCTCGATGAAATATTCCATTCCTGTGATAGAAAATATTACAAATAAATAATTAACCTATTCCTGTCATATGTAATCCTGCTTATCTATTCAACTTTTAAAACAATCGTTTAAAACTTTAATTTTACAGTCAAAACGATGAAAATTTCTTGCATTCGGAAGTGTTAATTAAATGGAAAGCAAAATGTATTATTCAATCTGATTGTAACTTACAGTTCTATAAGTTTTTAGGCATTAATTAACAAATGAAACACTTATTTTATTGGAATCTAAAAAAATTGTTTTGGGCTGATACTTGGGTCAGGGCACAGAAGGACGTTGATTAATATAAATTTAGTATAATACAATGTTATGATAAATCCTACCTGTGCATATGATCTATAGATTTGCATAATTGATACATGTAATTCTTGACCTTAGACTCAGAAAGATAGTGTCTTCTCCCTATAGATTAGAGTTTTTTTAAACACATTTATGCCACATTTTGACACAACAAAATTAATAATTATGAGTTACATTTTCAGTATGTTTTGGGGATCATTAGTTAAAAACCGAACAGAAAAACCATTAAAATCCCCCTGAGACCAATATTTCTAACTATATTAGTGGTTATATAAAAATATGGTATGAGGCACCAGGTGAATCAATCAAGTGAATATTCAATAGCTGCATCAAATGAACCTCAAACTCTTTAAAAAGGCAATTTCCTTAATTATCCCCATTTTTTTAACCATTTTTCAGTGCATACCAAGAAAATATGTACCTCTGCTGTACACAATGAAGACAATTTTGAAAATATTCCCAAGTATTAAAGAGGCAGGTATGACAGGATATTAATAGTAAAACTTTATTCATTTTGTAACTCAGTAGTTACTGTAATTGTAAATGATTTTTTGTAAGCCAGTAACTACTGGTGTTGTAAAAGCTTTGTTGTAACGCAGTAGTTACTGTGATTGTAAATGAATTTTTGTAAGCCAGTAACTACTGGTGTTGTAAAAGCTTTGTTGTAACGCAGTAGTTACTATAATTGTAAATGAAGTTTTGTAATTCAGTAACTACTGGAGTTGTAAATTTAAAGCTTTGATGCTGACTTACCCAGTATGCATGGTAGTTACTGTGATTGTAAATAATACTTTGAAAGAATAACTTTACCTCTTATTAATTCATATAGATTCATGTCCATCAGTTCACAAATGAGTGCGAGTGTGCCATTCTTTTTATCACTGCACAAAGAAGAAAAAAAGAATGATGTTAGTTTCCAAAATTCTAAATTAACACCATGAGAATCCAAGAGATTTTGAACATTTTGTTTCATTTGCAGTATTTTAATTTTTGATTTCCTGGTAAAAATAAAAGATAAATTTGTGTCTCATTTAATTCAGATAAAAATTATTGAATTATAAAGATCATAGAATCAGAAAATGAAAAATATAGAAAGTTATTTCAAATTCCATCATTAATTTTACTTTTATAGTACACTCGACAAAATGACTTGACTCTGATTGGTCGAGAGGAGTACAATTATAGCATTAATTGTACTCTGTTGGAGTACCGAATTGAGTCGCTATGGAAACACGGCCAAAACAATGTCAACAGCGGGGGGGAAAAAAAGCCATAAAACCTAAGAAGAACTAAAATCTTTTTATGCATTTCAGTTGTGCAATGGACTGAAAATCGGCCGCCAAATAGACAAAGATTAACGACGTTGCTTCGCATTTTTTACTGAAATCGATTTGAGTGAACTATAAACAAAAATTCACCATCTCGAGATCATGCGATTTCCTATACGTAATAATACTTTAATAATGATAAAACTTTAATAATAATGATACTTTAATAAAAACCACTTTAATTTTGTAAAGTTCGTCAGACCTGAAACCCTTCAAGTCATGTGTTACTATTGTTCAGCAAATCTCTAGAGGTGTTATGAATATGTTAGTGTTGTTGTTGGTCATGTATTGGATTGTATTTGAACTTTATATCACGATCCAAACAAGTTATTATGGATCAAACAAGGATCCCAGATAACTCTTATGTGATGATATTTCAGGGTATGTCGTTAAACAAAATTAAACCACAGAGACCTTTTGATGTATGTGACACGGTATTCCCATGTACCCTTGTCACCTATATATTTCGAATACATAAGGTTGTAAGTATTAAAATTACTAAAATTATCAAATGTTAACGTTTTAATTATACACCTAAGAATCCATTACAGTGTGGAAAAGCTGAAATACAGCTTCAAGTGCAATTTCAGCAAAAACAGTTAAAGAAAGATTCATAATTATTATAGGGTGGATTAGTTGGTATTTTTAATTAGCACAGCAAATATTTTTCGGTTGCCAACAAAACAAGAAAGCAGCTTGTTCAAAGCTTATTGATGTCTTGGTATTTCGATACTCTGAATTCTTTAAGAATTAAGATATATTCTTGCTTTAATTTTACCAAACAAAAGGATCAAAACATTAAACCAAAGCGTTTGCAAAATAATCCTTTAGCGGATCCAAATTTTCTGAATTCAATGCAGCCATCGGCTAGGCGTCCTATTATAATATATAACACAGGCATCGCATTCAAATTCATCACAAAAACCACAGCTGATTTCGTCAAACAGATAATTCAATAAATCTTCCAAAGTGAATTATATAAGAATATATAAGAGGTGTATATGCAGAACTGACAACATATTATAAATTAATACTCACAAGACGATCTCTTTCAACTCCACCACGTTCAAGTTTGGACTCAACCTTCTCATGGCTTGAATCTCTCTTAAGTTGTTCACTTGTTCAATACTAAAAAGATCATATTGAAGAAAAATATAAAAACCAAGCTTAATTTTTAGTCATGATGAATAAGTATTTTATTAACCAGAGAGAAAGACTATTAATCTATTTGATGTGTTGTTGGCTATCAACCATGTTAGTTTTATTTGGCAATATCCTGGTTGATATGAATACATACGTACTTTTTGTTCGCACAATAAATTCTATTTGAAGCTTTGAATAAGATATAAGAATCCTTTATAGTATGAAATAAAGATTCAAATCTAATTACCTATCATATCTTTGCTTGATTTTCTTACACGCGAAGTAGGTTCCATTCCTAATGTCTTGTACTTTTAAAACTTCAGAGAACGTACCCTCGCCTTTCTTGCCCAGAATCCTGTACTCTGATCACGCCAAAATAATCATAATTAGAAATCAGATTAAACAGAAACCTATTAGGCTAAGAAGAGGGATTCAAACAAGAGTGCTAGTTGACTAAAATATTATTCCAAGTTGACTTACTTTGCATGGCGGCAGTTTTACTTCGGAAGTAAGTTGTCTTCTTGGGAGTTTTTCAAGGAGCTTTTCCTTCCTCCAAGACAGCGTTTGCTCCTGCGATGGTTCATACCAATAAGTAAAAAGCCATGGCTAGTTTAATTATCGGGTTTTATTGCCATCGAACCCAATTTTTATTCGATTTTGTTCAATCGCTGTCTGATCAATCCTCCGTCGCGAGCGGAATGACTACTGCGTGAAAACAGCCGTTGCTATGGCTACCGTCAATACGATGGCTGTGTCACCGACAATACAACACCAGGACACCAAACAAAAGGGAAGCTTTCTTTTATATTATGCTAAAAAAAAATTACTCTTATTTTAGCGTCTGGTCGTTCTAGCGCTTTCGCACTAATTGGGGACACTTTTCGCTCACACGCACTACCAATACATTCAATATTCTATGCACACAACGCTCAGTTCACATGTTGATTTTTACCCCCCTCCTCCCCCTTTGGAATGGAAGGATAATTTAAAGCTCTGTTTACGTTTGCTTTATATAATTTCCCACCTTTTGATTACTCTTAAACACACTAGATACAATATGGAGCTAATCTTGGTTGCTAAAATTTGGAAATAATGGACTCCTGAAATTGATAAATATTTAGAAGCTACACTCTTTGTAAAATCGAAAGGTGAAAAAAAGGGAAAAAAATTTTTTCGCAACATTTTTCAATGGAATCACTAGTAATGAAGAATAAAATCAAAATCATAGGATAAAAGCTGCAAATTCGGCGTAAAACAAACGTATAAGTTCCGTACAAACCAGCCAACCGAAGTCCAGTCCATTCCATGTACATGCGGTTCCTGGTTTTCCAAAATTAAAAAACACTTAGAATTCGGGCTTTTAGAAAATGAAAATGAGTTTTATAAGTAGGGCATGTTTTTACTCTATATTAAGGTTATCCATGGCCTTTCAAAAGGTGAAAATTTAAAAAGAATTATTTTGTGATTCAAGATCCAGTCACCGACTAAGGCCCAGTGGCTTGCAATCCATTCCAGTCACAACCAATCCATTTCAGTCATATCCAAGTAATCAACATTCAATTTATCTCAATAGCGTCTTAATGGAGAAAAATGAAGCCTCTACATCGACCAGTTTGCTAGAGCCTTTCCTTTTTCTTTACCTTAATTTTAGACTTCCCATTCACCCACTGTATAGCGCTCCTTACCCAAACCCATCCAGTTCCCCCATCATCTCACCATCCCCTCCCTCCCAAACTCCTAATCGTCTAATCGTCTGAAAAACTTTGCTTATTTGGTATTTATTTCGTTTTGCTTATTTGGTATTTATTTCGTCCCTTTTTTATTAGTTGCCGAGCTTAAATGGTTTCCTTTAGGAACCAATCGGGAAACAAGAAAACCCTTGGTATGTAACAGCCAATATATAATGCTGAATGCGAAAACCATTTCAGTGTTGTGATCATATTTTCTAATTATTAATTATTTCTTATTAGCTGATAAAAATGGCACACAATATAAAAATTAATTCTAATTAAATTTAAATTATTAAAACAATTTGCTAACGAGCGCGAGCTGTTTGGAAACTTTATGACGTAATAGATAACTTGAACCTTCGTCTTGACATTTGAAAATTAAAGAAAGTGGAAGAGAACTAGTTCGGTTATTCAACATGGATAAAAGTAGGACTGAAACGAAAGAAGTGTCGATCGTAGATGATGATGTACTTGAAGTGCTGGAACTCGTAGATGACAACGATACCATAGAGGAATGTATGATGATGGTCAACAAAATGAGCGAAACAAGTCTACTCGAGATCCAGAAGGAGAAAGAAAATTTGAAAAGGCTTTTAAAAGAAGCAGATAAAGATGTTAGTAAGCTGAAGCATTTGCTCAGAACGTCTAACTGTTGCATTGAAGAATTGAAAACGGATTTAACAAAGGAGAAAGCCAAGGCGGTTGGACTAGAAGAACAGGTGAAAAACTGTAATGCGAGAATCCAAGAGATGGAAGATTACACTGTGCAAAGCCGTGAGGAATACCTTGAAATGGAAAAAAAGTATTTTGAAAATTCAAAACTTGTGGAAGACACTAATCGTTTACTCAACGATGTCCTGAGCAAGAAAAGACATTTCGAGGAGCAGATGGACTCTCTCAGAAAACAGCGGGACTCGGCACAAAATGGAGTTGTGTCTTTAGAAAAGAGGTTACGCGAAGAACAAGATAGAGCAAGAGCAAAAGCTGTCTATTGTAAGGAGGAACTATCGAAAACAGAGAACGAGTTGAAACAAACTAAAAACAAACTCTTGACCGCTGAGAATGATTTTAAATTACACATTCTTCAGCTTCAAGGAAGCCTTAAATTGAAGAAAGGTTTGAGTAGTTTGATAGCGGTAGATGCAGGAAAATGCGTAGCAGTCATTAGCGAGAAGCTAGACGCGTTTGAAAAGAAAACACTAAGCGTGGAAAAGGAGAAGTTCTCTCTCGGTACGAAATTAAAAGAACTTGAGGCAGTCATGAAAGATTTGAAAGAAAAAGCAGAAAAAGAACAACAAGAAAGCGAGCGAAGAATAAAAGAAAGTGAAAACGCTCTGAAAGAAGTGAAGAAAAATTTTAACACCGAATCTTTGAAAAACGCTGTTTTATTGAAGGAAAAAAACGAGCTCAAAGAGCAAGTGAAGGAGGCTGCAAAAGAAAACCTTGAGCTTCAAAACCAAATGAAAGAGCTTAAAGATAACTACAATACTGCTAAAGATAGCTTGGCTAATGCTGAAGAAACTATAGAGCGCCTTCAAGAGCAAGTCGCCCAGAAAGAAAATAACAGCTGCTCCAATGAGAACAGCGAAACATCACAGGAAAACGGAATGAGGCAAGAAAATGATTCTGAATCCCAGGAAGGAGTTGAACCACCGCAAAACTTCGAAGCTAAATATTACGAGCTAAAAGTGCAGTATGATAATTTAACCAAGCAGTTTACACAGATCAGGAAGCATCGAAATGAGGTTCTGAGGCAAAACAATGAACTACGACACCAAGCACAAATGGCAGTCGTTCAACTTGCTTCCACGAACAGGCGCTTCACCAAACACATGGAACAGCTAAAGATGCAGTTGAATGTCGCTGAGAGGGTCTACCAGGAAAAGTTGTTTGAGTGTAATTTACTGGAAATTCAAGTACAGCATTTGATGCAGCAGGCGAACGGTAACTACGCTCCCGGCTCTCAGCCGCCAATGAACTGAACGAACGAATCTTTTACTGATTGTAAATGTGAGAAATCGGTTTGCCCATTGTCTTTTCAAATAAAGCTAATTCTCTTGTGATAAATCAGCCTGATTATTATTATTATTTTGGTTTCGTTTTACTAGGGAAAGCGATGCGTTCCAACTATATATATATATATATGTAGGGCGCGACCGTTCAGACTGGTGCGCTTTCATGACCAACCCTGAAGCCTGGTTCTCTCTAGCCACACAAGCCCACGCAAGAACTGAAATCTTCTGTTCTCTTTTCCTTCTAAGTTAGAACAGTAGTTAGAACATAAAGTCTGGTTATAGTACTGATGGCGTTGCTAGTGAGAGTCAGTGGGCTTCCTGTGTTATCAGAGCGAGTTGACTTGTGGGTAATATTGCGCTAGACTGGCACTAGCCATCTTGACAAGAAAGAAGAAAAGTTCAGAATGTCTCGTGGAACAAGTGCTGGATTTGACCGGCATATTACCATATTTTCTCCCGAAGGACGACTCTACCAAGTCGGTTAGTACACACACAACGATTTTTCACTTATCCCTTCTCGCTGTTTGAGTATTTATGTGGTGTATTTTCTCTTGTAGAGTATGCTTTTAAAGCCATAAATCAAGGCGGTCTGACCTCTGTAGGTGTTCGTGGTGCAGATTCTGCTGTAGTCATTACTCAAAAGAAAGTGCCGGTAAGCAATGGGATTTTAAAGGAGATTACTTCTTATTTCATATAAGGAAAACAAACTAACTTATAGCAATCTTTGAATTTAAAATAGGTGTATTTAATACCAGAAACTTCAGATGTATTTATTAAGCAACTCATGCAAGGGAACATGAATCAGCATTTCTCCCTCGTTTCCATTTTCTCTGCCAAGAATCTCAAACGAGGGAGACTCTGAAATTTCTTTCAAATTATAAAATATTTAAGGAAAACTTTATCTTTTAGTTTTCTTCCATATGGTGTTATCGTGGTGGTTATGAGTGATTTGATGTCAAATGTTTTCTTGAATGTTCTTAGTCTATTAAAAGACTTTGTGTACTACTACATTTTACCATGTTAAGACCATGTATATACTGTAATTTCAGGACAAGCTTTTAGATGCCAGCTCTGTCACACAACTATTTGAATTATCTGAGAGAATTGGTTGTGTCATGACTGGAATGATTGGTGAGTTACTAGTTTCACTCTTTTGGTTCTCTTGTTTAAATTCCTCTACAAAAACAAACTTCAAAATCCAAATTAAATTTAGAAATAGCTAAAAATAAGGTGAAAAATAGCTCTGTGGAAAGCCCCTACTAAATCCAATATTTATCTCATGATCATTATTTTTTGTATCACACAGCTGATTCCAGGTCGCAGGTACAGAGAGCAAGATATGAAGCAGCTAACTGGAAATATAAATATGGTTATGAAATCCCTGTAGATATGCTGTGTAAAAGAATAGCAGATATCAATCAAGTTTACACACAGAATGCCGAGATGCGCCCACTAGGATGTGGTAAGAAAACTTTAACTTTTTCATTGTCAAGAGACAGTGTCCCTAGGGACAGTTTCTCTGATAAGATTCACAAAACAGGGTATACCTTTTGAGTTTCAGTTATGAACAAAAAATAAAAGAAATAAAATTAATTAAGTTATGCTGATAAACTTGTGGTCCTCTTCCAACATCTCTAGTTGATTAGGGACATGACCACCATTAACGTGGTCATCTGAGCAACGTGAAGATCTAACAATTTGCAGGTGTAGTTATTTTAAGACCCTGATTGTTGGTCTGGCTGAGGCCTGAACCACAACCTCCTGTAGAAGATGACCAATGCTCTTACCAACTGAGCTAACCAGGTGGCAGTAAATACTGTACCATTTATTCGCTTATTCATTCATTTATTTCTCTAGGTATGATTTTGATTGGTATTGATGAGGAGACAGGTCCACAGCTGTTCAAAACAGACCCAGCAGGTTACTACTGTGGCTTCAAGGCATGTAGCATTGGAGCAAAGCAGACAGAGGCCAACAGTTTCCTAGAAAAGAAGATAAAAAAGAAGCAAGCCAGGACTTTCAGTGAGACTATTGAGGTACATTATTGGACTTGAGACTCCTTATTCCATCTACTTGGAACTAAGGGAAAGGTCATTCACTATGACAGAGGGGAATGAGGGGCAGAAATGGGACATCTGAACTCGTTTGGGGGAATCTGGATCGTTTTACATGCGATCAATAAAAATATGTCAATCAACTTTGTTTATAAAAGAGGATAACATTTGACAGGAATTCAACTGATACACTTGTGTTCCTGATTTAACGTCTTTAATTGATTAGGGATGGGACCACCATTAACATGATTATCTGAGCCACTTGAAGGTCTAACCATTAGCAGATGTATTTGGAAAGGCTTCAATTTCTTAGTTATCTTATGACCCTTAAGAGCTAACTGGGTGGCAAACTCAATTCCTAAAAATAAAGGAGTTTTAATGTTCTTCCATCTAACCTGTCCACTGGCAGATGATGATACAAAATCTGGTCATGATGTTAATAATACCAGAATGTTATTTCATTTTTATTGATGACAATATGCTGAAATTGTCTACTTCAAGATGTTCATGGTATTTTTTCATGTTTTTTTTTCAGACTGCCATAACCTGCCTGTCCTCTGTGCTTTCTGCTGATTTCAAACCTTCTGAAATTGAAGTTGGTGTAGTCACAACAGATAACCCTAGGTTCAGGTAACTACATGCTTTTTGATACAAGTGTTTTCATCAATACATGATCGACCCCTACATCTGAGCTTATAACTTCTGTGAATCAAAAGTTTCTAATTCATACCATTGGAAGTTTTGATTGACAGAAGTGACAGACATCCAAGTTGTAAGTCATGTGTAAATGGGAATTTGAAAAACTTAAATATTTCTACTTCCTACTGAAGTATTAATCAGTGAAGTTTTAATTCATATTTTACAGGAAATTGACAGAGGCTGAAATTGACACCCATCTTGTAGCAATAGCTGAAAGAGATTAATCATTATCCATTTGCTAGAAAAGTAACATCTTTTAGCTATTTTGCATCCTTCATTATTAGCAAAATATATGTAAATGTATGTGAAATATGTTGATTAAAAGGTGCTTGAACCACAAGTGGGTATTTGCCTTTATATTTATCAATTAATTTTAGATTTTAGAAAGCCTTTCCTAATAGACCTCTTTATCATGGCCCTAATGTTTTCCCAATTTCAGGAAGTGTGCCATTTTCTTGAGAATAAAATTTTTTGTTTTAGTTGTATCCATATTCATGTGTCTTCTCAAACACAACTGTCAAACAACAAAAATGATACTCTAGGGAATGAATGACACATGGTCTGAAATGGGAAAACTCCTCTCGTGCCTCTGATGCTCCATCCTTGGGAACCCAGGGGTAAAATGCTTTTGCTCGTTTCTCACTTGACAATATTGAGTAACAGAGTTTTGCCTTTGGGTTCCCAAGAATGCTGATGTCCCTTCAATTTGAACACAACAACAGTGGCTGACAGATTTGTAGAATATGTAGACAGCCCTATATATATTTAGGGGGATGGGAGAGATGGAAGACCTGATATAATGTTTCTTACTCTGTCAGTGATTAGTTAAAAAGAATAGTCTGTTTTGATCTAACAGTCTAAAAGCATTATTGTAAAGGAGACTGAATGACTTCTAAACTAAGTTGTCTAACAAATCAACCAGTTTGTGAATCAGTTGGGCTGGGTTTATTGATCAATGAACTAAAGAATAAATCACTAACATTACATTTCAACCTTCTAAACAACAACAGCGATAATAAAAAGCCTTGGCAGTGACAGTAATATAGTTCCTTTCAGCAAGAGGCTTGAAAAAAAGGTGGAAAGTTCCAAATTGCCTCTGGGTTCTCTCCCTCCCTCCTCTGGGGTAAGTATTCCACTGACTTGTCAGTGTGACGGTGCTTAGTGGGATTGGGTTGCTATGGTGACCGCTATCTTCCGTGCCTGCAGACACCTCCCACCTTAGCACCAACGCCAAGCACATCTACTAGTGTCAAGTTTAATGCATTAATAAAAACATCATAATTCACTATGATTGTTCCGCCTTCCATCACTTTCTTTCACTGCACAAACAGCTTCCATGTTACAGTTCTTGGCAATGCCTTCAAAACAGTCGAAGAACTTCCTTAAAGAACACTTCCCAGTTGCACAACACGGTATGGAAGCAGGCCGTTCATTAACAAGAACATCTACCTGGAAAGATTCCTCATCCAACTCTGATTCACCTTCAGAACAGTTGTAAACGACAAAGGCAATATTTGCTCCAAAGGGACTAATTTCACTTAATCGGTACAAACGTTTAGACTTTTCATAAAAATTGTCAGCCCTCATGTGGTCAGCCTCTTTGAACAACTCTAGAACACAGTAGAGTGGTTGTAGTGTTTCACCATGGGCAAATCTAAAAACCCCTTTTTTCCTCGTGGTGCTAGTAACATTTAAGGAATTCTTAATGTCTCCTAAGATAACTGCTAAAAGATTACAGGCCATCTCGTGGTTGATGTCATGACCATAACCTCTCTTCCAGTAGTGTTTCAAGTCAGCATAATATTCCAAGACTTCAAAGTCTTCCTCTGTAAACACAGAACACCATGTATTATCCCTCTCAAATACTGCATACTCAAATACACAGGCTACGTACATCCCAACGATATGTCTGGCTGTCAGTACAGAACTGTTTCCAAACTTCAATCTCACCCTCTCGACAACTTGCATCATTGGAAGAGTGTCACGGAAGTTATGATGTTCAAACAACGAGCTCTTGTTCTTTGACACCGTTTGCTTGTATTTAGGGCAGAGATCAAAGAACCTTAGTATGGGGTCATTTTCTTTATCTCTAGAGTCTATGTCAACAGGACGTATCTTACAGCTGCCCAAAGTGCCTTCACCTTCCATTAACCCAAGCGCAAAGGCCATCGCACTCTGCAAAGTACGGGGCGTCTTCGTACTGACAAAACTTATATCCTCAATGGAGAGGGGTGACTTGAAGAGATCCTTATAACGGTTTCTTACGCGTTTGGATAAATTATACAGCTCTTCTTCACCTCTCGCAATCAGACGTTTGTCATTGTCGTCTTTAAAAGGGGTCATCCAGGGAAATTCGACGCTATTAAACTTGAATTCGGAGCCAGATTTGTACAGTTCATTCACGACTTTCACCATGGTATTTATTCTTCTAACGTCTCTTTTACTCGGATGCCGTGTTCCGTGTCTTGCAAGAAGATTAACGTGGATTGCTTTGCAGTGGGACGGAAGGTCCGATTTAATCTCCTCGCTTTTCTCATAAGAATATGGAGTTTTACTCCCGAAATTGTAAACTTTTTGTCTTGAATTACTAAAATGTGCCAATAACAAAAAACATAGGACATAAAAGATCATATTTCTGCTCAGAGAAAATCCATTTTCGAACAAAGACAGCGTACTGGTTTCCCAGAACAAGTGACTTTTCGCCATTTTGAAGTACGAAGAGTAGAACTGGTACTAGTAAATAAAAAACTTTATGTGAAGGAGAGGGGTGGGGAGGGGGCTGACGAAAAGTCAAGTTCAGTAATAGTAATTTGTTAATATTTTAAGAATTTTAAAATTTCAAAGAAACCAAGAGATTTGATAACAACTTACTAGGTTTCAAAGATGGTTTAATGGACATAGACAAGTAGATTGGACTCTTAACAGAAGACCCTCCCCACCCCCTTGGAAAGAAAAACGTACAAAAAAGTGTTACGATCACCAAACAAACATGGCGGACGAGTTTACATCAGATGTTTGGGTTGGAAGCGAAATTGGTTACTTAAAAGGTAGAATAGTCCCTTATGACCTCCAAATACTCCTAATGATCTCCTAATTCTAGATATAATTCTAGTTATATTTGTAAAAGACCATGAGAACACTTTTTTTAAGTTTTCAATTCACGTTTGAAACTCCTAGTTAACACGTGGGTAAATAAGAGTAAAGTATTTTTTTATTATTCTAAGTTACGTTTAAAAAACATTTTGTAGCGGTTAATTTGCAAAAGAAGTCGTTCAATAATATGGCTGGTCCATCTTCTGAGTCAGACGTTAAAAAACCAGAAGAAATATGTAGGATGTGCTGGAAGAACTCTGAACAAAATCAGGTAAGTAAGCTCATTGAGGCTTTGCATTATCGCGTGATGGCAGCCGTGACAAGAGGCAGGAACAATTGAATCTGCTCTAATCTGTTTTACATGAGAAAGATTTTATTTTCCCAGGGGAGAATGACTCTATTGTTGTGACATCATTATAGATGACATTATTATCAACAGCTGCAACATCATTCCAATGATCTCACCATCACCACTGGCAACATCACCCCCAATGACACCATCATCACCACTGGCAACATCATCGACAATGGCACCATCATCACCACTTGCAACATCATCGACAATTTCAAAATCACCACCAATGACAACATCATTACCAATGACAACATCATCACCAATGGCATCATCAGCACCAATGACAGCATCACCAACATCACCATCACCAGTTTCAACATCATCACCAACGACAACATTATCTCCACCAACAACATCATCATCAATGATCGATATCATCATCACCCATGACAATACCACCCACATAACCATCAACAGTTTTAACATCACCACTATTGACAATGTCATCACCAACAACAGCATAATCACCCATGGCAACATTAATGTCGTTGCAATCGAAATCATCAGCAAAAGCAACAAACATTATTCTAATTTCAGATGATTCTAGGACTACGCAATGGGCTTCTGAAGACCTTTGATGTCAATCAAAATACATTTATCACTGAAAGAGACTGTGACGTAGAAAAAAGTCATCTCGTTGGACTCTTCTGTAATGACAGGTAATATTGCACCAGGTCTTCCAGCTGAGCACTAAGAAGCTTCATCTCTACCTTTATTAAATGATGTGGAAGATGGATTTTTAAACTCAAACATTTTTTTTCCAGATCAATAGTGACCTGCACAGAGTCTGGAGTGCTGAGAACCTGGGAAGAAAATGGATCCCTGGTATGTTTTGTGTGATTACTAAAAATGCACACATTTCTCAATTTTGGTCCCCTGAGTACAAAAGAATTGAGCCAGGAAGAAGAGACTTCTTCACAGTCCAGCAATTTCACTTTATGATTTTTAATAAATCCTTTTAAAATTTACAGCATGCCATTAAAAAAATTGTCTGTTAGTAGCAGTGAATCATGAAATGTTTATCAATCAAGTGAGGCCATACCCTACTGTATATTCCTTTTATTGCCTTAGCATTCAATGTTCACTGTCATCATCACCAACAACCTCCATGTATTTACATATACATTATTTCCGTGATACTTTTTATTTAGCATTTGATGCAACCATAATGGTTACCATTGATTTATAGCTAAGGCAAATAAAAAGATTATACAGTAGCGTATGGCCTCACTTGATTGATATAGACTGTGCAAGATAAGTTTGATTACAATACATTAAAATATTCATTTTCCATATTTTCCTGTATTTCTTAGATTAATATCAAAGTTGGTGATCATATTTCTATAATGCGTAACAACCAACAAAACCCTCACCATGTTGGTACTGGAGGTAAAGAAAATAACCTTAAAATCTGGGACCTGAGTAGAGATGGAGAAAACATCTTCAAAGCAAAAAATGTAAGTTTCTTGCATCGTAAAGTAAACCAAAGTAACTATTTTACAGTGCGAATATTTCAAGAATATTCGTTAACCAATCAGAAGCGTTAGTGTTATGTTATGGTTAGAAAGTCAATTCTGATTGGTCAAAGAACAATGTGAACATTCCTGGAATATTTCTATGTGCCCACGGTTTTTCGATCTGTAACATCACTAGTTTCTTCAGCTACATTTCGTGTATCCCAGGATAGTGATAGTGATAGCGGATGGTGCATGCTTTACCCCTTCACTCCATCAGTGCTCTATTTTAAGAGTATTCTGAAACTGAAACTACATGGGTTTCTACAAGTAGAAACAGATGTGGAGATCCTGAGGATTGAATCGTGGACCTCTATCCAACTCAGCTTTGCCTGTCATTCTTGTATCCAAACCCTTTTCCGTTATTTAACGAAAATTTGCAGGCTTGTCAGTCAAGAATGGAAAGCAGTTTTGTCCTTCTGTATAGACCCTTTGTCAAAACCATGGATAGGGAATATGGGATTTTCACTTCATGCCTGGAGTTATGACCCCCAGCATTTGACATGCTAATATTAGTAACATTGTGATTATGACTCAGGTCAGAAACGACACATTGGACTTACGTGTGCCAGTGTGGGTCACAGCCCTTGGCTTTCTCCCCAGTAATACGTCATCATCAAAAGTCATCACAGGGACAGGATATCATCAAATACGACTGTATGATACTGCTGCCAAGAACCGACCCGTCATGTCAGTAGAGTTTGAAGACTGTCCTATTTCTGCTCTGGCTGTCACAAGCCAGGAACAGTGAGTATACTGTGTAGATGGTTCTCTTCTAGTATGATGACAGGTTAAGTCTCACATGTATTTTCTTTGGGTTTTGCTCCATTCTTTCTTCAGTTTCCATGGTAACCATTTATTTTTCGTTATTATAGTGAAGTGATAATAGGGAATACTGCTGGTACAATGGCGGCACTTGATCTAAGGAAAGGTAAAACATGTTGCTGTTATCAATATTGATTTTCTTTAACAAAATATATATTTTCATTTCTTTGGTCTCATCAACCAGTATCCTGCTTTAGCTTTTCTTGTATCATTCTCTTGGAAGCCTTTGTTGCAGTTAAAAGGAGACTTGAACATTTTACAAGTTATGATTTCCTTAACTTTCTACTGTTTCAAACCCTTTAAGCATTGAGCATTGAGTTCAAATACACCGACTGATCAAAAGAACTTGAAGTGTTTATGGTTCAAGCGTACTCAATGCACAGTAAGCAGGGTTCATGCTACTCCTTGAAATCCTTAAGGAGTCCTTTAATTGAAAACACGTTTTCAAGGGTGCTTGAAAAGCCCTTGAAAATAGGGGAAAACGCCAAAACTCCTGGAATACTCCATGAATTTAGTACAAACTGAATGTTATTTCTAACTTTCCTTTTAAAATAAATAACGATTAAAATTGATAGAAGAGTTTCTGGTTGCTTGTTTAGTGGTTGTTTGCGTGTCACGCTCTAAGCTTGTGGCCCCGGCTGAATTAACTGCACTTTAACAATGAACCAATGTTTAAAGCCACGTTCTAATACAAAAACAAATGTCCTTGAAAATCGAATTTTTTTGTGCTTGAAAAGTGCTTAAAAAGTCCTTGAATTTTGTAGCACGAACCCTGAGTAAGGCTCATGTCAAACGTCGAACTTCACTTGAGCCGAACCTAATGACATCGAAAAAGACTGCCTCGTTATCCATTGTTTCTATCAGGTTCGGATCATGTGAAGGTCAACGTTTGACCTTAGCCTTAGAGTTCTAGTTTTCACTCACATGTTACTTCTTTTGAACAAACAGCTGACCAGGTAGTTGGACATTTCAAGGGCTTTGCTGGAGGGATTCGTTGTATTGAATACTGTGAGGAAAGTGGACAGGTAGCAGCCTGCGGTCTCGACAGATTTTTACGTGTTTATGATGTCAAGTCACGTGGATTATTACACAAGGTATGAGAAAAGTACAACGCATTAATAATATGAGCTATAACATTTAAGTAAAGCAATGTAAATAAGACTAAAATGAAAGGAAAGGAAAAGTAAAAATAAAGGTGTAATGGGAAAACATGAATGGGAAAAGGGAAAGGAAATGAAAGAAAAGGAAATTAAAGACAAAGCAAAGGCGGGGTAAAAAGCAAAAGAAAAGAAGATGCAACAGAACTGAAGAAATTGAAAATATGAAAAGAGAAAAGGTGATGAGCATAGAAAAAAAGATAAATATTTTCTAGACTGTAATAATTCTTCTGTTTGTTTAAATATGTTTCTGTATGTTTTCAAAAGGTTTATCTCAAAACAAGACTAAACTGTTTATTATTCTCAAGCAAGGATACGCAAAATCAGGTGTGTTTAGCTTCTAAGTTATCTTCTATTATTTTAGAATAGTGCACTTTGCGCTTCCATCTATAAAGAAGTGGTTTCCCGTTGAAAATTACTTAGGAATTTCGATATATTTTGCGATTCGAGTATCCAGAATGCCACACACAGCCAACGATGTTACGTATATCAGGCCTTGTGAAAATCAAAATATTATATATTATCAAAATATTATTATATTATAGGGGAGTGAAAAAATTTATCAAAGAAAATTTTTTCATGTCTATCTCTACAGACGTTTTGCGTATATTCTAATGAATGATTTATTCGTTGCGAAACATTTTTCAAAACTTATCGCCCTTTCCCACTTTAAAAATGCTTATTCTGCAGGATAAAACTACGATATTAAACGAAGAATGCGATGAAAAAACTAAAAACCGTGACATTATTCGTAAACGAGAAAGAACGAACGATGACGAAGATGACGAGGTGGATCGATTATGGGAAAGTATGGAAGTTGTGGGGACTGTAAAAGAAAAAAAGAAAAGAAAATCGTCTAAAAAAAGTAAGCGACGTCAATAATTTTATCACTCATCGTCAGCCAGATATGTATGGTGATAATATTTTCCTCTTTTGCTTTCAGAGCCAAAGAACTGACACCTTAAATTAAGGTAAATATTATCGAAATAGAAATTGTTTTACATAGTGGTCCAAATAATTCCATGGAAACGATACGACATTTTTTTTCTTATTATCGTAATCGATTCCAGTGTATTTTACCTAAATGCTTTGCCCCAGTTCCGTGCGATAAATTAATGGCCAACCTTAGTCCAATTTAATAGGGATTATTAAATCTTATGTATAAGTTTGCGTGGAAAATATAGAGTTTTCGCTTGCTGTGGGAAACATGAACCGTTTTAAAACTGTCTTTACGTCTCAAGTCTGAAATATTTGTCCAATATTTTCTACAGTGTAAATACTACTTATCGATCAAAACTCGAGAAATCAATTCTTTGATGTACTGTGATTTGAGTTAGTTTGCTTGTTTTCTTCCATTTTGATGAGTTTCCTCTCAAATTTCTTGTCCATGGAGAAAGATTGATACGAAGCTGGGTACACATAGGGTCGAGCAACAGTACCCGGGCATCTCTGGAATACATCGGATTGTTTGGTCGTCTCTTTGTAGATGATAAACTTTCCAGTCTCCTCGTTGCTGTAAAACGCGAGCACTTCTCCTTCTTCCCACGTGGGGATGTTGCTGGGGTGGTGTTCGGGCAAGGAGTAGGGAGAGGGATCGGGCTCCTCGCGTCTGCCGTTACACCATCCCCACTTGTCACTGGTGAAGTCCATCATTACCCCTACTCTGACCACCGCGTACTCGTTATACGATACTTTTTTGATCCTCCACGAGTATTTGCCTCCTACTACACTGTGATGCCAAGATGGGGCCATTCCGTACGGTGCATGGATCTGAGCACAACCCAACTCGTTGGCCTTTTCGCCAATCCCGAGAGGACCTTGCACCTTCCACATCAGATTACCGGCCAGTGGTTTGGCATTGACAGTCACTTGTAAGTAATAATCACCCTGTCGTTTTGGTTTGTATTTGAAAGAGTGCGTGCCATCATTGTTATCTTTGGTCTTGATGTCTTCGTATTGACCGCTTTGACTTGTTGCTTCATCGTACTTGTTTTCAAACGACGATGTTGGTGGATTATCATCGCAGTTTGATGGAACTCGAATCAAGACTCGCACATCCTGCCCACCAATCCTAACCTGAATTCCATCTTTATCTTTGAGTGTGATGACGAAGCCATGGCACTGGTTCACAAAGGTATTATAAAGAACTCCTTCCTCGCCTCCTGCTAAGGACACAGTGGCTCTAACAGTATCACTCTGAACCCTAAACTCGCTCAAAAACTTACTCACGTCAGCAGAGTGAAGATAGAATTGCCACCAAACCTCTGAACATTTTTCTACTTTAATCTCACTGAGCTCCTCGAGTCGGTCGCAGATTTTAGTCTTCATCAACAACAATTCTTTTTCGTTGCCTTCTTCCATCGCTTGTTCGGTAAAATCAATGGCTGTGGCAAGGCTGGATGTTGTCGTAGATAAATTTTCTTTCTGGAATACAATTTGCTTCATTTTTTCATTCTTCAGACCGTCGACGCCAGCCTTCAATTCCATTCTTTTCTTTTCCAGGGCTTCGGCAAGTTTTTGGAAGTGTTCATCAATAGAGAGCTTAGTGTCATGAGCACTTTTCTCTACCATATCTTCCATCACTTGAACTTTTTTCATTTCTTCTGTGAAGTTTAACATTTTAACCTTACATCGAACCAGAAGCCAGTCGATAACTCTTCTGTGCGTCTTCAAGGCTTTCTTTACTTCAATGCAGTCATCCTTGCTGTGATACTGCAAGATGCATTCCTTGCAGAAGATTTCTTTGCAGTCCCGACAAAAAATCGTCTTCTCTTCGGCATGCTCGATGCAAACTTTTGAGGCAGAACTTGTACCATAAGGAGCGGTCTGGGGAAGAGCGTCTTTGTGGTTGTGATTTTGAAGACATGAAAAGCACAAAGGCATGTCACAGGTCTCACACTTTGTAGCCGAATCGTTTTCACCCCTCAATTCGCACGCAATACAAACGATAGATCTTTCCAAATACGTCTTTTTCCGTCGGTTTTTCTCCATGAGGTCTAAGATGTTGTTAATGAAGAAATTTGACTCCAAGGTCTCTACATTCCCATCTGGAACCTGAAGAGTGAAAATAAAGACTATTTAGTATAAGTCACAAGCAGTCTATCATCAATGCTCCATTCTGAATGGATGAGATACTACTAGGCTATAAGTTATAGCATACTAGTGCATACATACATACATACACATACAGGCATATACATACACTTTATTGAAAGTCGAATTTAGAGTAGCGTAGTGTACTTGAAGCTAATTTCTTCGAAAGAAGATAGCGAAAAGTGCCGGCTTTGAAAACCAAAACATTGAAATTGACTTTAATTCAAAACTTGTTGTATTTTACTAAAACAATTAGTCCTTTCGCCGTAATGGGCTATTAGGCTATTGACTTATTATCCATTTGGGCATGAGGAATAATTGCTAATAATTAATGCAAACTGAATGGGTATGCATTGAAGAAATAGATTAAAATAAGTGTAATATGAAATAGTGTTTCCATAAAAAGCAGTTTGAAGTCTCGTCTCATTTTGACTTGTCGTCCGCCTATTCTTGTCATCAAACAGTTTTAATTGATTAAAAAAAAAGCTATTAAAATTTCGCTCTATTCAAGTTGACACATATTCTACGACATCTCTTTTTTTATAATAATAAAGAATCGCTTTCTTTATTAAATTCACTTGTGTTAATGATACTAAAAGCTATTATGACCTCGGGGTATTCACTTTGCATTCGACGAATGGTAGTTAAATATTCTCTTTTACTCCGACGCAGGACTAGCGTCCGAAACGTTTTTTCATCTTTTCACGGTGTATAATTTACCTTTTTATCATTACAGTTAAGTATCACCACAGTTCAGCCCATTCAATTTTCACAGTTAAGTAATCTGTAACTAACTCTCTGTAATTTTAGGAACTTTCTATACTTTGTTATAGCGCATCATTAGTTTATAACATGCACTCTGTATTAAAGTATCCCGTTATGATTATTCAGCATTCAGTTATTCCTTTGGTACACTTCACAATGTGTGTCGGAAAACCGAATTTTCAAAATATTTCTCACCAACTATTTTGTTGTCACCTGCTTTCAGTTCGACCCCGTTGAGCTGCGCCACTGCCTGTACTTGCGGTGGTGATTAGAGATTACGAGTTTTTTTTTCTTTTGTCCTCGAATCATGTTACAAATTTTTTTATTATTATTATTTTATTTCAAACAATTTGCCAAAGGCAGGTTACAATACAATAGAACATTCGGTTCCCTAAAAGGTTCCAAATCCAAACCATGTACGTGCACGAGTTCTACCACAAAAAACGTTATCAAGAGTTGCCGCCTGCGACAATTCCAAATCTCACAGGACAAGGAAATAAGTACCATAGCTGAAAAGAGCATGTTAATATTACTTAAAATGATGAAATTTGAAGGAAGTAAGTTTGAAAACATGAAACATTGATTGTAGACTTCTCAAACGCTTTCTTGCAAAACTCTACGCTTTTCAAAATTCTTTTTTTTCGCGAATTTTATGACGCTTTCCTTACTTCACAATATACTGATTTTAAAATGCTCTTTCCAGCTGCTGCAATATTGTTTTTCTCTGTTACTAATTGAAAAATACCTGATAATAAAAACTTATTCCTGCCCAAACATGACTGAATTAATGAATATATATCTTCAATGTTTTTGGTTAAATCTCAACTTTAAATAAAATGAAAAAAATTCAATTCGAAGTGAAAATATTGATACCATTTTAATCCCAACTTACCTCCATTTTAGTCCGACATTCTGGACATTTCACAAAGTTCGTTCCTTCACTTCTTTTCAAGAGCTGTTTTATGCAGTCCTGACAGTAAGAATGATAGCACCGAAGCAGTTTAGGTGTTCTATATTCCTCTAAACACACAGAACATTTCAGCTGCTCTGCTATTCCATCAGCTAACGATAGCGACATTCTGTTGAAACGATACATTTTCAGTTCATTAGAAAAAAAATCACTTGTAAAGGAGATGACCTAAGATATTATGAGGAACCTTCTAGCCTGCTTTACATTGTTATTAATTTTTTATGGTCATGATTTTCATTTGAATTCGGAAGTCGACCAAAATATATTTTTTAATCAACAAAAAAAGACCAACAAAACAAACCGAACAAAGGAGAAAAAGAAATAAACCTGATATATATATTTCATTTTCGCATAGTAAAACTTGACGACAAGTTTTTTTATCAAAGTACGGCGCAATTTCAATTTGAAATTCATTTTTTTTTGACACTAATGTTTTGTCAGTTGTTACGGTAACCTTGACAGTAGTTTTGAAACTTTCTATATTAGGACAGAATAGTAAATTTAAGATAAGCTAGAACGTATTATGATGAGTATTTTGAGGTAAACTTCACTGACTCCGTGAAAAATAAATGACAAAATGCTTACTAAATTCTTTTGAAGTAAAAATGATGGAAATAAATCAATAAAATAAATGGCAACTGAATGCTTACTAAATTTTTGTGAAGTAAAAACAAAACAAAAAAATTTAAATTTTGAACGTTAGACGTACTTTGTGGAAACGAAGGAAGAAAAATTGAATAGAAATCAAGGAAATCTCACCTTTTTATATTACAGAACAAACTCAAGGTGAGATCGCTTATTACTGATTCTTCTTCTCGAGATAATAGCCTTGTCGTTAGTCGCTTGGCCTTGAGTCCTACGGTCCACCGGCTGTAATAAGTTATACCGAAGTTTGGCAAACTTTTGCGTCATTCAAATTGATTAATATCAGAATACACCCACAAAAGAGTAGATACTTAGACTTCTTGTTTCAAACCTACGCACATTTCGAGAGTTCTTTAAACAGTTTCTTTAAACTGAAGCAGAACGTCGCGGGAGGTATTCCTTATTACTAACCAATGTTTAATAAAACATATACCGAGAGCAAAAAAAATCATTTTAATCTGTTAACAACCTCAAATTAATATTGACGATATAACTAGCTAAAAACTAGTGTTTTTACTGTGTTTTTACTCCTAGTGCTTTTACTCCGACGAAGGACTAGCGTCCGAAACGTCAGTAAGTTTTTTAATCTTTTCACGGTATATAATTTACCTTTTTATCATTACTGTTAAAATTAATATTGTGACAGTTAAACGCGGCTCAAGAAAAACTTGCGTTTTGGACTTCCTGACTTTATTACACGATGAAAATCAAGTTCACGGTAGATTCTTTAATTCCCGCAAAGGAGATACGTCAGTAAAATAAAACCGACTTTACCAGGAACGACATAATAAAAAGACAGAGTTTCTGTTTGTCTTCACAACACTACGATCTCTCTTGTGTCTCTGCTCACGATACAACCACGTTACAATACAGTCACGCCGATACAATCACGTTATTTTCTAAACACACTAGCGCGCGCCAGTCAACTATATTAAAAATACAACTAAAATGTTTGTTCAAGCTCACTTGGCCTTGGCCTACATCATATAAAGATTCACCCTACAAAGTATAGTATTTGACCTTATAAAGCTTGGCGGCTTGAAAAATTACGTCTTAGAAAAGTATGAATGTTTTTGTCTTTGAGGGTGTGGCCACTGTGACCTTGCACAAATGATTTCAAATATATTTCTGATAAGCAATACCCTTGTGCACCCCATGGATTGGCTGTTGTGGGCGGTCGCGGGTTCAAGGTCCGGGCTGGGCAACAATCTATGCTGGCTTTGCTCTAAAAATATATGCAAATGGTCAGACCTTCGCCGTGGTTCGCGGGATGACCAAGTAAGATGGCGCTCTTGGCTTATTTAGGGACATTGGGGCATAAATAGGACTACTTGTTTGAAGACACTGGTTTATTGGGGCCTATTAGTGCAGGTTAGTGGTGAGTTGCCAAAAGCTACAGTTAAATCAATTAATAAACAGGGTAACTCATTACACAACGGGGTAAAAATTATGTATGGGAAATCAGTATTGTCTTAATTAATCAATCGCGAAGCATCCGAAATTATCAATACTGATGACATACTGTTTGTATAATTATCAGTTTGATTTGGTGGTAAGTAGAAAATCTGGCTGCTTCGTTTCTAGTTCCTCATTGACCTTCAAGACTGAGAAGGCACAAGGAAAGAGAATGGGAAATCCGTATAAATACTAGCTTTTACAGAACGAAACCTCTGTCATTTTCGATTGGCGTGATACGTTCTTCGCGACAAGTGTCAACTGCGCGCGCTAGTCTCCTTTCGCAGCCGTCATTAGTTTAGGTCCCAGATCCTCACAAGCGCTCTGGATGCGCATGGTCAGAAAATAGTATACGTACAATAGTATACGTAAGTTGAGGGAAATAAGTTCCCTTTACTAACTTTGCATGAACTAGGCACTGAAATTATCCCAACGAAAACAGAAGAACACTATTATATCCCTCGCCTGAGTCAGTCAGCTCACTTCACTTACATAACTCGTATGTCAGTATGTTTAAGCCAAAAAAAGTTATACGAAAATTCTATGCATTTTCAGGTGATGCGCGTTTGCTACCATTTTCCCGCCAATTTATTGAGCATTCGCAGTAGCTCTTCACGAAATCGAGGAACAACGAGATCGCAAAAAGGGTATACTTAGTGCTTTTCTTAACTTATTTGTTGCGTGCCTACCGTTTTGCAGGTTAACAGAGACCACCAAAGCAGACATCACTTGGAGGCTTACCTCGTTGATTGCAGAGGCGTAACTGTCGTCACGTCGGTCCTTTTTTTATTTGCTTGGCATTTTTAGATATTGAGGAAAAAACTTCACCACCTTAAGAGGTATTTGAATATCGGATGAAAGAATCTTTCAATTGTTTGAACTACTAAAAAATCAAGATGAAAGATTAAGACGTGAATTGACAGAAGCCTGCAGAAAACTCGTACCAATATATCTGGGAGGCTTTGCAAACCCTACTCGATGATTTTTGGCAATGAATAATTATTAAATAATTTTTAAAAAAGAGAGAGAAAGAGATACTAAATTTCCCCGTATTTATAGACTATTCGTATTTCTTTTTGGGGGAGGGAGAAAAGCGAAGGTTGAAGAGCAATTAATTATCTAGTACCTATGCAGCCCAGAGAAAATTCTACAAATTTTACTGCTGTATTCCTATACTTTGGCAAGGTTACGTAAAGTTGACACTATTCTCAATATGGAGGGATCTTGAATAACTTCAATTTGTAAACATAACCGGGGGGTCTGGAAATATATTTGCGTTAGCAGACTAGTGGGTTTTGACTTGGGGCGAAGAAGGGGATGGGGCTTATAATCGGATTTTTACGGTACTTGGTTAATAGACAACTAGTTGTTTATTAATTTTGGAAGTTGCCTTTTTAACTGTAAACATGGCATCCAATAGTACACCGTCTCTCTTTCCTGAACTAAAATGTTCAAGTTTCTGTACATTGGCATCAAATATTTCCTAGACAATAGCCATATTGTTTTGAGCCTAAATAGGGAATGTTCTACCTAAACGTGAATTTTTAAAATGAATTTCCTCTACGTTCACGTGCCAAAAAGGGTTCAGTTTCTGAGTACGAAAATATAGTCCAAGTATGACATTATTATTATTTTTATTAAAACAGTCAAAACTTTTGGTTCAGGCACCAGTGTGGTTATACTTATTCCTTATCAATCATTTACAAGGGTATACAATTTTAAGATAATATTGTTTGAAATTTAGCTGGAAGTTTGCCTTAAAAAAGTTGTGAAGATATTGGAGAGGGGCTTCCCCCCCGGCTCCTCCCCCCACTACGGGCCGAATAGTTAGAAGTGGATAAGTTAAGTCGATGCGGTTAACCAATTAATTTCTCCGCTGAATAAGATTTATCCGTCTTCATACAACCGGGCCTTTTTTGTAGTTTTCCGGGATCTAATGACTTTATTCAAAACTGTAAATTACTGTTTACGACAAAAGAAAGAAGTCTGAAATAACTGAGTAATTGAGGTCATCCAGTGGAGTAATTGTTACTGGTTGAACTAGTATCCACAACTTAGCCTCTGTGTCGTCACTTCTGGTTTATTATTTCGTTTCATTCAAAAAGGGTGTATAACATTACATTGTTGGCTAAATTACGAACAATCATCAAGAAGACATTGTAGCGTAAGCATCAATATTTGGATTGCAACTCGAACCAAAACAAACCGGGAACTGAAAAAAACGTTCCTCGAGTTACTTTAATCATATTGTAATCAAAGGATTTTTTACGTTTGTTGAGCAAATCAAGGTGTCCTATGCTAAAATGGATTTCTGTTCTTCCGAAGTCGACAATAATTAATGCTGGGAATCCAGAATTTTGTGTTAAAGTATTTGCGAACAGCACTGACAGATATTCGGCATTCGTATCACATACGAGTGTCCTTAAGATCAAGTTAACCCCTTGGATTCTGCAATTACACCGCGTACACTGAGCTCTTCTTCAGTCGAACTCTAGAATGAATTTTTTAACGCGTTTGTAGTGCCATCCAAGGGCCAGAGTTAAACCATGTACTATTAACAAGAGAAGAGAGTTTCCAAGTCAAAGTTAAAGTCTCTGTAGAAACGGCTAAATGAAGGAGAACATCCTACTGAAGTAGTTCAAGCAAAGTTTGAAGTGATTTTTCTACGTCATCGGAGTCGAGTAGTGAAGGTTTACTCCCTGATTCCGAATTGCGTGATTTACTAGTTGAGATAAATCTCTATAAATCGAAATACGTCATGAATGAAGAGCATGTCAAACTGCTAATTCTGTGGATTTTCTATCTTTCTTATATGCTATTAGGGACGCTTATTTTCACCGAACTTGAATATGACAACGAGCAAAGACAAGTAAAGTATTTCAAGGACCTCTTTGAAGATTTCTACTCCAAAACTAATGTATCTAAAACTGACATTGAAATGGCTATAAGCATATATCGCGACTCTTATTCTCTTGGAATCGATCCTTCAGTACAGTACCTAAGCAAGTGGGATTTGGCTGGATCGTTTTATTTCGTGGGTACTGTCATTACGACTATTGGTAAGTCATGAAGATAACTTAACTGAGCTCCAACACATTCATCTAAACGTGCTTAAAAGTTCCAAGAGTTAGATCTGTTATATAATACGCAACGCCGATAGCTTTAAAATTTACTTCATTTTTTTTACCATCAAAACGTTTGGTACTGTGTACTAAGCACTACGTAATACTCGAAAGTGATGGAATAAGCATAAAATACTCCCAATTGTTTCATTTTTGCTACCTGCGTAATATCTATTGAATCCTGTCACTGAATAAAAATGAAATCTCTATCTGTGAAACAGTAAAGACAGTTTTTCAGCAAGTCTTAATTATTAATGGAGTTTTTATCTGTTTGAAGAAGTCTAACGAAGGAGTTGATTAGCGTTCTCTCCATGTACAAAGTTTTGTACATCTTAGTTTCTGTAAGTTTATTTAATCTTCCTATTGATTTCGACTCCAATTTGCCTTTCTAAATGTTTTACATTACTTGTAGTATTAGCCACTAATCTTAATATCTTCGCAAACATGCGAGAATAATCTGGAGTTTTTCGCAAATTAGGATTGAACTGATAGGAATACCGTGAAATTAATAAGTTCAAAGATCATTAATAATCAACGACAGACTTTCCAATTTGGATTTGTCATGACATGAATGTCGATATTAGTTCGTGGAAAGTTCGAGAAAGCGAGAGAGGTCGCTTTAATTCCAAAGTATTGGAAATAAATTACATTTTTAGCTAAATTCCACCGAAGCAGATGTTTTTATGTTATTGTTATAGTATGGTATGAAAACTATGCTATTAACTATTACTAAGTTTAGTTTCGTTGTCAAAATAAGTATCGTCAAAGTTTGAAACATCGGAAAGGTTTCGGATTTTAATCTTCTCGACTTCGGGTTTTGATAAAATTTCATATCAGTCAGTTCACCACTCAATAGCTTAGCTGACCCTGATCGCCTGATGCACTACAAGTCGTTAGATTAATACCCCAATCATTTCCACATCTGGATTTTATCCTTTCTCGTGTGTTCTAATAGACTGATCAATAGCTCTAGGCGAAACTTTATTTGACTGACTGATTTTTGAAATCCACATGTCTCATTGCGTCGTTTCCTCTGAAGTCGCCAAAAAAATGGCGGGTACAACTTTTCATTGCTTTTTTCATTTCGTTCGCATGCAAGCAGTATGCGCACTTCTCAAGTTTGTGTTCGAAAAGAGTGATGATGGATGATTACCTATTACCGACACAGCAGGCGACTTATCGGGTTTGCAGACGTGGCTTCCTAGCTTCCTGATCAGTCAATAATTCCTCCCGGGATAGCGGTGTCGGGGTTTAAATCACAACGTAGCCGGAAATGCATTGCGCTACCATACGCACAGGTAGCCCAAGCTTGGTTTCTGTGGTTCATGTTAAAAGGAAATGTATGGGTATTCGTCAAAAATGTCAATAAAATCATTGTAACGTGAAAAAAAACCTCGAAATGTTACCCGATCATTGAGAAATAACACTTCTTTTGCTCTGTGTGTGTGTGTTTTTTTGAATTTAGCCCGCTTTAAGACTCCCCATCTTCCCCCGCCCCTGGCCCCCATCTCCTTATTGTTCGTACAGTTGACAGTTCTGTTTAATCTGACAGGATTTGGGTATACAGCACCTGTGACAAGACTTGGTCAGATCTGCTTCATCCCTTACGCCCTTATCGGCATACCACTCAACATCCTGCTGTTCAATACCCTTCTAGAGCTAACAGTACAGCTATTCACCTTTTTTCTTCATCGTTGCTACCGCTTTTGGCGGGCTGTTAAGCGAAGAATCGCAAGAAAAAACACGAGTTTGAGTTCGTGGGAACCAACTGCTACTTCAATAGCGTTCCTCTGCATGATTTTCGTAATTATCATCACTGTTATTAGCGCTCCGTTGTTTCTGTTTCTCGAAGGATGGTCATTCTTTGAATCTGTGTACTTTGGTGTCGTAGCATTCACAACGGTTGGCTTTGGCGATTTTGTTCCCAGTGGTGCTCACTCTGGGTCTGGTCAGAACTTAACGCCTCATTATAAGATCGGTAACTGGCTCGTAATCCTTATAGGTATGATTTTTACCTACCCAGCAATGGCTGTAATGGCGAGTGTTTATAAAAATATATTAAATTTTGTCTTCGAGAAGTGCCGAAAATTTATCGTCAAGAAGACGAATCGCGTAATTGATCGTCATGCTTCGTCGTCTACAGAACACGTAGGGGGGAGAACAAGGGATACAGGAGGGTTAAGCGCGGAAGAGAAAGAAAAAATCACGGCTCGACACGTTTTGAAAGCGTGGAAAGGATTAAAGAGAGAAAACAACATAGGAACGATAAATACTGTCGAAGCGTCGATACTCCGATCTCGACTTTCACCGAATAATCGAGGCGATCAAGAGAGCACTTCAAAAGTCGGCATAGCTGAAGGACTCCAAACAATCGATGAGCTAGACGCAGCTGAAGCAAGGCTGACTAGAGAATATAAACAATTATTGAACGATATCGAAGAACATAGAGACTCGATTAAAAATAAATCTGTAGAAAATGATATGACTGCTACAGGAGAGAGCATTGGGATGACCAACGAAGGTATTGGTATAGCTATAAGCATTTGTTCACCTCCTGTTAGTGAAAGGAAAGAGGTGCTTTCTTCACAATCTGAGACAACAAATCTATCGCCGTCTCCACCCAGTACTGACTAACACCCTCTCCACCCAGTACTGTCTAACACCCTCTCCACCCAGTACTGACTAACACCCTCTCCACCCAGTACAGACTAACACCCTCTCCACCCAGTACAGACTAACACCCTCTCCACCCAGTACAGACTAACACCCTCTCCACCCAGTACTGACTAACACCCTCTCCACCCAGTACTGGCTAACACCCTCTCCACCCAGTACTGACTAACACCCTCTCCACCCAGTACTGACTAACACCCTCTCCACCCAGTACTGACTAACACCCTCTCCACCCAGTACTGACTAACACCCTCTCCACCCAGTACTGACTAACACCCTCTCCACCCAGTACTGACTAACACCCTCTCCACCCAGTACTGACTAAAGGCCGGTTTAGACGGTACGATTTTCGCCTACAACACGCTCGCGCCATCCTACAACTCGAATCGTAGCGTGTAAATCAAGCCTACAACTCGCCTTCGACAGACGCGAGCGTGTTGTATATGTTGATAGGTGTAAGCGAAAGTCGTACCGTCTAAACGGGCCTATAAGACCGTCTTCACCAAGTACAGACTACTAAGACTGTCTCCACCAAGCACGAACAAACACCCTCACCCAGTATACGGACTAAGGCCGTCTCCACCCAGTACGGACTAGACCGTCTCCACCCACGGACTAAGACCGCGGTTTCCACCAAGTACGGACTAAGATCGCGGTCTCCACCCAGTACGGACTAAGGCCATCGTATTGTCATGATTTCTCTTCGTACAGACTGAGACATATAAATATAAAATTGTCACCAGGGGTGGAGAGATGTATGTTGTTCCGACACCCACACTCTAGACAATTTTTCAGACCTTTAGCCAATAGACCTCTACGACTTAGGTATTGTTTTCCCATTTCAGACCACGTGTCATTCCCTTGAGAATAAGATTCTTCGTTTGAGTTGTATCCACTATTCCTTTGCAACCGAGCGCAAACCTTAAACAAAGAAATGATACTCTACATGTGGTCTGAAATGGGAAAACATTAGGTCAGAGCCAATTATATGCAAAGGTCTATCAGTACGATATAATTCAGTTCTTGGTATTTAATCCAGTTAGGAGGACTCTTACGAACCTTTTAAACACACTCTTGCCGCACGTTTAGAGTATACATTATCCAACGTTAAATTAGTATCAAATACATGATATATTTGAATGTAGATATTACTACTTTTAGATTAAATAAGCGATTGACTCTTGCAAATTTAAACGTAATTAACTTATTTTCTGTAACTACTTGATAATCAAAGCCCATTGATCTAGAAGATACATGCATTTTTCCAATAACTGTACTCTAGGATGAAGTGACAATAAAAAATCTGAAAACTTTAAAAAGTTAAAATGAATTATTCATAATTTATGATTTATTAAGTATATCACTAAACTTCAAATGAGAATGTGGGTTTATTTGTGACCTTTCACGGTGGCAACGAGCGCACCTTGAGTAGCAACAGAGAGGTTAGCAGTACAAATAAAAACAAATAAAAGAAATACGCATTTTTTATCTCCAACTTTATTGAACGATTTTTTATATATGAGTAGTAATATTCAGCTTTAACTAACGGTGACGTCATTTCTTGTCTATTTATAGCATGTGAAATGTACGAGTTTGATGAAATCCACAAATCGCTTAAACTGGTAACCATGTATTACATACGTATTTGTCATATATTACGTATTTTTATATATGTGTATGGCATACACACCCTTTCCTTTAGGTTATTCAAACCTTTTCAACAAAACGAAAAGAATAAATGTAAGTTAATGCGCATTTGATGTGATTAAAGATTAGCCATGCATTTTCCATTTGAAAATATCTCTCTGAGTTTTTTGATGCACTGATCTTCGATCCATCGGACATAAAAACTGGAGACTGAAAAACAAATGGTTGAATTATGAAAATGGCATTGATTAGAGGGAGGAAAAAACTTGTCGAATAGGCACTGCAGTGCATTGTGTGACTGTTTAGAGGACAAAATAGACGCTATATTGGAAATATATCCCAGTCACGCAATCCACTGCAATGCTGATTCACCCTATGTCCCCCTCAAATAGCCTCCTTTGCAGACGTTATTTGTGTCGGTCTGGATAAGAGACCGACACAAATAACGTCTGTAAGGGAGGCTACCCCTCAAAGTGTACGAGTCAAAAGCGTCCAAGCTACAAGGGGGGGGGGGGGGGTGGTAAGGAAAATTTGAACAAAACATACACGACTTGCACTACCCTGCCTCCCAGATATTGACTTGTTACCCAACAGGTGTCGATTTTGAATATCAAAAATAGATTAACAGGAACAACAGAAAATATTAATAGTAAAGTCACGTCAGTCACTTCGATCATGCTCTCTTGTTTCAATATATCCATTTTTCACCACCATTCATTCAGAATAAAGTAAGATCTAGTACACGTAGTGAGTGAGAGCGATGCGGTGTTGGCCAAGAGCAGTGTTGCTGGTGAAAAACCTTCCGCATCGCACGCATGCATAATGCATCAGCTCCTCTGAATGTTGTTCAAGCCTCACTCGAGTTTTAAAACTCTTGTAGCACACTCCGCATGTAAACATCACATTAGTGATGGTCCCCGGATCCCTGAGACGTCCTGTGTGTAGTGAATAAACTCTCTGGAGGAACTCGTATCTTTTTTTCTGCCAAAACTCTCGGCTTACGATTCCACAGATAGGACCATAGGTTCCCTTAAATGCCCGATCCTCGAACTCTTGGAGCTCGCGCGCTCTTGAGATATGCCTACGACTTGGTACTAACTTCATCAAACTAGAACTTGAGGATCCCTTGGAAAGACTGTGGTTAATGCGGCTCTGACGATGTCTCCCTCTTGATTTTCTGGAGCTATTGAGATGGTGTCGTGATTTGTATTCAGAAACCATGCAGGTTTTGTGGTAGGTCTGGTAACCTGAGGTGTGATGTTGGCTGTAATTCTCCTCGATACTCACTCGCATCTCATGATACTCGAAGCTTTCTTTTCGCCTTTTCGGAACCTTTCCTTCTGCAGTTTGTGAATTCCACGCTGCTTGAACACTGACTTTCTTACAGGGGCTTTCCGTCTTTATCTGCAGGTTTGCTTGCAGGGTTGCTGACCCGTAGAGCAAGGCTGGGTACTCAAAAATATTCTCGACTCTTTCGATTCTACGCGTCTTGATAAGTTGGCATTGACCACTTTTCTCTAGCTGCTGAAAAACCCAAAGTCTCCTGTTGTTTAAAGTATACCATTCCCACTTTTCTTGGTACCAAATAACGTCAATAAATGGAAGGTCATCAATCAAAATCTCTCCTTTCTGTAGTTGAGTCAAGGTTTCTTTCAAGGGAATGCTGTTGTCAAATTTTTCTTTCACGTATTTGGTAGTAAAGCGAATTTCTGACGGCTTTAAAAGCACAACATAAGAAAAATCCATGTCAGTATTAGACTTTATCCTGTTGTCTTTAAGTTTCGCTTTTTAAACTCGAAGTAAAATCCCAATAATATTAGTTTTTGGCCTCAAAACAACATTAGTAAAGCAGACACAACTTCAGTGAGCGCACGTGCGAATGACAAGACGGTGTCTGGGTAACGTGATCTCCATGTTGTTTGTCGTTAATGTCTCGTCCCATTTATCAGGGTAACTCTTACCCAATGAAAAAGTGAAGGAAAAAACAAATAAAAAATGTCCTCTTGTCATTCATAGTAGGAAAAAAGTGAAGTCTGAAAGTAAAAAAAAAGTAAAACGCGTGGACGAAAAAAAAAAAAAAAACAAAGCAAAAAAGTAAAGAAAAATGAAAAATGAAAAAAAGTAATACCTAACTTAAAAAAATTAAAGAAACTAAAAAATAGGATCCATCAATTTTATTTCATTAGTAAGATATGAATTATTTTCTACGTATTCTGGCGTCTAAATGAAGTCGGGGACCTTAGCTTTTTATTTGCTTCCTCTTATTTTACTTTTGATAGTACTTTCGTCATCCAAAATTTAAAAATAATCTGAGGATGGGATCTCTTATCCATGAACGTCCTTAAAAGCGAAGAAACGATAGAGAGGACAAATGGAATAAAAGTTGAGTTACGTAAAGCAAAAACGAACAAAAAGAAGATATAATAAAAGGGAAAACATGGGTGAGAATAGTGGTGGAAAAAGTGAACGATATTGTTTTTTCCCCTGCTGGGAGCCCTTTGTATATCTGGTAGAGCGCGGGGATTGGTTATGTTACACCATGAAGCCAAGATGGCGGTCGAGGAGTGGTTCCTACAGGAAGAAGGTTGCCTGCAGTTTAATGGCCGACCTACATCAATATCCTACTCCCCAACATCACACTGCTTCATTGCAACGCTAGAAGATGGATCCATTGAAGTTTTAGATGTTAGTTCAGGTCGTACCTTGAAGCGAACCTATCTTGAAGGTACTTGGTAAAAGTGAACATATTAATCGAAAGCATTACACTGAAATGCTATTTTCTAATTCTTATTCTCACAGAATTTTCTTCTTAGCAGGCATCAGTAATAATATATTAAACTATAGACGGTTGCTATTTATGATACAAAACATATGAGATTTTTTTTTCACGTGACTTCAACTTCTTCCTCATATACGTAGTTTATATATACGAAACTAGCTATTTTAATATGCTGGTTTTTATATTCTGTTTTATAACTGATGGATTACTTTACTTGATTTAAGGGAGTAGTACTTCAGATTTTGGATCACTGCAATGTCGATTTTGTCCTGGAGTAGAGAAACTTTTCGTTACTGATAGAAAAACAGTCGGGTTGAGAAAAGATTTGAATGGAGTTTTACTATTGGACAGTATACTGCAAGCACCGGTGGCTGAAGATTGCGATGCTCCTATAACCTTGGAATTAACCTTAGCTGATGTAAGTCAGTTATTTATTTTTTTAAATTATAAAATCTTAATATTGTTATTATCTAAATCCTTTTAATCGGCATAATATCTTATTTTATTTAGGAAATGTAGAACATTTTTTCTGTGCTTCCTTCAGTAATACGGCTCAAAGGAAGTGACGAAATCATAGAAAATAGTGTGAAAAGAAGCATGAGCCATAGGTTGATAAGAAAAAGAGCCCTTGCACTAATTCTCAATTCAGAGGTCCCTTGTTTTGAGAATTGAAATCTATTTTGATGTTCATTTTTTCATTCTTTTGACCCCAGGTCAAATATTTAGTGTTATGGGTCTATTTTCCAAAATTACATCAGATCTTGAAACCACTATCACAGGGCTGTCAACCATCAAGATATTCAAATCTGGAGAAATTAATAGAAATGGGACATTACGTCACAGCAGAAAAAAGCAAGCGGAAATACGTCATTTGCTTTGTAACAATTGATGAGATTGGTTTATTTCTGACCAATCAGATTATCGCTTATGTAACAATGGCCTGCTTGCAAAACAGTTTACAAGGAATGTTTTGATTTGGAATTGGAATTTTATGGTCGTGAAAGTCGAGTCTCACAAGAAATGGTCAGCTTCGGCAATTATCCGGGAGATTTGAGACTCTAATCTGGAGACCGGGAGAAACGGTCCAAAATCTGGAGACTCCCGGTTTATCCAGGAGAGTTGACAGCCCTGTATCATGAACTAATTTTAATATTATGAAAAACCATAGTAAATTGAAAGGGAGTGATGATTCTTCAATTGCATCTTATTTAACTTCAGTCTCTCAGGGAAGCATTTGTGCCATTTTAAAAAAGATTTCTTATTAGCATCCATTGATACTCTATAGACCCCTTGTAGCCTGTCGAAATGCAGCTCAATTTGAAGGGCATAACAATAATAGGTTTCCAATTCTCATGAGATTGAAATTCTTTTGTTTTGTCCTCCAAATTGAGCTGCTTTGATGTCACAAGCAAGTGGTTTATACCTGGAACTTTTTATGTTTTTCTGGGAGGACTGATGTAAATTGTGATGGTTATGGCAGGGGGGGATAATCATAGTTACAATACAACTACTGTACCAGGACCACTTAGACCAGTTAGACAAGAGAACCAATTAATGAATGAAAACAATGCATTCCAACTTTGGGTAGTCAAGCCAATTAGAAACCTAGACTGCACAAGAATTGTAATTTGACCCAAAACTGTTTTGTTTGCACAAGTAAATAATAAATACCCTAATTATTTTCTTGGATCATAAATTGAAGATTAATTGATACTTATTTGATACTTTGACAGGTGAAGCAGTTACATGTAGGGATAGAAACATGCCTGACAACAGCCGTTCCTCCTGTATTAGATGTGATGGAGACCTTGAAGGAACAGATCAAGGATGAAATTAATAAATATCAAAGCTTATTATCAACATCTAATACCAGTGAATCATCATCATCAGCTGCATCAACAGGTTCTTCAAATCATGATGAGTCAGACAAAGCAGCCAAGGTACTGTATGCATTTTTTTTTTTGCACACCATTGAAAATACTGCCAATCGGAATGCAGGAAAGCTGTTGTATATTCAGTGATATACGTCTTCCCAACAGGCATTGTAGCCTTGGGTTTTTTTATTTTTGTGACATACTATTTGAAATCCTCCTTGTCCTTGCATTTTACTAGAAAATACAAGTGCCTCTTGGGACATTCCATGGTATGCCACTCAAGGCTATTATATAACTTGTATATACACATGTTCCAGATTAAGCGCTTAATGGCAACAGTTTACTTTGCATGTTGTCTTGTTGTTGTTCGGCGGATAAGTGTTCCTTTCCAATTAGAAATGTCTGGCATTCTGTATAACAACACATTATTAAACTTTTTGATGATTGTGACGAACAGCATCGTTAAGTGCTGAACCTGAATCTGCTGTATATGTTGCGTAAAGAAAGTGCTAAAATGTGAAACGTTCTCTTGCATTGGAGTCTTCCAGTTTCACATAGAGGTATTTTTCTTAAGACTATGCAAAAACAGATTAGGATTCTCTTATTGAGTTTTATATTCCCTTGTTGTAAACAGTGGGTTACCTGTAAGCTTCGACTCCCTGCTGGTGCACTTCTTTGTGCATTTGATGGCATGGTTACCTCGCTGCACAAGAACAACAGAACCAGTTCCGCTTTGCCTATTGCATCAGCAATGCTTGCAAGGGTTATGGCACTCACAGGTACGTCTGTGCTGGAAAAGAAAGGACAACCAGTCTATAAACAACTGATGTTCGTTGAAGCTGCTCGAAGACAGACTTTCTCTACTTGGCCACACACTGATTATAAGTAAGTGAATCATCATTGTCATCATTACCGCAGCTACCATCATCATCAATGTGATAACTATCATCAGTACTACCATCTTTGTTGTCATCATTACCACCACTACCACTACCACTACCATCATCATCATCACCACCATTATCATTGATTACTAGCATTGCTACCACCACCACCACCATCATCATCATCATGAGCATCATCCTAATTACTACATGTATTACTACAATCATCACCATCTTCATCACTAGCACTAACATCCTCTCCATCAATCATTATTATCACCACCATCATTGTGTTTATTATCACCACTCATGATTATCATCACTCATCATCATCATCATTATTCATCATCATCAGTTCACCCTTCTACTTATCCTAATCATCACCTACCTCACCATTATCATTACCACTCATTATTGCCACCATTATCATTCATTAGCATACATCATCATTATCAACACCACCATCATTATTCATTACTACCATCATCATCGCTACCATTACTATGAAGCTAGAAGCTCGAAGTTGAAATGTCATATCTGTTTAAGAGTTTCTTTGTTCGTGGGAGTCATGACTTCACTACTTTTTTGTTTCATCCACTTTTTTTAATTTTTAATTTATTTTCGGAGCAGGATTATGAAAAAAAAAATGTGGATGGAGCAAAAAAGTAATAAAGTTATATCTGTTGATATAATTGCCTGATTAAAACTATTAATTATCATTGAAGGTGGGCCTACCCAGAAGCCATGGCTCAAGCTGGTTTCTATCATCAGGTTTGTGTTATTTTGTCGTTACTACCATCTCTTTTAGGGTAAAGAAAAATAGTTGCCAAGAAATCCCTCAACAAGCTCCAAAACTCCCATTTTTATTTGTACTATATTTTTCCTTGACAGCCAACTTGTACTGGAGATGATAGAGCTATGTGCTTCACATGTAGTGTATGTCTTGTGTGTTGGGAGCCAACAGATGAACCTTGGTGAGAGAAACTATGTGTTAGCCATTTCCTGACTTAGATCAGCCCAGTTTCAGTTAATAGATCTATTCTCTTTCTATTGATTAGGTCTGAGCATGAACGCCATTCTGCAGAATGTCCATTTGTCAGGGGCGACCGGACAGAAAATGTTCCTATGTCAGGTAATATGTGGCGAGGACAGTGTGACTGTCATGATTGTAGGGGCAATGATGCTATTGGTGGTGGTGGTGATGGTGATGGTGATGGTGATGGTGATGGTGATGGTGATGGTGATGGTGATGGTGATGGTGATGGTGATGGTGATGGTGATGGTGATGGTGATGGTGATGGTGATGGTGATGGTGATGGTGATGGTGATGGTGATGGTGATGGTGATGGTGATGGTGATGGTGATGGTGATGGTGATGGTGATGATGATGATGTAGTTGGTGCTATTGGGGATATTGATGATGATGCTGTTGGTGGTGTTGGTGATGATGATGGTAGTGATGATGCTGTTGGTGATGGTGATGATGATGATGATGATAGTGATGATGATGATGATGATGATGGTGGTGGTTATGATGGTGTTGGTGATGATGATGGTGATGGTGATGATGATGATGATGCAGTTGGTGGTGTTATTGATGATGAAGGTGATGACAATGATGATAATGCTGTTGGTGGTGTTGGCAAAAGTTATCATAATTTGTTTCTCATTCTTATCCGTTTTGATTTATTTCAGTAAGTCTAGCCACAACTCCTGCTAAAGATCATGGCAGTACAAAAACATCAAAGGTAATGCACGCTGTATTCTGTTCTTGTTCCATTCTTCCAAGTTCATGATTGATTTCTCTGTCACCTTATGTCTCCACAGATCACTAGTATTAGTTCAAGTTCTTGTCCTTGTTTAATGGCTACTAGCACTAACACGGGGCACATCATTGTGTGGGACCTGTCTGATCAATTAAAGGTATCTGTTTGTGGCTTTTAATAACAAATATTCTTGATGATATTGATGGTGATTCTTAAATGCTGATGATGATGTGACGAAGCACGGGTGATGTAGCAGTGAGATTACTTGCCTCTCACCAATGGAGCTGTGTTCGAATCCCTGTCTGGGTGTCGTATTAGAGTAGAATTGCTTGTTGATTTTCTCCTGTGCTTCAAGGGTCTTTCTCCGGGTTCTCTGGTTTTCCTCCATCCACAACAAATTGACTTCAAAACTGATTCCAACTGAATCCAGTAGAAGAAGAGCCCCTCTGTGGAATCCACTGTTATCCACCATTATTACTATTATTATATGATGACGATGGCCAGGGAAGATGATGTTGATAATGATATTGATTGTGATGATAATGTTTTTGCTGTTAATGATAACTATATACAACCTGTTCATAATGATGGACCTAGATTATGATTTAATTATCATTGTTTCCACAAGGTATACTCACAATTCATGGTAGATTCAGAATCAAGTTCAGAAGGTAAAGATGAAATAAGTCATGAAGCACCTCCACCAGTCCAGGAAGCTTGGCCAGAACCTACTGGTAGTTTGGAACAGGAAGGACAGAACATTGTGGTTGATGAAACAATACAAGGTGAGGTTTCAGAGGATATCACTGCTGTGAAGCAAGAAGATAAGCTACAAAAATCTGCAGAAGAGAATGAACAAGCAACTGAAGAAGAGACAAAACAGTCAGGAGAAAGTAGTGGACTGGTGGAGGTGCATCGTGCACCAAAATCTGCCCAAGAGAACAAACAAGCAACTGTAGAAGAGACAAAACAGTCAGGAGTAAGTAGTGAATCTCCTGCTAAAGAAACAACTGATGTATCCAGAGATGGTGGAATCACAAAGGAAGATGATGTAGCTGATCAACAGAAAGCAAGTGAACCAGAAGATGTCCAACACGATGGAACTGTGATCAAGGAACTTCATGATGAAGATGTCGATGCAACAAAATTTTCACGTGCAGAGGAAGCAGAAGAATGCATTGAAGGAATAGTAGAAGAACCACCAGATTTATCTGAATCTAAGGATGAAGAGAGTAAGTAATGAATTAGCTTTATTTAGCAGCCAATTTTCAAAGTTCCAATGGGGGTTTCTTTGCACTCCTACTGTACCTCTACTAAGTTCAATTTATAACATATTAACTTTCGCCACTCAAATTTATAATCTGTTGGTTATAACAATTTAACTTGCTTCATATTTATTCTTCAAAAGCGCATGGTGATGATTCTGAGTCTGCTAATAACAGCCCCCCAAAGCTACCCAGCATGCATGTGACTGCCTCAGCAATTGTTTGTCCACCAGACCAAGATCACCAACATTTGAAAAAACTGTATACTCAAGAACACAAACCTGTCTTAATAGCTGGCATAAGTCCTTGTCAAAACTACCAGATGGAGACAGATGCAGACAAAAAGCCTTACCTAATGCTCTATGATGTCTCGGCAGAAAAAGTTCCGAGTACGACCTTAAAGGATAAAGAGGTACAATTTAAACCAGGACCAAAGTTAAGCAGTTCACAACCAATGGGAAGTCAAGAAGATTTGTATAGCGTTCTTAGCAGCGATGAAGATTTAGAACAAGATTTTTTACCAATGATGCCAGCGAGTAATACTCTATCATCGCTGATGAAGAAGTGTGCGGCAGCCATAAGTGGAAGGTCAGAGCAACCGGATGAAGAATCGTCAAATTTAAAGCGTAGGAATGTGATACAAAAAATTAAATTACCAAAGGAAGCATTAGAGATGGACAGTAGTATATCACAAATTATACCATGCCTGGATGGCCGTCATGTATTGGTTGTCGTTCACTTAAGAGAATTGAAAAGTGCTGGTGAAATATCATCTCAAGGAGAAAATAATTTGTACTTTGATCATGAAACGACTCCAACATCATGTCAGGTTTGTTTGGATGAAAAATTGAATGAAAGTATTTCTTTTTACTTGAGGAATAAAGAATCGGATGGATGTTTACTTTTACTATACAGACTTTTATTAAATGAGAATAAAGCGCCTACACTCTCGGAACCTTTAGTATGGAAAAAACTATCCTCAAGTAATTCTTTATTCAATGTCATTGGACTTCCCGTAGACAGTTCAGAAAACCTGGACTTCTCGAAAGGATCGCTAGCAGATGAGGGCGATATAATCTCTAGCAGCCAGGATGAATCTGTATGCAAAAGCCGATTTGCCGGTGTGACGCAGGATGGGAGTGTTTTAATTCTTGATGCTTGTTCATTGAATATACTAGCAAAGTTTTGTCTTGGAAAAGATAAACAATTAGATAATGCATTTAATGATCTTGTGTATTGCCCTGGGATAGACTGCTTGTGTTGTTCAACTTTCCAAGGATATTTGTACTTTTTGAGTCTTGTACATAATACAGAAAGCATAGACTCTGGTGCTGCGGCTAATGGTCTACTAAGTGGTGCTGACTCCTTGATTGGTAAGTTTGGTTTACTTCAAAACATGTTGTACTCCATGACATTGTGTCATTCTCTTGAGGAATATTTTGTTAATATTTTTAATTTGCAGACAGGATTTATATTATTAATAGTAATTGTTTGTCTTGGATATAATCATTAAGTAGACGTTATGACTATTTACCAGTGGCCTTCAACAGTAGAAATGATGGCTTACATCGCACTATATCCAGGCATTGCCCTCTGAGATTGTTAAAGTTCCGTAGGATCCTTAATGATCTTGTGCAAAATCTTGACCATGACAGAGATACCTAAGAAACTAGACTAGATCCCAGCAAGATACTTGAAGATCTTTAAGAATCTAGTGCAAATCTTGCATGTTTAGGCAAGATTCTTTTCAAGATCATGTCATGTTCATTGACAAAGCTTTCGCTGTTGTATCACAGCGTGGGACAATCACAAAAAAGCTAGGCTCCAAACTAAGTGAAAGCCCAAAGATCGAATTAGAATTTAGAAGTTGATTTTTGAGGAGGAAGGAAAACCAGAGAACCCGGAGAAAAACCAACAAACAACTCTACTCATATATGACATCAAGATCGGCAGGTCTCTAACTCAGGCCGCATTGGTGAGAGGCAGTGCATTAGCAGTGCATGCCAACGGTTCCCATGTCATCCTGGCAAGAATCTTGTCATGACCTTGCCTGAAGTTACTGTACATGAATCTTAGCAAGATGTTCAACCTGGAGTTCTACTGCACCACTTGCCTTTTTATGCAAGTACAACTACATAACATCTCCCCCACCCCCCCCCCCCCCATCAATTATTATTATATAATTGTTATTATTAACACTATGACTACAAGTTTATTGTAAGATTTCTGAAAATCTATATATATTCATTTCCACAGAATCAATAAGTTTACCAGAAGATCAGACAGTCCAGAATTTACTCAATTTATTACAGAAAACAGAATTTGAGAACCTTGTGCCGAGGTTCACAGCTATTGTACCTTCTGCGTGGTCAGAAATGCAGCAAGAACAGCAGCAGAGACAACACCCTCAACACCTCCATCAACAGAGCCTAGGAGATGCAACACTCCACACCAGAACATGGAAACTACAATCAGAAGCTAAAAAGTTAGTAGAGTCTTGGTATTAAACATAAAAATGGATATTGGAAAACAGTATGGCTATTTTAATCGAAGTATTATGATCATCCAGGTGGATGTAGTCCTGAGAAGGACTGTTTGATGTGACTGCCGTTTTGACAACCTGAGCGGAAGTCATCTTGTCGAAACGTCAGTCATATCAAAAAGTCCTTCTCAGTACTACATCCTGGGTTCAGACCATTCTATACAATAGTATGGCTATTCATTATCATGCATGTTATTACACTTACTCCAAGCCAACCTCTCTGTAACTTGAAAAGTCACCAGTGAAGCAATCAAAAATAGATGAGGGCATCATAAGAGATCCACTTCTCCCTTTTGCAGGATTCTTATTTTCATTTTGCACCGACAATGACTTGTATTTCTTTAGTGTGTGCCAAATTTTTGTACATTGATAAAAAGTGTGAGTATTATTTATCGACCCATTTTTGGCATGAAACAAGTTGAAAAGTCCTTGTTCCAGTTCATATGATCCTGATTGAGCTTCATGCCTATGCTCTACTGAGCTCACATGGACTAATTAAAATGTACAATTCTTTTTTCATAGCAATTCAAGTGGAGAACAAATCTTTGAGCTTCTTCTTTCAAAGCAATGCCATGTCGGCCATGTCGACATCAAGTTTTCTCTGAATTCTTCAAACGAGAATTCCTCAATGAAAGTTTATTTGTTAAAGCCATGGTCTCTTAAGTCGTGGCAACAGGAGAATGCATCCTATGGTAGTAAGAAAAGAGTGCCGATTCTTTCTGCGGCAAAGGAAAATGGGCATATATTATGTGGACCAATAGAACTGGAAAAGGGTCCCCACATGAGAATAGCTCTAACATGCCCTGATCTTGTCAAAACAAGACATAGGATTCTACTTTTGGTATTTGAATCCACTCCTCAAGTTAATTTGGAGGAGATTTCTGTGACAGTGCGCCGATTCAAGTACAGTCCAAAGCCATCATCTTTCATGCAGTATACTGTGATGCTTGAAGAACCAGCTTTCCATCAACGGCTTTTAGATATAGTTTGCTCACCTGCACAGGGAAAAGCTCTGTCAGAGAAATCAAGGAAGTTAGCCTTGGATATGATATGCTGGATTGCAGGAATCTGTGTTCACACACAAATAAGGTACATTATTCTTTACCATGTATTTTATACACTTTAGGCCAACGACAGCAGACAAACACTCCCTCTTCGCTCTACTCATAATATTTGAATAGATTTGATATATTTATGGAGAGAATTATGTGACAACTTAAAGAAAAAGCTTGAACCAAAAAAAAACTGCAAGCTTTTAAACTTTTGTAGTTTATACTATATTACCATAATATTCTTTTCTCTTTCTTCAGGAGGAATAGTCTAATCCATCAAGTCCAGAGAAGGCTAGCAGACTTAATTCCTGTGTGTTTTCTACAATCTGGTCGTACAATTGCACGTCAGTGTAGTGTTTTATTACTGTTGTGTGCAAGGTGAGTGGAAACACAGGACTATGATGGTGATGATGATGATGGTGATACTGTATGAAGATGATGATGATATGATGATGATGATAATGATAGTACTGATGATTGTGGCATTGATGACAATGACAATCAATATTGTGACTATTATGATGGTGATGGTAGTGATGCCGATGGCGGTAATGTTGATGTCTTTCATAATAACAATAACAGTGATGATAGTGCAGACGATGTTTTAGAAGTTGGGCATATTTTTACTAACATTAAGATGGTATTAAGATTATCCATGTCCTAGACTAGACATATTTTTACTAACATTAAGATGGTATTAAGATTATCCATGGCCTAGACTAGACATGTCATTGTGTTATTGTATTCCAGGCAGTCAAACTGGGATGCAAAGTTTGGTTCTCCCATCAATACCCCTCCCAGCACAGATGTACCTCAACGGTGAGTAATCAACACATCCTTACATATCATGTTAAGGTCATGCAGCTCAAGAAATTATCCATATTCTCCCACAGGGGAATTTGGAATTTCCAAATTTTTGGGGTAGGGGTTTTTTAACAAAATCCCTCCGTGGGGGGAGGGGGGTATAGATAATTTCTGCAATTACACAAGTTATATAATAATTTTACATAAAACTGGCACTGAAATGATTTCTTAATCAAGGAACACATGTACAGATGTATTGCCTACATCCAGAAGGTCATGGGTACGATTCCTATCAGGGTCTGACTCTGATTTTTTTTCTTCAGAGCTTTTCTTCCACTGACAAAGAATAAACTATTCTATACTACTGTCTTAGCTTAAAGAATTAAAAACTTGATGAAATTTATTTATGTTTTTAGCCAACCAAGTCTGGACAGAAAGAATGAATATTTCAAGCTTGAGAAGCCATTTAGGACCTCTGTTCTCCTAGGAATCCTTCACGTTCTACCAAACACCATCCATGCCTCATCAGCTGGGGGACTACATCATCTATTTTCATTGCTAGTCGGATATGCAGCCCTTGAAGATATCAAGAAAACTACAGATGTTTGCCAAGAACTCTTGACAGAGGTGTCAACAAAAATGGATTCTTTGACATTGCATTCTCACACTGCATTACAAGCAAGGTATAACCTAGCCATAACCTTAGACTATTTTCTGGGAATTATGTTGAAGAGCGGATGGTGTAGGAAAGAACTGGTGGTGTAGCAGAGAAAGTGCCTCCAACCTTGGTGCATGGACTTCAAGTCTTTTCCCAGCCTGTGCAATGTTACTAAATAAAAAGGAAACCTGAAAAAGAAATGTGGTTTGGGGTTTAGGATGTTGATGTTCCTATGTATCATTTTGGTTTGGCTGCAGTGGGACTGATAACTTTTCCCTTTCACAAAATATAAATCAATTCATCTGTGCTGTGATTGGTTGGTCAGTTTGGCTGTGATTGGCTGTTTCTTTGTTATGTCTCCATTCAGAGAGTTTTTTATTGTCAGTATCAAAATCATCTTACCTAACCATTTATCATATCTTTCTTTAGGTATGGTTTGTATGGATTACCATTTGAGCCAGTCCTCTTCGACTTAACCATTCCTCCTATTGCCGAAATGTCTGTCCCATGGACTGTTCCGGCAGTACCATCATCTTCACAAGATGCAAGCTATTCAGTCACACAGCCAAGTTATTGGCCTAGTACTTCTAAACAACAAGTTACATCTGCAGTTACCACTAAACCAACTCCTGTATCTGCAAAAACTACTACAGCTGTTGGTTAGTCAATATGAGCAGTTTATTTCAATTATAGCCAGGGTTAAAACACCCAGTTGTATATAGCATGCATAATAGTCTGGACCTTTGATGATGATGATCATTTGATTTAATAACAGATGATGAAGATTGAAGATGGTGGAGGGTGATTGTGATGGTGATGGTGACCTTAAGTAGTATAGTGATAAAGTTTGCCAGTGGTGGAGGTGGTGATGGTGGTGATGATGATGATGATGGTCAGGATGATGATGGTGCGATGATGATGTTGATGATGGTGTTGATGATGGTGTAATGATGGTGGTGATTGATAGTAATGTTGTAATGATGATCATGTTGATGATGATGATAATGCTGTGATGATGGGGATGATGATGATGTTGATGATGGTGTGACGATGATGTTGATGATGGTGTTGATGATGATGTGATGATGGTGGTGATGATTATGATAATGTTGTAATGATGATGATGATGATAATGCTGTGATGATGATGGTGGTGATTATGAAGATAAGAAAGTAACACCTATGTATTTGTTTCTACATTAAAGGACTTCAAGATCTAGAGAGCAACACAGACAGTTCTCAGTATATCTCATCACTTGTTCCTCACCAAGGTCTACTAGAGGTTGAACCATTACATTTCAGTTGTACTTCAAGCAGTGACGGAGCCAGAGTAGAGAGGTCCGAGTCAACCCCAGTGGTATCTGTGCCAGGGTTATCAACCACTGGTGCTAGTAACAGCCAGTCATATGCTTCTATACTTCCATCGGTTGCTGTCTCAACAGCACCAGATGTTGAGTTTTTGAAGGTTTGTGAGCTTTGCTTCTGTTTTGGGTAAAATGAACAGGGCATAAAGTAATGGCCAATCAGACACAGGTGATGATAACTGGACAAATTAGTTTTAGCTCTGTCATATCATTGTATGATGACAGACTGTTATTGTAAGCCCTGGCTGTAGCTTAATGCAGCACTGCTCTTGTTGTTACTACTAATATTACTTACAGAATCATTGAGGTTGTAACTGTTAAAGTTCTCACCTCTGTAAGTAAGATGTAGAATTCATTTTCATACTCTGTATCCATAATTTACATGTTAGTAGAGTGGTTTGTCGAGTAGGCAACCACATGAGGTTTAACCCTGAGGAAGCTCACTGTTTCTTGTCAGTTCTCTTCTGTATTGCTACTCCATTCTCACTGAATTTCTCTTTTACCCCAGCAACATTACACCCAACTAGCCAAGCTGCATCTACACAAACAAGAGCTAGAGAAGCACAAACAGGAACTAGAAGAACTAGCAATGTGGTCCAGTTTCCCTAAAGTCATCCCAAACCCTGTGATGGAAGCCACAGACCCTGGAGGGAATCACTACTTTCAGTGGCCAGAAGGAAGCTATTATTACCCGCAGCACTCCTCTGGAGGTTCTGTGAACCTGTCTCTGCAGAAAAAGATGATGAATAAGAAGGTGGAGACCAAAAAGGGCTCACATTTGCCTTTGGTTCATGGTCAGCAAAGTCAGGTACTTTCATTTAAGTTTCATAATATTTTTATTTCAGAATAATTTTTTACTATTTTTCCTCAGCAGTTATCTTTTGCGTTGGAATTACAACTTTAGGTTTAAGTTTGAAACTGTAGGTTTTCCCATTGAATTCTATCATTCCAACTTTGACATTCTTTTCTTCATTTGAATCTTTTACCTTTAATAGTTCCCAACCTTAATTTTTCAGTTTACATTGACAGTTTATTATTTTAATTTTATGAATTTTTAAGTTGTTTTTTTAATCTCTTTTGTTTCCATTTTCATCCTTTCCGTTTTCAATTTTCATTTCATTCTTTTCTACCCTTTTCAGTTACCTTTGCCACAAAGCCTCATTATAGAGCGCCTTCATTCTGGAGCAAGACACCATGTTATTCTGGACTTTGGATCTGTCATGGAAATTACAGATATTATTATTCCAAGTTGTTCTGACTTATCGTCACTCTCTATTGATGCTTGGTTGGAGGGCGAGGAGAAAGATGCCAAGAGGGTTGCCATAGTATCAGACATTGGGAGCTGTGGCTGTGTGCTAAAGGACTTGCACCCTCCTCCTGTCTGTCAGTTTGTCAAGGTAAGACATGACATGTAACATCCCTATCCCCTCCCTCTATGTCTAGGTAAGACATGATCTACCCCAACCCCTTATCGCTTACCTATCATACGAAGGAGGGGCAATGCAGTCTTGACAGACACAAAGACTTACCTGAAAAATCTAAAAAAAAGTCTACTAGCTTTAGCTTTTATATCACAGCGTAGGACAATCACAACAGAGCTAGGCTCCAAACTCGGTGAAAACTCGGTGAAAGCCCGGTGAAAGATTGAATTAGAAGTTGATTTTTGAGGAGGGAGGAAAAGCAGAGAACCTGGAGAAAAACCCTCGAGGCACAGGAGAGAACCAACAGACAACTCTACTCACATATGACATCGAGGTCGGCAGGAATCAAACTCAGGCCACATTGGTGAGGGGCAGCACATCAGCAGGGCATGCCACAGGTGCTCCCCAAGAAAGAGGCAACAGACTTTAGAAGAGAATCTCACTAAAGGGGATATTTTCAACCCTCTCGTATATCTGCTTCTGCTTACAATGCTGCAGCTCTATAGATAACAAAAATTTTTATTTTACTAAGCTGACCATCGTTGGTCGACCACGCAGCAATGCCAAAGTGAAAATGAAGATTGGTGAGTTTTATGGCAGGCCTCACTCATCTACTTCAATAGAAGCCTTTGAAGGGACCTTTGAACATCGGTTACGTGTTCTGGAGAACATGTACGAGGAAGTTCACTGTCACTACAGCCTTGCGTGTAGCAAACTGGAGTCATTACTCGACAACTCGGACTGACAAAACCAAAATTCAAAGTGTGTACAACAAGTGCATCGACCTGCAGCTTCAGCTGAATTTTGTTCATCAAGCAATCATGCGGGTACAAACCCAGCAGGTACAAACATATGGGTCCCATATTGAAGCAGGTTATGATCAGATGAGAGTATTATGTACCTGCCTAGCAGAAACCCTAGTGGCACTTGCAGCAGTCAGCCCAGATGATAAAGGCTTCCTTGCAAAAGCAAGCAACCCAACAGATCTTCAAATCAAGACATCCTCACTCCCTCGAGACTTGTGTGAAGTCTTATTTAAGAATATTTTTATTCATGGGAACCCTGTGTTGAGAGTGCGTATGGCAGCTTTGTTACTCCACACATCTTGTACCAAGCCATGGTGGGGAAGCTTCCTGGCTGACGTTCTCAAACAGTTCTTCTCATCAACTCAGCAGACTGTCTTCCCACAAGAAAAGTTAGTAAGCTATTTTTGTTACAGGATGCAAATCTGTCCTTCAGGGGAAAAAATTCTTTTCTTTTTCTTCCAGGGTTTTTGTGGTGTTATCACTTCTCGTCCAGCAATCTCCTGATGTCATGCCAGTGCTGAAGAGCTTGCTTCGTCTTCTTGATGAAGTGTTGTCAGGCCAAAGCAAGCTTGGACAGGTTGATACCCAAAATATTGACATCTCTCTTGTTGGCTGGATAGTTCTTTTACTCGCACACATCTTGAATACTTGTGGTGTTGGTAGAATCCAGAGTTCAGGTAAGTAGAAAGGACCACAGCTCAACCTGTGCTTCATGCAATTTGAAGTATTTATATTCCCATTTTGCACTCGTACATTGCATAATAATAATCCAGTAACATTGCACGAGAGTTCAGTTGGCAAGTTGAATGGAAATGAGGACGATTCTGCATCAAATTTAGAAATTTCTCCTAGGTGATAATTCTATACATTTTTCTCAATAATTATCTACGATCATAAATAACAATGTTGGTTTGTTTTGCAGACTCAGTCAGTGGAAGCTCAACAAGTGGAGCAAGTTCAAGCTCAGCCAAGCCATCTATCTCCAGCTCCTCTGATAAATGGGACTTCATCGTCCCATCCCCAGCTACCCAGACATCCCAGCAATCAACGAGCTCCATGGCCCGACAAAACCGACACAAGCTGAGACGGCAAATCTCAATCCATGAAAAACAATTGCAGGAACTTCAGAAACAGCAGAAGAAGATAATGGAGGGACAAGGAACGGACTCGCCTGAGGTACAACATATCCAACAAGCGTACGCCAAGTCAAAGTTTACCTCTCAGGCTCTCAAGGTTTACATGCATAATGTACTTTTACCTTCTTTATTATAAAATACATTACTATCATGATAAGTATTTTATTTATTCTTACTTTGAAATTCCTTGTAATTCAAACTTAGTTGGATTCCTGTACTCAGCATCACATGTGAGTAGAGTTTGTTGCACTCTCCCTTGATTCAATGGTTTTTCTCCTGGGTCTAAATTGGGTTTGATTCCTGTACTCAGCATCACATGTGAGTAGAGTTTGTTAGGTCTCTCCCTTGATTCAAGGGTTTTTCTCCTGGGTATAAAAATTGGGTTTGATTCAAGGACTCAACATCACATGTGAGTAGAGTTGGTTAGGTCTCTCCCTTGATTCAAGGGTTTTTCTTCTGGGTCTAAATTGGGTTTGATTCCTGGACTCAGCATCACACATGAGTAGAGTTTGTTAGGTCTCTCCCTTGATTTTAGCTTTTTTTCCGGGGTTCTCCGCTTTTCTCTCTACATAAAACTCAACACGCTAAATTCCAGTTGGATCTATGAATTAGCTTTTCCGTGACTTTAATCATCCAAGAAGTATTTTTTAAGGTATTGATAAAAATAGGTATTTGATTTGAAGAGATAACTAGCTAAAAACTAGTGTGAGCTGCGTCTGTGTTTCTAATGAAACAGTAATGATAAAAAGGTAAATTATACACCGTGAAAAGATGAAAAAACTGACATTCCGGACGCTACAGTAGTCCTTCGTGGGAGTAAAAGAGAAAGGAGTGTATATAAGATAGAATGAGACAAAAGAAACCAATGAGAACAAGGTAGGCAAGGAAACAAACACAAACAATTGAAAGACAAAAGAAAAGGTTAGTTGAAAGTAAAGCGTTCTTTAATCCTGTTGGGACTAAGAGTGCCTACTAGGTGAAAAGCCGCATTTCTTTGGTCTTGCCATTTGATTTGGTATTTGATTTGATAACTTACAGTGTGTCCACTCAGCATCTCAGAACTTTGTGACAGTGACTATGCAAGAGCACTCTTTTAGACAGACTCTGATACAGTAAAAATTTGGATTCTCTTCCAGCATATAAAAGATTTGGTCAAACTACGCAACCAGGAAGCTGAGGCATCCTCAAGCAAGGGCAAGAAGACAATCAGTGGTAAAGTAAAAACATCAAGCAAAGCACCGCCGCAATCTACAGTCAGACTCTTCCTGTCTCAGATCTCTACCATTCCTGTCATGAAGAAGATGATTCAACTGGTGCTCAATATGGATTCCTCTTGTCCTGCTGATCTTGTTTTCACTATATGCAAGGTATTGACCCATACTATATTACCTTGGAGAGTTTTGGTTTTAGATGGTTTTGGAAAAGAGTGTCCACTAACAGACTTCTTTAACTTGGGTGTAATGTTTTCCCACTTCAGGTACCCCAGTTAACATACTCAAGATCCCCCCCCCCCCCCCCCCCCCCGCCAATATCTATAAATATTGACTTCCTGTAACATATTCCAGGTCGTTGCTCTGCTTTCGTCAATCAGTCAACCCAGTGTGTTTGTGACAGATATTCTAAATTCATCACAAGTGGAGTCAATTCTACGGCTTTGTTCCAGTAACCGTGGTGGTTCATGGACTAGGCATGCTCTTATCACTCTTCTTCAGGACCTTATGAATGGTAAGCTAGCATTCGATGATTCATTGTCTAGTGGTAGCTCAAGGACCCAAAAAGTTAGTAGCCCCATAGTTCCCAGAGTGACCAAATGTTTCATTGTGTAGTGGTGCTACCATGATGGGTCTGGGAAGTGAAGTCATATGAAGTTCTCTTGTTAAGTACTCAATAATTTGTTGTTTATTGGTATTATAAGGGGTTAGGAAGTGACATTATATAAGGTCCCATGGCAGCTACTCAATATTTCATTGCCTAGTGGTGTGGTGTGAGAAGCTGGGAGATGACGTTCCATGACATGGCCACTATTAGATACCATGTATAGCTTAAGGTATACAACAGGTATCACAAAGTTTTGAAAATGAAACACCAAGAAATTCCACAAGATACAATAAAAGGAGTTTTATCCTTATCTTTGCATCATTTTATTGTTTATACTATCATGATTCAGGTTTTAAGAGCGAAGTGCAGATCATTTCTGATGAAGAAACCAAACAAGAAGTGGAACTGCGCATTAATGTGAATCGAAGTGAACCAAAACAACAACAACAGTCACCAGGAACATTTGCCATGCCAAGCATGGAGAATATGCAATCTGGCATGGATTACTTTGCAGATTGGGGCAATCTCCCACCAAGTGCAATTATCTATGACATCCCACCACCCCAAACACACCTTCCCACATCTGTAACATCTTCCCTTTACATACAACCAAAACCCCTGGCCTCAACCCTGACTACTTCTAGCACAAGTCCTGTGACAAAGATGTCAACGGCCCTGGATGCTCGTCTGGAGCTGGGTGTCACTATGGAAGCTGAATGGGATCTGAAGACATTACAGGTTAGTTTTGAGACGTTTTTTTCGACAATTGTTAGTAGCTCCTGAGTTCAAGCACTCATTGTCTGATCATATAAGTTTCTGTGCCTTTAGATTTTTTTAGTGAGAAAGCCAATTGCATATAGGGAATTTTTGTGCATTTCCATTGGTTAAGTCAGAAGCAAATTGCATGCTGTGATGTGTTATTCCTTTTAATCAATCAAGCTTATTGGATCATGTGGTGTTTTTTTTGCTCTTTGATTTGTTAGGAGGGAAGCCTATTGCATGTAGGGATTTTGTGCATCTTGATTGGTTAAGCCAATTGGATTGCGAGATATTTTGTGCCATTTGATTGGTTAAGCCAAACGGCCAAAATATTTTCTGCCATATTAATTATGTCAAAGGCCAATTGTAAAGTGTGATTTTTTCTTTCCTTTTATTGGTCAAATTGCAGATTAAGGCACTGTATCCAAAATACATTTTATCGTAAACAATAAAAGAAATTACAAAAAAAATATTAAAGCACTGTACATTTACCCTCTCTTTTCTTTTGAATTCTTACCATTATTTAATCATTTTGCTAATATTTGTTCACAAACTGTATAAGTCAACACAATTCATTTTGTTTGTAGCTTGTACAAGGTGATGCTGTTCTGAAAGGCATGACCAACAGTCGCCTTCCAAAGTACCGTTCAACAAAGGTGATGAACCTACAAACCATCACATCATCAGCTGGAATGGTGAGAATGTTCTTCAACTGTTTCAATAAGCTGTTCTCCAAGTGTAATGATCCAAAAGTCGACCTTGCATCACTCCTGGAGCTTTGGCTTCGTCTCAATGCATTTCTTCCGTCTGGTCCAAACAAAACTCAACTGTTCATTCCCCTGGGCAAGAAGTCGTTGGCTAACTTGTTGTCCTTCTTGGCAACATGTCCAAGTATATCCCTGCAGACTTTTTATCTCGCATTTGAAGCCATGAGAACTGTTCTTGAGAAGTCTAGCAAAGATGCATCCCTTCACACTCTAGAGGGGGTACGAAAGTATTCTTTACCAGAGGTATTTGTCAGTAACCCTGAACTTCTAGGAGTGCTTCAGAGGACCTTGATAGAAGGATCCCCGAAGGATTATGGTGCAGAGACAGGTGTAGGAACATCTGGAACAGGCATCAAGCAGGTTGAAGCATTCTTGTCATCTTTGGCTGTTGCTCTAGAGAAGCAGGAAGATGGGGTACTGTTTGCCAAGTTTCACAACATGATGTTGGAGCTGCTTTGTTCACTTGCATCGGGAAAGTAAGGAAAATAAGACAATATGAATAATCCTTTGAAAAACATTCCTAATAAAAATACAACCTTCTTATTGATCCAATTTTCCTCAATGTGGTTACATATCAAATCATTTGGGAAATGACATCTTGTTTCAAATTATTTTCCAAATTTTGTATTCTCTCTGCAAACACTAGAATGTGTGTAACATTTTTAGTTTAACTTATTTTATTTTTCTCACTCTAGTGTTAATTACAGTGGAAGACCCATTCAGATGAAGCCAATCTTAAGGGTATTACTAAAGCACCCTCCTTCAAACACAAAATACCTAGATGTTTCCCTGGTGATCAGACTCCTGAACCTTGCAATGCGACTGTCACTACAGCATCTTCAAAAGAAGGACGAAATATCCCTTCAAGCTTCAAGCCATTTCCACGAGACACCTCGTTTGACCACATCATCTAATCTGATTGAAGGGAAGCCCGCTGAAGGTCCATGGATCGTGCACAGCACATGGTTGACAAAGCTGCTGGGTGTCATTATCATGTTTGTGCAACTACCTGAAGAGAAGACCAGTCAAACTTTAGACACTGAGAATGGAGAAGATGGTGCTGTGAAGCTAGATGATGGGGGATCAAAGAAAGATACAGAAAAAGCTAATGTTGAAGAACCTCCTTGTGGTGCAAGTAAAAAAAATGGGGAAGATATAAGCTCAGTTGGGGATGAAATCGATGAAGATGCTTCAGACAGCATGGTGAAGACACTCCAAGCGATGGCAAAGGCAGTCGAGCAGAATGCTTCCCAATCGAGTGAAGAAGCACAGCCTATTATAAACATGATTGAGGAGGATTCATCATCAAGTTCTACTTCAGGAACCGACACATCTGGAGGTGAGGAAGACTCTACCCCATCAGCAGATGGCGGGCCATTACCAAAAATCAATGAAAAAGATATTGTTGGAGACGTCAAGGAAGAGGCCAAAAAGGGACTGCAAGATGAAAAAGATCCCAAGCCTTCACAGGAGAAGGATGTCCCTCCAGACACCAAAGCTCCTAAAAGTGTGCTTCCAGATCTTATCATCACAGATGATGATATTTGCCTCAATCTTCTCAATTGTCTCAACTTGTGCAGCTCTAATAACATCGGAGTATTACTGACAGGTGCCAATATACTTAACAGCAGTCAAAGTGTGTCTGTCTCAGGTGATCCAGTTTCTGTCGAGGACGGCATACTTCAGGTGGTTTCTGTAATCTACAGCCAGCTCACCCACCAGGATTATTTGGTTGCTACCGTGATCAAGTATCTTTCTGGGTGTGAGAGTGTCCCTGTGACGTCACTGTCTGAGCCAGTTCCTTTGGTTTCTTCTCAGAATGCTTGACTCCAATAAGCAAGTGGAGACCTTTAATACTCAAGGTATGAACAGTCCATTTGTTTGGTGTAGTCTTAGTCATCATTGTTGTCTTCACTGTCATCATCTCTGATGTTACCGTCATTAACAAGATTATCAGTTTGTGTTATCGTTGTGACACTCAACATGATAGTGATCATCCTACTAATAATACTAATCTAATAACAAGTCACTCATGATTGTAAGCTGTACGGCTGCTAATATCGCCTCTCAAAATATGCAGCAGGTAAAGTCCTTCACTGGTCATAGATGTAAAGCGCATTGACACAGTGTGAAATGTGTTATATAAGAACCTCCCATTATCATTATCCTTGTCAACACTGTACATTATCATCAAAGCTATAAATCAATAAAAAAGTAATTGATTAATTAACTTTATTTAATGAGGGTGACATACATTAATGGTAGCCCAGCAGTTTACATTATGGCCCTCCTACAATTAATTAATGAAACGGAAATGAATAATTAAAGAAACATAAAGCATGTTAAGAATCCTAACTGGCAAGGAGGCAAACCAGTTGGCTATTTACAAATATGGTCGAGAATCTGAACTAATCAGGAATTGGGACAAATACAGTCTCGGGCTAGTGGCCACATCGGGACTCGAACCTGGCACCACCAGATTGGGAGACCGACACTATGATTACTCGACCATGCCACCTCCTCCAACTATCAGCAGCACCATCAGCAACCACAATGGTATAAAGCAACAGCAACAGTAACAATGACAGTATCAATGACAACAAAAGCAGCAACAAAAACACAGTGCCACCAACAATAACGATAAGATACAGGAGCAACAGAAACAATAATAACAGATGGAATAGTAGCAGCAACAACAGGCACCAACCATCATCATTGTCACCATTTGGTGTTTACATTTATTCTATTTTTTCATATGGTTTTAACTTCTTATCTTTCAGGAGGATATGAACTATTGTTCAAGAATCTTGTATCAAGTTACTCCAACCAGTTGAATGACAACACCCAAGATCTCATTCCTGTCATGAGACAACTTACTAAACTTGCACATAAATCAAATAACAGCACAGCCCAACTTCTTCTGAATGCTGTCTGGGAAGCTGAGAAAGATCATGGCACGGTCAACTATGCACCTTTTGGTAAAAATCTTTGTTTTTGTTTTACTTGTTTTAGTAGTGTGGCTTGACAAGCGTAGGCATGTGTCTAATCTCAGTGTAGTTGGAGGGTCATTTCACAATGATTTGAACATCCACTTAAAAGAATGCAATGTACAGTTCCATACTTTCAAGTAGAAAAGATTAGATAGTTTAACTTTATCTCATGGCATGGTCCATGATCATCAAAGAGAACCTAACTGGCTAATCTCCTTGAAGTAGTCTTCTTCTTCATTTTATTTTATTTCCAAGAATGAACAAAAAATCCTATGAAATTCTGGTTTGATTTAATTTAGGATATTCCAATGGGACATCAGTTATCTTAATCTTGTGTTGTTCACAAATGGTAAATGTAAAACTTTTTTTGATCATTTTTTTAGGTACCATAAGTTGCTCTCGACCCTCGTCTCACACAGCTGACACCCTACTGAAAGCTAGTATACCACACCGGCGTACCCGATCTGCTGCATGGTCCTACCACTTCTACCCTGGTGAACTGTGGTGTGACCTTACAGTAAACCTACCCACTCCTATTCTGCTCCACTCTGTACATGTACACCCACATACAGCAGGGCTGACAAGTAAGTCACCTTACAGTAAACCTATCCACCCCTATCCTATACTCCATGCTGTACATGTACACCCACATACAGCAGGGCTAACAAGTAAGTCACCTTACAGTAAACCTATCCACCCCTATCCTATACTCCATGCTGTACATGTACACCCGCATACAGCAGGGCTAACAAGTAAGTCACCTTACAGTAAACTCACCCCCTCCTATCCTACTCCATGCTGTACATGTACACCCACATACAGCAGGGCTAACAAGTAAGTGACCTTACAGTAAACTCACCCCCTCCTATCCTACTCCATGCTGTACATGTACACCCACATACAGCAGGGCTAACAAGTAAGTCACCTTACAGTAAACCTATCCACCCCTATCCTATACTCCATGCTGTACATGTACACCCGCATACAGCAGGGCTGACAAGTAAGTCACCTTACAGTAAACTCACCCCCTCCTATCCTACTCCATGCTGTACATGTTCACCCACATAGAGCAAGAATGACAAGAGACCTTACTTTATGCCTACCCAGCCACTCCTATCCTACTCCATGCTGTACATATACACTATTGCTGTTAGTCTGATGTGCCTTGCTGTTGCATTTGGTAGGTTGTCCATCGTACATTGCTCTAGATTACAGTGTAGATGGAGCTGTAATGATACCAGCAAGCAAACCAGTCATGACCAGTGGTCTAAGTGTTATCAGGCTACATTTTGATCAACCTCAGATAGCGCAGGTAAGCTAAGGTGAAGACGCAGGTAGTCCAGGCAATAAACTAACCACTCTGATGTAACCACAGGGACCCCAGTTACGAAATTTGCTCAATGAGTGCTAAGACAGTCTAATACTTATTCTTTGAACTTCTTATGTTTTGTAGCGTATCTGCGTACGATGCCGTCGACCAAGGGACTCCGAATCACTAGGGCTGTCTCAGATCAAGATATGGGGTACGTCACTATATGGACCACCCCCAGAACAACCCACCAGCGGCAGTCAAGGGAACTACTCTGATTGGTAGGTGGTCAATATTTGTCATTACTTACTGGTTGTATGAGAAAAGGTGGTTCAGATCAGGAACCATTGGGGTATATACAAAGGAATATCGAAGGGAGAAATAAGACTGCCGACAGGACATTTAGTACTCCAGTTTAGAGTTTTCTCTGTTGCTCAGCCTTGATTTTGTTTGGTCTGGAATATTCACTTGTCAATAAAGACAATGAGATCTATTCATAAAACAAAACAATACCATTAAACACTTTGTGAATCTTGAGACATGGAATGCTATGCTTGAAACAAATATTTAATAATGCCAGTTCCTGTAGAGGACCAACGAAGTATGGTTGAAATGTCGATTGAAAATAACTATTGCAGACAATTCCCAAAAAAAAATGAACGAGCAAGATGAACAACACCTTCAAAAGCAAGGTTTCAGACATTCAATATTCACATGTTCCATTGAGGGTTTGCGGTATTTCAAAGTGTTTGTATCGTTGAAGTTAAGCATTCTTTGCTTTATTATTGATATTTGTTTGTATTCTGTAATGACATGAGTCTCACCCTCAGTAAATGAGCCTGCAGTCAAGGTACAAAGTCTGTGGTGCTTTGCAGTACGAATTCGTGTATTCAATGCTAATAAGTTTCAATTTGTTTGTTTTAAGTCTAAACTGGGTTTGTCTTCTTCACCACTGTCTGCACCGCACGCCATCAGCGGAGATAACAAGCCTCTCTTCTTCCAGCTTCCTTAGTGATGTGTTTAGCATCTGCATATCGTTGTTAGGCGCACCTCAAAGGTAATGACACTTTTAATAGTGATACTTCATGTTTACTAGCAAAACCCATTGTGATATTAATGTGCCAACTATCCACCCCCCCCCCCCCCCCTGGACCGACCCTTATATTGAATCATTCTGGTTTTATGTTTTCTCTGCCAGTGATCTTTTCTCAGGATGCCAGGAAGCAGTCCTTCAGAGATTAGCTATAGAGTTCAGTGAGCTCGGTCAAGTCCTTTTGAAAAAGCTTCTTGTAACTCCAGGACGGGCTCATATATCCCAGTCAATCTTAGTTTCACCTTCAGCTGTACAGCTTGTCTTCAAACTGGGGAAAACTGGTGGAGATTCTGCTAAACAAAGGTAATACCAAGGCTTCACCAAGCAACTCTTTTTCAGCCCAGCATCGAGTTCCTAGGCACATCATGACCTTGGGTAGCCGGAAGGAGTATAACCTTGCTCTGAGTATAACATGACCTTGGGTACCCCCCAAGGTGGAGCAAGTACTTAGGGTTCTTGAAAGTATCTTGTGCAAAGCTGTAGCTAAAAGATCTAGCAGTTTTGTAAACAAATTGCCAATAGATCTTTACCTTAGCCATAATGTTAGGCATAACAGGAAAAATTACAGCCTATGTAAGATGGGCTATTTTTGCGACATGATCGTAACTAGATTTCCATCTACACACATTTTTATATTTTTCATAGGTTAAGAATTCTCGCAGACTGGCTCGAGTCTTTGTCTTCATACTCGCATGTGTTGCCAGCAGCGCAAAACAACCTGACAGGTCTTGTACAGGCTGCTGGCGCTGTGCTGTGGACTACAGCTGACTCTGACCTTGCCTCCATCGTGCAGGAAGAATATAGGGAACAACTTTTCAGGTAAGTTGATGTATACCCCCACCACACATCAACCACACAGCAGCATATCACACCACACTACACCACACTGCATCACACACATCAACCACACAGCAGCATATCACACCACACTACACCACACTGCATCACACACATCAAACTACACAGCAGCATTTCACACCACACCACACCACACTGCTTCACACACATCAACCACACAGCAGCATATCACACCACACCACACTGCATCACACACATCAAACTGTGAAAATTGAATGGGCTGAACTGTGGTGGAATAATGATAGATGTGTTGATCATCACAGTGAATGAGCGATCTAAGCGAACGCTGTAAAGAAAGACTTGAAAAAGTGATTTCAAGCTTCAACGGGAATTGAACCCATGACCTCCGCGATGCCGGTGCGATGCTCTGCCAACTGAGCTATGAAGCCAATCATGTTGGCGAGCGGTCATTTTTGTTGGGTTCTTCAAGCCCCCATAAATAATAAGTGTGAAAATTGAATGGGCTGAACTGTGGTGGAATAATGATAGATGTGTTGATCATCACAGTGAATGAGCGATCTAAGCGAACGCTGTAAAGAAAGACTTGAAAAAGTGATTTCAAGCTTCAACGGGAATCGAACCCATGACCTCCGCGATGCCGGTGCGATGCTCTGCCAACTGAGCTATGAAGCCAATCATGTTGGCGAGCGGTCATTTTTGTTGGGTTCTTCAAGCCCCCATAAATAATAAGTGTGAAAATTGAATGGGCTGAACTGTGGTGGAATAATGATAGATGTGTTGATCATCACAGTGAATGAGCGATCTAAGCGAACGCTGTAAAGAAAGACTTGAAAAAGTGATTTCAAGCTTCAACGGGAATCGACCCCATGACCTCTGCGATGCCGGTGCGATGCTCTGCCAACTGAGCATCAACCACACATCAAACTACACAGCAGCATATCACACCACACCACACTGTATCACACACATCAAACTACACAGCAGCATATCACACCACATCACACACATCAAACTACACAGCAGCATATCACACCACACCACACTGCATCACATACATCAAACTACACAGCAGCATATCACACCACACCACACTGCATCACACACATCAAACTACACAGCAGCATATCACACCACACCACACTGCATCACACACATCAAACTACACAGCAGCATATCACACCACACCACACTGCATCACACACATCAAACTACACAGCAGCATATCACACCACACCACACCACACTGCATCACACACATCAACCACACAGCAGCATATCACACCACACCACACTGCATCACACACATCAAACTACACAGCAGCATATCACACCCCACCATACTACACTAGATTCTACCATACTCACATTGCATAGTAGTATATAATAGTATATACCACATATATTGATTCTTACTTCCTCTCTCAATGCAGATCTCTCTACGAATGGTCACAGCTGGTTGCCAGACCAGAACCCTTAAAACAAGCCATCGATTATGTCATCTGTTCCCTCTGCCATGTCTGTCCATCATACTTCCAGCTCCTACTACACCTGACAGACGCCCAGGAACTTGTTGAACAGGCAAGAACACAGAATGAATTCCAACCTTCATACCTTGTGTTTGTCATCAACCGTAGTAGCATGGAAACACTCGCCCGTGCCTGTCAGTCTCCTGTCACATCACATCTAGTCCTTGCTTCGGGACTGTTGAATGTCCTCCATGATAGTATCACTCGTCTGTGTAATAACCTCTTGTCCTCGCGAGGTAGTAGTGAAAGAAGTGAGACCAATGATGGGATAGTTCTCTCACTGGACTATTTATCTGATGTGTTGTCATTCATGGGTGTTTGTGCTGAAGAACCGGTCATCAAATCGTGGTGCGGCACAAGTGGAAGGGATTTCTGGAGGCCGCTTATGCTGCTGCTTGGTTCCGGCATTCTTTATAGTCCTGTTTCCCGGACCAAGAGGGAGACGCCTACCTTAGGAACGCGCCATCGAATCGCACTAGAGTCTGCTGCAATCAAGTACTTCACTCAATGTATCAGCAGCCATCCTGATAACCAGGATCTATTCGCCAGGCTTCTGTGTGAAGTGATGGAGACACCATTTGAGTTTATATCCACAACAGGGGAATGTATGCCCGGTAGTACAAGAGGAGTTGGTCTTGATGGTTTCTTGCGACGACTTGTTCTGGAAGCGCTTCTACAGGATGAGAAAATCAAAGTCTGTATTCAGTATGGCTCTGTGTTAAAGCCATTTATGGCTCTGCAAGATAAAAACTTCAGCCATAGTAGTGATTGGCATCCAAGGTTTGGTGCTGGGTACAACATCCTGTTGATCAGGGCTAATCTCTCTTCAACTATCGAAGAACTAGATGAAATAATTCATCCCAACTCGTCGGGTAAGAAATCTACCGAGGGTAGTGCCTCAGACGATGAAAAAGCTGCCACGTATGGAGACTATGACGACCTTACAGCACTTGGAGACACGGAGATCCTTGAGGGCTTAAGCATCGCGGCTGGGATTAATGTCAAGTCAAAACGTGCTAAAGGAAGCGCTGTTCTGCGCAAGATATCCAGCCAGAAGCTTGACGCAAGCCTCCTAAAATCAGGTACAGCGTCCGCAGTCTGCCGCCATAATACTGTTCTTGGAAATATCCTGATACCGAGCAAGACAAGCCTGACAAGTCTATTGAGTGTGCTCATGTCTCGAGGACTTCCTGCGGGTACAAATTGCATCGAGTTGTCTCTCAAGACATGTGGAAATCCTTCCTCGCACGTGTCGGAAGATATTCTGCTAAATACACTGCCTTTGCCTACCGCATTGCACAAGTTTGCTTCGTTCAATGGCTTGGCTATCCTGTCATCTAGGCTGTCATGCTCCGTGGTGATGAACCAACCAATGCAGGAACCAGCTTCGAGTGATTCTGATCAGCTTGCACTACCCCTTGCATTCCCTCTACCGCTTTTTTCATTGTCTCCTTCAGTGCTGAGCAGAATACCCGGTCATTCTTTAGCAGCATTTGGCCTGTTTATTTCTCTTCCTGGATACGCTAATGTCTTGTTGCGGGACAGACCTAAAGCACAGTGTCTGTTGAGGTTGTTGCTTGGTGCTGAAGATGATGGCAACGGAGGTAAGCTTAGTGCTCGTAATTTTCATAAATGATACGATTTTTATTCCATCTGAAGCATCTACCTTTACCAATTGTCATAAATCTGATGTTCCATCAACCAGAGAGTATTCTATTGGTTGGTATCAATAAACCTCTTCGGCATAAGGTAATGTTTTACCATTTCAGACCACTTGTCATTCTCTTGAGTATGATAGACCTCTTTAGTTCGAGCGTAATGTTTGCCCATTTCAGACCACTTGTTATTCTCTTGAGAATAAGATTCTTTGTTTGAGTTGTATCCATATTCATGTGTCTTCTCATGTGCAACCATTAAATAAAGAAATGATACTCTAGGGAATGATACGTTGTCTGATATATCAGAGCCGAAGAGGTCTATTAGCCGAATGAATCTCGTGAATTTTATTACCAGCCTACAATGACAGACATGCTGCCCGTCTTGTTCATCCACTCAGCTGATAAAAGTTCCACACAAGAAGAAGGCTAATTAAGTAACTTCCTTGGAAGAGGACTGAATAATGGACTGATTGTTCGCAATATTTTCCCAAAAAAAAATTATCTTTACCGTTATCTTTTTATCTGTCTTGCAGGTCACGTCTTATCATCGCAGGTAGCAGGCTCCTTACCCACCTTACCCTTCCAAATCCTGCGTCTTCTGTTCCATTCTACCTTACTGTCCAACGATGCTGGCGTATCGCTGCGACAAGTAGCCCTGGAGCAAGGCGCAGTCCAGCTTGTGTTGATGTGCCTTGGTGTGCTTAGTCACCATGAACCTCGAGACATCAGCCCTACGGACCGACTTGCTTTGCAGGCTGTTGCAGCACTGACTGGAAAGTATGTATACACGATTCAACTACTTGCTTAGCTTTTTGTGGTTCTGTTATTATCTTATACTCATTATAATTACCATCAACATTGTTATTTTTATTGTAAGTAACATTAAGCCGACTATCATGGTTAATGTTGAGCAAGCTAACTCATTACCATCATACTTTATCATTGTTATTGTCATCCCCATCGTCATCACCATCACCATCGTTTATCGTGTATCATCACCATCATCCATCATCATCATGTATCATCACCATCTCGTTCATCATCTATCATCATAATCACCGTGTAACATGTATCATCATCAACATGTATTATCTCCATCATCCGTCCTCATCATCCATTATTGTAATTGTCCATTATCATCATCCTCACCCTTCATCACCACCACCCATCATCCTTATCATCCATTATCATCATCATCATCCTTCATCACCACCACCCATCATCCTCATCATCATGTATTATCTCCATCATCCATCATCCATTATCGTCATTTCCATTATCATCATCATCATCACCCTTCATCACCACCACCCATCATCATCATTATCAATACCATTTCCATATACCAAGTCACAGTAGTTATACTCACGTATGTTGTTACTCTTGACAGTTTGTTGCGAGGGTCAGACCAAGGTAGCAACAGCGAGAAGCAGTACTGGGCCAAGGGGACTGGGTTTGGTACAGGATCTACGGCCTCGGACTGGGACATTGAGAATGCTATGAAGAAACAACAAGCAGAGGAGGCACATACTACATGTATGCTACAGGTAATTATTAACATCATTATTATCACTACTGTCATCTTTCAGCATCATCAGAATCAGCGTCGCCATATTGATTGTTCTCATGATTAGCATCACCATCACTTTCACCACCACTATGACCATCACCATTGTCATCACCACCATCATTGTCGTCATTATCATTACCACCATTAGCATCACAAGGCAATAACACCATCACCATCCTAGTCATCTCCTTCATCGTCACCATTAGCATCCCAATGCAATGTTATTCGTGAAGTTATATTTCAACCAATAATGAGTGAGCGTTTCCTGTAGGTCCTTGGTGGATATATCCATCCATCTGGTGTACAGAATCTAGACGATTTATCCAAGCCCGACCATACATCAGACTACAGTAAGCAATGTGACAAGATACCCCCCGCCATGGCAGAACTCCTGTCCCGATCATGCCTTGTGCCCACTTTATCCTCCTACCTCAGGAACGACTCAGGTAATCAAGAACCTTCTTCCCTGTTGCTATGGTAACACATTGTCGTCATAGCAACTGAAATTTAATATGCACTCTACTTGTCATTTTAATAGACACCTCGCAGCACGTTGGAATGCAGGTCAATTTGGAGGACATCCAATTTTCAGGAGATTGAAATTCTTTTGTTTTGTCCCCCAAATTGAGCTGCTTTGACGTCACAACATGGGGTCTATTAGAATAACGTGTTGTCATGGTGAGGAATATAAACAAGTCTGTTGCCATAGTTACCAGTTTTAATCATCTATGTTTTCCCCCTGTAGTTCTAGACATGGCGCGCCACGTGCCATTGTACCAGGCAGTGTTAGAGGTAATGCGAGCCCTCGCTACATGCCCAAGTCTGGTTTATCTTCTGGCTCCTCCTGATACTAATGGTTCCAGTGATACAACAAGCCTGGCTGCCTTGATTGACAAGATGAAACAGTGTGTGGACACTTATTCGAAGACATTAAGGTGTGTCAGATGGAGTGGTAAAAATTCACGCCAAAACTCCACCCACAAAATACTATCAAAGAATGTTCTGAAGAAATTTAAGGATTGTTGAGAAAAGTGAAAAAAGTTACATTATTGATTGAATCTAGAACAGCATTGCCTCAAAGAATACAAGATGGCGTTCAAACCCATCGGTATGACGACTTTTGAAAAAAATAAAAAAATACTCTTTTCACCCGAGTTTGTTTGTCTTGCAGAACGACATCACAGGCCATCAGGAGAACCAAACGTGACAGCAAAAAGAAGACAGTAGGTACCAGCACCAACCAGGAAGACCAGGAAGAACAAGACCAAGACAGCCAGGAAGCCGACGCTGAGGGATTAGCGCTACTCATACCAGACATCCAGGCAACAGCCAACCTGGTACAAGATGTTCTTAGTCACCTACACGATGCTGAGGCTGAAGATAAACAAGATGGTGATGACAAGAATGGAGTTGTTGGAGCACAGTCACTCAGTAATGAAGAGAAGTATCTGGCGCTCATGAAGCACTTGCAGTTTGGTAAGATTCTTTACGCTCCACGTTTATATCCCTCTGAGGCTCTCAATAAATCACCTTTCACCTTTCTTGCACGTTTTGTATTATACATATTCGAATGAGACGGGATGGATTTTCGTATGAGTAAAAATAAAAACTATGGAAGTATGTGTTAAAGCACTGTCATTGGACATGACAAGATTTTCTGCTTCATACTTGGTTCACGTGAAAAGATTTTTTCTTCTCTATGATTGGCTCAGGTCAAAAGATTTCCTGCTCTTTGATTGGTTTACATGAAAAGATTTCCCGCTCTATGATTGGTTCAGGTGAAAAGATTTCATACTCTTTGATTGCTTCACATGAAAATATTTCTCGCCCTTTGATTGGCTCAGGGAAAAGATTTCCTGCTCTTTGATTGCTTCACGTGAAAAGATTTCCCGCTCTATGATTGGTTCATGTGGCAGGATTCCCTGCTCTATGATTGGTTCAGAACAGTAGCTTCGCATAACAGATAAATCATAGCACGGTCACGATACATAATTAACAAAATCCGCTCAACCAATCAAAATGCGAGAATGATAACCAAGTCAGAATTTTTCAGGGATAGTGATGTCGCTTCACGGCACGGCACGACATTAGTAATATTCTCACAGAATGCGTCTCAAGTATCCTTTCATTGCTATTGAGGTTTTCTTACGTACTTATTAACATTCTTTACAGACATGTACGAAATAGTAAGCGAAGAAGACCAAGACAGAGTGGAGTTCACTCTTAGCTACCACTTTGCGTCAACTCTACGATCAGCCACTTCAAACGGCGAGGTTGGGACTCCTGCGCGTGCGCGGCGTTTGGCCCAAGAGATTACGTCACTGTCCACGTCTTTACCGCTGTCCAGTAGTTCCAGTGTGTTCGTGAGATGTGACGAGACACGTTTGGATATTATGAAGGTAAGGACTGAGTTAACCTAGATATTCTTGAGTGTTGCCTAAACCCTGTGTGGCAACGATGGATGACAGTTCGTACCTGATGCCAACAGTTGGCCTAACCAAATGTTGACTTTGATTGTACTACATAGATGTTTTGCATTATCAAGTGACGGCAGCCGTATTAGATGCCAGAAACAATACAGTTGTTTTACATGAGAAAGAATTCAATCCCAAAGAACAAAGGGATTTTTTTGTTCTGTCATCTAACCACAGGCAGCCCAAGCTGTGATGGTGCAAAACCTCTATGCCTAAAGAAGCTCACTTGAATCAACTTCGTTGTCTTGAGTATGCCACCCTGTGTCAACGTTAGCTGTGAAACACATACCTTATGCTAACTATGCCACTCTGCTTGCTAGGTTTTAATCACTGGTCCTGCAGAGACACCTTATGCTAACGGCTGCTTTGAGTTTGATGTGTACTTCCCTCCGAACTACCCCAATGCTCCGATGCAGATCAACTTTGAAACAACTGGACATCATACGATCAGATTCAACCCTAATTTGTACAATGATGGCAAGGTATAGTTCTGTTCTTTCCTGTATGAGTCACGGATCCTTCCCTCTCTTTTCTCGTCTTCCAAAGTATAAATAGAGGATATTACATGGAGCTATGGATTTTATCCCCTCCTTCCCTCTTCCCTACCAGATACTTTTGTTCTCCCATTCCTTCACTTCCCATCTCATCTCTTCAACTTTCCTTTCCTCCCCTCCCTAGTATAATTTCTCCCTCCCTCTCCTACCACATAATGTTGTTCTCCCATCACATTCTATCCTATCCTATCTTATCTCTTCGATTTTCCTTTCCTCCACTCCATAGCATTATCTCTCCCTCCCTCTCCCAACCTTTATTACATATTTTCTTATCATCCTATTCCATTCCATTTCATTTACATTACAATCAAATCCAAGAAATTCTAAATTCCATTATCTTTGTATCCAAGGTCTGTCTCAGTATCCTGAACACGTGGCACGGTCGGCCTGAAGAGAAATGGAATCCTCAGACATCTAGTTTTCTACAAGTGTTGGTTTCTACCCAATCTCTTATACTGGTTGCTGAACCTTACTTCAATGAACCGGGCTACGAACGATCCCGAGGGACGCCCGCGGGAAAACAGAACTCACAGGAATACAATGCTAATATTCGCCAGGCCACTGTGAAGTGGGCCATGCTGGAGCCGCTAAGGAAGCCTACAAAGTGCTTCAAAGAGGTAGGTCTCTGTCGGCTATATCTGTCAATCAATTTAATATAATACATTCAACATTTAAAAAAAGGATAATACTATTTTGGGATACCTGTGTGTGTCGAATGATCTAAAAGCAGGGGGAAATTTTTCTCGTATAAAACACTAGATAATAACACTGTCGACCCCAGAGCCTTGTCAATCTTACTGCGCATGCTCGACCAAATTGTAAGGTAAGCTACCGCCTTACCTCGCTCCCTATACCCAGATCCCCGTTGGACTTACTGCGCATACTCGACCAAATGGCAGGGTAAGCTACCGCCTTACCTCGCTCCCTATATCCAGATCCCCGGTGGACTTACTGCGCATACTCGACCAAATGGCAGGGTAAGCTACCGCCTTACCTCGCTCCCTATATCCAGATCCGTGCGTAAACTGTTGTAAAGAGATGCGTAGAAATGTAGAAAACGTAGCGACAAAATTACTACATATATTCCAGTTTTTTGCTCTGATAGTTAATGAAACCTTTTTATTTTCCTTCAGGTAATCGAGTGTCATTTCTATTTAAAGAAGGACGAAATTATAGAGCAATGTGAGACCTGGATCCGAGAGGTTGAAGCCCTGACTCAGCGTAACACCGGCGGACGAGCCGCTGTACACCACTTACACTCTCTCAGACAACACACCGCACAACTACGACAAGAATTAAAGAGATTATCTCCTCCAAAAGGCCTTCAAGACAAATAAAAACAAGATATTCTTTTTAAAACAACAACAAAAAAAAAAGAATCTAGCTTCGGCATTCCATGGTAACCAGCGGTCACCTAGCAACGCAGCTATTATAGTTTCTTATATGGTTGCTAAGCATCGGTTGTTACGCTTTTGCTGGTTACTTAGCAACACTGTGGATCAGTGCTTTTGCAAAAATTTGATATTTTTGAAGTTTGGGAAGAAAATTATTAATCACGGTGCATAGCATTCCCCCTTTGATGGGCTTACTGAGAAACTTTGCACCAGGCACTTGTTAAACGGCAGACTGGACTTCGAAATCTGTTCAGTTTAACTAAACATAGCTTTAACCCACTTCGTAAAAAAATAAAAGGAAACGTAAGTCAAAGGGGAGAATGTTTAGGCAATTAGCTGGCCCATATTCAATTTCAATCGGGTTGATTTGAGGTAACTGGGCTGAGCTTTGACCCGTCCCTCCCTAGTGCCACGCCCTATCTCCTGATAGATATTGCAAGCTCCCCGTCTAATTGATAACTGTTCATCGGGCGAATTTTTCTGTATTTATCTAAATAAAAACAAGCTTTTCATTCATCTTACTCTCGTCATAGAAATGGCACAACTCATCGATGAGATTGTGATAAAAAAACAATCATTGCTTATAGACGTTCTTAAATTCCAAAGATATTTGTTATTGGCTGTTATAATAGAATTTACTTTGCTTTGTTTTGTATATTTGTACTTTCATTTTCACCTAAAAAATTCACATGCAGAAAAATTGCTAACCACGCGAAAAAGTCTGTTGCGCATGTCAATAACGCTGGCTTAAAGGTTTCTGGCTTAGCTCTTAGATTTACTGTCTTGCACATAAAAATATTTTCACGCTAGTTTGTCAATTAACTTGTATTTATATTCAAATAACCCTTGGTGTAGATACAAATATCTTGACAATATAGATTTTTACAACATTTAATGAAAATTTCTCAATTCTGTTAATGTTCATCGCATTCGTTTAAAGAATGCTTACAATTACTAAACAACACCACTCGAGAATGGCGGGCTCGATGAAGGATCTTGACTTATCGACTAGTTTGGCATGTTTGATGTACTATGTAATATGAAGTTCTAATAAATCACAAGAAAGTTTCTGCATCGCTGTTGACTGGTTTATTTAGACGGTCAGAGGGAATTTTAACTTCATCATTAGTCTCGAAGAGCCTTCGGGCAATCTTCGGGAGAGCTCTAATCTGAGAAAACAGATTGATGACTTGGGTGTCAAAAAATCCATAACAATAAAAACTCTACTCGACAAGAAGACATCAACTGTAATGTATTTCATAGCAACTTCAGAAAAAGGTATCAAACATGGAAAACGAGTGAACAACAAAAAGGGCAACAGATTAAATTAACCAATAAACACTTATCATACTTTATTTTATTTGCTGTTGTTCCCATTCAGCTGAGCAGAATTTAGGTGGTTAGCGGGCATGCCCTTATATGGTGAGGCCAGGAACGCCTGGTAAATATCATGGATTTTACACCAGCCAAAAAGTCTCAAAAATCCAACATTTAGGTTGGTGTAAAAACCATGATTTTCACCAGGCGTTCCTCGCTGCATTATATAAATCTGCATGGATAGGTGCCCAAAAATTCATGTTCAAATCCAAAGGGAAAAGAGATCAATGTAGATCATCAAAGTTCTTTCGTTTCAATTTTTTTAGAAAGAAATAATCCTCAAGGATGGTATGTTAATGCATGTTTTGGCCTCGTTTTCATTAACCATAACGAAAGCTCATGCGCATTTGAGCATTCTTCAAAGATGGCAGATGATGTGGAAACCCTGAATGTTTTCTTAAACCATTCATCTGAATAATTTTTCCAAATCCAAAATTACGTGCAAAGCGTTAACATGCTCCTTCACGTACGTCCGTTTCATTTCGCGAAAGCAGAAGAAGAGCAGAAACAAAACATACACGTAGCATTGCCAGCCTTCTTTTTTTGCAAAACTATGATGCTTTTTTGATGGTAGTCCTTCTTCTTCTTGAATTTTTTTTATCAGCAATATCCGGCGAGCTGCCATGGAAGACACCATTATAATGCGTTTGCCGCTGACCACTTAAACATGATTGTCTTTGGTACGACTGTAAACACTCGTAATAAGTTCGAAATTTGACTCAACCCAGTCGATCTAATTCCATAAGTCGATCCAAACTACAATTGGGTTCGGCTCATGTGAATTACGGCGTCTGACCTGGGCCTAAGTTGAGGCCCTTGGGGTGGTATTAATAGTTCACCATCTTGCTAAGAGTTATTTTTTTTCTTCGAACAGGAATTCCTTTTCTCATTCTCCTCCCTACCCTTTACAAGTATATTCAACATATAAGTACCCAAGGCTTCATTAAGGTGGCTGCCTACTTTTGAACGTTCGAATTGAGCCCACGATGAGCGCGCGCTCAAAAACCGCTGAAAAATCTACAAGATTTTATTGGAGAACCATACGCGTTTTTTTTGAGCTTCAACTGGGCAAAACCCTCAAATTTTGCACGGGACTCTATATTTTTTGATAGCTCATTCGAAAAAACTCTTAAAAATCAAGGTTATATCAACATTTTAGAAAACGTTTAAATCAGGAACACGTGAAAAAATAGATTTTGGTTAGGATTTTTGTTCGACTTTAGAGAGATTTTTTTGAGATTTTTTAGAGCACCGAAATTACAAAACAAGACAAATCAATGTATCTCTTTGTCTTTTTGTCGAAAATATCCTTGTATTATTGTAGAATGATTAAATAGCCTTCGTTCGTGCAATCATATAGTCTGCAAATAAATATTATCTTATGAATCCTAAATATGCCCATGTTTTTCGATCGATTTTGAACCATTTTTAAACTTTCTGACAGATATGCATTATTAATAAGAATTAAAAATAGGTCATTTTGGGTGTCTCTAGACCTGGGCCTATGCTATGGCCCGGGCCATGGCCCTACTTATGGCCCTATCTATGGACTACTTTTTTTTCTCATAAATTCTCCAAAATATCAATCTTTTTCACAGTATTTATTACCAGAAACCCTCTGAAAGAATCTTAGCTGACAATGGCCGCCCGACAGCTATCTTGTTAGCACGTCAGGAGCCAGAACTTCTATTGTAACTAATATTGGGCTTCCTGTGCATTTATTTGAGCCAGTTGTTTTGATGAGTCAGCAGATTTGTCCAATCTCGTACCCAAAGCCTGCGTTTCTTCTGACCTGCGGCGAAGGACGATGCCCCTGGCATAATCCATTTTTTGAGACTTCCGGTATAAGAGTGCATCTTTACAACGGGCTAAATTTAAAAAAAAAAAACAAAACAAAACACACACACAGAAGTGCTATATCTCAACGATCATGATTTTATTGAAATTTTTGAAGAATCCCCATACACTTCTTAAAAACAGGACACCACAGAAACCACCCTTGGGCTGCCTGTGAAGAAACTCGTGATCTTAGTCATTGCTGAGCCTACAAAATATATTTTATTAGGAAAGACCACAGATACGTCATTAACCCAGGGAGCCCATTTTCTGTTGTAAAGAAAATACATGGGAAACTGGGGTCCCTGTGTTAATGACGTATTTGCGGTTTTTCATTATGAAATATAGCGGGCTCATTAAAAAAAAAACAAAGATGGCGGCTACGAAGATCACTATTAAGCAGGGCAAACGACCATTTAAATTCATGTATATTCATCAAAGACTAACGTAACACTCAATATAAAATGGATAGACAGACCCAAGTGAGTAATTAGTGATTTATTTGGTCTACTAACAAGCATTTTCCCCGTCACAAACCATATATTCTCCTACAGCCCATGCTCTGGGGACGATTTGCAGATTTGTCTTTCTTGGCTTTTCGCGCACGAGGTTAGTACATAGAGATTATCACAGTTAAGAACTTGATATCGTTTTTATTTACGAGTTTTTCTATCATATCGCGAACGAGCGAGTCCTCGAGCGAGTGAGCGATATGATACGGAAAAACTCGTCAACACATTTAAGGTCGATAAAATGAAAAACATTCCAGTTCCCAGTTTACCGTGAAGTGATATCGTATCACTTCACTGATATGGTTTTTATTCACGGCTTTAATACACGGATATCGACCCTAAATGTGTAATAAATATGTTTATATTTTAATGTTTTCATTTCTCTTTTGGGATAAACTGCAATTAAAGTAATGGGATATTGATCTCTTTTTTAGTAAAGAGTCTACATACAAATTTGGAGATGTATTTTCAAAAATATTAATTTTTTGAAAATCCTGTAATAGAGTGCAAACAATGAATCCACTCATGATTGTAAGCTGCACAGCTGCTAATAGCGCCTTAAATACACAGCCCGTAAAGTCCTCTGCAGTTACTGCAGTGTAAAGCACATTGAGACAATGCTATTTAGTATTACTAAAGTTTCACGGTTATATTGTTTGCACTCTAACTTATATGGGATGTACAATTCTATGCCAAAAGATGGGTTTTATTGATTACTTCTAGCATTTTTACAGCCATATTCATTGCATCGCGACTCCCCGTTTCAAAACTTCGATTAGATTTTGGTTTTTTCCGAGCCGTCAATCATCTGGCACCTATGCAGATTAACTTTGAACTTATGCTGCTCGTTTTGAAAATCTGAATGGCTTGAGGACATTTGAAGGATTTCTAAGCAGAAAACGATTTACAAGTAACTGTATTCTTTCTGCTAAGTATTGGCGGTCTTCTTTTTGCTCATACTCATAACTTCAGGATATTTGAGCTACGAGTTCTCATTCCAGCACTGAAAATTTCTCACGATTGTTGACGGAATCAGTCGAGTCAAACTAGCTTTCGACTTCTTTCTTCAAAACATTTGACTGCAAATTAACTCTGTTTGTATACCTGAAAGCAAATCATTTCAAAGTTTTATTAATATTTGGGAATTAAAAATGTTTCCAGCTCCTCTTCCTGCATTATTACAATTATATTTAACTGTCGATGGCTGAGAAATTGAAGAGTTGAAGGGTTTCACTGAACATGTTTGGGGTTCATTTGCATAAGTGCCAGGTGATTGACGGCTCAGAAAAGACCAAAATCCAATCGAAGTTTTGAAACAGCCGGTTACGATGCATCAAATATGGGTGTAAAAAGACTTGTCAAGTTAGGTGCATCATCCTTTGTTCTTCTAATGCTTCATTGCGTTTCTGGCAAGCCACTTGACGATATACTAAGTCTTGCAATGTATGCATTTTCTCAAAATCTGTGCAACAAAATTTTTTTTAAACTTTGATATTTTGTAATTCAAATATCATAGTTTTTGCAAATGAAGCGATTTGAAAATAAAACTAGGGCAATACACAGAATTTGTTTTTTTCTTCATTTTAATATTTCCTTATAACTCAAATTCATTCACCATTTTCCATACATCGGTTCATTGGTCAAATACGAAGCATTATTCACTATTTTCCGTACATCATTTCAGTATTCAAATAAAAAGCATTCATTCACCATTCTCCATACATCAGTTCACTGGTCAAATACAAAGCATTCATTCACCATTTTCCATACATTGGTTCACTGGTCAAACACAAAGCATTCATTCACCATTTTCACCATTTCCATACATCAGTTCACTGGTCAAATACAAAGCACTCAGTCGAGGCTGCAAGAATCAAATTTGAATGACCCTTTGAAAGTAACTTGGAGCCTCGCTTCAGTGCTTTACATGTTAGGCCAGTAAACCAAGGGGTTTATAAAGAAGGTTATTTGAAGTGCACTTCTCTTGCTCTTTTGTCTGCAGTCAAACTATTTCTGATGTACGGCACCAACCAACAATCCTCATGGAATAAAGGTCTTTCAAGGTCTCTACACTGGTCCACTTTATCACTTGTGTCTTACCATCGCTGATTGAGAGTTTTGACAACATAGTTGATGTCATGTGCAGAGTCTTTTTCACGGGCTGGGTTTAGCTGCTTGGTCAAAGTGTTGATCTGGTCCATGTAGCGTTGCTTGATGTCATGTTCTTTGCCCTTCATTTGACCTGTGATGTAACAAGAATGAATATTATGGTTAGTTTTTTTAGTTTTTGGTTGGTGCTTTCTACAACTTTTTGTAGTTAGATTTTAATTATTTTTTTTATTATATTTTTCTTTCCTTTTTTTTCTTGTTTGTCTTCAATTCCTTGTCATTTTGGTCTTTTTGTTTGTGTTTGTATATTTACTTGTTTGTGTTGATTTGTTTTTCTTGTGTTTGTTTCGTTTCTTTTTAGTTTGTTTGTAATCATTTGATTGTGTTTTTATTTTAATTTTTTCTGGTTTGTTTTATATCTATTTGTTTGTTTGTTTGTTTGTTTGCATACCCATACACTTATTTCAAAAAAGCTAGTCACCTGAAAAGCTACACAGCTGAGACCGGCAAGGATTATAGGTAGATACATTTTACATGTTTCAACAGCTTGATAACTGTTGATGGACTTCAGATCTTTAACCAGTTACAGTCTCACCTCCTCTGAGTATCCTCAACTGCTGCAGTTTGTGTCAAAAGCTTTACTTGTTGGATGTAAAACATTTCAGTGTTCACAGCGTTCTAGGTTTTTGGTGAATAACTTTATTGAAATAAGTATATAATCAAGAATGGAAATAAATTATTGGTGATTTCAAACCACTTCATTCTTTTTATAATGTATCGTTGCTAAAGGATTTTATTAATTATAATTTTAGTGTTTCAAATTATCTAATAGAATTTCTCCCAAGTCCAAAAACATTGTGAAAATAGGATAGCATCTTAGCCTACAGCTATAGGGTCATTTAGACAAGTCATGGTTTGCTAGCATGCTTCAAACCAATGATCAATGAAACACCACATCAACACAACACACTTGGGAAATAAAGAGATATAGATGATGGCTAGTGAACACTAGCGTGGAGTGCGTCGGTGTTTCTAATGAAACGAGTTATCGTGGAATTATAAGTTGAACACCATAGTGAAAATAGAAACTGACATTTCGGACGTTAGTCCTTCGTCGGAGTCAATAGAAAGTAAGACATCTCTCTCACTCTTACTTTCTATTGACTCCGACGAAGGACTAACGTCCGAAACGTCAGTTTCTATTTTCACTACAGTGTTCAACCTATAATTCCACGAAAACTTGGGAAATAAAGTTCAACCCAGTTGTCATTGATCAAAAGGAGAGTGATTTGACTTCAATGAATTTGTCTGGGCTGTTTTGGCATTCATGTTATATTTCCTTCATGCTAACAAGATAGTAACACAAGGCCTTCCTTTGGCTAAGAGAATTTCTTGTTTAGCTGTAGTAAAATTTCTCTATGTATTGAACTGAAAAAGGATCAAAATGGATTGTTTAGGGGGAAAAGGAACGATTGAATTAAAATTGGACACATTAAAATGAACTATCATTGCATTACATCATTATATACGAAGTATTTGTTATTTTACTATAGAGTGCAAACCTTTTTATTACAATTAAATAGTACAAAAACTAAAAAGCAGTAAAGACATTTCTCTTATTGACATATAAACATATATTTCACAGATATATGATTGCACTCTACTATTAATTATGCCCGAGGCCTAAGAAAAAGACAAGCAATGGACTTTGGAGAAAGGTGAGAGGGATGGCAATGAGGGTAAGGTGTGAATAAACCTCCATAGGGTGAGGTAGGATAAACCTCAATTGGGTGAGGTGGGGATAAACCTCTTTCAATAATTAAAGGTACAAATAAAACTCAATAGGATGAGGTAGTGATAAACCTCAATAGGGTGAGGTAGGGATAAACCTCAATAGGGTGAGGTGGGGATAAACCTCAATAGGATGAGGTGTGGATAAACCTCAATAGGGTGAGGTAGGGATAAACCTCAATAGGGTGAGGTGGGGATAAACCTCTTTCAATAGTTAAAGGTGCAAATAAAACGCAATAGGGTGAGGTAGGGATAAACCTCAATAGGGTGAGGTGGGATAAAACTCTTTCAATAGTTAAAGGTGCAATCAATAGGGTGAGGTGGGGATAAACCTCAATAGGGTGAGGTGGGGATAAACCTCAATAGGATGAGGTGTGGATAAACCTCAATAGGGTGAGGTGGGGATAAACCTCAATAGGGTGAGGTGGGGATAAACCTCAATAGGATGAGGTGTGGATAAACCTCAATAGGTTGAGGTGGGGATAAACCTCAATAGGGTGAGGTGGGAATAAACCTCAATAGGGAGAGGTGGGGATAAACCTCTATGGGGTGAGGTGGGGATAAACCTCAATAGGGTGAGGTTGGGAATAACCCTCAATAGGGATGAGGTGGGGATAACCCTCAATAGGGTGAGGTGGGGATAAACCTCAATAGGGAGAGGTGTGGGATAAACCTCAATAGGATGAGGTGTGGATAAACTCAATAGGGTGAGGTGGGGATAAACCTCTATGGGGTGAGGTGGGGATAAACCTCAATAGGATGAGGTGTGGATAAACCTCAATAGGGTGAGGTGGGGAGAAACCTCTATGAGGGAGGTGGTGTATAAACCTCCTATGAGGTGACGGTGGGAATAAACCTCAATAGTGAGAGGTTGGGGATAAACCTCTATGGGTGGTGAGATGTGGGGATTAAACCTCAATAGGAATGAGGTGTGGATAAACCGCATAGGGTGAGTGTGGGTCTAAACCCTCTATATGGGTGAGAAAATGTGGGGATAAACCTCTAGGAGGTGGAGGTTGGGAATAAACCTCAATAGGAGAGGTGGGGATAAACCTCTATGGGGTGAGGTGGGGATAAACCTCAATAGGGGTGAGGTGGGAATAAACCTCAATAGGGAGAGGTCTGGGGATCAACCCTCTATGTGGGTGAGGTGGGGATAAAACCTCTATGGGGTTGAGGTGGGGATAAACCTCAATAGGTGAGGTGTGATAGTGAGGTGGGGATAAACCTCAATAGGGTGAGGGTGGGGCTAAACATCAATATTGAGGTGTGGGGATAAACGTAATAGGGTAGGTGGGATAACTTCAATTGGGATAGCTGGGATAAACCTCTATGGGGTGATGTGGGGATAACCTCAATAGGATGAGGTTGGATAAACTCATAGGGTGAGGTGGGATAAACCCTAATGGGGTGAGGTGGGGATAACCTCTATGAGGTTGAGTGTTAATCAAACCTCAATATGGATAGGTGGGGATAAACCTCTATTGGGTGAGCTGGGGATAACCTCAATAGGGTGAGGTGGAATAACCTAATGGGAGAGTGGGTATAAAACCTCTTGGGTGGAGGTGGGGATAACCTCTATGGGGGTGCAGGTGGGAATAAACCTCTATTAGTGTGAGGTTGGGATAAACCTCAATAGGATGAGGTGTGGATCAACACCGTCAATAGGGGTGAGGTGGATAAACCTCAATAGGGGTGAGGATGTGGGGATATAACGTCAATAGGGTGAGGTGTGAATAAACTTCAATGGGATGAGCTGGGGATAAACCTCTATGGGGTGAGGTGGGGATAAACCTCAATAGGATGAGGTGTGGATAAACCTCAATAGGGTGAGGTAGGGATAAACCTCTATGGGGTGAGGTGGGGATAAACCTCTATGAGGTGAGGTGGGAATAAACCTCAATAGGGAGAGGTGGGGATAAACCTCTATGGGGTGAGGTGGGGATAAACCTCAATAGGGTGAGGTGGGAATAAACCTCAATAGGGAGAGGTGGGGATAAACCTCTATGGGGTGAGGTGGGGATAAACCTCTATGGGGTGAGGTGGGGATAAACCTCTATGGGGTGAGGTGTGGATAAACCTCAATAGGATGAGGTGTGGATAAACCTCAATAGGGTGAGGTGGGGATAAACCTCAATAGGGTGAGGTGTGGGGATAAACCTCAATAGGGTGAGGTGTGAATAAACTTCAATGGGATGAGCTGGGGATAAAGCTCAATAGGGGTGAGGTGGGAATAACCCTCAATAGGGAGAGGTGGGGATAAACCTCTATGGGGTGAGGTGGGGATAATGTTCAATAGGGTGAGGTGGGATAAACCTCAATAGGTTGAGATAGGGATAATATTCAATATTCTGGTCTTGTAAGGCATGTTGTGTTTGAAAAATAAAGTTTTACATTGGACTCAGTATGTTTGCTATGTTTTTTAATTAATTCCATCTTTACCCTCTCCACGCCCTTTTTGGCTAATACCACCCTAATGTCCTCCATCATCTATACCTCCTAGAGGTCTCGCCAGCACCAATACCTCCTAGAGGTCTCGCCAGCACCAATACCTCCTAGAGGTCTCGCCAGCACCACTGCCTCCTCGAGGTCCCACCAGCACAGATTGTTGCTACCCCCCGCTTACCAGGACCACAGCAGTAAATTACTGTCCCGACAACAGCCATCTTATGAAACCATACCAGGTGACTCCTCTAATGGTGAACACTGTTGATAAGAATATCAGACTCTGAACTCCCTACAGACCAGTGAGTGTACCTTGATGGCAAGGCAGCCTTTGTACTGTGAGGATTATTGCAAGTAGGAGAATCACAAAATAACCACACCCCACTACCCATAGGTTTTACTGCACAACAGTGTTTCATATATCTGAGAGACGAAATCTATATAATGTATTCAATTAATTTATTCAGAGCCTGCTGAGGGACTGGGTCCTATTTATTCAATTAAGTGTCAATGTATTAAGAGTGCTGAGGAACTGGGTCTAATCTTTTCAATTAAGTATTAATGTATTCAGAGTCTGCTTGGGGACTGGATCATATTTATTTAATTAAGTATTAATATATTCAGTCTGCTGAGGGACTGGGTTTGTAATTATTGTGATTAAGTATTATTGTATTCAGATTGAATGAAATATTAATATATTCAGAGTCTGCTGAGGGACTGGACCTGTAATTAATTCAATTAAGCATTAATGTATTCAGAGTCTGCTGGGGCACTGGGTATTATTTATTTGATTAAGTATTAATCTATTTAGAGTCTGCTGAGAGACTGAGTCTGTAATTTATTCATTTAAGTATTAATGAAATCAGAGTCTGCTGGGGGACTGTGTATTATTTATTTAATTAAGTATTAATATATTCCGAGTGCTGGGGGACTGGGTATTATTTATTTAATTAAGTATTAATGAATTCAGAGTCTGCTGAGGGACTGGCTCTGTAATTTATCGATAAAGTATTAATATATTCAGAGTCTGCTAAGGGACTGGATCTATAATGTATTCAATTAAGTAATAATGTATTCAGAGTCTGCTAAGGGACTGAGTCTATAATTTATTCAATTTTGTATTAATATATTCATCACATGGGTGAATGCGAGGCTACGTGTGGAGGCGAATCTATAGTTCCACGATGCCATGGTTGCCGTGTGAGTAAGGCTCATTGAACTCCTGGGTTTTTTTTGGATATAGTTTTGCTGCTGTAGGAAACCGTAAACATATCACTGTTGTACACACCCGTGAATAGTAAGATATGATTATTTATACTGCTACTCACACTAACCTTCACAGTGACTGTCATTTACGTCATCAGCGCACTCCCATAAAATCTGCAGAAAGCCATCACCTAATATCCTTACCCACAACCTTCAGCAAGAGAACAACCCACTGATAAATGGCAACAAGGTTAGACTCTGTCAGGTTAATCGGCAATTTTTTGCACTGTCTGACGATGATACCTAGCCTGGAGGGCAACTTCGGTTAGCACTGATAGGGCCTTGTGGGATCACTCTTAGTCTGGCCCCTACCCTTCGACCTGTCCGGCATGGGTAACCCTAACAGGAGTACATGACTCCAGCCGGCATAGCTCTAGGGGTCGCTGGGACACGCAAACCGCCTCACCACGATAAGGTGGTGATCCCATCGAGACGGGTTAGGACCTTGTGTGAGGTATCAAGTGTGTTCCATTTTTCTTGTGTACGAATAATAAATGATAATAGTATTAGATATATGAGAGTTAATCAAAACAGTGAAGGATTCCAGTAGATTTTGAAAACAAAGCACTAGCTGTCAATAACATGTCCAAACAGAATTTCTGCTCATTTGCTCTTGACAGCGGTTATCGAGACTTCCTGCTGCCCCTCACCTGACAATCAATGACAAAACAGTGACTCAGGTGTCCTCAACTAAATCTCTCGGCGTGATTATCTACAAGAATCTGAGTTGGGGAAACCATATTCAGTCAATATCAAAAACAATTGCATCAGGGAAAAGTGCTTTAAAGGATTAGACAATTCATAACAAGAAACACTAATTGTAGTTTATAAACCTCAAATTATGATGAAATAACAGATAATATATTTTGTAGTTTAGGCTGGGTATCTCTACAACAACAAAGTGCCTACACCATGCTACACAATTTGTATTATATTATTCTTAAGGCACGGCATCCTTGTAAAGCAGGTTTTATTTTCCCTTGAGTAATACATTTTATTTTCATAACTGTAAATACATACACATTAATTTTAGTCTAGTGTAGTGAGTTTGGAGTAGTTTAGTCTAGTAAGCTCAGTAAATTCTTTGATAAAATTTGTAATAAATTAGTGATATGACATAATTTCTCCTGAAGGATTTACCATGGATAAATAAAAGTTATCTATCTATCTTTCTATCTATCTCTATAATTATTAATTTCTAGAGACTGGTAATGATTTAATCATGTAACCCTAACAGGAGTACATGACTCCAGCCGGCATAGCTCTAGGGGTCGCTGGGACACGCAAACCGCCTCACCACGATAAGGTGGCGATCCCATCGAGATGGGTTAGGACCTTGTGTGAGGTATCAAGTGTGTTCCATTTTTCCGGTGTACGAATAATAAATGATAATAGTATTAGATCTATGAGAGTAATTCAAAACAGTGAATTAAGGATTCCAGTAGATTTGAAAACAAAGCACTAGCTGTCAATAATATGTCACTATTTTTAAGGGAGGGTCCTGAATTTTCTGAGCTCTATTTTGGGGAGGGCTATTGAATTTTGGAGTTGACTTTGGAGAGGGACATGAATTCATATCTGCCTGTAGCTAATTTTACCTATAGCACCAAACTTCAGTTTAATATTGATATTAAAAGTGAATAATTATTTTATTCTACACCAGGAATGTCACCTGTCTAGTTCTCAGCAATAGTTTAATAATTGTCGGAAGCTAAATAAATATATGAAGGAATGAGTGAGTGAGTGAATGAATGAGTGAGTGAGTGAGTGAGTGAGTGAGTGAGTGAGTAAGTGAGTGAATGAATGAATGAATGAATGAAGGAATAAGTGAGTGTGTGAATGAGTGAATTAGTGAATGAGTGAGGGAATGAATGAATGAATGAATAAATAAATTCTAGTGTATTACAAATGTAAAATGTAATATTATGTTCATATTATATTGTAATCGGTATGGTAATCAGTATCAGTAACGGTAATCATGTTTTTTCATCTTATACATATCTAAAAATAAATATATCTCAGCTCAGTCAAAAATTTATACTGAATTGTATTTTAGTTATGTTTTTTTTGACAGAAAACACCAATTTAAAACTTAAAAAATACCACTATATAGCTATTAATGCCTATGTAAACTTGAAATTTATTTTGTCCAATCAACAATGAAAATAATCAATAGATATACTAATTGAACAATAATTTAGTCATCAAATGGTTAAGAAAGGGGTACCTGTGCATGAATTCTATCAGCAGTCACTTGAGTCATCTGAATCATCGTCACCAACTTCGACATCATGATCAACATCAAAAACAACTTCACCACTGATATCATCATCATCACCACAGCATTATCATCATCATTGTCATTACCATCATCATCAACATGCAACATCATCGTGATCATCATCACCAGCATCACCAGCATCATCGATATTATCATCATATTCCATACCATCATCACCATCATCACCAGCATCATCGATATTATCATCATAATCCATACCATCATCACCATCATCATCACCATCATCATCATCTATATTATCATCATAATCCATACCGTCATCACCATCATCATCATCATCATTGATATTATCATCATAATCCATACCATCATCACCATCATCACCATCATCACCATCATCATCATCTATATTATCATCATAATCCATACCATCATCACCATCATCATCATCATCATTGATATTATCATCATAATCCATACCATCATCACCATCATCACCAGCATCATGGATATTATCATCATAATCCATACCATCATCACCATCATCACCATCATCACCAGCATCATGGATATAATCATCATAATCAATACCATCATCACCATCATCACCATCATCATTGATATTATCATCATAATCCATACCATCATCACCATCATCATCATCATATTCAATATTATCATCATAATCCATATCATCATCACCATCATTTTTGTCTGCATCTTTATTACATGTATACTGTTATCGTCCTTATAGAAGAAAGGCTGGTAGCTCAATACTTGGAGCACCTAAAGTAGCTTGACATGAAAAAGACAAAGAGAAACGAGTCAAGGAAATCTTTGAAAGACAAGAGAGAAACAGAAAAACTACAATGACTATGACTGGGTCATGCTTTATAATGAGAGCAATCTAAAGAAATTGAAAGTGGCTAGCCTTGAATTATACATGCATCTTGAGAACACCAAATCAACTAGACCCATATGGTACACAAAACAAGATTGATTTAGTCACTGCACATATAGCAAGATCAATGGTTTCAAATTTCCAAGAATGTGATACAGGAGGAAGAACTGGTAGATGAGGAAACAGATGTCATGCATGAATAAGAAAAAATGAATAAGGCTGAGTTCATAATGTATGGCAGATTGGGGGCAGGTAAAATTTAGGGGGAATCGGAAAAGAATTTACCAGTAAAATGGGGGTTTGAAGAATTTTTTCAGAGAATTGAGGGGTTGCAAAATTTTTAGAAGCAACGAGAGACTGCCCAGAGGGGTGAAGTTATTTTTTGAGAGACTTCAAGGGGGGTCTTAATAATGTTTTTGTCATTTAAAGATTTTACCTGCCCTCCCCTCCCCCTCCCCCTCTGCCATACATTATGAACGCGGCCTAAATATGTGTTATGTATGCTAAGTAACATACGTATACATACATATTTAATTTTAGTTACACATTCTTGGTTTGCTATCAATCCCAAGAGAGCACGGTAACAATAATTTTATAAATCTTAGTATAGCAAGATATATATAATCTATGAGCCCAGAACTAATACTTCCTGGACAAAGAACGTGTTCCTAAGCCATATTTTTTATTTGTTTTTTGTTAATTTGTGTCTTTGAGTATACCAAGGAAACCAAACAACATGAAATACAGTATCATTCAAATACATATGATGCTCAATATGATACCGTACCTTTACGTAATTGTCAACACTTTAAACATACTTCTTACCTCTTATTTACGTTCCATTTACGTCCCATTTAAGTCTTTCTTTATGGAAATCTTGCTAAAGAAAATAAACTTTTGCGACGCCATTTTGAATCACACAGGAATCCCGACACGACCACAGGAAGCCGACACGACCACGACCACGATCGTGTCGGGCTTCCTGTGGTCGTGTCGAGATTCCTGTGTGATTCAAAATGGCGTCGCAAAAGTTTATTTTCTTTAGCAAAATTCTTTGCAGATCTCCCTTCACTTGAATGTCAAGAATTTTCACTGTTGCTTTCATCATGTAAACAATATTACATATCTCATTCCAACAAAGAGCAAACAATATATTTATGAAATTAATTATAGAACAATATTTTTAATTGATTGAGAACATTTTACCTAGGGAGGGGAGGATTTTTTTTTCCACTTTAAATGGGATGTCTTTTTCACATTTCTGATTCTCTCTCTTTTTCCCTCCTTTTTAATATTTTCACTGGGATAGTCAAATGCTTCATATACTTTTGTAATGTTGTACTTCTTTATTATCAAAATATAAAACAATTTTGCAATAAAAAGTGACTGAGACTACATTAAATATAGTGTTGCTGAATGGTGAATATCAACCTTGTCGATGGTTGAAAATAAACCTCAATAGTTTGAGGTTGTTTATTAAATAATTAGACCAAAATTATTATTATTATTACAGAGCTGTGAGTTCATATTATTTGCACGAAAGCTGGATAAATTATTGAGGAAGTTATCTATTGTATCATTTTTTTCACTACTTATCACTATATTTAGGTATCCATGAAAGAGTATCATATATCTAGTGCTGTATTTAGTAATGAAAAGAACTGTTTAAATAATAGAATTAAGCAATAGTTATTGCATTCTTCTGTACTATTTAGTGCAAATAAAATTTTCTGTGTCATGGATTAAGCTTGAGCATTCTAACAGCTTTGAAACTTTCAACTAAAACGAAAAAGTAAATCTTCATGTCCTGTTTACAGTTGACCCCCAGCCTACTTTCACATGAACAGGGCCTTTCTTAGGATACTATGAAATATATGGGGTATAAAAAATTTAACTGTTGTAAAAAATACTATTACTCCCATGTAATTTACACCCTAGTATAAAAAATCTATCAATCAACAAACGAACAGAGCTTTTCAACTTGGACTTATATGTTTCCCAGTTTAAACCCATCTTACTTTGAGTGTGATTTCTTTCTTAACCAACAACACATGAATTATCTGATATAAGTGGGAAACTTTTAGGTGTAAGCTGAAAATGCTATTATGTCATTAATATGTATTTATAATATACTATTTTGAATAGCGCAGCGCACTGATTCAAAAAATAGTTTAAAGATTCAGACAAACATTTCATTCTGTTTAACCGCTATAAGTATTTACGAACCGATTTTATTAATTGACAATAATAACCCATGTAAACTGAGATCAGCTGTGATCGGCTGTAAATATTATCTGCTGAAAGAAAACTTGTAAGTTTGTTTGTCCGAATTTCGCCTTTGTATTCGTACTATTAAAATAACTAGAATTAAAATAATATATGTTTTTAATATTTCTGATAGAGTGATTTTCTTTTGAGCAATAATTCAAAAATTGATTGAAAATGAAGGGAAACTAATTAAAAAAAAAGAAATGAAGAAAGAAAGAAAGAAAAGAAAAAGAAGTCAACAGATGGGTATCTTTTATCCAATTAAAAAATCTTCACTAGATGTACAAATATCATTACCTTAAAAAAAAACCAGTAATGTTTTCATTGTAAAAACATTTGAGGATCTACAAAAAGGATAGTTATTTATGATTATTAATTTTGATTTCTGTTGTGTCACGTGATGAAACGAACCAATCACAGTCCAGCTGTTTTTTCATTGGCTGAACAATCAACATTTTCGTCATTTTTTTCCTATAAATTTTGTTTTATGGATGGAAACATTTTAAACTAGAAATCCTAGCTCCATGTAGGTTTAAAAGTACTCAAAGGATACATCCTTAATATTTAAATTAGATTTATTGCAACAGCACAGCTGTCTTCGTTCACTCTATTATCCATCGTTTCTTCACATGACAGCGCAAAGTGAGCTCGTAGTTTTTTCACTGTCTTTCTTAACGATGTGCTTTTCGTCCGAGCTTTTTGACCCAGATTTTGAAAAACTTCGTAAACTCTTCTCCTCTTTGCCTGAGTCGCTGCTGTTTGACGATTTTGCTTTGGAGTGTACAGAGTCTTTAGAGTTTTTTCGCGGTATTCGTGCCTGTGAGTTTGTTAGTGATAATGGTTCAAGGTGAACACGAGAAACACGACTTACTCGTGATTTTCTCAAGTCTGAAGCGGTTTTACGTAAGATATCCTCAACTGGTGAGTTCGGAGTTTCGGAACCTAACTCAGCGCCCTTTCTGGCCACTTCTAGTTGGGATTCTAGATTCTTGACCTTCTGAAGAAGACGTTTGTTATCTGATTCAAGAACATCCATCTGAAAATAAGCAAAGGGTTTTTGAATGATTAGAAGGATGGTGAGTTGGGAAAGTGAACAGAGAAAGAAGGAGCAACGAGAAAAGTTAAAAAGAGAGTGAAATTAATGGATGGAGGGTTGGTGTGTTGATGGATGGGCCCGATGGAACGAAGGAACGAAAGAACGAAGGAAGGAACGAAAGAAAGTAAGAAAGAAGAAAGGAACGAAGGAAAGAGTGAAGGAAAGACGGAACGAAGGAAGGAACAAAGGAAAGAACGGGAATGTACGAAGGAACGGGAATGTACGAAGGAACGGGACGGTGCGAAGGAACGATGAAAGGAAGGAACGACGGAACGAACAAAGGAAGGAACGACGGAAGAAAGGAACGAACGAACGAACAAAGGACGAAGAAAAGAAGGGAGGAAAAACAAGACCAGGTTTCTTACCGTCTGCCTTATTTCGTCCATCTCTTCATCTTTACTCTCCAAAGCCTTCCTTAACGTGAACAATTCTTCTAAAAGCTGCTTGTTTTGATACTTGAGTTCTTCGATTCTCGAGTCGACACCGCGGCTTGCGGTGCTCACTCTACTAGGACTTCTAAAAAGAATCACATGAAAAATGATGTTTTTGGTACGGCATAACAAAAGGTGTGGACACAAGCAAAATTGAGCGCAGCACTTAAGAAGTTGATGATGTTGCGTGATTTTCACATAATGATGTTGCGTGATTTTCACGTAATGATGTTACGTGATTTATTTTGCAATGTGTGTCACCCCCGATTTAATTTGTTGCGCACAATCTTAATAATAAAAACAATTTATTTACTGAGGATGTAACAGGTAAAGCTAAGGTTTTTCCAACCTGGTCCTGGTGCTTGCATGCAATGTCGCTCAATGTGCCCGCTACTTAAAACTATATCTGATATAATCTCTCCTTAAGCTTTTACTGTAAAAACAATCCTTGTCTAGCGACCCAAATTCAAATTATTACATTGGCATCAAAAATGTTGAATACCCATAACCTCATTTTAAACACCCCGTCCCCACTTCTTACCTAATTCTCACAGGAATCTCCGAAGGAGACGGAAGAGGAGGTTCTTCCACATTGTCAAGTTGTTGTTGATACACCCTGTTTTTGTTAAGAAGTCTCTCTTTTTTCGCTTCGAGTTCGCGTGCTAATGTCTCTAGTTCCTATAAAAATAAGGAAAGCCAACATAGAATGAGAATGTGCAACAATATATCGATTCCTAGTAGCCAAATAGAGGATTCCTAATGATCCCAAATGACCAACAGGTCAACCTATGGAAGGACCTGACTTGAAATAAAAAAGCTCTTAGGCTTAAATTAATGACCAAACATGTTTGCACCTTACAACATCGCGGCCAAGTTGAGGGTTATTAACAAGACTTCTCGTTATCTTCCATTGTTATTGGACTATCTTGAGAATGATCACAAACCTTCAGTTTGAAGATAGCATGAAGTATCGGGGGTGAATGAAAGATTTTAAAAAATATCATTCTATATTTACATTTTGTAAGACAGTAAGATCTTCTTCTTTGCCATTGCAGGCCTTGTGTCGTCTGTTCAAGTACTCTTCGTAATCCCGAACCTGATATGTCAAGTGATAAAATTTAATGAGTTATGACGTTAACAACAAAATCTCGTTCCTAGAATCAGACTTAGTTCGAATTATAGATCTCTTTACAAGAGACAGCGCCTAGGGAATGTTAGTATTGGCCTACTGTCAACTCAGTCATATAAATTAGAAATGCACACTCAAGATAAAAATAGTTTCGACTGAGTTATTGATCAGAGGTGAAAGCTATTCAATTACCTCGCGTTCCTGCTCTAAGACTTGTGATTTCCGTCGATCCAGCTCTTCTTCTTTTTCAGTTATTATTCTCTGCAGCAAAGTAAGAGTTGTTTAATTAAGATCCGAACAACAAGCGCTGCAGAAGGAATTCTGTGGTTATAAAACAAGCATCGCTGCCACTACTAACGCAAACCAACAACGATGACAGTAACAACACTTATACCAACAACGATGACACCAACATCAACAATAACGAAACCAACCAACACCACCAACAACGATGACACCAACCAACATCTCCACTACTAACAACGATGACACCAACCAACATCTCCACTACTAACAACGATGCCACCAACCAATATCTCCACTACTAACAACGATGACACCAACCAACATCCCCACTACTAACAACAACGATGACACCAACCAACATCCCCACTACTAACAACGATGACACCAACCAACAACGATTACACCAACCAACATCACCACTATTAACAACGATGACACCAACCAACATCACCACTATTAACAACGATGACACCAACCAACATCTCCACTACTAACAACGATGACACCAACCAACAACGATTACACCAACCAACATCACCACTATTAACAACGATGACACCAACCAACACCAACAACGATTCCAACCAAAAACAATGATGAAACCGACCGACATCTCCACCACTAACAACGATTACACCAACCAACACCATCATCAACAACAACAATAACGACACTAACCAACAACAACAAAGATGACACCAATCAACATCAACACCACTAACAACGACAATGAAAACAACGATGACCCTCTTCCAACATTGTTACCTGGCAAATCATTTTAACATGGAACATTACTGGAATGATCTGCCCTGTGCATTAACTGTGTGCATGCAGTATTGTCAGCGATACTTTCAGCATTAGGTTCTTTTCCTTTCCACATACCTCATGTTCATTGTATCGTTGTCTTCGTTCTTCAAGCTTTTTCTCATTTTGAAATTCTTCAAGCTCTTCCTCAAACTTTTGCCTATATATCGAAGAATTTGTGTGAGAACATCACCTAAGACTCTTGGCATTCAGAACTTCCCACAAGGGGCCTTTCCCTGCTAAATTCCTCAAAACATAACTCCCTGACTCCCCTAAAAAACATATCCATGGCAAAAATAAACTGCCAATATGAACTGAGTCTACAGGCACACCAAGACACCCTGGACACTCCAACCCCTTCTCCACCCCCCTCCTCTCCCCCCCTCCCCCCCAGCCTGGTGCTATACGATTGCTACTTACTTTTGCTCTTCTCGGTGTCTACTTATTTCATCTATTTCTGTTTTGTAGTCCTCTCTTCTTTTTCGCAGCTCTCTTTCCAATTTTTCCATCTATATTAAAAAATAACAGCCAAGTCAATATTATTGACATTTTATTGTCATCCTATTTAGAATAGTAAGATGAGAGTAAATGGTGCCCGCTGATCATTGGAAGTCTAATCCTGGGTTTTGTACTCAAAGCTAAATTCCCCTTTAAATTGGATAAATATTGATAAAACTCAAATATATATTTTTTTCTTAAGAGAATGACACAAGGTCTGAAATAGGAAAACATTACACATGAGGTAGAGGTCTGTTGCAGTGATGAATGTACTGGTTGTTTCAAGTATAAAGATTTCTCTGTATAGTAATAGTCACTTTAGTGGGTCACTTAGGAGCCCATGGGAGGGGAGGGCTACTTCACAGTACCTACCTTATTTAAAAGTCAAGGCAGTGGGGAAGGAGAATGTGTGAGAGGAAATCAATCAAGAAAGCATGGCTAACAGAATTATGAGATATGAGAGAAGTCAAGAAGCCTTTGTCTCACATACCTCAGATATTGCATCTTCTCTGACTCTATTTAGACGGTCTGTTAAGTAAGACATTTCTTTCTCAACCTCTTCTTTTCTACTTTTGAGAGCCACTTCTAACTGATTAAACTAAAATTACCAAGGCATGGAGAATTCAATCAAAATGTGTAGTTCCAGAATTTATCCATATCACCCACAGAGGAATTTGGAATTGCGGAGGGGAGAGGGGCAGGGGGTCAAAGAAAGAACACAATTACCTAGTTTGTATGGAAGAAAATTGGAATTTCTGGGGGTAGCAAAGTGTGTGTGTGTGTGTGGGGGGGGGGGGGGTGGGAGGGAGGGATGTTTCTTTAAAAAATCCCTTTGTGGGTAGAGGGGGTTAATAATCACTCTGTTGGATTCCCCCTCCCTATGTCCCCACCCCCCTCCATCCCCAACTTCCTTCCATCCTCACCCATAATTATCATGTAATCCATACCTGGCCTGCAGTTACTGTGTTGCTATGGTGATCCAGTATACCATCCTCATGATCCAGATCATTATTAAGATGATTAAGCTCCATCGAATCGTTTGTTTTACCAGTCAAAATGCTTGTCGTTGATACATCATCATTGTTATTCATCTCCAAATTTTCATTTTGAGAACTCTTGTCTACAAGGAATCCGTATTTTCCTAGTCCGTGTTCATTTCCTTCCTCACTTGTTTCTGTATCATATTCATTTTCATCCATATCTTCTTCCTCCTCTTCATCATCATCATCATCATCATCGTTGCCATCATCGTCATCGTCATTATCATCATCGTCATCATCATCATCGTCACTTTCATCATTTCCATTCATATACTCAAATCCAAAATTGATGTTACTAATTCCATTACTGCCAGACTTTCCATTCTCAGTATCTAGAGACTCATTGTAGTTGCTGTAACTGTAGGTAAATTTTTCATTCTTGTCCATGTTAAAGCGCACTCTCTTCTTGGGCTTCAATTAGAAAAAGATTATCTCACATTGATTAAAATTTTAGCCTTAAGGTCATAGCGGTGCTCTGGGGTCTCGGGTTGGATTATTAGACTCAGCATCTTAGTTTAGCCTAGAGCTTGTTTCAGGGTTCGATCTGTGACAGTTAATCATACCCTGACTTTGATCAGCCCAGAGGTTGTTTCAGGGTTTGATCTGTGACAGTTAATCATACCCTGACTTTGATCAGCCCAGAGGTTGTTTCAGGGTTTGATCTGTGAGTTAGCCCTGCCCTACTGACTTTGATCAGCCCAGAGGTTGTTTCAGGGTTTGATCTGTGAGTTAGGCATGTGATATGTGGATAATTGGATATATCAATAATTATTAACTGAGATTTACCTTTTCAAAGCTCTGACGCTTTCCATCTTTAATCTTATCAGCTGCTTCCAAGAGTGTATCAAGCTGAGAATCCGAGGAACACTTTAAACAAAACAGTTATAATTAGTGTAAAAAAACTGAAAAGTATCCTCCCGATTTTTAACAACCATGTTCACTGTTAGTTATTTTCTCCAGCTCTTCCTCCTAGATTTTTCCAATGCTCATCTTTTAAAAGCTTAGCTCCCCTCCCCTTAAAGGGTGCTCACTAGACCTTGAATACCCAACTTTGAAGAATAAATGTGCAAAAATAAAATAGCACTTCTGCTTACATGGAGAAAAGAACTTAATAGAACTCAAAAACTTACCTCAGAATTCGATCTTTCCTGTCTTCCAAAAAACGAAATATCTCCATTGAGATACCTGCCAGAATCTTTGGTCATCGAGTTTTTACTTTTTGCAGAATTCTTTAAAACCTTTAAATAAAAGCATGTACATATAATAATTAAATAATTGAATGAAATGTTTTAAAATAATATTCAACAACTACTTTCTTTAAGACAGAACGATTAAAATTGTCACATATGGTCACCAATCAATAAATAGGTACTTATGTTGAGAGAATTGTGCTTTAATCTTCAAAGAAATTATATTTCAAAGAATTTCATTTCCCGAAGAGAAGCCAGATAACTTATTGTCTTCGAGGAGAAAAATATATAAATAAACAAGCCAGAAACAAAATAACACCAAGAAAGACGATAACATGCAATCATGTTTTGTTGTATAGAACAATGGGTGGACAAAAGCGCTCAAAATTAATCTAAACCTTCATGAAGACGGCAAGCCCGTATCAAAGGGATGAATAGCGAAGTAAAGGTAGTAAGTACTTTTGGTATATTAAAGCTCAAAATAAAAAACAAAAATAGAGATTGCAATAAGTTTTCAAACATCAACACCTCGATCAATAACGAGGTTCGCTTTTGGCAAACATCGAAAAGGATTTCGAAAGCTTATGTACAAAGTTGATTTCGTGTTTCTTAATTGTAATTTAGCCAAAATAACCTCAAGAAAGGTTAAAATACCTTTAAAAAATTTAAAGAAAAGATAAAGAATTATCTTTGATATGTTTACGCTGTCAAATCTCATAGTTATTAGTAACTTCGTGGAGTTTTTTCGTATAAATGTATTAGTCAGGCTAGCGAGCGGAATTGAAGTATATTCGTTTCAATGGATTGATAATAAATTCAATCGGAAAAGCAAAATAGTAATAAGAGTTCTCAAGTATGTTTTATGAAAGTATTATAAAGAAGCCTTTCAGAAGTCAACAAGGAAAGCTATTTTAGTGTTGATATGCAACAGCATTCCTCTGTTGTTACATTTCTTGCGTGGCCTCGAATCTCACCTCAGAATATGTAGGCTTTCTCTCTACCAGTAGTCCTGAATTACTCATTCCGACCATTATGCGCCATTCGTCACCTCTGCTTAACTCTCTCGTCGAGAGAAATCGTCGATAAATAGATAATATCTGCAAGAATATCGTACTATTGGTGTTACTTTATACTCAACAACATGGCTTACTGACTATACCCAGGGACAAGGAGCAGGTCTCCTTGACAACGAGCCAATCAAAATATATTGATTTGCATAAATGATCATCAGCTTAAAAGGGTTGGAAATTAAATTTTGGGAGAAAGAAACCTGAATTTTAAGACCTAAACAGATTTTTTAATATTTCGTTGAGTATTTCGTTGTTTTAGGAACATAAAGAGGACGAAAAAGATGAAAAGTTTCGTGAGAAAGGATCCGGTCCAGAGCCTTAGCTCTGTGAGGTCCTACAGACTACCTGTAGACGGATAATAGGTCTTTTCTCTCTCGGCTTTTGTCAAAGACAAAGTTATCAGCAAAAACAGGAAGTATATATAGTATTATCACTAGAGTATATAGTCAACACCAGGTTCTGAATGTCATCAGTTGGGCTTCCTATGGTTTGTCCTCGCTGCATGAGCAATAAGGAGCCTGATTCTTGGTGTGCACTTGACATCATTTTATCATGTTATTATGCAGAGCGTATATTTGTCTCTTTACGATGCTATACTTTGATGAGCAAAATGTCTACATTTTTCGAAACAAAAATTGTCACTCGGCTTCCTGTGTTTTTAATATACGCTTTACAAAAAAACATTTTCTCATCATATTTATCCTTGACATCCATTTGTTTAAGTTGTTGTTAATGTGATAACAGCAGGTGTGTTTATTTGCCGAGCAAAATCGTGCGCCATGTTGCTGTCGTCATCACCATCACTTATTTATATACCGCTGCAAGGCAAGGCAAAGCAAAAAACAAAGAAAAACAAAGAAAACAAAAACAATCACTTACTTTGAAAGGTTCAGTAAAATAGATCAAAGATAAACTATGAATAGTATTAAGTACTCAGTTTTCTCTGTTACCATGACTCCCTCAGTCTAATCCCTACTTTTGAGCTTTTGAGCTATGGCCATCGGGATACGTCCGTCGAGCGACCGCCCAGCCTATCAAGCAACCGAAATACCGAAGTTAGAAATGAATGTAGTTGATTTGAAGGCACAGCTGTCGTACATATATGTGTTTTGCACTGATAAGAGTTTTTTTTTGCTGCATTTGTTCCGTTAGAATGAGGGCCTCTTATGAATTCGACCACCAGTTCCCTGCCCCCGCATGCACGCACTTTCAGTAGTGATATAAAGTCATGCAGCTTATACGAGAAAAGACTACGTGGGAAGCCTTCTTCTCTCTCAAATGTCAGCGTTTTCTTCATCACAAAAAATAATGAGTCGAGTTTTCCATTCAGGATTCCAACTATTAAGTGCCATAAAGTACAAGGAACCACTGAGGGGAATAGGCATCTTTTGAATATGTACATGTCATGCAGTTAACTTAATAATAAAAAATAAATCAGCTTTAAAAGATTCTTCTTATGACGCGTAAAATGGACATTTCAGTTTTATTAACTCTTGACTTTTATTAAGAGCTGAACTAATTCCTATTCAGACGAACCACAATGAACGGTATATAGAATAATAAAAAGAAGAGCCGAAAAATACAGAAAATTGAAGTAATTTTTGTAACCATAAATTATTCCTGATATCTAATTAAAGCGATTTGAAATTGTCCTTTTGAAGTAATAATCGCCGGTCGGTGTGCACTGCGAGGGAAAATTGGCAGACTGGGTCGAAATAAGTATACTCGTCAGTTGACTGGCAAAAAATTCTCAAGAACGATTTTTTTCTGGTTTTCCTGGAGCTTAAGGGTTTGATAACCAAAAGTTGAAAAGACACCTTGGACTGAGCCTGAGGGACAGTTTATATATTGACCATATGCATGACATATCCAGGGAAGGACTCGATCTGTAGTAACGGCAAACTTATCTTTTTATCAAAACTTCTAAATACAACGAAGAAAATGTTTCCAAACATGTGAAAAATACAGAACTTCATTCCGGCTACTTCAAAAAAATATTTTTTAATACCGTTATTGTGTGCGTGCGGTTCATATAATAGTGTTTTACGAAGCAAAATATTGGCTTGGACTTGGTACACTATCCGATTATTTGCGATATATTTGTCTGTATTCCATACTGTTACTAGTAGGAGAACGTAGCTTGGTCATTTTTCTCTTTTTCAGCCTTTTCAGCATCTTTCCACTTCTCATACGGTCAAAGAAGAAAAATAAGAAGGAAAAAATAAAGACTGAAAGAAAGAGGAGAAGTCTTCCGTTTAAGTACCTCGGCCCACTTATCGCACAGACGCGATAAACCAGTTGTAAATATTCGTGTAGTTTGTTCAAAAAATTGTAATTTTTCCCATCCCTAGTTAATACAGCTTTGGAGAGGATGACACATTAAAGTTACAGGCAAAACAGGTTTTATATATCGTCCTGTCTGTTCAATTAGTAGGAATTTGTCTATACGCGTGACACTAGGGCTGTTAACATTGTTCATCATCGTATACCAGTTGAATTTGTGATGTTTCGTTCATTTTTCTTACAGTCTCGATGTCATAAACGCATTTTAGTAGTAGTTATCTCATATTTCTCATGCTAGTTCATATGTTTTTCTTCCATTTTCGTCTTTTTCCTTATTCTTTTTTCTGGTAGTTCTTTCTTTTTTTCTTTTGATGAACACACCTTCGATCGTATCCATACTTTGTTTGCATTTCTTTCTTTTCTTTTCTTTCTTTTTTCTTATTTTTTCTTGCTTCCCGTCTTCTTTCTTTCCTTTACCGGTCTTTCTTTAGTTCCTTCTCAGTTTCTCTAATTCTCTCACTCCACACTTCACTAAACATACCCAGTTCGCCCACCGTCTGATTGGCAGCAGTATATGACAACGCTACGCTCATATGTATATAAATCCAAAGGAAATTAACTGTAATTAACTGTCCACCGAGAGACACGCAGAGTAGAAGATGAACGCAAATAAAAACGAGGGCTCATTAAGAATACACAAAAGAATGATAATCATTATCAACAGTCACTAGTATTAGCGAAAGTTAAATAAAGAAACTCCACTTAAAAATCTTTATTCATTCACATCCGTTGACGCTCAAGAAGCACCGCTACAACAACCAACACCAATGAAAAACCATGAAAAGACTTTTTAATAAAATTCAAATTAAGCCAGGCAAACTGCTGAGTAATTTGTTTTATAAAGCAATGACTTTCCCGTCGGCATTTTTAAGTGGTTCAAACCCGACAAGCAAGGGAAAAGTTCTGACACGAAAGACGATATTTGACAAATGACTGAATAAAGATACTACTTCTTGCTCTTAAAACACTCACTTTTGAACAGAAGAAGCGTCATTGAACCAGTTCGCGCGCACCGAATTTCCCCCGCCTAAAACCAGCAGAAAATTGGCCTACGACTGACTTGGTAAGTACAGCCTTAGTTTTCTCGATGATCTTAAATTCAACATAAAAACAGAGGAGATTCGTTTTTCTATTATTTATTTTTAATCGATTATTCTGGATTATATTTGTCAACTGAGAGTCAAGTTTCATTTTCTTACAGGGTACTGAGAGTGAACTTTACTCTCAGTACCCTGTAAGAAAATCAAACAAATGTGAATCACCAGTTAGAACTTCACTAAAATTCACCGGTCCTATTTCCATTCACTTAACATTCGCTCAAAATTTAGATGAACTATATTCTTTTCATAAACTAAAGCTGAAAAATTAAATTACTTATTGATCAAAATTCTTAATAAATTGAAGGGGGAAAATGAAGTTAACTTCTTCCAGACGGATGGAAAACAGACAGTCAATAACCTAAACTCAATAACCAGCGTTTCGTAGTTATTCCTTTTTTAAATTGACAAATAGTTCTTCGTTTTCCTATTGCTATCTTATATTAATTTTGAGTGCTATCTAATTTTTTCAGAATATTTCTTGTCGAGAAAGTGATTGACCGCTAATTCATACATGCTGCTATTTCCCCTTGATTTATTTAACTTTTATTAACACCATGATAAAGTGACTTAAACGCAAAAGCGCTAGAACGCCGAATCCCATCTCGCTCGTAACTACCGCATTGCAGATATTGTTAAAATCTAGATTGATATGAAAAACCATGTATCGACTGATTACGTCTATATATTCAGTCAAATTCAGTGCGGGCAAAGCGGAATATTAGCGGGTTTTTGTTTACCAGATAATAATTTTCTTATTTCTATAACAAAGTATTGATACTGCAGTCTTGTGGCGAGGACCCAAAGATTTCGAAATATTTTAAAGGCTCTATAGCAGACGCGAAAAATCCGGGAAAGATTGTTTGTTAATAAAAAAAGGGGGAAAACGGCACTCAGACAGAAAATATAAAATATCCGGATAAAACATGGACATAATGTCATAAAATACAAACATGTTTTTTGATAAAACGATTTTGAACGACTATTGCTTTTAGTTGAATTACTTGGACGTAAAGGGAAGCTCATAAAGAGTTTTTTCGGCCGTGTCCCCAGGCAACTGGAACTCACTTTTGTCTGCTAGTAACTAATGGCTGGGATGTCAATCATCTATTTACTACTGTTTATCTTTAGAATTATTCCCTTATGAAGTGAGCGCGCATTCAACAACCAAAAATGAAACTTGTGAACTGTGAGAATATACTTTGAATGACTGGTCTATCAGAAATATGTAGTATTTACTGCCGCATATATTTGAGCTAAAAATACTCGACAAGTGTAGTGGAAAAACAGCACACTTTGAAACACTTGTTTCTTTGTTTATATTAACTCTTTGCCCTAAGATCAGACTCAATTCATCAATCTTTAATGTTGTCTAATGGCTGTGAACAAGTTACCCACAGAAAGCATGCTGCGTTTGGCTATCAACAGCTGATAATTCACCGCCAACGCCAGCCACCTAGAGAATATTCAAGTTAAAATATCAACTATATTGGCTAAGAACTCGAACAGTTTATTTTATCGGCTGGAATATTGTGGTTATGGCTAACAAACTTGCAAATAAATGACTTTCATAGACAAGAATAAATGCCTTAAGCGTTCAAGATGATATATGGAGAACTGATTAGCACGGACTCTTCAACACGGACCAAGACAACAATTTTAACTAAAATACTTGTCGATAATGTATTTTTTTAATATACATTAAACTGAAATCTTTTATGACGATTTAAAATAATTGGAGTGTTTGGGAGTTTTAGAGAGTGGTCAAATGAGCCTGTGATCAGAGTTAACGCTGCACAGCGGTGTCAGGCTAAAGTATAGAACTTCTGATGATCAGATATTTTCATTCGCATGCTATTTATAATAATAATGATAATAGTAATAATAATAATAATAATAATAATAATAATAATAATAATGATAACAATAATAATGATAATAATAATAATAATAATAATAATGGTAATAATAATAATAATAATAATGGTAATAATAATAACAATAATATTGGGGTATTTCTCTAGCGCATTTTAAATATCTCAATGCGCTTTACATTTATCATGAACCAGTGGAGGACATTACGGGCTGCGTATTAGAAATTTTAAGAACCCCAAGGCCTATCGCAAACGATCAAGTCGTAAATAAAACTTCGAAATTTCTAGTGGGCATAGATAGATCACTGATATGCATTATAAAAAATCCCATTGATTAAGAGAGAACTGAAAAAATACACAATGTCCGTAGTCGTTTGACAAACAATGTTGAAGGACAAATTCCTTAAGGTATACTAAAATAATTGTTCTAGTCCGTTAAAAAGTATATTCTACAACCATCGCTTTAGGGGATCTTCTTTGATGTTATCTCGGCAGCCGTGATTAGTTTCTGTACCAGATCCTCACGGGCCCTCAATCCGCCCTGGGTTCGAAACAATGTTCGAGACTTATGACAGCCGTGAGGAGAACTAGCACTAAATTAAGCACAAATGCAAGTACGCACGAGCACAAACGTCAAAATTTCTCCCTTTCATAGCTTTACCCTACGCTTGAATTGCATCACCAGGCAAAACCAGTTCTAGACTCATAGCCGACAGCATGAAATATCGCATTATACTAACAGCACGTACACAGTACGACATGTCCTAAGCATTGAAATGGTTTCTCATTGTCTTCCAGTAATTAGACCTTTTGCAACGGTGCGAAGTTATTAATCGTTTCCCACCAGGGCGGGAGGAGGGCCGGCTCCCTCCCTCCTCCCGCCAAGTTTCCCACTCAGGACGAAAGCCGCTTGTTGTTTTTGTCGTTTTTCTGTTGTTGTTGTTGTCATAAATTTAGCGTCTTTTTCGGCATCTGTTCCATCAGCGACATAGACAGGATTGTACCCAGATCCAAAAATATTTCTCTTTCGTTACTCAAAGAAAAGCATATACGATAAACACTAGAGAAGAGTTTATTTTACTGTTTCGAACAGAAAGCACGAAGAAGTAATAAGCGAACTTCAGTTTCCTCCGAACACGTTTCTCGAACACGATCGACTCTTGTCTGGCGCCGTCGGCCCGAAGAGCGTGCGTGTTTTCCAACTATTTGCATCATGGCGGGTTTTGTATATTAAAATTCTTGCACTTCCTGTAAATATTTTCTAAGATATCTATTTTGTTGATAGAAAATGAAATAAATAAGTCTAGCAGAGCACTTGTAAGACAAATACGGTTCATATTTGGTAGGATAAACGCGTTTATCATGAGGAAAATCCGACTTGATAAAAGTCATACCAAAAGTAACCGAGTCAAAATATTTTACATCTCATCAGATTGATCAAACATATTTTGAGTTAAGATACCTATCTGAAATTTCTTGAATTGCAAGCTATAAATAACGCTAATAGTACAGTCAACATAGATATAATACTACAAGCAAACTGCGTTTTGAATGACCGAAACCATTTTGAGATTTTCTTGTTGAGTGGCCACAAAGAATCGAGTTCATTCGTACGGTAAGCAGTATTTTTTATAATGAAATTTTAAAAACGTCTAAAATAAGAGCTTTTTTCAATTTGAAATAAGTACAGATTAAGTAAGAAGTACAGACATTTTTGTGGAACACATATAACTGTCTTTTTAGCAGGTGTTCCAGTGTTCGGCACGACAGTTTTTGCTTTTAAAAAACTATATTTAATAAGGTACATTTATTAGGGGCCTATATCTGCGAAACATGCTTCGGCAGTGAACAAATGTCTAGCACAGCTCGGATGGACCCATAGTCGTCATCTACTCTTTGCATAAACCACTCGTTTCCGCTAAAAAAATAAATAGTAGATAATGTAAAGGAACAAATAAAAAGATCGCAAATTAATTTTCCCCCTGCTGCTGGTAGAGAATCCTTTTTTCTAGAACACACGGCATATAAACTGCGTGACTATCAGCACAAGCTGGGGCTCAAGAGCTGGAATCTTAGCATAACCTAAACTTTTACCAAAGGATAAGATTCGATACAGTGTTTTACAAATGGTTTCCTTTTGAAACGCACTGTCCAATTATGATTAAGAACAGCTGACGTGGAAGCCAATTTACTGCAGTCATTTTTTTGCACCCGATTCTAAAGGCAGAAAAAAACCGGAGAACCCGGAGAAAAAAACCTCGAAGCACAGCTAGAAGAGAACCAACAAACAACTCTTGACTCACATACGACACCAAGCGCGGTAGGGCTCGCAAACCCGGGTCGCATTGGTGAAAGGCAACGCATTAGTAGCGCACCTTATTATTTTCCGCTTAAATTCATCCTGCAGCTTTCCCATTCCATCCATCCTTTCAATCGTTAAATCCGCTTTCATTGATTAGTTCGTTGGTTTCTTCATGTTGTTAGGGGAACATGACTGATAAGTATTATGCTTTCTTCTTGAATACTTTTGACTTTGCCCCAGACAACATGCATGCACATTTTACCAAAGCACCTAGTTTTATCTTTATAATTACCGTAAGAATTTTTAAGTCTGCTCTCACTAAAATATAATGACTGCTCACTTAACGTGCCAGGTGCAGCTGTCAATCATTCAAATCAAGCCCTATGTATTTGCATCTTGTAAGGATTTGTGGAGCGAGGAAAGATGGATAAAACAGAGCCGAAATCAAAGGAGAAACCTAAAGACGGTACGATTTTCGCCTTACAACTATCATATACAACACGCTCGCGCCATCCTACAACTCGAGTCGTAGCGTATAAATCGAGCCTAGTACTCGCCTACGACAGACACGAGCGTGTTGTATACGATAGTTGTAGGCAAAAATCGTACCGTCTAAACCGACCTTAAAGAACTCTACTTACATGTGCTGCCCAGACCCCAGAAGTGAGACCCTATGTGAGTGCACTACCTCTACGTCTTCCTTGGTTCCCAGAAACATCATATATCGTTGTTAGAATTCAGAGTATTCTGCAAATAAGTTACCATTGAAATAATTATTTATTTTAGTCTCTTGATTTGAGTGAACGTGGAATCAAGGTCATTGTTGTAGCGGCGAATGGGCATAGATCTCAGGCCCTTCTCAGCAGAACGTTTCAACTTCCCTACACTGACACGATAAAATAAAAGTTCACTGCATGGAATGTTCTCTTTCTATTTCAGTTGCCAATTCAAAGACATTCGATGCATTAAGGAACCAAATCTAGTTAATTTGATATCCCGTTAATCTCTTCGTCTTGCTGTTTTTCAATTAATGAATTTGTCCCCTAAAATAAGTAAGGGGGTCAAGATCCACCCACAGACATTTTATACCATCATTGCCATTATCATTAAACTCGATTCAATTAATACCCAGGGGAGTTTAAGCTGCTCTTTGCTAAATGGTTTCGTATTAAAGATAGCACTCTGCTGTGACAAATGAACAAAAAATTCATGATAGATAAAAGCATGAACGCAACTACAAAGTTTTCTCACGAAAGGTGACGTTTGACTAAATGCTGAAATGACTGTGATACCAAAGGTATCCCAGTAAAAAAACACAAGAGTTTTCCTCCGGTAATCTCAAAGTTTAGAGGCTAAAGTACTATTTTAGACTAGTACTCTCGAGCGATTATCTCTGAATTCAAGAGATAAGTCGATTTTATTTCGTTAATTTGACTTGGAAATTCTTTGCTTGGAGTAAACGTATTGAGTCATTTCCGATATCGGTCATGGTATAGTCAGATAGGGCACTTGATTAAACGAAGATAACTAGTTAAATATATAGCGTGGACAGCTTGTCATTTGGCGCTATTGTCGATACAAGTATTTCAACGTAAAAGCATCATTCTAGCTAAAGGGCGAGACTCCACAGGCCATATCACCAAACTGATACAACCCTCAAAGCTTGGCACTTTATTAAGATATCTTGTTTCTAATTTTATACACTTGACCTACACCATTTCCGATAAGAATAAAATGCTTGCGCGATAAAAATACACGCACACACACACACACACACACACAGACACACACACACACAAAAGTTATAATTTTCAAGGACACTTTTCAGCACAGCTTTCTTCGCATGCGGCAACGTCAAATCTAAAATATTTCAGTCAATCATTTGACAACCGAGATTTTCCTAATTTCATCTCAATTTTTTCTTCGATCAAAGACGACCACTTTCTTTGTATTATCGTTTGAAGAAATGTCCGCCTTTATTTCCTGAGGATTGTTTTGAAAAGTTTTCAGTGTCCTTTAAAATTTTCTCGCCTTCCGGCATAAATCCTCTTAATATTATTCACGAAAGACAATTTTCTTTTTACATCGTCAAATTGAAAAAGACAATTGTTATAGTGAACAATTAGTTTTACAGAGAAATTCCCTGTATTTCAATCTGAAATGCTCCCAAATTTTTGACAACACCCAGGAGTATAAAAACTCTAAAGTGTTTATATTAATATTCAAAATGATGACGCAAATACTTAGCACCAAGTTATCTAAAGAACTGACTAATTGATAACCCAAGAGAAAAGGGATTTGTTTTCATTCTGGGGGCTATTTTGGGGTATAATTTAAAGAATTTTTGGGAAATTTGTCTCTGTAATAGAGTGTGTTTTCATCCCTGAGGGGGTGATATATGACATCAAATCGAGGCTGAGCTGCCTTGGATGTAATTCACTATCACTAATCGCTGAGTACAAGATGAGTATACAGATGTTTAACGCTGTTATTACACTCTAGGTCTCTTTGAAGTCGGGTCGTCAGTGACCAAAATGCGCTATAAGATAGCGTTTTGTCTTGTAGCCTTGGTGTTCGACATTGCAGAATGCTATATCAGCGATCAAAAGCTAACAACGGTAAGATTACGTGAACGAAGTCAGTTCATTTCATTACTCAATTTAATTTCTTTGGCTAACTTCACTAAAACTGAATAATTTTAATTCCCCAGAGAACTTTCAACAAGCCAAGGTCTCTTCCTCAATCGAATATCACATCTTTGGCCAGCCTTACTAACTATGATGAATTCTATGGAAAGATTTTAAGGCCTGTATTGAAAGTTCGTGTACCACAAACACCAGGCCACACTGAAGTCCGTAAGGTAAACTAAAGTTTTAAAATCAATTTTACCAGTATTCCTTAAAAAACCTAATATTTGCCCGTGTGTAAGAACGGAAATACTTCGTTTAATGTTCATCAAGCTGGAATGAAAACTGATGGCGGGGAATCAAAGTCGCTCACGGATAAATGTGTAGGAATATCAGATGTCTTGGAGTTCAATGACACACATTCATGGCGACCGGCCGGTTAATAATTTTATGACGGCCACAAATGTTTCTCAAGATTGCCGGATTTCCCCTGAATTGACTTAACAGCGGTCTAACCAGGGTTAACCCAAGTCGTTTACTCTCAACAGAAGGATTACAGACGTGAATGCTCTTATTCGTGGGCGAAGGAACGTTCTAAAACCTTTTAAAATCCCAACTCGTTCTAATATTCCATTTACAGGTAGTTTCTCTATCAATCTCTCGGTGATTGACCTTTGCCCAATTACTCGTTCAGATCGACACTCTTGATATTTCATTACGACTTTGATGCTAATAAAATTGAAGGAGTATGTACGTTTTCATGGAATTCAATCCTTCACCGTTGTCATTTAAGAGGAAAAGCCTATATATTTATGTTCGACGCGCAATATTTACTCGCTTGTTTAGCTAGCATTTATTTCCTTTCATAAATTTTATCTGGTCAAACAAAATATACATACCTTTTAACATCCATTTTATTCTATGATTCTAAAATTTATTTCGCGAATTCAGTCTACAAGCAAAAAATGGGGCGTTTTAGATACCAAGAGACAATCAATTTTTTTTCGTTTCCAGGTGATAGACTCTTATCTTCTTTAATTATGAGAACTTTTCACGCAAATACACTTTGATATCCACAAAATATGTCTCTCTCGAGTAAATAATCTTTCATTCCCACCGCTAAACGTATTTATATAGAAAAATAGCGGTGTTTCGAAAAGAAATCCTGGAAATAATGATTACTTTGTATAGTACATGTAAATAAAAAATATTCGCCAAAATTTTAACTCTGCCTCTGAATGAAAATATATAAGTCGTTTTTTTCTCTCTTTTTTAGTTTTATTTCTAGGTGTGACAAATATTTTATCACTCAAGTGTTAAGCCTTAAGGCTTTAAAATTCGATAGCGACATAATAAACTGGAATTTTGGTTCAATATCAAAACTCGAAAAAAAATTCAATAAAGGACGCCTCTACAAATGAAGTTTTTAAAGAAAAAGATGAAATGCCGGTATGAAATGGTAATTGGATCTTGTGAGCGTATCAGCAATTGTTTACAAGATTTTGTGAGCAGATGTTAAGACGATTATTGAAAGGTCTGTGAATAGAGGGCTTAGTTAGGAAGTTCCAAATCCGAAAGAGATTTAAGCATTTTTAGGCAAATTGAATTGGAAATGAACAGATTCACCATTATTTTCGAAGTCTCATTTTTAACACCTATGAATTAAGAATAAAAGACCAGCGTTAAATTTCATTCAATTTAATCAAATGCGAGGGATATCTTAGAGAAATTGGTTTGTTTATTTTAGCGTTTTTTATATTTACGGGATATATTTTTCTATTTAATATTTAGAATTTTTTTTGTAAGCCTGAATTTTTGAAAGATTGATTTTTAAAAACTTAATAAACGCAGACTTTTGACATATTCTAACTATAGAACCCTAATGATGTTCTCATGCAGATAGATTATCTGTGGTCTATCCTCTCCTAATTGAAAGATGGCCTATCTTATTTCTTTCTTATCTTCCTATCACTTTTCTGTGGTTTATCCCCAATAAGTTGGCTATTTTCTGCAGATAAACTAATTTCTGTTTGATTTTTCTGTCATTACCTTTTTTCTGGATTTCGACTGAAAGAAATTTGAAATGAGTACAGGATATGGTGTGGGTGGGACATGAGAGAGATATTGTCATGTCAAATTAAGTCCTCTTAGAAGTCACATAGCTTTATTCACAATGAATTTCATTTCATATAATATTGACAGACACAAAAGCCAGTAAATTTCTTTAACTGTCTTAACACTGATTTTCTTAAATGAAACTAATTATGTTCCAAACAGCTGATACTGATGTATTTATGTGCAGTACATTGATACTTGATTCTCTTAACTTTCCCTATTTCTTTGCATGACAACACAAATTTATCCAAAATATCATTTTTGACATATATGATGAATGCACCCACCAGTACTGTCAAAGCCGTCATCCTCATTTCATTATTTTGTTAGGGATAGTTACATAAATACGTAATGAGCAAATAAAACACAGTGGTCGATGGATGGAAGATAAGATAAAAACATAGGAATTTTTCCTATTGGTTCATACCAAGGTTAGGATGGATCTAGACTTTATTGAAAACCACTATACTTAGACTATAAGAGAGAGAGAGAAAGACTATACTAGTTGCTTTGAAAGTTAAAGATATAATTAACATTAATAGAGAAAAGATAATAACCAACAAGGATAGCTAAATAAACAAAAAAATTAATGCTTGATACTTTTAAATTTGAGGATTGCAAGTTGGCCCATAAATGTTTTATCTTGTAAAATGTTGTTAAAACTTTTTTCCTTCACTTTAATATTCCTACTTCAAATCATCAAAAATATTGGTTTTATAATGCCTAATGCTGTGGTTAAATATCTGTAATGTTTGTAATTAGATGAATATTTAATGTAGTAAGATTGATGATGACATGAAAAAAGTAGTTGCAAAGAAATATTTGCCTACACAATTGCATTATTTCCTGACTATTGTGGGTTTTTATCTAACTCCTTTTAGTATGAATTGATTGCTTGATAAGTATCTTCTGGGGCATTCATTCCTATTATTTACCCTAGACTATCTCCTATTATTTCAAATGCATTTAGTTTTAATATTCTTATCATTTCAGAGATAATAGGAACCATCTTTCGACACTTTGACAAATAAGTGCTATACACAAAACTGTATTCATCTGATTAATGTTTGCCATATGTAGTCCCAATGTTTACCTTTTATTTTTTCACTTCCACACCTTCAACATTTCAGTGTTGCACAAATTAAATATTGAAGTAACACTACCAATTGAATATATTGAATCATATTCCTATGTGCCATGCAGGTGAAACATTTCCACTCTAAATATTGTTTCCCTTCGACAAGAGGATAAAAATTCACCTGTAAATACTTAGTTATATTGTACATAATATTCCTAAGGTAACTTAAATGCTAATACTAGGAAATAACTTTATACATGTATAAGTGAGAGGTATAAAAGCCTATGGATTTAATGAAGGAGCAGTAGGATTTTAAATGTTATTTTATGCATTTTGAATTTTAAAAAACTTTTTTGTATGAAAATTTCTCTCAATTTTTTTGTCAGGCTTGAAAATTGAGTTGAATTTGGAGAAATTTGAACCAAATGTTTTGCATCTTTGCTGTTTTGTTCTAGAAAATATACATTCTACCCTTCCACACAAATGAAGGTGGCAGAACTTCCTAAGAGTACTGGGTGGTCTAAAGGGCTATTCTTATAACACCAACATAATGGAAAATATCAAGACAGAACAAATTAAACTGTAGGTCTATTTCCTGTGCAAGGAAGTTTGGGGATTTCCTGTATTCTGTGAATACCAGTAGGGGTGGGTTTATTTAGTGAGGTAAAAGTGGCCATAGTGCTGGTCACTCTTTTGTGAGCAATTCTTTGCTTGAGAACATTAGTTTTGCTCTCAAGTTATTGTGTCTCAAATGCCATTTTTTGTTGAGACTGATTAACTCGCCCCCCCCCCCCCCCACCTGTTTCCTAGTTAAGATGAATTCTTAAAATTTGCTATTTCAGTTTATAACAAAACAATTTGAAGATCTCAAATGGTCTGTTACACTGGATGAGTTTGAAGCAGACACACCCTATGGACTGAAGACATTCCGCAACATTATTGCAACTCTTAACCCAGTGGCCAAAACACGGCATGTTATGTCAGCTCATTATGACTCAAAGTTGTTCAAACCTGATGGCAATGGACGACAGTTCATTGGAGCTATAGATTCTGCTGTTCCATGTGCTATGCTTATTGAGGTGGCTCGCACTGTCACGCCCTTTTTTCGGGCCAAACCATTGGTAAGCAATATAGCAAGATATACATTTAATAGAGGCATGAATATTGATTAAGGGATACAAATGTGTACCTTATTTAGTTAGCATGACTTTGATTGGGATCATCATAACCACCTTAAGGCGTTAAAAAAATGGTGAAGATGTCAATATAGCTACACTGTATAGTACTGGTATGTGACAGTATGTGAACTGGTAACAATAATTCTTGGGAATTCTTGAGGGGAGGGGGTCAGAGAAGAACCAACTGAATAATCGAATCGAGGGGTCCAAAGAAAAACGTTTTTATATTGGTCGGTGCCATTGTTTTGACTTCAGATCTGCTCACCTCCATAAATATGAAAAAGAGAAAGATGAAAGACAATAATGAATATGCATGTGAATAACAAAGCCAAACAATACCTTTTGATAAGTTGGTTTTCTTTGCAAACACAGAGCAATGAAGTAACTTTACAGATGGTGTTCTTTGATGGAGAAGAAGCATTTAAAGATTGGAGTTCAACAGATTCTATTTACGGTTCAAGACACCTTGCACAGTTTTGGAAAAATACAGCAGATGACTTGGTACCTGTCAACACTTTCGCTCCATCTGTGCAGCCAACACTTATGGATTCTGTAGTAAGTAGAATGATAAAATGATTAAATCATAATTCTTTATCTTGTAACCCTTACATATCCTTGCTATCAGCTGTAATATTGTTGAATGGAGGTTGGGTTTTTCACTTTTGAACATTTGAACATTTTGAATATGTACTATTATTTTTACAGCAATCGCTAATCCTACTAGATTTACTTGGTGCTCCAGACCCCAAATTTTTTAACATGTTTGAAGCAACATCTCGTTTGTTTGAACATCTCAAGTCTAAAGGTATGTCAGTTTTGAATTCATATAAATAGCAATTTTTTTTCCTGATTTTATATCTTTGTACCTTGACATTTGGAGCAAAATTTCTTCAGACTTAATTCAAAATCTCTATTTGGGCTTGCTGTGAAAAAGCACAGGTATCCTAAACGTTCTCTCTCTGGTGCACTGTCTATGGTGTTACTAATTAACCTCTTTTTTTCTCTTGTATTTTTGTTTCTTTCAGAGGATGTATTGTATCAAGCAAATCAGTTAGAGGAATACAAAAGAAATAAAAAATATTTCCAGTCTGTGGAACTACAGCAAATCTACATTGAGGATGACCATATTCCATTTCTACGAGAAGGTAAGATCTCAGTGATGTCTTTTTACAGCATTTACTTAAAGTCCCCCATCCCCATCCCCCAGCAGAGCTTACAATGATGGAGTGTCATGTACAGTCCTTTGAAAAAAACTGATATTTTTTTGATGACACGCCCTCGGCATTAAAAACAAGAAGTAGCTATTAACTTGTTTTCATTTACTTACTTCGCAGAATGCGAAAGCATAATAGTGTAAGTTCTTTCAAGCTGTACTCTCCATGATCATATTCTATAGCACGAGCTAAATATTGATTGCTTTAGTGATTTTTTAGCCAATTCAAGCTCAATCACATAGTTGATCAGCGACAATGTTTTTATCAAGACTGTATTGTTACACAATCAAAACCCTTTGTTCCCTATAGGGGCAGGTTGAATATCTTGAATAACAAATTTAGAACTAATGTGCTGTGTGTTTCATCTCATTTTCTAGGGGTTCCTATACTCCATCTTATTCCAGTACCATTCCCTCATTGTTGGCACCAGCTTAACGACGACCAGACCTGTCTACGGAACTCCACTATTCACAACCTCATAAAAATACTGAGGTTGTTTACAGTGGAACTTTTCGAGCTATAAATTTTGGAATTATTTCTAAACTAACAAAGATTTTAACAAAATAGGAGTCTGTTTGCTTGCAGTCCTTGATTCTTGTAGTCTGAGAGAAAAGTCGGGTTGCACACAGGCTATGGTTCTTGTGGGTTATTATTAGGATACGTCAACTAGATTACTAGGGAATTACTAGTTTTTTTTATGCATAGGGTATCTTAGCGAAAATAAAAGTAAAAACTGGATTTTTAACACCTCTTTTTCATATATACAAAATATAAAATTATAATATCATAGTTAATCGATTAACTATGATAATATCAAACACAGGATAATTTTATTTTGCTAACAGGTTTATTTTTAACCCTTCAACGGGCTGAGCAGCTGAAATGGTAGGCATAGGAAGATCTCAGCAAGTAGGGTAGAATTCAACATGGGCAACATAAAGTATAATAAAGTAATCAAAGGCAACTTAAGAACTTACAAAAGTCAAGGACTGTAAACAGTAGAAACAATAGTGGTATTAATATATGGGTGACACACTTCAAAGATTTGTCTGTACCAAAGTCATCATCTTGTTAGAAAACACCCTAAGAAACCTTGGGTAGATTTTCTCACACAAAATCCCTACTAGAAAAATACGATTTAACCCTACTGTTGAGGGCCTCATTCGCACGACAGCCATGTCCATTTTAATGAGAATACAAACCTTTGTTTAACCCATATAAATTTATTCTCGAGCAATTGAATGCAAGGCTAACGGGTGGGAAAATTGGCTGGCACATGAATGAGGCCCATAAGGCATAATTCACAGTTTTTCTGCCAACCTTTTTAAAGATGCTAAAAAGGATGATGTCTCTGGTATTATTTTTATTGTGAGGAGGGTAATAATAATAAAAATAATTATCATTATATATTCTTTAACAGAATCATTTTAACAGACAATTCAATGTAGAAGTATTAGAAAAGCATTAGAAATGTAGAAACATTTTATGTTGATAGAAATTTATTTTCTACTAAAAGAGGCAGATTATTGAAGTGATTTGAAAGTGAGAAAAAAAAGGGAAAAAATTGTTGAATTCTCGTAGAATTTGAATTAACTGTTTTTTCTCTTTACTGCTAGGTCAACTTTATTATTTGTAGTAGTTGTTATATTATTCTTATTGATTAGATGATCATTTGCAGGCAAAATACCAAATTCATTTCAATATTATAACAGCAACTAACCTATGCATCCATTTTATAATGCATGTCATTCAATGTACATTCAATGAGTAAACAGTTGAATTCTGTCAACTGTGTGACATGAGGAATCATGCACGAAAAAGATGTTTCTCAAGCAGCGTGTTGGCAATCCTGTGCTCTGTGTAACAGAGTTTATTAATCGGTTATCCGCTAATACATGATTAACATTAACTATTTTTGGGCATTATAAATTAAAAATAACATAATTTCACTTGGTACAAGAATGGTTGTAAAAAATAAAATTAAAGCTAAAACTGCATTGTTTGATACGCCAATTAAGGTGGCTGGACCCCCTCACGCTTGACCGCTACCTTCCACGTTTGGAACTGCTGATGCATGAACGTGTTTTATCCGATTGCAAATCTCTTTTGCACATTAGTCACATAATGATTGAATTAATGTTTGCTGCAGTTTTTAATGAGATCGGACGTCATAACATGTGATTATGATGAAATTTTTTTTTCGTTTATAGAATAATTTTAGCTTTGCAGAGCATTCAACACTGAAATGCTTCGTACCATATAATTACATACTAGATGCCTCATATAGCTCTGATATATTAATTTATAATATCAATTGTTTTACTTTGAAGTAAATTATGCACTATATTTAAAGAACCTCAAATATCTCATAATAATTAGCTAGATAGATTTTTTCATAAATCCTTACAAATGGACACGTTTATGCACCAGCATTCCAAACATGGAAGGTAGGGGTCAAACGTGAGGGAGTCCAGCTACCTTGAAGTCCACTTCTCTACATATAAAAAAAATTAACATTCCCCACCCCCAAAAAGCATCATTCTAGCCATCCCTTCTCCTCCCTAAAAAGCATCATTCTAGCCATCTCTACTCCTCCCTAAAAAGCATCTTTCTAGCCATCTCTTCTCCTCCCTAAAAAGCATCTTTCTAGCTAGCTCTTATCCTAAGCATCAATTATTTCCCAGTAATAAATTATTGTTGAGACAATGCAGGAAACCGGACAGTGTCATGAGAGGCCTTCAGACTTTTAAATTAATTGCAATTAATTAATAATTTATTTATCAAATAACTGATTAGCATGAATGTGGAAATTAATTCAATTTTGATGGTCAGAAATCCTGTGTTAATAAGCTCCATGTTTTTCCTTGATAAGCCAAATGCTGTCAATAGATGCTTTCTGTAAATTAGAAAAAAGTTTAAAAAACATCAATGGTAATTTTTACAATAGCAGCATAATAGCTAAATCTGATTGGCTGACAGCTTTGACCAATAAGAGGACAGACACAGTATATAATATGCTTTGAACCGTTTTACTCATGAGATTTCCATCAACTTTCCTTGATTCATAATTCGCTTTTCATGATTCCATTTGAAAATGGCAAATGTAAAAGCATTTTCAATTGCCTTCTAGAAATTGGCAGCATCCTTCTTTTACTTATAGTTTCTTTAATTCTCGGGACATACTAAGCTAGTATACATATATACATAGAGCAGTTTTCGTATGACTGTGAAAAGCTCAGGGCTGAATGCTGCGCTGTGCTGTGACCGTGTTGTGTTCTAGAATTTTAATTGGCTAATCTTTTCTCGTGCAATGTGATTGGTCTGACAGTGCCGTGACCTTGGCGTGACCGTGTCCGCGCTGTGTTTATGCTGTGTTTCAGGCATTTGATTGGATGAAAAGTAAAGTATCGCGCAATGTGATTGGTCTGGCATATCCCTTGTCCTGTCATGGCCGTGTTTGTGCAGTGAGTTTGTCACAGTCATATACGAAAACTACACTATACACACACACACACATATTGAGTGTTATTACCTTTTCAACACTGAACTGATCAAAGTAGATGTGTGTGTTGTTGTAAACATGCATGCGTGTGTAACCATAGTCTAGAGAGCGGAAAGCTGTCCATGGGCCATAATCATACTTAAATGGATCATGGATTTCTGAACATCCCTAAAAATAAATAACACAAGACTTTAAAGAGGTGCATATTTTTTACGAGTTCAAAATACTATTTCAATAAGAAGTTGTAAGCTTAATCAGCAGTGGAATACTGTTAACCCCATAAGTTCTTAAAGTATGTAAAAACATTTTAAAAACTGCTTTTAAGAAGAATCCACACTCCTGTGTTTATTTTCCATCAAAATAAAATTAGAAATCAAGAACAAATTTTAGGTAAGTTTTTGAACTGCATGTGCTCTTAAACCCACTCTAAAAAATCTGACGAAGGATTAACATCCAAAACGTCAGTTTCACAAAGCTTTTTACAGTGATCCAATTTATCTACAAGTTCCTACTGTTTTATTCAGAAACATCAACTCAGTCCTCGCTAGTACTCTACTAGTCATCACCACTCATTTCTCTCAAAAATGGATTATGTCAGAGCCCTCATTCTTCGCAGCAGGACAAAAGAAACACAGGCTCTAAGCACAAGATTGTCTTATAGAATGAAACAATGTACTAACAGCTGATCCAGTGATGATGTGAACTGGGGCACAGGGATTGGTGTACGGTTCAGCTTTTGATCCATTACACATCTGCATAACAACAACAAGAAAAACAGTTAGACTTTCCAAGATCTAGGATAACTGACAGTTATACAGACTGTTAAGTGCTTTATATCCTACCTGGCGATTGTAGACTGGAAACAAACGCTCGTATGAATGCTCGTGAGCCCACAGCTCAACATCAACACCTTCAAAATCAATCATTCGGTATTAAACTAAACATAGTATGAGATAGATAATGCAATGCGCCATGTGGGATGGGCTCGGATATCAAATAAGAGCACAAGTAATAGGTAAATTACAAGCCTTAAATGAAAATACTGAAGAAGAGTGCCATACAAGCCTTTCACAACTGTGCTGACAAGGCCCAATACAAGCCGAAACAGCTGTCCACAGTTTCTAGTTGAGCTGGCTCATTTTTTACGCGACTTGACTGTTGTGAAAGTCTGGTATGGCACTCTTCTTCAGTTGTTTCATTTAAGGCATTAATTGACCTATTACGCATGTTCTTAAACATAGTATCATTTAATTTAAGTGATTGTACTTTAAATTATTCTAAAACCTATATACACTGTAGAATGCTTAATAACACTCACCGTACTTATAGAACAGTTTCTCGAGAGCAAACTTGTGATCAGCAGAGAATCCTGTGCGAATCTATAAAGTAAGTAAAGATAATGTTGAATCTGAATGAAAAAAGCAGGTGATGTATCTCTCTGGAAAAAAAACAAATGAAAAATGGATATTGGATTAAAGGATGGGAGGGAGGGATTAATAGTTGAAAAGATGGATTAACAGGTAGCGAGGGAGGAAAGGACAGATCATAGGATAGATGGATAATGGATTGATATGGATGGGTGGATGTGAAAATGGCTGGAATGGATGGATGAATGAATGGGAAAAATGATGGAGGGATTAAGTACTGAATAGATGGTTGGTTCAGTGGATAAAGAAAGGGAAGATGGATTAATGATTAATTCAGAGCATAAAAGATCTAAACAAGCACATACCACACTCTCATGCTTGGTGCAGTCATCATGATCAGTATTAGAACAGTACATAGGTCTGTGTCCCATTGTCACAATCCATGGACGTATTGTACGGTTTTCAGGTGAACTTGCCTCCTAAATGTAGAACATCGAATAAAACTTTTAACAGATTCTTTTTTCATTTCTTCCTTCCTTTTTTGGCACTTTGCATGTGCCTATATCGTACTAGTGGTTTTGTCCCATGATTAAGTTGGAATTTGAAGCTCCTGATTTTGTCAGAGGAAGAAAAATTGGAGAACAAGGAGCAAACTCTTGGAAGAAATTTGGATCCCTGACCCGCTGTAGTGAGAGGAGATGTATTGACAATGCAAACCAATCTTGCTGGATCCCTTAACACACATTTTCCTGCAAAGTCTCAAATGCATTGAACAATGATTAGAACTAACCCTCAAATCATTTTCCAGCCATGCAAACTGTTCAGCAATCCTATCAATGCCTTCCTCTGCCCAATAGAAGTAAAACTCAGTGGAAAATGCAATGAGGTGGACAGGACCAATGTTGAAACTGAAATGTAGATGTCAAAGAACACATATCTTAGATACTAAGTTTGTTATAACAGGGTTTTTAAGATCTTAATTAATATTTACCTATAATACATGTTTTGAGAGTTTCCAGGCATTGTGAAGCGATTTCTATAGTTTGTGAAGTTACTATTATAAAACAGAACAAAGTTACATTTTGAGTTATCATGTTATCATCATTGCCTCGTACGATGCCAAAACTTCAACTATCATAATCACAATCATCTTACACCATCATCAGCATCATCCCCAACACCACCACCACTACCAAGCCCCAAATCAACTGCACTTCAATTTCCACCATCCTAAATATTTTCTTCATCACCACCATCACATCCACCATTACCACACACCATCATTAATATCATCATGATGAAATAGCATAGGCAAGGGTGGCAAAGGGGGCAAGGCCCCCCTCCATCCCTTTGTGGCAGCAAAAGGGCTGCTTTTTAGAATACATCCATACCATAATTTTCAAATCTATTTGTTTATTTTTTGGTTTGGCGTTTCAGGGGGATCAATGGCAGAGTTTTGAATTTGGTCCCATCCCTTCAGAAAATCCTGGCTACGCCCCTGTAATGTTCATGACATAGTAATCATATATGGTAGTATACAGTAGCATCAACACCATTTATCACCCTTGTAAATATTTGGATCAAAGTAATTTCCAAACATAATATGGTACATATTTCAGAAGATTCCAGGTACTTACTAAGCACTTTCATGATTACCAGGGCATGTCATATATGGTATATAAGCTGCAACAGGTTCAATCTGTCTCATGAACTCATCTCCTACTTTAGCATCATTCTGTGAACCAAACAGCCAGTAAGTAGGATATCAAATGTTAAATAAAATTGTCATAACTAATCACCACCACATGCAAAGTACAGCAGCTGCTCAATGTGGACAGACTGAAAGCATGTAAAGCAGCTCTGAAAGGAGTTTTACAGTCCATGCATGACCAGTTCTAACTGGTTTGAATTAATAAGGGTTGATTTTGAGATGAGGGAGGAAAAACTGGAGGTCTGGAAAACAATCGGAGTCAGAAAGAGAACCAACAGACTCAGCTCGACACATTTACCGAATCAACATCACTAGTAGGTGTTTATTGCTCTCTCCAGGCAATAAAGCCATTGATATTAATGGTTTGTAAATATTTTCAAAGTATTTTCTTTCAATAGACCCTTTTCAAGTTCCAAATTACCACTGTCTTTCTTGATAACACACTCATTTACTCAGGCTTAGCCTCGAATCAACGTCTAATTACTAGCAAATACCAATGGTAAAGTAAAGAATGCACAACTTCAACAGTAAGAACACTTTGAAACTTGACAGCCCTTGACTGGAACATGTGAATATTCTGCAAAAATTGAGGCTAAGCCTAAGTAATGAGTCTGTAATCAAGAAAGACAGCGGTAATTTGGAACTCCAAAAGGGTCTATTAAATACAATTAAAACAGTTTTTGTGCAAATGGTAAATTTTTATTCATAAAAGATGCTGTATACTTACTGAAGCCATATTGTATGCAAAATCACCTAAAAGAATGAAGATAAAAACTATACTGAAAATGTGAAAATAAAAGTACTTCTACTATGATTACAAGACATGCATGTGGTGTAATCAGATTAAAACAGCTGAACTGGGGTGCTCACCATTTAACCAATCCATCCGGTCTTGAATTTATTCGTTAATAGTAAGAAAAGAGCGGGCAACTGACTTTCGAAAAATGGGAAAGTTTCCAGAATTTTCCAATCGGAATGGCACCAATTGTTTTTCAACTGGAATTTCTGTATTTTTCCCTGGTAAATGGTAAGCACCCTGTACATGCAATAGGTCTGCAATTACAGTATGCTGGTATGTGATGAGGACAAACAATATATGCATGCTATTTTCACCCTTTAATATATATTTCACAAATTATCATTATTCCTTTATGAAGATATAGAAATATAGATAAGTTATAGTGCTTAGGAATGAGGTTATTCCAGGCGAAAGACCCTTGGAACTTATATTTTCACTCCTTCAAATATATTTCACAGACTATCTTTATTCCTTTATAGTACTGTATTGTATGATAAGGTGTATTACCTATGTGCAGAATGGCATCAAAGTCACCATTAAGGGTTTGCTCCTGTAAAAATGGAATGGACTGAGCATTGACACTACCAAGGTCACCAAAGAATGCCATTCTTGGGCTCCATTTTGTACCATCTGGTCGTACTGTAAACCAGAAGACGTCGCTCCAGCCATTATTTCCACCACAATGATATTCTAATAAAAAATATCTATTGATTAGATCTTCACAGGAACCTTAGAAACCACATACCTAGATTCTCCTTCCTCCTCCTCCTCTCCCCCTCCCCCACATGAGGGTATAGAATGATCAGAATAAAAGAGTACCAAAGTGATGATATCACAAAATTGTTTTTAAAGACATCTATGATTTTGGTGATATTATCCAGAAACTGCATGTAAAAATATGATGTAGGGTGGAATTTCAAACCAAAAAATGACTGAGATATACATAATTTAATACGAAAATATCTGCATTAGTTACATACATTTTCTCTTATTTGAAGCTGGATCTAATGTGATTAGATCCAGTTCTAAATTAGAGAAAATGTATGGGCATTTTTGGAACTTAATTAACCCAATATCTCCTTTTGTAAAGCTCAAAACAGCCTGAAGCTGGCAGAAATGTAGGTAATGGTGTGTTCTCTTCAAATATGAATAAACATTTTAAAACTGAATTAAATTTTTTTAAAATTTGATGACGTCACACTTTGGTACTCTATTCAGCTATTATGATGATATTAAATATTACCATAGCTCTGTGTAGGCACCAGCCCTGTCAGCTTAACTCTATGCATATACATAATCCTATGTAAAGATCCACCATCAACAAACTTGGTGACGGTTCCAGTTGTCCTCAAATCTAGTGGACCTCCTTTCTTGTTGTACTCTACAATGGAATCTGCAGTGTACTGCATGGTCACCCATGTTACCACCATTTCTGTTACATCATCTTTAAAATAAGAGGCATAAACATATTGGTATTTTGTTTTAGTACACACTTATGACTGTTTTCAATACCATCAGCTGATTAATGACTCCCTGACTATGGTTATAATCAGCAATCAACTACCATCAATCAAAAATTTTTTTTAGAGTATGTAAGGTAGATGGAAATTGTGGGAAGGATTTATTCTGGTAACAGTATAACAGTCTTTTGTCAACACTCCTTTTTACAGTTTCGTTGAGTGACCAAGAATATTAGTTCCAAGTTGAGGTTTGAGTTGCTATGCATTAAAAAGCAAAACTACAGATTATATCATGCTTGGCAATTCCAGCCTCAGCTTGGAACTATTATTCCTGGTCAGTAAATGGAACTGTGTAAAGAGGAGAATTGAACATCTACAATTTTTATCTCAATCAGCATATTATTAGCTACTTAGTGGAGTGAGTGTTGCCTGACAACACTAATAGAGACCTTTGGATCCAACAACAAGTACAAGAACAAATCCGAGTGTTTAACTTTTAAAGAGAGGCACTATCTTTTGGCAGTTGTGATTGTGTACGTAGATTGAAACTTTAGATCGTAAAAAATCGGAAATTGACTACGATTTAGTGTTGACCACTCGACAGGACCAATTTTAAAACTAGCACTCGTACTCAATGTCGTACTTGTTGTCGTATCTAAAGGTTGCTATAATAGCAGCTGCATAGGAGATTACATGTAGTAAGGAAAACAGTGATGTGTTCAACCTTGGGTAAACTTGATAATAGCCACTTTGTGTAAAGGCAGAATTTTTAACAAAATAAAAGTACACAGAACTGAAAGTAATAACTAAGATATAAAGAAACGTTTGTAGAAACGAGGTTTAAAATCTTCCCATCCCCCCTCCCCCCAAAACCAAGAAATTTTTTTTTTCTAAATTCCTTCCTTCCTTCCATTAGTTCATCATTCTTTCTTTCTCAAGACTAAATAACGAGAATTTCTGCTATCAACCATGAATTCTACATGATTAATGTCCAAAATAAGTTTATAAAGATTTGCGACACTATAACATGGCGTCATGTGACATTTGTTATGTAACGTGCGTAGCTACATGCCAATAAGAAAGCACAGAAATTATACATAAAAGGCCAGCTTACAACCACAATACACTTAAGAAATAGTAAAATTACGCTATAGAAGCCTAATTTATGAACTTTTTCTCGACGTTGAGCTAAGAAACATCAGTAAACTTTTCCAACTCAAAAAAACGACAGGGCACAAATAAGCTTAAAAACAGACGCTATTTACGACCAAATTCCTCAATATTTTTTCACTTACTCGTAGCAGAAAGGTGAACTTGTTCGGGTCGTTGACTAGTCTGTCCTTGTATCGTATAGGAAAGAGATAAAAGCAGTACAAAAGGGAGTAAAACGCCCATGTTTGAAGTCGTCACGAAGGATCTCGTTGTGAGTCTTGACATGAAGAGTCACGTGAATCACCAGCTATAGTTGGTTACGCTACTAAGGATGCTGGGAAGGTTCTGACCAATAAAGTGAAAAACATTTTCTTTTTTTATTGACATTTTAAAGCCATTAGATAACGAAAATATAGGTGCTGGAGTAAAATAATAATGAATTTGATATATAGAGAAGGATAACAAGCCAAAATTATACGACATGTAATAATATCATACGAGTATATGACGTTACAGCTTGTCCATATATAACAGTAATGATGAAAAGGTAAATTATACACCGTGAAAAGATGAAAAAACTTACTGACGTTTCGGACGCTAGTCCTTCGTCGGAGTAAAAGAGAAAGAAGTGGTAGAAAGGAGTGTATATATGATAGAATAAGACAAAAGAAACCAATGAGAACAAGGTAGGCAAGGAAACAAAAACAAACAATCAAAAGACAAAAGGAAATGTTAGTTGAAAATAAAGCGTTCATTAATCCCGTTGGGACTAAGAGTGCCCAATAGGTGAATAAGCCGCATTTCTTTGGTCTTGCGACAATCATTGTTGCCGTTAAGCAGAGAAAGACCGAAAACAATGAAGTCAGAAAGAGAATGGTTAGTTAGATTAAAATGGCGGGAAACTGGTTTGGTAGGATCGTTATTGCGAATATCATAAAGATGATTGCAAATGCGATCACCAAGACGACGGCCAGTCTCACCCACATATAAAAGATTACAGCGGGTACATTTAATACAATATACAAAATATGAAACACCGACGCAGCTCACACTAGTTTTAGCTAGTTATACCTTTTTGTCCATATATAGTTAAATGACATATGATCCCGTGGGTACATATGCTGAATACCTCGTGTCACACTAACCCTGACCAGTCGATTGTTACTTTCTAGGGTCACGACCATGTTGGTTTCACGATGCTCGATAAGGTGTCCCTACAAACGCTTGCAATTTCTAGTTGTATTCCTCATAAAAACAGCCTTATTTCTGGCAATGTCGTACTACATTTTTCTCTATCGCGATACGATTGCCACGTTCGTACATGAAGCCTTTTGCTGCTCATCAAGCGAACATGTATCAGTTATTGGAATAAATTACAACACAATGCCTCCCAATTCGCAAGCAAAGTTCATTTTCGTAATACCAAGGAAGACGAATCGAACCACGTGCGGAAAAAAGGATTCCGATAGTATTTGCCACGAGGTTCAACACCTGGTTCGAATTCTTGATGAAAATTCGTATCTCGATGGAGCGACTTGCCAAGGTTTGGATCATATCAAAGAAAGGGCCTCTCAAAAACGGATGCGGTCATGTCATTTTGAAACTAAGTATTGGACATTGAGAATCAAACAGACGACTGTCGTAGAAAAGCAAGCAGAAACACTCACTCTTTGTAATCTTGTCGAAGGTCCTTTTCTTATTCGGCGCTCTGTGTTTGATAAAATGGGCTTTCGTCCTTCTCACGGAGAAGCCACCTTGTTAGATTTCTTCTTACGGTCGAATGGAAGTCTCAAAATAGCAGCGTCACAGAAGTGCTCGTTTATAAAGCAACAGTCGGTGACAGACAGAGGAGCTATGTCTAACAAGGAGGTTTATTTAGATTATGGCTTGCTTGGGTTTCATCATAATATTCTAAGGGTCGTTAGAGACGATTCAATTACATGGACTCAATGTACAAAAGATTTATTCCTCTGTTCAGACAAACCATTGCAAGAGCTGCATGAAAGCCGCGACAAAGCTCTGGCAGAACTTTTTCCCATCTGTTGTCACGAAAGACTTGATCAATACTTAAGAGATTCCGTTTTTGCTTTTGAAAAAGTAAACATGCCTTTCAGACTCTGCGCTGGGACGGTTCTAGGAGCTGTGCGTACTAAAGGTATCATTCCTTGGACGTATGATATCGATATATGTGTTAGTTCTACCAACTACCAAAACTCAAATGCTTTTTTCCAAATGGAAAAAATCTTGGGCGCGCGAGGTTACTCTTCTCCTCTTATATTCAATCTGCGCAGAGTGATGCCGATGTTTCCTTTAACGAAAAATATTTCTTCAATTTCTTTAAACGAAAATAACTTGTATAATAAGAAAGCTCTTGAACTAATGGAATATGTTTTACCGATAGAAAGACCGAAGTGGAGTAGCATGGGATATGTTGATGTTTATCCAATGGATAATGTATTTCGAACCGAGAGTTCTAACATCGTTATAAATAATCGGAATTATACAACGTTAGGGGACCCACACTCTTATCTTGTGGAGGTTTTTGGAGAATCTTATCACCAGGTTGACTACAGAGGTAAGTCCAAGGATCCGCACAAACCGTGGGTGTTTTGGAAATGGAAATCGAGTCTCGCCCAAGAGGATGTCCCTAGCGGGTTAACTGATGACAAGTTGGGATGTTGTGTGATGTTCTTAGGTATCGCGTTATTGAGTTACACAGTGCTGAAACTTTGTTACCAAAGCTGTAGTTTCACTCGTAGAAAATGGTGAGAACTAGGGTCTGGCAGTTTTGAGAGAACCAAATCACACCTAGGGAATAGGGGGGGGATGAGGTGTGATAATATCTAAAAAACCTTATTTATTTAACAGCCCCTCCCCCTCCCTTTAGGACTTAACTTAATTTTCGAATATTTATTATTTATTACATTCACTTGTGTAAAAATGTTAATACATGTTATTAATCTGGGTTAAAGGTATGAGCGAAACGTTTTATTGAACAAAGCCATTTTTATATAATTTTATTTTGCAAATTCCCTTTTTGTCATATATTCTATTCACTACATTTTTTTTTTTTTGGTTACCCATATCTACCTATCACATCCTACAATTCTGGGGCCCTGCTTCACATGCGTTGTACTTGAAATCACAAATTTGAAAAAGAAATATTGCTGTATTACATACTGCATAGATTTCATGTGATTCTGGAAAATTTAAGCTCCATGCAACTAAGCCAAGAATTTTTGCTAAAGATCTGGAGCAAGATTTCATCTGAAAGTAAACCTCATTCCAGCCTTTTTGCAAATGTAATCTTTAATATTGTAGTAATGATATTGGTATAAAAACAGAAGAAATCGCTATAAAATAGTGTCACTACGCATACATTGCTATGGTCCATTCGCTGTCCGCAATGACAGCAGGCTTCTTGATGGTCAAGACGAAAGTGGTAGAATCGTGGCTGAATGGAAGTTGGGTTTCATTGCCATCTGGAAGTAAGAGAAAATATGGTTAGCTTGTCAGCTGTGTTATCACGTAACAATCTTTAGGGTTCTATAACTAATGAAGTTTCGAAATAAGAAAAAAATAATCTGCTTTAAATTTAGTTGAAATTTTGAAAAGCCTTCATAACTTTTTTTCTAGGGGGTCCCCCAACTTTACAATATTTCCCAGAAGTTCTTCCTATTCCCATTCTTATTCCCCTTCCTATTCCTATTCTCATTCAAATTTCTTCCTATTCCCAGTCTTTAATTATTTCTTTTTTTCATCCCAGAGTCAGAATTAAGTTGCTCAATAATATAGAAATACCAACCTGATCTGAGGACAATTGACTTGGGAGAGTTACTAATTCCAAGAACGACTATTCGTTCAATCCAGGCCTTGGTTTTAAACGAGGTATTAGGCTTGACATTACTGTGAAATAGAAATAAATACAGTTGCTTTTCATGATTAAAGAACAGCTACTCAAATAAGATTTCTTTAGACCAAAAGAAGATACATTGGACACAACTGTAAATTAAAATTTAATGTTCCAGCATTCATATTGCACTAGTATTCAAAGTGTCACATGGCCGCACTGGGTGGAAAATAAGTTTTTGATATTTCTTTGCTTCTGCCAATCAAATTTTATGTAAGGCTTGTGTTAGTCTATTTTTGAAAAATGAAAAAAGAAGGAAGAAGAATGGAAGAAGAATGAAAGAAGAATAAAGAAGTAGTTAACTAACAGCATATTCCACATGGATTTGAATAATCCATCATCGGAAGCAGGAGGTTGTTCTTTCACTTTAGTTTTAGTTTCATCCCTAGAATTACATTAAAACATCAAGAATAAAGAGCTCTAGCATACTGTGGCTTGGGAACCTCTAACTCCTCTCTCCTGAATCAGGCTTCACCGTAACTCCACCCCTAACCACATATTTAGCTACTATTTGTTAGTTACCATCTAGATACGATGCGCTTGATATACCCTACACATGATAAGTGAGTACACAGAAAACAAATAAAAATAGAGGTGTATAAAATCATAGTTAATAGCACTATGATAAAATGCAGAATGCTAATAAGAAGAAATAACAAGAGTGCTGGATTTTGTGAAGTAAAAGAGAGAAAACAAACGAAGTTGTAAAAGGGAGACAGAAAAAAGCAGAGAGCAAGAGTATCCCCACCCATAACTTCCCCCCTCCTCATACTTCACACAGCTCCCCAAGAGTCACATAGTTTGAAATATGTAATAAATCAGTAACAGGCCCAGGAAAGCATCAAGATTAAGGCAAGCACAATCTTTTACATTGACCCTGTCCTCTTCATAGCCGGCATCCTCAGTAATACGCAAAAGGGTCACAATTAACGTCACAATGAAATGCCAATCTTGTGCTGCTGACTTGATGCTGCATCATCTTTGCTAAATTATCTGTCAAGTACGTACTTAGCGACTAGTTTTCCTTGCTTGAATGAGAACTTTATGTAAGCGAACGCGCCATTCTTGTAGGCAAAGGTGTGGCCATCATCAATGTACAGATCCCCTTCAGCCTCGCCCTGATGATAAAAAAGTGGTGTGTAAAATAAAAGTCGAACAACACCAACCAAGTAATGATCTTGAATGAATTCCTTAATATTAATGATTGTTAACATTATTAATCTTATTCACGACCTCAAACAAAAGACTGTGACTTGTGATAACACCCATGCATCTTTATATAATACCGACTAATTACTGTTTACATTATGATTGAACCAGAGGTTTAGATACCAGTGTCTCATTTTCTCACTGGACTCTGAAGATGATTCTGCTCGGGTTACTGAAACATCAGTCAACACCAACAACAGTCTTTCTCAAGACTACACTCACCCGGATAATCACATTTCACACCAAATTATTAATCTTGATATTTTATCAACATCATCAGCTTCAGCAACATCATTCTCATAATCGTCACTAGAAGTATCTTAAGCTTCAGCATCATCATTATCATCAAAATCAATATCGTTCTTATTATTATCATCATCATCTGATGCATCAACATCTTCATGCATCATGGACATCATCCAATCATAATCATCAACACTACCACCATTGCCACTATCAACACCAACCTGGAATCGCCATAAACATCACCATCATTAACATCATCAACATCATCATCCAATCATAATCACTATACTGACCTTCATGTCCAGTGCCAGTGTCAGTGTGTACGGATCATTATGAGTCAGACTAGAACAGCGACGGATGCGTTGTTTACGAGGAATGATAGAACCTCCTCTCTGGAAGACAGGAATCTAAACAAAAATCCAGGCCATTATTACCATCAGATTTAATATTATCAATAAAAAAACTAATTACTCTGATTTTGTTCAAGGGAAGGGGAGAGACCTGTCTGGTCCAGCCATTATTTTAAGTCCTGTAATGAAAATCACTCTAAAGTGTTTGTGTTTGTATGTATCTTACCTTATCCAAAGGTGCATCAACTGTTACACTGTTACCTCCACGGAAAATCTTGAGGGTGTCAAGATGGTACCAGTACTACAACAAAACAAAAATATTAGTCAAGTTCTTTTTGTCATTTCATTTCTAAGATATGCCTTTTTAGCTTAGGATTAAGTCTGACCACATGTCATTCCTTAACTAGAGTATCATTTCTGTGTTTACCGCCATTTGCATTGCTACGCAGGCACCCCAGACAAAAATTGTGATGTGTACTTTGCGATATACTGCCGACATCATTAATTACACTTGTGTGTGATTCAAAAGGCGCCAAAACGTCAGTTGATTGTTTACGAGTATTATGAGCCACACTCACAGGGCCCATCTAAATGCGTGTAAATGATGTCAACTTGTTTAATTGACGGCAGTCTATTGCAAAGTGCATGTCGCAGTTTTTGTGGTGATTTTGATGGCGGTAACAGTTGCACACGAGAAGACACATGAATATTTATACAACTCAAACAAAGAATCTTATTCTCAAGACCATGTGTCATTTCCTAGAGTATCATATCTTTGTTTAATGGTTACACATGAGAAGACATGTGAATATGGATACAACTCAAACAAAGGATCTTATTCTCAAGAGAATAACACATGTTCTGAAATGGGAGAACATACTCAAGTTAAAGAGGTCAATTAGATTGCATGTACAATGCATTTTGAGTATGGTTATCTTTACCTCATCTTTGCCAGGTAGGTAGACATCCATGGTCGTTTGTCCTGCAGTCGTCACAGGCTTGACCAGCATATCAGTACCTTTAAAACAATTAAATAACACATCATTAATAAATTAATAATAAGTTTTGAAGAGCTGATATGAATTCTAATGGATTAGTCTGTATTTTCAAATGCTAAAAAAGATGATATAAGCAGCTCCAGTCTCAAAAGTCTGAGGACAGAAGCCATGAACCCTGTGGTGTGAGGTGGCACATTAGCAGAACACCCAACCCTGTCTTTCAATCTAATGAATTATCAAAGAAAGCTTTAGTGTAATAATTCAGTTATAATATTTTGCTTACCAATGAGGTATTCCTCATCTATGGTGAAGGTAGATTTGTCCTTGGGGTACTCCACCCAAAGAGGCCTTAAACACAATATGTTAAAGTGCTTATAAGCCTTTGCACAATATTTTCAGAATTGATTCTTTAGATAGTGAATAGTTGATTGTGAAAATATTTCGTCATTTGAATGTCTGGTCTTTGAGATACGAAGGTTTTTATTCCCAATATGTTAATGACAATGACGTAACATAAGGGATCATTTAATATACAACACTGCACTCGTTCTGGAATACAGTATTTTAAAAGCATCACCCTTTTACTCGTGACTCACGTAAAGGTTCTTACAAATTCGTTTTCACAAAATGTCCAGCGTTCAACATTAAAAGTTGCCACAAAATAACTCAAATCCCTTATGTTACGTCATAGTCATTAACATATTAGAAATATAAACCTTCGTATCTCAAAGACCCGACATTCAAATGACGAAACATTTTCACAATCAACTATCCACTATCTAAAGAATCAATCCTGAAAATATTGTGCAAAGGCTTATAAGCACTTTAAAACAGTCATGAATACAATAAACAAAACAAAAAATACCTTTACATCATCAGGAACATGTCATTACAAGTAATAAAATGAGTAAATAAAATGAGTATATAAATTTTGATAGTTTGATAAATCACAGGGTGGTGCAAACCATGGGATATAAAACGATATACCTTGAGAATAATACTCCTAAAATAATTTTCCTATATGACGTAAAGCAAGTACAAGCCGGCAGAAAAGTTTTAGAACCATCTGTGCATCATGGGTTGAAGCAGATGCAGGGTTTTTTAAATGGTGACTGCTCCAGGGTACCTCGCACCAGTAACACAGGGAACCCAAATTGACGAAAATTAAGTTTGAAATCTTCAAGTAAATCAAGTAAAAAATATTTTCAGTTATGAACACATTTTTTGTTTATGCAAATTCATCCCCCTCACCACCCCTGGAACTATCCATGCCTCATGTGCAAATACAGGGACCATGAAGAGGGAGGGGGACAGAGGTGATATATTTGGTTGATCAATGGATGATCAGCAGTTAGGAGAACCTGATCTAGAAAATTCATGAAGGTCTATTAACATAACTGTCATTGTGCTTGATGCATCAGCAATCTCATGTAGAATTTCATGTACCTCTTGAGGTAACTCCATGTTAAGCTGTCATCATGTGCATCAAACAATATTGTGCAAAGTTTGGGTGTTCAAAAGGCACATGCTAGGATAATCATGGGCATTTATTATAAAGACTTGGGAGATGGAGGGCTAGGGATGCTATAGCCTCCCCACTTTTTACCAATTTCTACTAGTCCTTCTCCTCCCCTAGCACACACTTTTAGTCTCATGTACTAGTCTGCTGCATTCTTTTATATCTCATCCCCCTTCTATTTAAGACCTTCTAGGGAGGTCTATGGCTGGCCCTTGAAAAAATCACGAAATATTCCCATTTTGAGTTCGCCTTTGCTCAGTCATAGCATCGATGACCAGTGTGCAAAGTTTTTCCTTGTTTGATTACAGCAAGTTGTATAGTAAGAAATGTATGTAATACAGAACAATACAACTGAATTAAATTCCACAGCTTGTAGTTGAATGGCTGAATCTAGTATTTGAATGCACAATAATGCTCAGGAAAAAACTTGAAACTTGAGAATTACTGTGGTATATACTCTTATATACCATGGCTGATCAACCAATCAGAACAATGTAGCATTATTTTCAACTGTGGTACAATAACTGCATACCTGACAATTGGTGTTCCTTCATTTGAAGCATGGAAGAACAACGTGTACCAGAATGGCAGTAAAGCATATCTGCGTCGTATACTGTCCCGTATGATCCTCTTTGTGTTATCATCAAACAGCCATGGCTCTCGTCTCTTGGTGTCCAGATGAGCATGTGCACGGAAGAATGGTTGAAATGCACCAGCCTATCATAAAAATATGTTTAACTAAGATTTTAAAGGTGCTTTTGAATTATGGAACATGTTGTAGTTGTTGTTGATTAGCACACAGAAGGTCACAGGTTCAAAACCTGCCTAGAAATTTGTTTTCAGAGAAAATTTTGCTAAAAGAAACGTAATTCACTAAAATACTTTAATTTAACTTTAATAACTTTTCGAGCACAAAGACACCTTAGCATTGATTGTTTTTTTTTATATTGTCAGAATAAAGTGCTTCTGATGGTGTTTTAATCATTTCCATCTTACACTGTCTCATGCACAATCTTTATCAGCTGAACACAAGTTTTCAATACAATTCTTTCTGGCTGACAACGCATGGTGGTCAGTGTTTGAGCAGATAGCGTTATTCAGACTTTTATTGGCTGGTTAAACCCAGCAATTGTTTCAAGGTTTTTTTTATCCCCAGTAATAGTTTTATAAACTAGTTATGATTTTGAGACAATAATACTACAAATAATCGATCGCTAGTTGGGAGAAAATATTTTCAGTATTGGGCGGAGCTGCCAAGCTTTCCTTTTCATTGCAAGTTAGCCAATAAGAAACCTTAATATTTAAACGACAATACCACAAAATATTTTGTCTCAAAAATATAAGAGAATATTTATTGAATCATGATACTTTATTGTGCTTACCTGGTACCACCTTGTCAAAAGCTCAGTATCTGGGTTACCAAAAAATCCACCAACATCAGCTGTAACGAATAATCAACATAAAATAAGTTTTTTCTAGAATCTACTTTATATTAATATAAGACATGCAATCCTACATTCCTTTCTGTATGTGCCTCAAATGTGGGTTCAATAAACTTTAGTGTTTTTACTTTGAATAAAATTTGCTTCTGTTGTGATTGCTACTCAATTATCAAAACAAACTCTTGTGACAGTGGCGTAGCAAGGGGGCATATGGGTCACCCCTCCCCAAAAAACGTTTTGGTAATTAATTGTCGAAATATAAAAGAAAAAGAAAAATATTAGAAATTAGATTGAATGAAGTTTGTTTGTTTTTTACTTTTTATTCTCGGTGTGCCCCCAATTCCTGGGACCTAGCGATGCCCCTGTCTTGCAACAACCTTGGACATGTTTCATCATGGGAAGTAGTTGTACACATGCTCACTTATTGACCTACCTCCACAGAATGGCAGTCCTGTTATACCAATACTTAGAATCATGGGGATGGATGCTTTGAGATGGCCCCATTCTGCTTTGTTGTCACCAGTCCATATGGGACCTTTGGAATCAATCAATCACATCCTTGTGTTACATCTTGTGTGTGAGAGTGAATATACAGGATGGGATGGAAGGATGGATGGGAAAGAGTCATAGGATGGATAGATGCTTTGAGATGGTTCCATTCTGCTTTGTTGTCACAAGCCCATATAGGACCCTTGGAATCAATCAATCATATGCCTGTGTCATATAGAGTGAATATATGAGATTGGGTGGATGGGTGAAGAGGATGAGATAGAGTAATAATGGGATGGATGGATGTGAGATGGGATGAATTAATAGATGGGATGGGATGAATGAGAACCATGTGATGGATGGATGTGAGATTATTTCCTAATGGAAATGAATAAATAAGTGAATGAATATGGTATTCCCACTTGGTACAAAGAAAAAAACATATTTCATGCTCTGTATAAGTACCATATCTCTGTGATCCTGCAAAGAAAGCTCTCGACAGTACAAATGGTCGTTCCCGGCCTCCTGATCGCTGTATCAACCCCTGACCAGTAGCCATGTGTAGATACATGCCGTAGATGTTATGGACATCACGATGTTCCCAGTTCTCAAAATGAATTGCATCTTTATGCATGGTTATTTCAGGTCCATGAAAAACTGAAGGCTGGACGAGAAAAAAAACAAATGTTAATAACCTAATAATCACTTAAATATTTGCAAATAAAATATATTTCTATGTATATGCTCACATGCGTGTATATTAAAAAATACCCTAGTGAATATGTCTGTTTGTGTGGGATTTCTATACATCAATATTGTGAGTTTTCTAACGAATGAATGAATGAATGAATGGATGGATGGATGGAAGGTTGGATGAATTGATGATGATACTGATGATGATGATGATGATGTTGACAATAATAATAATATTAATGATGATGATGATGATCATACCTCATTCATGTCATTCCATATAAAGAGAGTATTGGTAGAACCCTTTAAAACAAATATAAAGTTAAAACTATTTATGTGTCTTCTTGTGTACAACCATTAAACAAAGAAATAATACTCTAGGAGATGATATTTGGTAATGAAATAGGAAAACCTCACACCCAAGGTTAAGAGGTCTATTATACAATCTCCTTGTCAGGGCTTGATGCATCAGCAATCTCATGTAGAATTTCATGTACCTCTTGAGGTAACTCCATGTTAAACTGTCATCATGTGCATCAAACAATATCATACTGTTGTCAAAGTTTTCGAACTAAGTGTCTGATTGGTTATCAGACACTATGTATGAAAGTATAGACAATGATACTGTCACTCACAAGCATGCACTGTAATAAAGCACTTAGGAAGTGCCATAAGTACACTTCTTTCATGCATAGCTACTTCCTGCATGCCTCATTACAGAACAGAGCACTGAAAAAGCTGTTTTATTTGTTAAATATATGTAGAAATTATACATATCATATTATTTTATTTAAACAGAATCTCACCTTGTAATTATCAAGAGAGAACTGATCTGCCCACCAGTGACGATACTCTGGATTAGTGAAGTCAATCCAGGAAGAGGTGCCTAAAACATTCACAATAACAATCACTGTTACATCTTGCATAACATTGCTGCGGCTATTCATTACCCAATGAGAATAGAGCAAAATAATGTGAATATGAAAAATAATGTTTATTATACAGGACTAAACTGTTGAAATATTGAATAAAATAATAAATATATATTTAAATGCAGGGACTGCAGTGATGTCTCATTTGATAAGCATTGAGGAAGAGGCATTTTTCCAGGTTCTCCAGTTACTCTCCCTCCTCAAAAACCAAGGTGTGAATTGAGAATTGTGTGAATATTATGTGTTGTGGAAAGTTCTTTTCTAAACTGTTGTACATGTTTACTTTAATTACCTGGCCAGCACCAGTTTTCATATTCTCCACCATCTTTGTTCTTGATGTAGAGTCCAAGACGGGATGCTTCCTATAACAGAATTGAGGGAGTATCGATGAAGTGGTGAATGATGGGTCAATGAGATGATAAAATGGTTGATGAGATGGGAAGGATGAATGAATGGAAAGATGGATGGATGTACAGATGGATAAATTGATGGTAGAATATTTTCAATTTTTTATTTTAGGACCTCCCTGAAAATCATTTTTATGAGTGGAGTATCCTCATTAAATATTATTATTATTATTATTAATGACAACTGGATGTGGATACAAGATTGGAGTAAAAGAAATGCATGGAAGAATGAATGAAGAGACAAATGGAATGGGATGAGAAAATGTTGGATGACATGGAAAGGATGAATGGATGGAAATATATAAATGGATGTACAGAAGGATAAATTGACAGTGGATAAAAAACTGGATTTGGATACGAAAATAGAGTAAATGTAAATGCATGGGAGAATGGATAAAAATGCAAATGGGATAGGATGATAAATTCGTGGATGCGATGTTAAGGGTAAACAGATGGATATATATAGATGAATGTACTGATGGATAAATTGATGGTAGAATGACAACTGGACCATTCAGGTCATCAGGATACAAGAATGGAGTAAATGTAATGGATAGAAGAATGGATGAATAGACAAATACCAATACTAAAATCGTTACAAGTACAGTATACAAAGGATAGTTATTTTTACCTCATGTATGCGATATCCACTGGCACGTTTAATATGAGGATCGACAATTGTTACCATCTAATAAAATAAAACACATTTCACAAAATTCCAAGATAACTAATAATGGTGAAAGCAATAAAAATATGAATGGTGCATCAGGAATCTCATGTAGAAATCACACATTACACCAAGTACTGTCAAGTAAGTTCTGTCATCATCTGCGTCATTGATTATTATTAGTAATAACAAATACTTACAGTATAGCCTATTTGGGTGCCTACCTTTCTTGACTTGGCAGCCAATTTGTTCTGCATAACATCAGGTGTGGGAAACTTGCTGCTGTCCCACGTCATGTATCTTAAATGACAATCAAGTTTTAGGGCAATTTATGGAAATACTATCGATGTAACCAAACTGGGCTTTCACGCCAGAAATATGCCACAGTCATGCCTTCAAAAATCTATGATGTCACTAATAAACATCGACCTTTGATGCTGAGACATGAAGAAAGGAATGCAAGACAAAAATTTTGATGTTTGTCGGCAGAGTCATGGATGTTTGGAGGCGTGACGTGGCATGTTTTTCAGGCATGAAAACCCAGTTTGGTGACATAACTACAATCAATGGGAGCTTATATGAAGGTGGGTTCCATCTATGAGTAGCCATGCCCTGACTTTGATTAGTCCATAGGCTTTTTCAAGGTGACTGATAAAATTTGAATTTTCAAGGACATAGATCAGAGAAGAAATTCAACTCTTTTTGATCAGGAAGTTTTTTTTTACTGTACTTCAGCAAAAATATACCACAAAATGTAGAACCATAAGAAATATAATAATAATAATAACCATAATAATTATAGAGAATATGGACAGAAAGGTTTGTACTTTTTCCCATCAGTGTGCTCTATATCCAGCCAGAGAACGTCATATGGAATATCATGTTCATCAAAACCTGCGTCAACGCTGGTAAAAAATAATGTCAACATTAATATCAATAGTTGTAACGTCCTCATGGTTTGGACAAACTCTAGCTGTAAAGAAAGATGACAACAAACAACAAAAACAACAGATGATCATGATATAAATGCTGATGATGACTGTTGATGATGAAGATGACAATGATGATGATGACAATGATGATGATATGACATTGATAATTAAGAATGCAGTGGTAGTAATGATTATGGTGATGATTATGAAAATAGTGACGATGATGATGATGACAGTCACGTTGTTAGTAAGTGATGATGGTAATTATAATCTGCAGCTGCATCTACAAACCAGAATGGGTACCAGATTACAACATCACAATAGGTGATGCTAGATGCCAAGATGGTTATCATATCATATTGCAAATTAGCCATGTAATTTTCCACAACCCATTCTAGAGTGATGGGTTGAACAATACTCAGTATGACATTGACCTGAGGTCTGGTAACCATGGTATCTAATTACAGTAAAAAATAATACATACTTTTTGACATCTTCTTCATCATTGTAGTTCCATCGGCATTGTTGGTAGCTTATGCCAAAAAGCTGTTGAGAAAGACACCAAAGAAAGTTGGTGAATAAGTGAAAATATGATAATTTCATAATTTCAGCTTGGATAACAATGTGATACAATGTCATAGAGTCCTGTTTACAAGCCCCCCCCCCCCCCCCGTCCCTGGTTATAAGCACCCTGAATTAAAGTCCACTCCAAAATCCCTCATCAAGTTGTAGACGCCTAGGGCTTATAACCAGGAATTTATGTTATGACATGACAAAAGTAAATAACACCAATGTCTTATCGCACTTACAGGAGGAAGTGCTGTAGGACCAGTAAGAGTAGCGTACTGCTTGAATACATCATGTGGCTTGGGTCCCAGCATGACAAACACATCAATAATGCCACTCTCCGAGAACCAGTGAGTCTCCACCTGTGGGACTTCTTCCTCAGCCTTGAAAAATGACATCAGGGAATTTAACATGGACTGAAAGGTAGTGGAAAGAAGGGAAATAGAAAATGAGAACCACTACCAGGATGAGAGAGCTTTGAAGAAAGAAACAGCACTTTTATTGTAAGATGTAGAAAAGACACCAGTGGGGTTCCTGTGGAAATATACCACAGGATACCCAGATAATGAAATAGTATAGCACATAATCATACCTTTCTGGCATCAGAGCTACTGATATCCACCCAGGTCTCTGCTGCATTCATCCAGAAGATTCCCACAGTTTTGCTAACACTAATAAATTGAGTGATTGGAAAAGAAAAACGAATTGATGAACAAATAGATGGAAGAAAGGCAAGAAAACAATGATATACTGCATGAACACAGAAGTATCAGAGTGTATACATAACACCATGTCTCTTGCCTCTCTTGGCTGGGATTAATATTCAATTAGTATGACGGTATAACCTTACCTGTGGGCCAGCATGACAGGAATGGATCCATATAAAGCCATGCGGGAATCCAACTCATATTCAAAGACATCAAGATTATACAGACGATAAGGTTCTGATCCACTGTAATAAACAAAAATAACAGCTTTGACTAACTGGAAGTTGATAAAATACTTTTAATTTTCTGGTCCTGTATCCTAAGAATTTTTTTTTCTGATAAACTGCACAAATAGGCAGTAGTTTTTATTTTTTGGTCCGGTATCCTAACATATTACATTCATGATAGATGTGTTGATCATCACAGTGAATGAGCGATCTAAGCGAACGCTGTAAAGAAAGACTTGAAAAAGTGGGGGCCTGAAGAACCCAACAAAAATGACCGCTCGCCAACATGATTGGCTTCATAGCTCAGTTGGCAGAGCATCGCACCGGCATCGCGGAGGTCATGGGTTCGATTCCCGTTGAAGCTTGAAATCACTTTTTCAAGTCTTTCTTTACAGCGTTCGCTTAGATCGCTCATTCACTGTGATGATCAACACATCTATCATTATTCCACCACAGTTCTGCCCATTCAATTTACACACTTATTATCTATGGGGGCCTGAAGAACCCAACAAAAATGACCGCTCGCCAACATGATTGGCTTCATAGCTCAGTTGGCAGAGCATCGCACCGGCATCGCGGAGGTCATGGGTTCGATTCCCGTTGAAGCTTGAAATCACTTTTTCAAGTCTTTCTTTACAGCGTTCGCTTAGTTCGCTCATTCACTGTGATGATCAACACATCTATCATTATTCCACCACAGTTCTGCCCATTCAATTTACACATATTACATTCAACATCCTCAGGTGCATGGGAAAATATATTGTTAAACACCAAAACATATCACAGCTCACAACCACCTCGTTAATCAAATGAAACCTATCAAATGAATAGAATTCTTTCTGCTTACATAGTGTTTTTGAGAGCCAGTGAATCAGCATGTTCAGGAATACCATACACATGTTCTACTCCTGGAAATGATATGTCCATCCCAACCGAACTAGGTCCTGTAATATGTAGTACAAAATAAATGTTTTAGGAATTCCACCTGTTGAATGTGGCTAAATGTAATATTGGCAAAATAATGGTTAAAATGGTTAAAATCAAGGCTTGCTAGTCAGCAGTTCAGTTTGCTGCTGAAAGACCTGCACATGTGGCCATACAACTTGGTGAATCGGTGCAATCCTTCACTGCTTAGCTAATTGCTGTTTTTCCCCCACCCTCCTCTCCCTGGTGGTAAGTAATACTGGTAATTATAAATTAACAGATGCCAGGTGATGGACGTGGATCATTACCATGGTTATGCCCTTTGTTGCCATAGACTGCCTTTGCCTAACCTCATCACTAATGATACGTTTAACAGCAAGATTACTGTGTGTACTTTAGAGTGGTTTTATGGCAGTCATTTTGTAAGGGCTAAACAATCAAAAAATTCTCCTCAGGGAAATCAAGTTATTTGTCATGCAAAAATATCGCCATGTTCCTGTCCTTGACGTGGCTGCTGTGAAATTCTTTTGTTGATAATGGCTGTGTGTTAGCCAAACAAAAATGTAATTTTTAAGAGCTGATGTTAAATTCATAACTCATAAAATAACAAACCTCTAGGCTTGGAATCGTGATGATCTTTGAAATTTTCTTCCCACATTCCTTCTTCATCTTTAGCTTCTTCCACTTTCTTCTCTTCCTCCTCCTCTTCCTGGAATATCCAAGACAAAAATGACTATAAAAATGATCCATTTTATGAATTTACAAATCTAAATCTTGAACCATACCTTTTTCTCTGCTTCTGCTGGAGTATCAGATGTTGCCTCTTCCTCATTTCCTGGTGGTTGAGCCTCACTATTGTCTTGTTTATCAGGTTTAGGAGTTCTTAAATATCAAAAGAACCATTCTTGTAACAAAACTACCTATTGCTGAGTGTCACTCCTCAGGTTTCAAGTAAAATTAAAACTGAGAACATATTTTGTGGTGACTCTCATCAGCTGAAAAGTTGCTTCTGGATTTGATTTGTAAGTTAACCATGCCCTGATTTAGATCAGCTCAGAATTTTTTTAGAGCTCACTCTATGAGTTAGCCATGCTCTGACCTGGATCAACCCAAAGGTTTGTAAGTTAGCATTGCTCTGACTTAGTACTGCCCAGAGTTTGTTTCAGGGCTTGATCTGTCAGTTATTTGTGCCTAGTTGACTTGCACTGGCAGCACTACCATGTATATTACTACTACTTACGCTTTTTCTCTATAATGTTCAAAGTTCATCAATCCCTTGGAGTTCACAGAAACAGCCACTTCATTTGCTACCATGAAGTCTAGTCTAAATGGTTTGTATGTCAGTACTATGCTGTTGTCTTCTTCAAACTGGATATGAATACTATTGTCGTCTTGCTTGACTTTCTTGTATCTGTGTTTCAGTGGTAATGAAAATGTTATCTACAATCAACAATAAAAGCCAGAAAATATCCACACCTCTACTAAAAGAAGGATTGCAATCTCCATGGGAAGGTTCTAATTAAGGTATCAAGGCAGGGCTTAAATAATGGCTGATCAGTGGCCAGTCATGATCGCTGGCCAAATTAATTTTAGCTTAGTCATACTTTGCTTCTGGCTAAACATTAGTGTTCAAAATGACTAGCAAAGCAAAGATTTGGATGGACAAGTCCCAGTTCTGGCTGGACATTGTCTGATGTCCTGCTGTTATTTGAAGCCCTGCAAAGGTAGCATAGTGTTATTGCGCTCACATTTTGGGTCTCAGGTTTGATTCCTGGACTCAACATCACAAGTGAGCAGACAGAGTTCATAAGGTCTCTTCCTTGATTCAAAAGTTTTTCACTGGGTTCTCTGGTTTTCTTTCCTCTACAAAACCTAGCCAGCTAAATCCCTGGCTTTGATCAGATCATAGGTTGTTTCAGGATCGGATCTGTGAGTTATCTGTACCCTGGCGAAATCAGACCAAAGGTTGTTTCAGGGTTGGATAAAGTATTTTTTACAGGTATTTGAAGTAGTTCCAAAAAAATCTGATTATTCAGAAGTTGACTTACCTAACTGTTAATGGTTCCTTGACTAATGAATCTTTTACTTGATAACGAGGTCTAATTGGATTCACTTCATTAATTTTAAATCTGGCTGTATTTTTTTCTAAAGTAAATAGTTCTAATTTTAATGTGACATTACTATTGGTATTCAGTATATTTGCTTCTATAGTGGAATCTGTAAGAACCAAGGAATCTTTAAGAACACTATAAGGTGATTCTCCAGCTTTTATTGCGCGGTTACGCCTGGAAAAAATTAAACAGACAGTGATTAGTTACCTAAACAGGGTCTTGAAGTAGGTCCATTTAATTCTTCTTTAAGACAATAAATCAGTGAAATCCCAGTCCTAGTGACAAATTTTGGAGAAATCCATGCCGAAGTAAAAATACCCAAAACATGTGATTCACATCACTTTTCTAACTTAACTTCCAGAATAGATATTTTTAGCTTAGACAGAGAATTACAAAAAATTAAGCCCAAGTTAAAAAGGTCTGTATTATATATTTAATGTCTCTTGCACAAAGGGGAATATAGGAATAAAATGTATCCCATTTCTATTCAGTAATATCCCAATCCCACTAAATCCCAACTATCAGGTGCAAAAAATACTTGGTGAGATTCCCTTGCTAACCTGTACTTCAAATCTAACCCTACTCTACAATGTTGCATAAAGAATGGCCCCTCTATTGATCCTTTGAGCCTCTCCCCTCCCCTCCCCAGTAAAAATAACAATCCCTAAATGATTCCTGGCAGATACAGTCAGAAATATTGAGCTATGGCATAATTTCACAATTAATTTCAAAATTAATAATTTCCAAGCATCTCAATTTCAAAACTTTTAAGGTGCTCCTAACTTCAGGGGGTTGTTAGCCCCCCTCAACTCCCCCTCCCCCCTAAAAAAAAACAGGGGACACTCTGCAGTCCCTGGTATAGTATATGACATCCATACTTACTTGCAAAAGCTACTTTGATCACATGTTTTAAAACTTCCTTTGTCTACAGATAATATCAATGTAAATGATGATAGGAAAAGTAGTAAAAGGTATTGGACCCTGTGGGGGGAAAACAAACAATTGAAATTAAGAGGATAAAAAAGGAAATATATAGGAAATCCCACAATCTCAAGTACAATTCTGAATAGGCCTTTTTCAACAACAGGTCCCGTGACCCTACCCCCCGTAAAAAAATAAAATTTACAGAAACTTCCAGTGACTTTCTTTGGAAGAAAAACCAATGAAATTAAATTTCCAGAAGACGAAAAGTTAATTGATTTTTTTTTAGACTGAGCCCTACTGGAAGTTGTATTAAGAGTTGAGTTGTTTATAAGCTTGGTAGTACTTGCAAAGATATTTTTAATGTACAAAGTATAATTTAAACCTTTTATGACTAGGGTATAAAATGTTCCCCTACTCAAAGGATGAGGCGTATTTTTTTCTTGTCTTGGCATTTATATATTCTACATTTTTTAGCAATATCAAGTTTAGCAATTCTTTGAAAATAGGAATTTCAAGCTTGACATTTAGAAAGTACGCAATGAAGCCTCTTCGTAGAATTCAAATATCCACCTCCATTTCATTTGAAATAATTGTTCTATCCTTTTGTACGTGCGTCCAAATTCATTTTATTAAGTATTGGAGTTTATGACACTTTTATAACTCCATCAAAGCATTGAACTCTTAAAGTTTTATGAAGTCAAAATGCCGGTTCATAAAGAAGCTTTGCGAGTGAAAAATACCACCTCAAAAACAACAATATCAAGCTCCAATATTCACCACGTTAAGAGAGCTTATTCTTCTTTGAGATAGAGAGCTGAGGTAATATTGAAAATGTAGGTTTTAGGAAAGATCTTGTTGATGAAGAGATGGAAAAAATCTTACCTCGTTTGCCAATAATGTGGCGCCATGTTGGACGTGAGGTGGATGGGGACCAGGCCTACTCTATAGGACCCATACACGTGGCTTGGAGATGATTTAATAAAGGAAAAGATCCCGGATGAAGAGGAATAGAATAGAATTGAATGAATGAATGAATGAATGAATGAATGAATGAATGAATGAATGAATGAATGAGTGAGAGAGTGAGTGAGTGAGTGAGTGAGTGAGTGAGTGAGTGAGTGAGTGAGTGAGTGTGATGAATGAAAGAAGACTTACACTTTATTGAATTTACCCACATATAGATAGTAAAAAATATTACAAAGAAAAGAAGACATAGACATATTAACAATATTGCTATCTATGGAGTATGTACATGGATATAGAGCAAGAAGATAATTTAAAGTGTTGTTGGCTGTTGATATAGTTAATACTTTCGAGTAAGAAAGGAAGAAAGGAAGGAAAAAGAGAGAAAGAAAGAAGGATTGAAGGAAGGAAAGAAAGAATGAAAGAAAGTTAGAAAGGGAAGGAAAGGAAAGGAACATAAGGAAAGAATTTTTATCGATTCCGAAAATGATTCTTATATCTTTAAATATGATTATGTAACATAAAAATGATGTCATTTATAAAAATAGTAAGCCAGATTAAGTCAAATTTTAAGTGTCCAATCTAGAAAGGAATAGAAAAAAAGCAATAGAAAAACGTAAAGGAAAAGAAAAAAGAAAAAGAAAAACCTATTTTCAAAAAGTTATATTATTGGGCTTACTGTGTAATGTTTTCCAACTTCCCCGGATGGAATCATCTCCAAGCCCTCTCTATTAAAGTAAGCCGCGGGGAGAGCTGTTAGTTTTTGACTTACAAGAAACAAGCCATACGCTTTATAACAGCAGCAAAACTATTGATTGCTGTATTTAAACACTAAAACCTGCGCCTAAACTAGGTTTAAACTGAAGCAAAATGGTACGTGTCGACTCAATGATATCTCTGCTTTACTCTTTATTTAATCGTTCAAATGTTTGCTTCGCGATGTGGTGTTTTGGCCCAAACTTTGTCCGCTCTCAACTTCAAACGCGATGTCGTTTCTGGCTTCGCGTTTCGAGAGTTTTTTGTTGACATTTCGTAATTTTTAGTAACAGTGTTGCTACTTGGGTTAGGTTTAAAGTGTTTGTAGTACTGATCTTGCATTATGTATATCAAATCTCGAATATCAATGATGGAAAAGTAATTTTGATGAAGAAATGCTCAAGCTGAACGAGTCAATTTGGAAGTTAGTTAACACTGATGCTGTTCATATTTTTGCTGCTTAGAAAGCGTAGGATTGCTCTTACATGGTCTAAAAACCTTTTCTGTATTTGTCTTCATAGGGAAACGAAGCTTCTCTACCATCGGATATGGTAACACACTGTAAGTCCACGATCAAAGCGATATATGCACTTGCTAAGTGATCGAATTATGCAAGCCGAACGAAGAACAAGCGATCCCTAGTCCAACCAATTTACCGTGTTTGCTTATCGTTTTTGCAGTCTAACTCTTTATGTTTCGTCCTTTTTGTTCTCTGTAGTTGATGCTGATGAGATTAGGAGACTTGGAAAACGATTTCGAAAGCTTGATCTGGATAATTCTGGTGCCCTTTCAGTCGAGGAGTTCATGTCGCTCCCTGAACTGCAACAGAACCCGCTTGTCCAAAGAGTCATTGATATTTTCGACTCTGACGGGAATGGAGAAGTTGACTTTAAAGGTAAGAAATAAAATAATTGTAAGTCAACATGCCTACAAAGCTTACGGAAGACAACGGTAGTTTTAAATATGGTTCAATTGATTTGTTTAATTTTCATCTTGAGATGAGCTGCTTTGCCCAAACTTGAGACTCTCGCCATTTTAAATTTCCCACCGCCTCGAAAAAAAAACCTAATACGAGATTTCTAGAGTTCACCCTAAAGGTAATCTGAAAAACCATAGCCCAAGGACTGGGCGTATCTTAGCTGTCTAAACACAACCAAACAAACTGTTTATAATCGAAGGAAAAGCGTTACTTCCTTCACAAAGTGGAAGACTATTTACTGTCTTTGTCCGTCATTGAGAAACGATAAAAATAAGAGAATTCTCGTTTTTGCACCTGTCTGCTCTTGTCATTTCCTTAACCCTTACCGAGAGCAAACTTTCATTTGCCCAGCGTTTTTATTAAAAAACTAAGCTTTTGGTGTCTAAGTTTTCTTTGTTTTGTTCAAATATAGTTAACCATTCAACTTTATATAAAACTATTGTTTGTTTATCTTTCTGAGGTGTTTCTGTGTATCCATCTTAAAATGTCGCAGACACATTGTTATTAGCAAAATCGCTTAACATCAAATGCGTTTAGATGACACTAGAAGCAATATTACTGAGCAGATCGTCCTCCGAGAGTTAAGATTACCGTAGTCCTTCATAGATTAATACTAATGTTCAGACTTGGGAACTATTTCAGGAGATTTTAACCAACTAAAACCACTGTCATTCTGTACAGTAAGTTACCATATTTCTGATGAACAACTGGAGATCTCATGATGCCTTGATTTATTAACAAAATCGTTTTTTAAGCTTATCTTCTTTATTTTGATTGTAATCAACACTCCTTCCAATTGAATACTGTAGGCTAAGAGGAAAACTGTTGTACTGAAAAAGGCGTAGCCATTTGTTACAGAAGTAAACTATGCTATACTTTTCTACATGTAGTCACAACATAGTAACTCAGGCTTTATATCTTTACCTAACTTTATTATTTTTTCTAAATCAGCACGTTTTAACACATTTGAGGTAAACAAGTACAAAATATCATTCTCTATCCAGTGATACTTTTACTGGGAGCAGATAGTGCTTGTGATAGATAGATATATATATACTCCCTAAAATCTATAATATGTTTGACTAAATTCCAACTTAAGAATCGCTCAAGAGTATCAAAATAGATCAAGTCACAACCAAACTGAAAGCATTCCATACCTATTTTTCAGCAATTAGGAATATCTGTCCTTATTTCCTGGATGAGCAATTTTGTACAATTTTTGATTTTGCTTGTAAGATGTCAGCCCAATATTTACCTACATGTTATAAAGTTAATGGATTTTAAAAATTGCAACTTTAAAGCTGTTCCATAAGATTGATACTGGTATAAACTTTCATGATTATGGTTTTCGGTGAATGTAAGAAACCTAATACTCTGAAGGAACATAATTTATCCCATAGATATATTCTAATTTCAGCTATTTGTGAGGATAACATACCATGTTCGGTCCTTGTAAATGCAGTAATCAAGTAAAGAATCATTTTATGATTAACTATGTTTTTTATTAATATGTTGTGGCTAGGTGAATGTTTGTTTTTGTTATGATGAACTTGATATACCTGATATACCCTACACTCTCTAAGTGTCATACCATATGGTGTTCATGTTAGGACATGAAGATAATGTATGGAAGTATGGATAATTTATGCACTCTGATGTACTATCTTATGATGTTATACCATGATTACTATACTTTAGAAATTGCCAGAAATGATGTCAAATTATCTACTATGTTTTTGCCATGTTAAGGCTGAGGGAAAAAAACTGGGTCAAGTTGGTATTGCAGTTCATTTTGTGGAGCTGTTTTAGGCAATGAAGTGGACAAACCATCTTGAATATTATGTTCCATAGACAGTCCCAGAATGCACTGCAGTGCCAGCTCGGCCCATTTTTTTCCTTAACCTCCATAATGGCTGATAAGATTATTAATATTAATTATCGGCATCAACTCTGTTATACATACATCATCACCATCAATTTTTTTAAACATTTATTTGTATTATCAGTTTTATTATTACCTTATTATCATAATTTTTTCCATTATTATTCATAGTTCTGTTAAGATTATGGCATGTTGGTGACATTGATATCATCATGTAATGGAAATGATAATAATTTAAGAAGCTTTTTTTTAACCAAGTGTAAGGCTTAGTCAGTGGGGAAGATTGGTCAAGTTAATTTTTAAAGCTTTTATCTACCATGCTAAACTGCAGGACTTAACTGCAGAGGTAACCAATCAGGCTGCTTCATTTTCACCTGCTCTGACTTGCCATTGAATCTAACAGTTTATTTTAAAACCATTCATTATTGTTATATAAACAAACATCAATAATTAGTTGGTTTATTAAGGTATAATCCACACCAGTAATCATTACAATATGCCGAAAGAGACAATAACTGTTAAAGACGATAGCTTTTTCGTCATGCAGCCTTTAGTAGACCACATTTTTATCATCCAAGTGAAGTTGAGGTTCATAAGACATAATATAGTCTAATACAAAAACTTTTTTTTTAAATCTCCAGAAAAAGAGTAAAAAACATTTTCTACATTTCCAACCAGTGGTGACAAATGACGACAGGTTTTTTTCTTTTTGTTTTTCTCCGATAGAATTCAGAATACAATATGTTGTACATGTATACATTTGTTTGTTTGTTTGAGATAACCATTTTCTTTTCATCTGTCATTCACAGATGCAAATATGTTAGTATCAAATCCTGTTATGCTGAAGTGTCTTAGGTAGTCCCTTTACCAACATTTGTTCAAACTGATATGCGTTATAAAAGTCCACTCAAAGAATTGAGAAATTGGTTGAAATTGCATGTTCATTAATCAATATAAATATACTTTTAACCTACATTTTGATTTATTTGAGACCTTTCATTCTTTACATTTCCTAGAAATTAATAATTGAACATGCCTGTCACTTAATTAATGCCTAAGTATTTTGAAATCCATTCGAAATCATCCTAAAAGAATCACTCGTATGTCCCTTTTTTAACTCAATTTTTTAAGCTTCTCATTTTCTACAGGCATGATGATTACGAGGAAAAAATTAAGTGTGAGATGAATGATTAGGTATTTTGCTTTATAGACATGGAAGCAGTAGATTTGAATTAGCTTTAAGAATGATTTTCAAAATAAATATTTAAAATGAAAAAAGAAAATAATTTGTAAATTAACCATAATGTTTTTATATTCATACTAGCTTCACAATTCCATATCACAGTACAACTTGAAAGGATGTCCCCTCTCTTCACTTTCACAATCATTTTTCCATCAAGGCCTTTAATTTTCTGTTATATACTTTGAATGGTCTCCCACAATGTTAATTATTGATCACCAGAAACTCTGTTAATAACAGTCTTGAATTAGTGAAAAAAAATATCTGATTTCAAAACATCTTATCTTAAATTGATTCAAGATGAAAATTTTAAATAATTTCTTAGCGATAGTTTTTATTTTTGACAACCACACTATTATTTCAAGTGAAAACTTTTATTAATTTCTTTGCTTGTAGTTATAATATTGATGTTTCTTATCATTAGTCTTAATTAAATGGTTCCTACATTTCCCTAATATAGGTAGTAAAGATAATTAAAATGTGGTCATATTATTACCTAGGTTGCTACAGAATTCCAGTGTTTATGAGGGATTTATACTAAAATAAGTAATCAATACTCATGAACGCTTCAAAATAAAGATAAGGAAATTGTAAATTTGAGATGAAGATTTTTTTAACAAAGGGGATTTGCTTTTTGATGATTGTGGCTGGTTCCTTGCAGCTTGTCAAACGATGTACAACTGTGCAGACACACCTTGCTGAAGTTGTTATTCCATCACCACCTATATTTTGTTATTTAAAAGATCCAGTTATATGATCTATTTATTAAAAGTTAAAGATGAATATTTATTTCACACTTTCTTTTTCCCCCAGAATTTATAGAAGGAGTTTCTCAGTTTAGCGTTAAAGGAGACAAGGAATCAAAACTTAAATGTAAGTGTTTTATAATTTGTTAAATTTCCCTTAATCTGTTGTTCTGCTTTGACCTTCTCTTGAAGGTTTAACACTTTTTTTCCTTGACAGCTGAATTAATACATGTGCAATGAGAAACACTGAATAGACTAGATACTGTCTGTTCTAAGTTCTAAGTGGCTGTAGATTAAACCATGAATAATAATGAACGTGAAGGTGCCAGCAGAAGTGGCAAATCACTCAAGTTCTTGCATTTTTCATGGTTTAAACTTGAAAGCGAAAGTGGTTTTTGAAGTTTGGAGCAAAAATATATTAATTATGGTTCTTCCTTTTTTTTCTTGGAAAATCACAAAATATTGTAGACATAATGAGGATTATGGGGAAAAAACAAAAAAGTAAAAAAATAATAATGAAAGTTAAGAAATTTCAACGTTCACGACATGCAAGGTTTATTTTCTACCAGCAAAATGGAAAATCAACAGTCATTTTGCCAATTTGCTTGTGCAAATAATGAACCATGTTTTTACTGTAAAAACCTTTTTCAAAATGATCTCAGATGTAAGGCTATTACAAAAAATACAAACTAAATCTTTTAATTCAAGAGTATGCTTTTTTGGGGTCATTTTTTTTTTGCATTTTTGCAGTCCAGTATACTAAAAATCACTTTTTCTGATTGGTTATACGATCAGCATTTTCTTTCTCTGACTTTGGGGCAGAAACCTGGGATGATGAATAGGCCATTTGCATTATGGCATCATTTTACTACCACTACCAAAATGCTTCTTGAATTTTCTTTCTTATTCAAATTTGTCGTTCCTCATGGGAATAGTGAGACAATTGGTGCTAATTAACAGAACAAAAGACAGTGTGCAATGGAGTCTGGTAGGGGTAGTAAATGACGCCATAATGCAAATGGCCTATTGCTAAACAACAACACAAAAATAATTTCAAAACCAGATAAAAATTAATTTGAAAAAAAGAAGTATTTATTATGCTAAAGTGAGTCCAGAAGGGGAAAAGGATGCCCTCCCTCTTGAAAAATGACCTCAGATTAACAGTCCATATACTTAAGACCTCCTGCCCAGTCAATAACCTCTTTATTTTCATTGGAATGTTCCAGTTGCTTTTAGGATTTATGACATGGATAATGATGGATTGATTTCTAATGGAGAATTATTCCAAGTCTTGAAAATGATGGTTGGTAATAATTTGAAAGAAACACAGCTCCAGCAGATAGTAGATAAGACAATACTAAATGCTGACAAAGATGGTGACGGCAAAATCTGCTTTAGTGAATTTTGTGCTGTAAGTAAAAATTTAAATTTAATGTTACAGCCACAGTCACATGTTCAGCTTTTTCTTTGGGTAGCAAGAACAGTTTATCTTACCATAAAAGGTTACTAACTCAGACCATAGGATATTTCATTGATAAGAAACCAATATTTCTCAAATTATCCTTAACTGTTTGTCTGGGTTTGCAGGATTACGAAAATAGGATAATAGGTGATTTCATTAACAGTATTGCTATGATGATAATGTATGATTCAATATGTTACTGACACTCAATTGGCTTTCTTTCTTAACCAATCAAAAAGCACTAGAAATATATAATCCAACTGCAATACTAATACAGTGAGCATATGTTTCACCTCTAGCAGTCCTTATGACACTTGATTGGTTTTCTCTCTGAGTCAATCAAAACAATAAATTAGAGCGACAGCCAATCACAATGCCTGAACATAAAAGCCATTTCAAAGTTACATTAAAAGCCATGATGTTGTAACAACCATTATAATAATGTAAATGAATCAAACTTTTTCCCACTTTTAACAGGAGTAAATTTCTATTTCAGATTGTTGGAAACATGGACGTTCACAAGAAAATGGTTGTAGATGTTTGATTTTGTACAACAGCTCTGTATTATTTATTTATAGTCTAATTCCATCAGGCAGGAACAAGCAAGGACATGGTGCTTCAATGTAAGAATGTGCATACAGTGCTATGCCGCATGAAACATGAAGCGACTGCTGCGATTATTGCAAAAAAAGGGGGGAGGGAAGGAACTCTAAAGACAGCTACATGTTTTCTGTAACGTTATTGTCTTCTGTTTTACTTTGTCTATAAAAACTTGCCTATAAATTCAGCTGCAGAGTATAAATCTAAAATCAAATTTCAACACAAGCTGAGTTTGCAGGCTAGTTAAAATGTGAATGTGTTTTTATAAGAATGCATTCTTTGCGGCTTGTACTTGTATCTCGTAAAAGTTCAATGGCTTATTTCCCATAATTCTGTGTTGCTTTATTTATATTTCCTTTTGATACACTTTCGATAAAAAGTGTTGAAAAAAGAAACAATAATTACTTCTTTAAAACATGTAGTTCCAGGAAGGAAATAACCATTCTTCCCTCTTGGAAAAGGGATAACTGACATAATCAGTTTCTAAAAAACGCAAGATTTTCTGAAAAAAAAGAAAGTATTCCCAAATCAAACCTCTTATTTTCATAATTAATTTTTGAATTAAGAAAAACCTATCCAAACCATTGAAAACTCAGTTACTAGAAACAAAGAACGAACTCCCCAGATGACTGGAAGTTTATCTAGTTGTCCAGCTGATTATGAAAAAATGGCTGAATTTCCATTCTTTCTCCTTTGGAGAATGTGTGGATATTTCCAGAAAGTATGCAAATTCTGTATGACCCAGGAATGCCTAAGCCCTTTACTGTAAGTGGAAATGGCTGAAAAGATTTTTTCTTGAACATGAAGAAAATACTGGTATTTCCAGTTTTCACTAACCTAAAATGAAATGTTTGTCTTTACCCCACTGAAGTAGGAAGCATATTGCTTCAAGAATTTTTACATTGCAGTACACTTTAGAAGTCAACAAAAAACACTATGTTTTTGAACATTGTTTTCTTTTCTCCTGAATAGAAATATTTGCTTTGTGATGCCCATAAAGTGCTTTTTTCATGTGTCTATACAGAACAGTAAGCTTTGACAGCGAAGCAAGTGAAATTGAATTTAGGACTACATCATAAAATAATTACCAGCTTAGTTATATCATTGTTATAAAAGTCTACACAGCATTATCAGTCATGCAGTTCAAGTCATAATCTTTTCTCTCTATTGAGCTGGATGGCTGTCCATGTGTCACCCAAGCACTCGTGAAGAGGTGTTTGACTGTCCATGTGTCAGTCAAGCACTTGTGATGTGACTGACTGTCCATGTGTGTCCATAAAACTTCTTTCAAGAGCTGTCTATGAATTTCTGTGCTCCCTGTTGACAACTAAACCTTGGAAATATCCTTTTTACCAAAGTTCTATGAATAGCATATTTAGTAATTTTTTGTATATTCTTAATTTTTATGTTAATTGTAACCTAGCTAATGTAATGTACTTCAATTATTACTTACAAGGTGTAAATATAAATACCCTTCAAAGCTGACTGACTTTTTCTTGTCTTTTTATATGCGGCTTCAAAAAAGCTTGGTGAAGGTTGTGTTGCATGTTGTTCATCAAGCTAAAAATGCATTCTATTCATACGTAAATAATATCAACGCAAAAGACAATATACTGGAAAAGTGTGCAGACAATGTTTGGTAAAATTCCATGTTCTTTAGGTCTTTCTCTGATATTCACCTTACCCATAGGGCAATTTGGGCTTGGTAAGAGGCATGCAGCAAAACCTTCACCAAACCTTTTTGAAGTAGCTGTATAATGCAAACATTTCCATGTAATATTTACAGTATGATTGGCAGTGTTGAATCAGATATACAAACTGGAGGTGTCCTCATGAATCATTAATGAGTTTGACATGCAAAGTTAAGATTATAAGTATATAGATGACGACTAGTTTTGGAAATAGATTATGAGAGTAACTTGAAGAAGTGAAGAAAAAATATTATTAGATCCCATTATCATTTTCCAAATTTCATTTCCCATATTTACTTTTTTTTTTCATTCAAAATATCTTAAAGGTATTTTAGATTTTTGAACACATGATAATAAAAATTATAAGAATAACAATAGTAATGAATTGTTTTTCAAATAACAAAAGAAAAAGTATTACTGGTAAAAAATTATTTTAAAATATTATTTTTTAAACCATTGAGTACCAATAATTCAATAAATTCTCGACCAAAAAGACTCGACAGATATGACAAAATCCTTTAAATCACAGATTAATTGAAATGCATATTTCCCAAAAATAACCAACACTTGATTTACATAGAACTTGTCATCTGTTCAATTTCCCATCCTGGAGCTTTTATTGTTGCTATAGCGACCTATCCATGCAGGTATCGCGTGAACACTACGTCATGCTGTCAGTGTTGCATCGACAAACTAAATAAGAAAAAAAGTTTGTAAAAAGTTATACATTTAGAGTAGTATTTTAGTTAATGCCGTTTTAAGTCAGAGAGAAGAAGGTATTACTATCAAGTTGATATATAGTGCAAACAAAATAAGTGAATATGATTTTTTAGAAAAGGTTATGTACGACTTTGAGAAAATATATTTGCGAGAAAGTTTCGTTCAGTTAATTGAACCTTGAAGGTATAGCGTTATGAAATGATAGGCACTAGATAAATTGAGCGCCGCCATTGGTTCAGCAGCGCCTTGATTCTTTCTGGTCGCGGAGGAGAAAGTGGGGACAGGGGATGAGGGGGAAAGAGAGGCCAAAGTGGACGATCAAAATAACGTAAATTGGGAGTATCCCGATTTACCTGGTCCAATGTGAAAGTTGCTTTCTTGGAGGACCTGGTATCTGTGCTGTTCTTTTGAAACGTGTCTGTAATGAAACCAAACGTATAAATGCATCAAGCTCATGATCAGTCAGTGATTATCAACGAATAGTCTAAGGCTAATTTTAGACTTGAATATCGGAGAAAAGACGAAATTAGGATACTGAAAAACATCGTAATTACTTCCCCTTTGGCGATTTTACTTCCGCTCAGATGTCAATGAATATCGACCTATCACAGCGCGCGAAACTCTATATTCAAGTCTTAAATTGGGTGCTAAAACTTATAATCTAGTATGATACATACAGACTTTCCAGTGAAGTTAATTTCAATAACACATACTTTTTTCGGAACCATCAATATTTGCCAAAGGGAGAAAGAGTAAACACTGTGAGTATACTTGATATGACAAGAAATTCCTTACCAAACATAACAATTACTCGTACTACTATTTGTATGAAGGTGTCGAACGAGATCGTTCCCTTTTTGTTGTGGTAGCGAAGAACTACAGAACTGAGAGCTGCGTTGCTCAGCTGATACCCTAAAAAAGAAATATTGGGCACAGCTTAAAATGTACTGCGCATGCGCAGGAAATTGGCAGGAAAACACCATTTTGTTTTTTGAGCTTGCAATTGGTCAGTATCACAGGAGGAAAGTGACCAGAAGAAACGCAGGCCAGATTCCACAAAAATGGAGAATACAAAAGGATAGGAAGTAAAAGAAAACTCACCAAGGCCTTTCAAAGCGTTACGAAGCTCAAAGAAATTCATATCTCCGCTGTCGTCTCTGTCATACTTATGAAACTGTTTCTGTAGATATTTAAAATTCTTGAAAAAATGCCATTTTGTATAGAATCAATTTATTGAGTAAAGATATCCCCTCCAAGTCTATTCCGTTGTCACTATGCGCTATGTCACCGATCGGTACGTACCTCTTGACACAGTAATGTCGATTAGATTCAAAGGAACGACATGTGGAAAGAGTCAGTGAGCAGTACTTCTATCTCATATTCTAGATTGATAAAACGAAAGATTCTTGCATATACGTTACCTCCCATTTTAACAAAAGTATTCTTAAAGCACGAAATTCGTTGTAACCCAGGGCACCAGATCGATCCGTCTAGAAATCTGAGTTAAGTCAGCCAAACAAGTTCATTTTATATTCATTATTTGACCACGTCTGGTCACAAACTCGTTCCGCTTGGAATAGACTTCTTTACCTTGGGCGTAATGTTTTTGCCATTTCAGACCACGTGTCATTCTCTCGAATATAAGATGCTTTGCTTGAGTAGTATCCACATTCATCTTAAACAAAGAAATGATACTCTAGGGAATTACACGTGGTCTGCAATGGGAATACATTACGCCCAAAGTAAAACGTATATTCAGTGAATATCGCTTTTAGAAATCACTTGAGTCTATTCTTGGTATCACGTGACGTCTTGGTCGCCATGTTGCATTTGGTGAATAGTTATATTAGCCGTAAGAATTTGTCGTTAACGTCTACTAATTTTATTGAAAACCTTCGGCTTTCGAATCTGAAACAACCACTAGGCTGGATCCGTTCAAGCCCGTTCACGTCTTATTCACAGATGGAATTGGAATTTGTACACACCAACATGGCTGCCATGCCTTTGCGGCTTTATCCCCAGTAGATAATAGCAAAAAATTCTCACGACAGGTGTAGTGGGGGGAGGGGTGGGGGTTGTTGACCTTTTGATGCATGGGCATCTTTAATAGAGTAAATTATAAAAGGATACGTCGAACATGGAGATCATGCTCCTGAAAAAATAGTATGAGCATTAATAATAATACTAATGATGATCATGATGTTGATGATGATGATAATGATGATGATGTTGATGATGATGATCAGCATGGATAATGAAATAAGGTATTAAATAATCAGCGCGCTCGAAGCCCACTTGACCAGAAGTTTTCAATCCAATCCTTTCATTATCCATGCGCGCAGCAGATTAAATGCGCGATTAATTATATTAACAGTTATAAATGACATTACCTGCAAGCCTCCAGGCAAAATTGATTGCTGTTGAGCTCTGCAGAGATAAGAACAAACAGAAGAAAGTCAAAATACAATAGTTATGGGATTTCAGACGTTTGTCCATTAAAATGAACTCTTAAATCTTTGCCTGGGCGAAATGTTTTTATATTTCATCAGCCAAAGTGCCATACAGTCATTCTCTTGAAAATAAAAATCTTTGTTTGAGTGGTATCTTTATTCATGTGCCTTCTCGTGCAAAGGTAGAAAAACGACGGTTTTTGGCCTTTCGCCATAAGGACCGACACGTTCTTTTTGAGCCAAATAGCAAAATTTCAAATGCGACCAAAATTTATTGAATGCGTATTTGAGATATAAAGCCGTGTACTTTGGGAGAGGTGATATTTTGATCAGCCAAGTACTTTGGGAGAGGTGATATTTATAATTAATTAATGATACTCCAGGGAATGTGAAATGTGGTCTGAAATGAGAAAACATTGCGCCCAAGGTATAAAAGGTCTATTTTACCTTGTCTGTATGTTCTAGATAGGATATCTTGCAGCTCATATTGATCAACCTCCCCGTCCTGAAACAAAAAAACAATCGTTGATCTCCTACAAGCACAAATGGTGGTCTAAAGGTGTTTGAATGTCAACATTCATTCAACGGCAAGTGGAAACCATAAACCTTAGAAAACATCAATATGTCTTCACCATATTTAATAGACCTTGGTAGCACATGAAAGTCAAAAGTGCAAAAGTGTTTGACTGTTGGTGGATGGCCAGACAAGAAACAAAAGTCAGCGATTCAAGATCCAAAAAAATAAAATTTTAAATTATGACGACAACAACAACAACAACAAAAACAAGTTTTTGGTGCAAAATTTCAGCATCAAATCACTAGTAATGAATACTAAGATCAAAATTACAGAAAAAAACCTTTTGCGATCCACGAACCGACGTCCAGTCCAATCCAGTCAACACGGTTCCAGATTTTCCAAAATGAAAAACTCTCAAAAATTCCGAATTTAGAAGCTTTAATATAATTTTAGAGGTTGAGCATGTTTTGGGTGAATATAAAGATTGTCTATACCCTTTCAAAACCTGAAAATTCGACAAAACATTTCTTCCTCGAAATAAGTCGAACAGCCCCTACCTCTCCCGCAGCTCGATGGAAGTCATCCCAAAACTGGGTATCAATCTGACTGGCATCTTGTTGCGTTATGACGACCTACGACACGACGAAACAAAACAAAAAAACAGAAGATGTAGGTGGATGAAACAAGAGAACTAATGTAAAAGTTTTATTGTTTCTACCTTTGGAACAAAGTTCATCTTAGTCGGCTGATCAATTTCCCTATGAAATAAGAAAAAATATGATGACTCCTATATATCAAGTAATGGCCCTCCAATGCACCATGGCACGGCACGGCATGGCACACAGCTTATACAAGTCTGCACTAAACGCACTATAACACACGTACATATACCATATCATATTATACCAACCGCACCCACCGCATCTCATCATACCACAGGCACATCACAACATTACACCACGCCGCACCGCAATAGCCTTACAACATTACCATTCCACTCCTCACATCACACTACGCTGCACAACACCGTATATCACACTATACTGCTTAAAACATCCCACCACGACTACACACCACACCACGCCACGTCAAAATTCACCTGGCTTCATGTCGTTTCTCGGAAAATATTCTAAGCAAAAATTCAAGGTCTTGGTTTCTCTCGAAGGTTGACGGCACTATGAGGTAATCACCAGGAGAGAAATTATAGCGACATGTGATGTCACGCAACTTGCTAAATGACGTTGTCATAGCAACCGCTTTATTATGCTGGAAAAACTCTCGGTCGAAGCGGTCGTGATGTTGATCTTCCGATGGGATCTAAGAAAAAATGTAAAGGTCGAGAAAGTCAAGAAATGAAGACAAGAAATGTTCTCAGATTCTTTCGAATATGAAGTTGAATGAAGGAGGATAGGGGAGCAAGAAAATATGAAAGGGAAGGGGGGACAGGAAGTGGAAAATGGGAAAGAGAAAAATGGGAGGGACACGGCGTGTCTGAAGGTTAACGCCACTACAGAACGACTTTGATATCACTTTGGATTACTCACTCACCTCATAAATAGCAAATCCTATAGCTGGGCGTGTTGTTATGTTGCTACGGATTTTATGGTCGACCCGCATAAGTGAAACCACGATAGAGCAAGTGACTTCACCACCATTATCATCGGGGTCTTGAAGCTTTATTCTGGATTGCAATATATGAATAAATACAAAGACTTCTAAGTTATAATTCGTCCAAGCCGTCCACCCAGAGGAGTGGTAACGCATTAGAATGAGCTTGATGCGTTGTCAAGCTAAGTAAGTCAAAGGACATGTTGGTGGAAATCTTAAAATCACCAACATGGCTGCGATGACTTGATTTGCAAACGATGAATATTAAAGATCGTAATTAATTATAGGCTGGCATAGAGATCTAAGTTGCCTAATGCGGTTCGAAGGCCGAAAGTGCGATCTGTTGAAATGAAGAAAAAATTGATTTGTCTTCAAGTGGTATGCAGGTATTTCATAAAAACGTACTTTGGTGAAGGCTGTGTTGCAAACCACGACTGATATGTATATTGGATCATAAGTAAATAATCTGGGAAAACGTGCAAACCACGCAAGATATTAGTGTTTTGGCGATCCTGTGATCATGATTGACATACCTGACAAGACTCACAGTTTTGGAGTCGAAAATTTATATGACATTTTCAAAAACATTTTAGATTTGTTATAGATATTTATTTTTAAAGTTCTAAAGAACTACATTTTGTTGTGATCTTTTGCTGAATGCACCCACGACACCCATAGTGCATTTGGATTGGTATGCAACTCGTAACCTTTACCAAAACGTTTTAAAATGGCTGTATTTACCTGAACTGAGGGTTTGTGTGGAACGTTTCAATAAAATTCCTACATCCTCCAGCACTGACTCCTTTCTGCCATCGACCAGTTTCTTTTTTCATCTGCCACTGTTTTTTGTCATTGTCAAGTATGGAGTCTGGAGTCAGCATGCAAATCTCAAGGCGAGAAAAGTTCTTTGAAAAATCACTAGCTGACATCCTTGATAAAGACAATGATAATAATGATATTTGAGATTTTGTGAGACCAGGTAAGGGGCATTGGGTTTGTTGGGTGGATTAAGTAGTACTGGGTATCTTACCAGAATTCTCCATCATCATCAAAGTTTAGTTTCAATCGTTCTCTTTCTTTGGACGACAGCATGCTCCACTCAGGAGACCTAAAATAATTGTTTATTATATATTGTATTGCATATCATCCGTTATCTTCCTTCCTTCTATCCATTTATCTGTTTATTGTCCATCCATCCATCCATCCATCTCTCACTGCTCGTTTCTCATTCCATTTCTTCCATCATTTCATTCACTTAAAATACCAACCTGTCTGACCAGGCTCCTTCCATTCAACTTCATTAGCATGCGGGTTTCTTATTCTTAGCAGTTCTACATCCGGTCTTCCTCGAATACAGGTTAAAGAAACCTAAAAACAATAGACCACAGCTTTTTACAATAAAGCCAACGGATATATACAGTTAAATTTAGCAATCTTTTTATTGATTTGAAATACCTTGGTTACTCCAGTGATCGAGTAAGCATGCTTAGTTATAAGCCCGTTGTCTAGGTAACCTTCAACCCCTGAATTGGAGAGGCTTTGTGACTGGAAGAGACACACAAACAACAACATCATCATCATAATCAATAACAGTAACATCGTCATAACCATCGTAGAATCATCATCATCAACACAAGCATCATCATTATCATCATTATCATCATCAATATAATTAATATCATCATCGTCGTCGTCATCTTAATCATTATATACCGTCATTTTGCAACATCATTGTCATCATCATCACATCATTATCAAACTGATTACCTCAATGCTACATCCCATCAGAGATTGTCTTTCATGAGCCTTTGATATGATATTAAACAGGTTCGACCGGTTTTGTTCATTAACATCTATAATCTCTATTACACCACCAGTAAAGTCTTGCAGCGCTTCGCTGATTCGTCCAAGACCCATGGCCTCGTATGATCCACACACCCTAGGGAGAAATCTATCAGTTGACCTTCAACTTGTTAAGACTTCTATTCTATATCCATTCCGTACATATTGATTTAGCTGGGGTGCAATGTTTTGTCATCTAAGACCACGTGTCATTCCCTTGAGTATGATAGACCTCTTTAGCTCGAGCGTAATGTTTTTCCCATTTCAGACCATGTGCCATTCTCTTGAGAATAAGATTCTTTGTTTGAGTTGTATCCATATTCATGTGTCTTCTCATGCAAAACCGCCAAACAAAGAAATGATACTCTAGGGAATGACTTAAGGAGACTGAAATGGAGAAACCTTACGCCCATGGTAAAGATGTAATTATTCCTTTGTTTGCCAGCTAGTGATTTTTAACTGGAAAAATGATAATACTGTAGTCTGAAATGGGAAATTATTGCGACCAAATTTGTCCACCACAAGAAATAATAACAACATACAAACAAGGGGAAAAAGTATTGGCGACACTCATTCTAACTATATATTATAGGATCTGTACAGAACCCAATGCTGCTTGGCGAAGACAAGAAGGCTAGAAAAATCACAAGCTCTGAGTACGATGATGTTGAGAACTCAGTTTGCAGATTCATACTTACTTCGCATAAGCTTTTTCAAGAAGTGCACTCCAAAACTCATTAGAATCACTTGAATGAGTAAAGTACAATCTTCCATTTAAAGTAGGCAAATAATCGTCAATGATTACTTCCTTCCATTCGCCAAAACGCCAGAAATTAAAATGAAACAAGCCACAGTACGAACCCTTCTCAAACGACTGGTTTCTCGGCGGACAGACTTGGTCAAAGAGGGAAGGATTCATGGTTAGATCTGCCAAAGCAGCCACAAACCAGCAATTACGAATTGTTCCTTGAGCGACATCGGATATTTCGACTCCTTGAGAAAAGAAGTTTGGGGATTTACTAATTTCCTGAAATAAAAAAGGTAGGAGTAAATAAGTTTGAACGGAATTAAAGACCTGCTTGTGGATGTGCTTCTGGTAATTTAACTTCCGGCTTGTTTTTTTCTTTTTGGCGCGAAAAATAAAGTTGAGTTTCCTTTCCCGCCCAAATTTTCGGAAAGAAATCGTATCCGGATATGCGCATTTTCTGGGACCCGAAGTGATGACGAAGAGAAAGTATCAGCTTATTTTATTCACCTGCGTTTTTTTTTGCCAACTTTCTTTCTTTGAAAAATCCTTCCGGTTTAAAAGCTATGAATTGAGGTACAAATTTAACTTGCTTACTTGAGGTCGTTTCCAAACCAGTCTTCTTGTTTCTCTCCTACTAAAAGCAAGACTTCTTTCATTAGGAGGAAATTCCTTATCTTCGAAAAGTTGTCGAGAATTCAGTAGCTGTCTTTTGAGAGAAGCAGCTTTGTCTTGGTTTCTGGATCGCGTTGAGCGGTTAGACATCTTCTTTGTACCCTGAACTTGAAAAGAGTTCAGCCTGTGAGGAAAGAATGCAGAGTAAAGTGGGTACAGGATCCTGAGCCTTTCGTACAATGAAAGAGAAAAGCGCTTCCCAAACGCCTTTTATTGATATGGATGAGAGGAAAAAGGTAACAAAGTTCTCTTAAAACTCTTCCAATATTCTTTTAATATATTATATTTCTTGAATGTTTGTTTTGGCAAAAGAAAGGCAGAAAGACTTCAAATTTGGCTGATAAATTAGAGGCAAAAACATCTAAACATCAGCAAAATTACAAAAACATAAGCAAACAAGGTCAAATTTTTGCCAAAACGTTTGTCACTGGCCCCAAGAATCAAATGCAAAGGTCTAAAACGATTTTAGACCCTATTATATATCATCTAACAAAACGAAAACACTTCGTCAATATGTCATGTAGGGGATTAGTTAGACGAATGAGATTATTTTTGAATTGTTCAAGCTTTATTTAACCCCAAAAAAACCTTTGAAAGGTGGAGGGCACCCACACATTGGGAGCCTTATTCATCGACGGTTTGGCAATTGTATTGTTTCGAAATATTTTAGGGCTACCAGTTGCCAATAATGCCTTGTTTTAAAACGCCATGTATCTGTTTACTGCGATTTTCATAAACATGCGAAGGACTGTGTCTTCGTGCTGCACGCTGAAATTTTTGCTGCCGTCAATCAAACCTAATCAGTCGGTAACTTTCATATTTTGAGTGGTGGCAACGAAAAACCAAATTCCAAATTTCAGCGTGCAACTCCGAGACACAGAGTTCGCATGTTATAAAAATTGCAGTACAGTAATTCTAGATTGATAAAGCAGTTCAATGATGACAGAATCTGGTTTCAATGGGGGAATTAACTTAAATCATCTGAGTCGATATTGGAAATATATCTTGATAGTTCTTAGTTGATTTAGCCGAAATGGTTCAGAGATGGCAAGCATAAATTCAGTTTAACTTTCTAGTTCAACGTTTCGTATTATGATAAGTTCAGGGTTTAGTTTAATGGGTTTCAGTAGGTTTAGTTAGTGTACTCATTGCTTAATTAAAAGTTTCTAAGCATATAATACTAAAGAATTAATAAGAACTTGCCTTGAACAATCTTGTCTTCTTCACTGTTGTAGCTCTTTCTTGATCATTTTCCTCGATGTTTGAAACGAACGTCCTTTTAAAATCTAAATTCCCACGTGATAGTGTACTAGCTCGATTAAATTCTTTAATACTTAACTTCACAATTTATGCGAGGTTCTTTTAAGCATTCATTAGGTTTTTTGAACTAACAATGTTCCTTTAATCCCTTTATTTCAAATAAAACCAAAGATTGATTGATATTACATTCCGTCAATCAACTTGAAACCTATATCGTTTCAGGCCTCTTTTCGAGTTGAAAAAAACTTCGAATGAAACATATATTTATTAGTAATTATTCACAAATTATTGGAATAGAGTAGTCGGGACAATCATTGTCATATTTTTTTACGTTGTTTACATTATATCGTTGATTGATCGTGAACGGTATATGGTCGTCGCTATATGCTTGAACGCCAAG